>JAWNPQ010000102.1:0-1200000 GCA_035047465.1 Drosophila sordidula | reverse complement strand
CTCTATCTCTAAAATTGTGTTAATTATACACGTGTTACCGTTTTAAACTTGCAAATACATAGATTTTAGCGATTACGGAGTTGGAAAGGGTGTGGACGGGGAATTACCAGTAATATATATTCCAAATTTGGTGACTCTAGCTGTAAAATTGTGAGAGATTTGCGATTTTTTAAGGCGGGGGCGCTGCACAAAACCAATATACTAGTTTCATTCCGTAACGAGTATAATGAGTATATTGTTATGCAGAGCTGTACACAGATATCTTGCATCATGTTCGATTCAAACTTCCTTAAATAGACAGTTGCTCTCAAGCAACCACACATACATTCAAACATGTATGCAATGTCCGTCTGTCTGTCCGTATGAACCTAATTTTTATACCCTGAACTCATTCAAAGTGGGTAAATCAAATTAGTCTTAAATAGCTGACGGCGTCAACCCACTGTATAGGAGAATTATTGATTATAATCAATAATAAAAATTATTAAAGGACTGTTTAGTAAATGGCAAGGCCTCCGTCTTTTTGAGAACAAAATTGCATTTATATTCGTTAAGTTGATATTAATTTTCCATATAGAGCAATAATAGGTCTCGAGATCAATAAAGGAATCTTGTAATGATTTTACAATCTAGCCTATTCTGAGATCGGAACTGTAAATTGCTGTGTCGTCAGCAAATATTGAAAAAGGAATGTCGCGAAAATAGGAATATCGTGAGAATATATATTGCAAAGAGATGGGGCTACTACTGAGCCTCAAGGGGACACCAGCAGAAATATGACGTTGGGGCGACTGTATGCCGTTTAGTTCCATCTAAAAGAGTCGGAGAGGTACATAGGAGTATTTATACATGTAGTGTCAAATGCAGCCTCAATGTGAAGTGTGACCACTCCAGCTGAGTGATTGTTTATTAGGCTTCAGTTAATATAAATTTAAAGGTTAGTGAATGGGCGAATGAAGCTAAAGCCTGCTGTAATATAATATAATATAATATAATAATATATTACTCAGCAGGTAAGATTAGATTATATAAGTCATTTTGTGCTAAGTCTGATATAATGCGAATCTGTATGTGTTTTTATAGCAAGCTAATAGCTACCAGGGCAATCAGAGGGTTACCAGGTCTCAATAGGTACAACCTTAGCCATTTTCCAACTAAGTGGAAAATCGCTGGTAATGAGGCAGTCATTGAAAAGCTGGGTTAAAAAATTTACTCCGCTGTTAGATACATTTTTAAACCAAATATTTCGCAGACCATAAGGCCCAAAGAACTTTTTGGTTTTTAGTACTTTTAAAATGCGATAGCAGCGATTTTATTTATTTTCTCAGTCTGATTTCTATTGCATTTTATATAAACTAAATTAATTTCTGAATATCATGAGGTATGGTGATGTTTGTTGAAAATCCGCTTTTTAGCTTTTTCGTCACAGGCTATGAAGTCCATGTCTTTGGCAAGGAATAAGTTGCTTTTTTTTGAACTGCCTTACAAATGTTCCAAAATGGTTTTGAGTGACTACGAAGAGATTGTATTTTTTTAATTCCAGATATCATTGTTAAACTTAAATCTAAAAATCTGAATTTTGACTTTAATGTAGCTAGGAATAATGGAGGCCTTGTCCTTGTATTGTGTTGCTAAATTTGAATCTCAATGTAGTTACGAACCTCAACTTTCGCGTTTTGAGGGACAGATCTATTCTGATGAATTTACTTATGAACTAATTCTTTCGTAACAGCAATTGCAACTTCGCCACCTCTGCTGGTATTACGATCACGCCTGTAGGAATTATAATTTGGAACTCTAAAACGATCATTATCTGTAAACCAGGTTTCATTAATTAAACAAGCGTGAATATGATTGTGGCTTAGCAATTGACGTTTATTTTCAACGGCACGAGCTTTCCATGCCAAAAGAGTCTAAGGGATTGTTTATTTGAGTAGATATACTTAACAACAAGTTGGGTTATTTCGCTGAATTGCTCACTCTTACTAATACGTCCAAAGTGAAAATAATTTCAATATCTTGAGATTGTGATTGCTGCGGTTTGAAGTGAGAGCTCTCTGTAGCTAAAGTGAGCTGCAGTGCCGTTTATTTTGATGATTAGTTTGTCGTAGATAAGAGCTGTGCTTACTGTTGTTGGTTATCCAGCGAGGAGACTGGCTGAGAGAATCGCCGTTAGTTTTGCGATAGTTATGTGCAGATCGTTTTTTCTGTAATGCCTGATAGGAACGGCGGCAGGGACAAGCGATATCAGTGACTGCGTGATCGCCATTTACAATTTGCACATCTGACAATGTCCTTATCTGCGCATGCTGAAGTTGGGCACACGTTTTTACTGCTCAATTTCTACATCCGTGGCCGTACAATTGGTCAATTTATGACCATCTCTTGTAATTCTCTCAATCGTTTTGACGTCAATACAGAGAGTCCAATAGCATATTTTTCACATCTTCATTTGGGATCTGATCCAGGCCAAATATAACCGTTTTGTCGGGTTTGGAGTTCTTTGTTTCGTAAGAGTGGAACTGACATTTTAGTTCCGTAAGCTTTAAACAGTTTGATTGAAAGTTCTCGGTGGTTTTTGTAATTATTCTAATCCCAATAGTGATATTTTTGATGAAGTAATCCGAAACATTGTAGGCAGCAAGAGCATCGTGAATAAATATTGTAGTTTGCTTAAGAACAATTATTGGTGGTACTTTGGTGACTGCCTCTGTGTGGGATACAGTATCGTCATCTTCGATGTCGTTGCAGTCCATAAAAGGAGAATATTTCTCACAATATTAAAGTTGGAGTCACCAAGTTTGGTATGTAGATTACTGGAAAGCTCCCCCAAACATCACAGAAACAATTTCCCGGCCACGCCCACTCCTGCTCCCGCCAATCGCGAAACGCTATATCTCCCACAATTTAAGAGCTATAGTCACCAAACTGGGCAGATAGTGTTTGGGTGACCTCCTCTTAGGATTGAGCTACTAAATATAAAAATTCTATATTTTTCCAAAATAAACTGTGTTACGCAGTCGGTTACGATCAATACCGATCATACTCTGTTTGATTCAATCGTCTAATTCGGAACAATCGTTTATAGATCACCATTTCCGAATCTAACAGTCAGTCATTGGTTCGCAAACATGTCAGCTGGTCGATCGTGAACATATAATCGTTGCTCTTGAGTGTTTGATTACAACATTTTTGTATCACGTGCGCATCTCGATCGAACATGATGCTGCTGAGAGCTGAATCGAAGTGATTGAATTTTTAGCAACGGTGAAAGAGCAGCCGCGATAATGCTCAATGCAGCTCTCTCACTCAACAATATGCACATTTTAAGCAGCGAGTACGATAATTCATATTTTCAATTATTCGTCTACATCTAAAAACTAAAACTATACCTTGCTGTTAACGCGTTAAATATTGCCACAAAAAATTATCCACTTTATCTATAGTGGAAAGTTCTTCGGTGTGTATATAAATTCACAAAAATAAAAACAAGTAAGGAGTGATTCCCTGAACCCTGTCTTTACATACAACCAAGTCTTAAAATTGATTCTTACCGATAATAATGAAACGGTGCAAGATATTGAAAAAAAATTATAAACTGGTACTACATATGGGGTTTCAGAATCTATATTCGAAAAGTTTATGTCTCTAGCTTTTAGATATTCCGATAAATCGACTCAGCTCGCTGTCCTTATCAAGAATATATATATTTTATGGGGTCGCAGATGGATACCTCCTTCTCCCTGTTACTTATATTTGTTCAAAACCATTATTAAATGGATGTAATGATTTTGCTTGAATGTGTCTAATGTGTAACAAGAGGCACCGTTTAAAGTATAAATATTATTCATCAAATGAAGAAGCTAAGCCGATTTATGTAGGTCTGTCTGTCCGTTGGAATTGAAGAGCCGATCTTGAAAACAATAGAGATATATACATGATTCTTAACATATACTCCCTTTTGTTGGCCTTCATATTTATGCTCGTTCAGAAAGTGAAAAGACTATATAGGGTTTGTGTAATGTTCATCTTACTGTCCGTCCCTCTGTCCGTATAAACGCAATATTTTTTGGCGCTATTGATGCTAGAGGGTTGAAACTTGGAATATATACTCGTGTATACCTGCGTCAGATAAACTTTTGAATGATTTTGGGTAAACCCACTAAGGGCGTGGCAATTCGATAATCACTATACATATTTTAATGTGAATTTACAAATCACTCAATTGTAGTATACTTTTGTGCGCATAACAATAATAATATTTATAAACATCAATAATAGGTGGCGCCTGCATTCATTACAGTGTGGCAACGCAAGCCACCTCCTAACGGAAATATCGGCGGCACTTAAGCGTAGTGTTATCGATAGATTAAGGAATGATGATCGGAGCTTCCGATCATCTCGAGTTTGCATTTCACAAGTTTGTCATATACATTGTATAGACTCGAATATTAATCTTCTATTAAATATATTATTATAATCAACCTTAATTGTTGAATCTTTTTATTGACCATTGGTGCATACAAAGCATGACACATAAAATGCTATAACGGGGCATTGCTAACATCAATGATGCAAGCGCAACATTTGATATAACCGTTTTTATTTTTAACTTGATCAATAGGTGGCTCTGACTTACCAGCCTTTTTTATACACTGAACCTATTGAAAATGGGTAAAAATGGTATAATGGTTTTGTACAAATGTATGTAACAGGGAGAAGGAAGCATCTCAGACCTCATAAAGTATATATATTCTTGATCAGGACGATAAGCTGAGTCGATCTAGCCCTGTTCGTCTGCCCGTCTGCATGAACGCATCGTTCTCGGAAACTAAAAAAGCTAGAGACTCAAACTAAACGACTATAGATTCTGTAATTCAATGCGCAATACGAGTTTATAATTTTTTGTCGATACTTTGCACAGTTTCACTAATATCGATAAAAATCGATCTAAACCACTGATTTTTTATAGTTGTCTTAGCACACCTCCTAGACTATAAGAGCTAGAGCCCCCAAAGCATATGTAGCTTAGGAATATTTCAGATTTTGGATACCCCCCCCCCGCTCGCCCCATTTTTGATTTTTGACGCAATTCAAATACTACAGACTTGGGCTTTGGTTTCTACATAGATTTGAATGCTCTTATTATGTAGGAAAATTTCATTAGGATCATACTCTTAGTTATTCACGAATTTAGTTTCCTTCGTGGGGCCCAAGCGCAGCGGCTGAGAAACGCACTGCTTGCGCCGTGAATTTGTCTGTGTGTGTGTGTTTTTGTGTATGTGTGTATGAATGCAAGGGGGTTGAAATGTATGTGAACACAGGGTTTAGGGTATCCCCTAGTCGGGCGCTCCTGACTAGAGCCCCTTACTTGTTCTATTAGAATTTTAAATGCGGCTGCTTACGATTGTGTATACATAAGTCACATTACTTGAGTTGAGTTTTGTCACTACTTAATCAGCTGATAGCTATTATTATTATTACTTGTAAAACACTCTCGGGCAAACCAAACTTGTTTATATATTCAATCATTGTTTTCGTTGTCATTACACTGTAATCGAGTATTGCACAGTCGGTACCGCCCGACTCCAACGTTTTTACTCATTTGTTATGCTTTGGCAAAGGGTTTTATCTTTGAGGTTATAAAAGCAAAGGCCACCAAACTTCGTCACTAAATATTTCACCGTTTGTATATCTCCCCCGCTCGCCCCAGCATTGGGAAAATTCACTCAAGAGATACTGCGTTGCGCTGTACCATTTACCCATATTTGGATGCCGTATTTAGGCACTAAATTTTATAGCGATTGGAAAGTAAATATAAGAGGATAACTTCTGAATGAATGGCTTATCCATTGTGTGAAGCTGAGGAAATAGGCAGTATAGTCGCTAGCAAAGGCACGCAGCTTACAGGTTCAGGGTATCTCTTACTCAGACACTCCCGAGTCCAACACTATTATCAGTAACTTATTTAAATCTTAAAAACAAAGTTTGCCATGTTCTGACTTTATTTTATTTCACTTTATTTTACTTAAGACACAATGTTTCATGTATATTTTGTTTAAAACCGTTATTTTTAAATAAATTAGGTAAAGTAGGACTTACCGGAATTAATGGGCGTAATATTCTGTGTTCCGGGATAAAAGTCAGCTACATTCGTAATTTTTGAAAAGAGTATATTTGTTTCTTGGTTCAGAGAATTTCTTATAACGGCCTCATTAGCCCGTAACTTATAATTTGATTCAAATATTAAATTATAATGGCTCATATGATTTGCCACTGAAAATCCGGAATTTGTATTTGTATTTTGTAATTGAGAATTCGAATTATATATACAATCTTTATCATAGCTCGTTTTGTTTAAAAATGAAAACTCCATTGCACATATACCGGTTAGTACGACAATCAAAAAAGCTCGACACAATAATATAATAATTTCTCGCTAAAATCACATTATGATAAAATAAATAACTTTTTAACCACTCAAGAAATACAATTTTTAACTGTGCTTAAACTAAAAAAGTTTCAGTTACGATTGTCTTAACATCATCCTTTAGCCAAAAAAGGATGCCTCACGTTCTTTTAACGAAAGAGAGAAAAAATGTCGTTCACCATGTTTGGAGGCGGTGCTTAATAGCTCACAATATTTTAGGGGTGGAAATGTTTCAAATTACACCATACACGTCTCAAAAAAGTTATAGTTTTATATACACACGAAAACTTCCCACAAATTACCTCAGTACAGCAGCCATGATACATATATATAAAAAATAATAAACTATTTCGATATTAAAATATCCCATTTACTCCATTCAAACAAAATTACACCAAAAACAATTGTGCCTGTTCCACCTGCATTAAATAAACACTACGTTAACAATTAAAACAAGGTTTCCCTTACTCTTTCAAGTGTAAATATTCTTGATCAGAGTAATGAATTGTCAATAATACCGGATCCGTCTAACCGGGTTCTCTTTTTGTCTATCCCAAACTAAGAGAAAAAGTTAAATTTTTACAAATGATATTAAAGTATATATATATATATATATATATATATATATATATATGTTTTTACATAATATATATAATATATATATATATATATAAATATTCATCCAGTAATAAAGCTATATATATATATATATATATATATATATATATATAGTATATTATATATGAGATATGCTCAGAAAACCGGCTAGAAAATAGATGTAGATGTTCCCGATTTGCCGGACCGAGATTGTGTGTAGCCAGGAAATTTTTCGAGAAGCTTTAAAGGGAGGTACCAGCCATTTACCTTGCGAAATTGGTGAACCTAACTGTAAAAATAGTGGGCGTGACCGGGATATTCTTAATCTTAATATTTACAAGATATCACCAACAATCTATATAGCAAATTTGGTGACTCTAGCTTTAAAACTGTGTTCGGGAAGTGACCAGCCATCTACTTTTCCAAGATAGGAGATATAGAAATCCCCAATAATTTTCATTGAACATTACATAGGGTGCAATCGATTTCACAATACTCTACTCACAGCTGTAGTGGCGCCTGTAGCTAGCTAAAAAATACAATTTTATACAAATTCTCGAAAGTATGGACAGGAAACAAAAATATGTAAAGTGCTGCTTTAAGTTTTAGTAGTAGAATGTTTATACTCGTTCAAGAAATTAAAAGAGTATATTGGGTTTGTGCAATGTCCGCCTTGTTATATGTCCGTCCGTCCGTATGAACACAATTTTTACGCTAATATTGAAGCTAGAGCCTTGAAATTTGGAATATATACTCTTATATACGCGTCAGATAAAATGTTAAAAGTTCGGCTACACCCACTGGGGGATATCACTCAATCGTAATACACTTTTGTAACAATAGGTGGCGCTTACATTCATTATACTCGTTCACGAAGTGAAACTAGTATGTCCATCATGCTGTCCGTCCGTCTGTCCGTATGAACGCAATATTTTTCGACGCTATTGAAGATAGAGACTTGAATCTTGGCATATATACTTCTAGTTATCTGCTTCAGACAAAGTGTTAAGATTTTTGTGCCACGCCCACTGGGAGGCTGGCAAATCGATAACATGTCGATACACCTCAAATCGCAAATTGATTAAAGTTGAACATTTCCCACAATATAAAGATTAGAGTCACCAAATTTGGCATGTAGATAGCTGGTGATCTCCTTCAAAAATGCCTGGATTTTCCGGCCACGCCCACTATAATGCCCCCCAGCGCACCCGCCCTAAAAATCGGAAATGGCTATATCTCCCACAGTTTTAGGGCAACAAATTTTGAATATATATTAGTGGTAAGGTCCCCCAAACATCGCAGAAAACGCCCCCTTCCGCCTCCGTAATCGTTAAAATCGATATATTTACAAGCTGAAAACGGTAACACGTGTATAATTAACACAATTTTAAAGCTAGAGACACCAAACTTGGTATGTAGATTGCTGGGGACCTCCCCAAAAGATTGAGACCTTCATATCCCGGCCACGCCCACTAGAACGCCCCGCAGACACCTCGCCTTAAAAAATCGGAAATGGCTATATCTTTCAAAATATTAGAGCTAGAGTCACTAAATTTTGAAGGTAGATTGGTGGTCAGCTCCTCTAAATAGGCGTACAAAAATTTACCGCCCATATCCATCCCCGCCCTCTCCCGCCCCCGCAAATCGCGAAAAGCTATATCTCCCACAATTTTGGAGCTAGAGTCACCAAATTTTAAACGTAGATGGCTGGTCACCCCTTTTAAAGCTCGGTAAGAATTTCCCGGCCATGCCCACTCCTCCCCACTCCCACCTACTCCCGCCCCCGCAAATCGGGAAAGCTATACCTCCGACAATTTTGGAGCTAGAGACACAAAATTTGGCTGAAAGTGTTTGTGTGACCTTCTCTTAATGTTGGCCACGCCCACCCCCCGCCTCTACGAAATATAAAAATGCTATATTTTTTTCAAAATAACAATAATAATTTCCATGTACTGTGAACGAGTATTACGCAGTCGGTTATGGCCGACTGCAACGTTCTTACTTGTTTTATATATTAATTCGTGTTCTTGAACTTGATTAATAGATGACTTGCGCGACGTTTTCCTCTTCTTAGAATTTTAAACATTAAACAAATATTGTGCATTTTATAAATATTATTATTATCATTCTGCCCACAAAAGTATGTTACGATTGAGCGAATTTTAAATTCACATTAAGATATATTGATTATCGAATTGCCACGCAGCCCATTGCTTTTAACACTTTATCTGACTCGTGAATACACGAGCATATATTTTAAATCTCTAGCTTCAATAGCGACGGAAGAAATTGCCTTCATACGAACAGACGGACGGACGGACGGACAGCAAGACGGACATTGCACAAACCCAATATACTCTATTCACTTCGTGAACGATTATAAAAATAAAATGTAAATTTTATTAAAGCGATGTGCTCTCTCTAATGCAATCTTAAGAACTGATTGAAGTGAAAGAAACTTATAAAAAATATAGGTGGCATATAGAAAAGTATTGATATTCGCGTAAAATACAAATTGTTTATGGTCAGGCGACAAAAAAAAGAATCTTTCTGGATCTTGGAGTTGGTGACATCGCTTTTCTGGACCAATTATGTTTCTGCTTCGGTGACAATGCTCAATGCTCATATTGTGCGAGACTCGTGAGCGGGTACAAAGAGCATTTACAATTTTAAGTAGTTGCTTAGGTAATGGTTTTGAACTTGTATATAATGAATTTTATGATTATTGCTAATAGAAAGAGTATAGTAAGAGTATGTTATGGTTTTTAATTGATTATTTTCCTCTTGTCCTAGCTATATTTCTTCTTTTGTTTCGATATTAGATAAAATTGTATTCTTGGTTACATTATTTTCTAAAAATACAGAATATGAGTAATCGCAGAAAACTCTGATATTGTGACTATAAATTCATTAACTTCATTACCTCCGATTTTGGGATTATTGATATCACAATCTTGATGTATTTATAGCCTGAACCCATTGAAAATGGGTAAAAAGGGTACAATGGGTTTGTGCAAATGTATGTAACATGCAGAAGGAGGCATCTCCGACCCTATAAAATATATATATTCTTTATCAGCATCAATAGCAGTGTCGATTTTGCCATGTCCGTCTGTCTGTCCTTCCCTCCATCTGTAAACGCGTCGATCTCGAAGACTATAAAAGCTAAAGACTTAAAGTTTTCGAATATACACGTCTATGGCACGCGCAAATTAAGTTTATTTCAAGAGATCGATAACTCACACCGTTTTCCTAACAGCGTTAAAAATCCCCAAAAACCTCTTATTTTTATATCCTGAACTCATTGAAAATGCGTTAATCAGGGTATAATGGTTTTGTGCAAATGTAATGAAGGAAGCATCTCCGACCCCATAAAGTATATATATTCTTAATCAGCATCACTAGCCGAGTCAATCTAGCCCTGTCCGTCTGTCCGCTCGTATGTATGAACGCGGCGATTTCGGAGACTACAGAAGCTAGAAAGCTAAACTTGGACATTTTAAGTTCGTGTATACCATACGAAGTTCAACTTTATTTCAAATCATCGATAACTCGTCTCGTTTTCTTATTATTGATATTATATAATTATCGGATATTTTACTCGGTTTTTAAGCATATCTGTTATACCATTACAACTAGAGCCATCAAAATGTTCGCGTGAAGCATACACACCTGATAAATATTTCAGATTTGTGGCACCTGCCCCATTGGCCCCATTTATGCAAAAATGTGAGAAAAAAAAAACGCAATTCAAATACTATGTACTTGGGCTTCAATTTGTATATAGATTTCAATGCTCTTTTTATCTTATTTGAAAATTCAAAATTGCATCAAGAAGCTTAGAAGTTATTCACGAATTTAGTTTCCATAGTGGGGACCACGGGCAACAGCTGTTCACAGCACGCAGCCTATTTCAGATAAATATTTCGAATGTTGCATACCCTTGCCCAAATATCTATAAAACCCAATTTAATTACTACAGCCTATGCTTTGGTTTGTACATACATTTGCATGATTATTTTAAGTCCTGAACCCCTCAAAGATCATACTCTTAGGTTAAAAGTTATTCAAGAATTTAGATTCCATGGTGTGAGCCAAGCGCAGCTGCTGCGTAAATTGCACAAGTTGTGTGTTTATGTGTCTGTATACATGTGGAGAGAATCGAAATGTATGTAAAGACAGGGTTCAGGGTATGCTATAGTCGGGCACTCCCGACTAGAGCACTCTTAGTTGTTTCCTCATGTGTTAATGTGTAAAATAATGCTCAGCTTAAGCAGCGTTGATGAACAAAGAAAAACAACAGTACGCCACAGAAGCTTGATCCCGGCCTAGAAAAAACTAATTAATATTTAAACAAAAAAAAACACTCACATCCTGAAACTTCGGAGGCTTTCGATGGGTCAGCATGGTAAGTAATACACATCATTTAAATATTTTTATTTGTCGATCAGTATGAACAGGTATTTGCATTCCGCAGGTGCACCCACGCACTGACTGTAAGTTTACATTTGCTTATTTCATAATTTTCGCTCTTCTTCTTCTTCTACGTATCTTAATTTTCGCTCGCGTATCACTTTGTTTTGATTCTGTAACTCCGCGCTAAGTAATTGCGTTATAAAAAAAAACAAGTAAGAACTTTGCAGTGGGACGTAACCGACTGCGTAATACTCGCTCACAGAAAAAATATAGAATTTTTGTATTTCGTAGGAAGGGGTGGGCATGGCCAACATTTTTCGGCTCGATCTTAAGAGGATGTCACTCAAACATTGTCTGCCAAGTTTCGGGACTTAAGCTTTAAAATTGTGGGAAATATAGATTTTCGCGATTTGCAGGGGCGGGAGTGGGCATGGCAGGGACATTTTTTACCAGCCATCTACGTTCGGTTTCACGATTCGTGTGGGCGCGGTGCCTGGGCTAGTGGGCGTGGCCAAGATATCAAGGTCGGAAGTTTTTTGGGAGAATACCAGAAATCTGCATAGCAAATTTGGTGACTCTCACTTTAATATTGTGAGAAATATTCATCTTGTATCGATTTGCGATTAGAGGTTTATCGAAATTTCATCAATTTGCGAGCCTACTCCCTAAATAGTTTTAATGTTAAACTGATTGAATAAATCACAAAGTCATGGATTTGTAATTTTTCTTAATTTTCCTTGAAGCAATGGGATAAGTTAGGTGAAGTAGCATCTTTTTGCGATTTTTCTTAAATATTCGCAAAAATTAAACACTGGTAACTAATAAAACTCTTTATTGAGGTCACGTCTTGCTAGTCTTGGGTCTGATATAATCAGTGCTTTAAGTTTAGCGAGTTTATTGTAAGTGTTATCATTAAATTTGCTTCCTAAAGTTTTTCAAAAATCTTACGTTTTTTACCACTTTTTATTGGTACTATCTAAATTATAATGCAATAAGGTGAATTGGATGTTCCTCTATTTAGCATATCAGTAATTTGAACGGTTAGTTCGTGTTCGTATATTTGAGGGTAAGGTTTTTATATTCTGCTTCTGTAGTGGTTTCTATATTACGTCTTATTTTGGATGTGGTAGTTAGCAGCTTGGTACCCTTAAATTTGAGCGATTGAAAATCGTTGTATATATATATATTCCAAATTTTAATTCCCTAAGAAAAAAGCATGCGCTAAGCCAATATATTCTTTTCACTTTATGAACTAGTTAAAATAGTGGTCACCCCCTTTAAATAAGGATATACAAAATTCCTGTCCACGTCCACTCCCGCCACCACAAAATGCGAGTGTTTATACTATTTTGAAGAATATTTCATTGAAAATAACTGTTTTTGATTGATAATAAATTTTCGTTTGACATGCAATCAGTAAGGGATTGCATAGATCATATTAATCTGCAAAGTTACATATAAAAAATGGTGTAGTGTTGAATAAATTAATTACTTGCCAGTCTAATAGTCTTTATATTGGTTTGTTTTATGACCTAAATTAGTTTTATACTGCTATCTGTATCGATTAAGCAAGTATAAATTTTACTCGCCAATTGTATTTTGATTGTGACAGTTCTCGTTGCCCGTTTGACGCTATTTCCTTAAAATCCAAATTACTGTTGTTTCCGACTGTCCGCTAACATTGTAAAAGTGCCTATTTTATATATTATATTATTTCTATAAAGTTCTCGAACCTGGTTAGATACATCGATGACTTCTTGGTCACTGCCCACCCTGTCGATTAAATCGTCCACGTAGTACGCTCTGACTACGGATTCATAGACTCGTGGATAATTATCCAATATATATAATATAATTTTATGCTATCGTTAAAAACAGCAAGCAAATTATAATAATGAATATTAAAACTGTAGACTGACACCGTCGGCGCATGCTATGGATGCGAAATACACAACAACAAAAAATAAATAAAACAAGGAAGGCTTCTGGTCGGACAGGCCCGACTAGGGAATTTCCAAACCCTGTCTTTAAATAATTTAGGAACAAAAACATTTTCACTCGAGTTCCCATATGCAAGGTCAGCGTCTGCCCCATTTCCTGTACAGTGCAGAGTTTAATAAATCCAGTTGTCAAAGACTTCCGTTCCCATCGATGCATTTAATTTGAGTTACACAATGCACAATCAGCAATGAACAGCAAATCAGCCGACGTCGTGGCCTACACTTGCAAATAAAAAATTACTAAAGCCGATGTCGCGCCCAATATTTGGCAACCTGGAGCAGCGCAGCCGAAATCCTCTGCTAAGAGAGGTATCAAAATTCCGCGTATTGTAAGGCAAATGACCACGTAAACGTGTTGACACTAGTGTTCTTTATTATCTTCGAAAATGTTGACTTAGTCTAACAAAGAAGTACGTTTACATAATGTAAGCAAATATGTACATATTTATTAATATATTTAAATGCCGTTTAATAATACTGTTGAGCTATTGAGCTTTTTCAATAACTTTAGGATTTGTTAAATAGATAACACGATTTTGTTTTTTCTTTCAATAAATTATAATTCAAGTTTATTTGATGCAGTTTAAGTTTTATAAATGGTTTGTATTTGATTCAGGCAGGCGGACCCGAATTGGTACGTGCCAGCTCCAAACGACGAATTTTGTATTTTACAACGTTATGCACGAAACGAATGATTCGAACTAACTAGCTGGCTGCGCAGCAGCGATTACGAATCCTAGACCGAATGTCAAGGCAAAAGGTTATGACAAAGATAAGAGAGCGCAGCTTAAATAAAATAGGCTTAAGAGTGGCTTAAGCAGTTGCTTCGCAGAGGAACGAAAAGTAGTGTGATGTTCTGAGTGAAGAATTCAAAATTACTCCAGCTGTTTGGGCTGCGTAGCCAAACAAATACACTATAGTATGATTCACGAGAACATATTGATGGTGGGTTTAACTCTTATAGTCTCCGAGATATGCTAAGAAAAAATATCGCAAAAAAATGATAAACTCGCACTGCGTATGACATTACAAAATCTTTAGTCGAAAAGTTTATGTTTTTATCTTTTGTACTTTCCGAGATCCCTGCGATCATACAGACGAACAGGGCTAAATCGCCTCAGCTCGTCGTCCTGATCAAGAATATATACTTATGGGATTTGAGATGCCTCCTTCGGCTTTTTACATACATTTGAACAAAGCCATTATATCCTTTTTACCCAGGGTACAATGAATAAGAAATGTACATGCGAAAAAATATGGTTGCTTGGAGATTCGAGCTAGTGAAAAAACTGATTTTTTGTCTTGGGGGCGGTACTTGACGTATCCAAAAAATGTTAAAGCAGATCATCAGTAATCGGTCGGTTACCGTATTGCCATGCCCTACTGGGCGCCACACAGTTGTTTTATGTGCAGTGTGTAAAGTTAATTGGTCATTGTACCGCCTGGAGTGCCGATTTATATAGTCTCCAAAATGTAATAATTTTAGGTATCTTTTAGATTTTGACTTCCATACGTACAAATATATAGCCGTCACTATCTTCGATTGGGTGAGTTGGTTGGTTAGTTGGTTATGGTCTCTGTCAGAGAGCTGCATCGAGTATGATCGAGCCTGTTCGATCGCCGTTGCTAAAAATTCAATCACATCAACTCAACTCTCAGCAACATCATGTTCGATTGAGTTGCACGCTCGAAATAATATTTTGTGATCGAGCATGCAAGAGCCTCGCTTCAATGTTCGCGATCGAGCAGCTGACATGATTGCTTTTTTTACGAACCGATGACTGATTGCAAGTTTCGGGTATGATGCTCTATGAATGAATGTTTCGAACGAGACGATCGACCCGAACAGACGCTGATTCAAATTGATTGAAGCAAAGAAACTCGAGCCAGGCTCGAGTCTCCTCAACTGAAGTTAAATAAAATGTGCATATATACAATGTTTTTATGTATGTATGTATGCAAGTGTGTACATACTAGACAGCTAGACATGAATGCAACCAAAATTGTACTCATATTTTTGGCTGGTTGCTGAAAAGTGTACGGTAAATAATGAGTATTGGGTTTGCTGCGTAGCACAATGTGTACAGTCACTAAAAAAATTTTACTAACTTACATAGTGTATTGCTTGTACATACATACATACATACATGTATGTAATTTTGATTATAATAAGATACATGTATACATAGTACATAAGTATATATTTGTTTTATGTAACCAAAATAAATTGAGTCGGAGAATTAACAAGATACATACATACATATATGTATATTTATTCATTTATTTCTACTAACTTCTAATTTTAGGCTTTAATATTATATATTATTTAAAAAAAAAAGGAACTGAAGTTTCAAAGTGTCTTAGACTACAAAATTATAAATAAAAATGAATTTCGTACAAGTGCACAAATAACTCGATAGTAGCTCGTCGACACGCGAACTCAGGCGAGCTGTGCTCAAACGATCATTGCTCGCCGCTGAACGAAAGTGGAACAAGTAAGAACGTTTCAGTCGGACGTAACCGACTGCGTAATACTTGTTCACAGTACACGGAAATTATTATTGTTATTTTGAAAAAAATATAGAATTTTTATATTTCGTAGGGGCGGGGGTGGGCGTGGCCAACATTAAGAGAAGGTCACACAAACACTTTCTGCCAAATTTTGTGCCTCTAGCTCCAAAATTGTTGGAGGTATAGTTTTCCCGATTTGCGGGGGCGGGAGTAGGTGGGAGTGGGCATGACCGTGAAATGTTCTTACCGAGCTTTAAAAGAGGTCACCATCTACGTTTAAAATTTGGTGACTCTAGCTCCAAAATTGTGGAAGATATAGCTTTTCGCGATTTGCGGGGACGGGAATCGTTAAAGGGGGCGACTAGCCATCTACGTTTAAAATTTGGTGACTAGCTCCAAAATTGTGGGAGATATAGGCTTTCGCATTTAGCGTGGGCGGGGGTGGACGTGGGCGGTAAATTTGTGTACCCTTATTTAGAGGAACTGACCACTAATCTACCTTCAAAATTTGGTGACTCTAGCTGTAATACTTTGGAAGATATAGCCATTTCCGGTTTTATAAGGGTGTCTGGGGCCGTTCTAGTGGGCGTGGCCGGGATATATACCAAGTTTGGTGTCTCTACCTTGAAAATTGTGTTAATTATATACGTGTTACCGTTTTGAGCTTGTAAATATATCGATTTTAGCGATTACGGAGGCGGAAGGGGGCATGGCCAGAAAATTTTTTCTGTGATGTTTGGGGACCTTACCAGTAATATATATTCAAAATTTGGTGACTCTAGCTCTAAAACTGTGGGAGATATAGCCATTTCCGACTTTTTAGGGCGGGCGCTGGGGGTCGTTCTAATGGGCGTGGCCGGAAAATCAAGTCCGCATTTTTTTGAGGAGATCCCCATCTATCTACATACCAAATTTGGTGACTCTAACTTTAATATTGTGGGAAATATTCAACTTTAATCGATTTGCGATTTGAGGTGTATCGACATATTATCGATTTGCCAGCCTCCCAGTGGGCGTGGCACAAAAATCTTAACACTTTGTCTGAAGCAGATAACTAGAAGTATATATGCCAATTTTCAAGTCTCTATCTTCAATAGCGTCGAAAAATATTGCGATCATACGGACAGACGGAAAGACGGTCAGACGGACGGACAGCATGACGGACATTGCACAAATCCAATATACTAGTTTCACTTCGTGAACGAGTATAAAAACATTCCTAATTTTATTACCATTTGACAAAATACGGATTTTTAATTTTGTAGGGGCGGGAGTGAGGTGGTTATCCGAACACTGTCTGCCAAATTTTCCAACTAAAGCTCTAAAATTGTGGGAGATATGGATTTTTGCGGTTTACCCCGCCCATATATTTTATCAATTTGCCAAGCCTATTTTTTTTCGATAATTAGAGGGTGTCTTCAGTAAACCTTTTGAAAATTTGATGTATTTAGTTTTTAAACTGAAGATACATTTATGAATTATCACATTTAAATTATTAATTTACTCACTGTTTGCATTTTTGGTGGTCGTGTCGTGAGTATATGCCGTGTATAAAGTATATTAATTTATTTATTGACGCGACGAGTTGGCTTACGCTTACAAAGCTTCATACAGTAAGTTTGACACATGGTTGCTGAGGCCTTCGGCTGAGTTATAACTTTTATATAGTCCTATTTATATTAGCATTGTTTTAGATTATTATTTCAACAATCTGTTTATATGTCTAAGCTTCTGTATATCATTGAAAGTAGTAATAGTTACAGTAGCATAATTAATTATTATAATTATAATAATTATTATTATAATATAATTATATATTATTATTATATATATTATATATAGTCTATGAATAATATTACATTGCTTCAGATAGTTTATTATTGTTTTAAACTTTTCTGGAAATGTGTTGGATATTGCGGCTATTGCTGAATTTGGAGAAAGCACTGTAATCTATAACGGTTGAAAGTAGGGCAATAGGTAACATTGGTCGTACATGTACTAACGAACAGAACATTCAAATGACCCAACGTTACCAAGCAATAAGTTGTTAATGTGCGGACCCAGGCGAAATGACCCCCACCTCCCGTCCAACCGACCAAGGGGCGCGCCTCATAACGTGCGGTGACGAAGATTGCAATCAAATAGGCAGATGACATAGTACTAAAGTTTTAAGAATAGGAATGGAAGAAGCATTACTTATTATATGGACAAAGTTCAACATAAGATTCGAAATGGGTTATATAAAGCATAGTTTGCATTACACATTTTAAGAAAAAGCGGTATAAAATCCGCAGTATTTCTGCTCGTAACCGCAAAACTAATTTTGCTGATTAATTCGGTAGAATAAATTCTACGATTAAAAAAAGACGGAAGATCGCAATAATCTACTAAGAAAAGAAGGCATGCAAGAATTATAATTTCAGTTAAGACCCCGAAGGGTAAAAAGCAAAACATGTTTTTGCACAGATTAAATTCTATCTTGATTAACTTTGTATTGGGGGCGCCATATACAAGATACATATTCCAAGTGAAGAATATAGAGTCGTGGGAACGTAGGGAAGGTCAAATGCGTTCGACCACCGCTTAATGAATCCCAGGACTCCAAAAGCTCGATTAAGAGCAGTAGAAATATGCTTGTAAAACTTAAGCTTTTTGTTTTTTTTTTTTTTTGGCTTATTAGGGGAAATGCATTATGCATCTCTCGATCTGCAGTCGCAGACAGGTATGTAGGACTCCCGCCCACTAAAACTCCCCTCACATGGGCCTATCTCCACTTCGGAATTGCTTTCCCATTACTTCGAAGTGGGGTCCCTCACGCGCTATTCGCTCTCATCGTTAACTCTGCATCCAGGCTGCCTCTATTGTCTGTTTCTTTGTCTTGCGTCCAAATCCGCCTTTTTTGGATTTGGATTTGGATTTGGATTTCGCCTACAAAGGTCGCCACAAGCTTCCAGTTTTTTTCGCAGTTTATCATTTTGTTTATGATGTTCTCGGGCGTTAAGACTCAAATTTTAATAGGTAGTTCACTACGTTTTTGGGACCATCGTTCACAGAGAAAGATAGTATGCTCATACACGCAGCTTCTATATTCGCTTTTTCCGATTGAGTGCAGGAAAGAGCTAAAGTAGCCATGTCCAGTTATCATCTGTGTCCACGTTTCCGTGTTTCCTCTCTACCCATGATTGTATGTGAGGAATGAGTCTAGCGGCCCATCTTCCAGTGCGTTCATTTGTCCATCTTTGTTGCCACGTGTCCAGTGTTTCTTGTTTCGCTGTTTGTCTTGCTTCCCCTTCTTGGCGCAGGTCGTACATTTTTTTCCGTTCATTAGCAGCCAGATCAATCGGTGTCACCCCTGCGATGACGAGTGCTGCTGCTCCAGATACCGTACGGTATGCACTAATTATTCTGAGGGCAGTAGTTCTTTGTACTGCAGCTAAAGGCTTCACTCTGCAGTTCGCTTTTAGCATTTCCATGCGAAGAATCTCGTCGTAGCTTATGTTCCAGAGTATTGGTCCTAGAATGGATCCCTGCGCAGCTCCTGCAGTTATTTGGATACACCTTTGACCTGCTTCGGTCTGGTATATCAGCTGTCGGTTGTCGAGATAGCTGTGTATTATTCGCATAAGGTACCCGGGGATTCGGAATCGATTTACAAGTGACTCAATGATATCCGCCCATTTGACGCTGTTGAATGCGTTCTTCACGTCTAAGGTAGCCAGCAGTACTATTGGGTGCGAATAATGGTTCCCTTGTTGACTTGCAACCGCTGCTTGGACCACTTCCTTGATTGCTCCAGCTGTAGATCTCCCTGGTCCAAACCCATATTGTCTCGGGGAAAGTCCTTCTGAGTTTTCTATCGCGGTTTCCAACCGAGGTTTGATTAGCTTTTCTAGTTCAGTTCAGTTTTCCCGCTGTGTTAAGCATGCATAGTGGCCGATAAGCTGATGGGGTCGTCGGGTCACCTTTACCCTTGCTTATCAAGAAAGTTCCGTTTCTAACGCACGAATTATACATGTCCAGTAATACTTTTGGTCGGCACACTGCAATTTCTTTAAGAACTTCAGCCGGGATATTGTCAGGGCCAGGTGCTTTCATGTTTTATAAGCTCTTTGCAGCCTTCACCAGCTCATCCTCTGTGAAGAGATCCTCTGTGTCAACATTTATCTCACGCGAGATACAAATCGTATGAACAATGTTGTTCATTTCTTCTTGGTTTATGTCTGGAATGTGGATGGTTGACATGAGCGTGTTAACCATAGCTACGGCGCTTTCAGCTTCTTGGGTTCTGATTGTCCTCCGGTCTATTTCATCATTCAAGATTCTTTTGTTCAATCGGTTGATATTCCATCCGCGAGATTGCCGTGTGATATTTGGGTCTCTGTTTGTTGTATTCTCCTCCAGTATGAACGACATATACTCGTGGTCGCTACCAGTGTAGATATTAAGGACTTTCCAGTCGACAATTCTGTGCGACAGATTCTCGGACACCAAAGTAATGTCAGGGATTGTTTCCTCGCATCCGTCTCGCCTGAATGTCGTTGCCCCCGTGTTTGCTACTGTGAGTCCTAGTCTTGAAGCCATGTCCAGGATTCTCCGGCCTCTAGAGTTTGTTGTTGGCATGCACCATTCTTCTGCTCTTGAATTGAATCATAATCGTTCGTTCTCGCATTCGCAACGGTCGTGTTTTTTTCTTGCGCCTCGATTTGTCTAATTTTCACTAATTTAAATCAATCTAAATTTTATTACAACCGTGTGATTCATTTTCGGTTCTGTGAAACACATTGTTTTGTTGATTTATATTCATTTAAATTAATTGTCATTTGAGTTTCAAATACAACAACAAACTGCAGCGCAAGCAAACTGATTGTCTTGTGCAGTTGCATTGTTTTGTTTTTGCATTTTTCGCTCTTGCTGACATTCCGCGCTCTAAAACTCTCTTCAAAACTCTCTCCGTGCTAATATTGTTGTTGGTGTTGGTCGGCTGTTTTTGTTTTGTTTTTTTCTCTTTCATTATTTTTGCTTTGGTTAATCCCGTTGCTTATTTCGGTCGTCCCACCCGCGCTGTTTATTGTTTGTATTGTTGTTGTAAGTACAAATCAGCAGCAATCTAATTTTAACCCTAGTGTGCCTATTTTTTCATTAATTTTTTTTTTCTTTTTCTCTCCGAGCAGAATATTTTTGTTTTATTTCTGTATATATATATAATGTTTGTCTGCTATAAGAAAGATTGCCAGGTGAGTGCAAACGTAAAAATGGGATTTGTTTGTTGCTGGCTGTGTGAGAATATGTCGCACGAAATGCGCTGGCCTCAACGGCCGTATTATCGACCTGATTGAGTCCAAATCAGTTTTAAAGTGGAGTTGCGAGTCCTGCAGGGATGTTGAAAGAGACATGATGGGATTCATGAGGCAGACAAAGAGGGGCTTTGGAGATATCTTCGGCCAGTTTAAAAAACTGTCCGACGGTTTCTCCGCTTTGGATAATGAGTTGAAAGCTATGAAGCTTTTGAACGAATCTCAAAGGCGTAAAAAAGCCAATTTTAGGCTGTCGATTGGCTCAAATGAACTTTCTGCCCCTGCAGAACTGCCCACTACATCCACTAATTTACAATTAATTAATTTTTCATCCCCCTCTCCAAACATCAAAGACAGAAGTGACCAAACCAACATAGTTCCCATGGATGTTGCTCCTTCTGATCCCGAACCTTTTTCTGATTCGGTAGTTATTAACCCTGTTGACACTGATCAACTTTCTGGTGCTAGTAAACCAGCCGAATCAAATGGTCAATTATCCAAGGCTATTGCTCCATTGGAAGCTATAGCTAAGGTTCCAAATGTGACCCTTGTAGGTGTTCCACAGAAAAAACAAATATTTGTTTCTAGGCTTGCCCCTGATAGTACATCTGATGATGTCAAGGCCTTTATTCTGGCTAAACTGAAAGCCAATATTACTGTGGAAAAATTCAAATTTTCATATATTCGGGAAATTTCGTCTTTTAAATTAAGTGTTCCGGCCGAACATTTCAGCAAAATTTGCTGTAAAGAGTTCTGGCCAGACCACTTAATCATTAAAGATTACACTGCGAAAAAGAAAAATCGGTCTCCGATTGCACTTCCGCCTCCTGCTGTCAGTCTAAGCCCACCTCTTGCAGTCTCTGTTAGTACAAAAAACTAACATCCTGCCTCTCACTTGGCTACCAGAATGTAAGAGGTCTTTGTAGCAAACTTTGTAATCTTTATCTTAGTAGCCTATCTTTTCATTTTCATGTCATAGCCTTCTCTGAGACATGGTTAAGGCCTGACATCCTAAATTCTGAAATACTATCTAACAAATTCTCTATCTATAGAAAAGACCGCACTTCTGGTCGTGGTGGTGGTGTGCTTATTGCTGTTGATGCTGATTTATTCTCGGAGATAGTAATAACTATCTTTTGTACAGATATAGAATTTGTTGCCGTCAAATTGTGCATTAATGGTGTCTGCCTTTTTATTACTTGTTCCTATATTCCTCCTTCCTCAGATAATTCTGTCTATTCGATGCACTTTTCTGCTATACATTCTGTCTCCGCTATGCTTTCCGATCGTGATTTTCTTGTAGTTTGTTTGGACGTAGATGTACTAACGAGCAGTACATTCAAGTGGCCCAACGATACCAAGCACGGGCTTGTTAACGCGCGGACCCAGGCAAAATGCCACCCATCTCCCGCCCAACCGATCGAGGGGCGCGCCGCATAACGTGCGGTGACGAAGATCGCGAACAAATTGACAGATGACAAAGGACTAAAGTTTTAAGGATAGGAATAGAAGTAGCTTTACTTATTATTCGGAAAAGATTATTATAATTAGAGCATAAGATACGAAAAGGATTATGAATAGAATAGTTACTATGACACATTTCAAGAGATAGCGGTAGAAAATTCCTCGTATATCTAATTTGGCTGATTAATTCGGAAGAATCAATTTCCCCATTAATTAGTTTGTGTAAGAAGATTACACCAAGCATGGTACGATTAGAAAGCGAGGGAAAATTTATTAGTAAAAGTCTACTATGGTAGGAAGGCATGCGATAATTAGTATTCCAGTTAAGACCCCGGAGGGCAAAAAGGAGAAATTGTTTTTGTACAGATTCAATTCTATCCTGATGAACCTTGTATTGGGGACACCATATACAAGAACCATATTCAAGAATTGGACCAACAAGTGAAGTATATAGAGTTTTAGTAACATAGGGATCGTCATATTCTTTCGACCAGCGCTTTATGAAACCCAGGACTCCAAAAGCTCGATTTGCAACAGAAGAAATATGCTTGTTAAACTTAAGCTTGGGATCAAGAAGAATACCCAAATCGTTAACGGACTCAATACGCTCAAGGGGTTTACCATTAAGGAAATAATTATTAAAAAATTCTGGGTGATTTCAATATTGCTGGAACTACGTGGATCTCTAGTCCTGATTCTAGCATCTTGAGCTCCACGACCCAAAATGATTTTCTCGATAAATTATTTGGGATGTCATTATGTCAAATCAATGCTATCCCAAATTCTCTTAATAAAATGCTTGATCTTGTTTTTGTTTTGGATCAATCTTTCTTGTCTGTTTCACGTACTGATCCTATATCATGTCCGGAAGATCCCTATCACCCCACATTAGAGGTGTTGATTGATTTACCTGCCCGGGTACTAAACCCTGGTAGTAAGCCTCCAGAGCGAGCTCGCCAATTTCGGAAAACCGACTTTAGCAAACTAAGTCTGCTCTTATCCCAGACTGACTGATCTCGGCTTTACATGTGTAGGGACATGGATAGTGCAATCGAGATTTTCTATTCTACTATAAACCATCTATTCGATTTATGCGTCCCGGTTTGTGATTCAGTTAGGTCTAACAATCCTATTTGGTTCACACAGGAATTAAACAATTTGAAGAATAGAAAGTCAAGGATGTACTAGAAGTTCAAGGAAACTGGCTCTTTCTTGGCTTACTGTCCTCAATAACCAATGTTATAAGGATTACTTGAAAAGTTTTAGGATACAGTTCCAGCGGGATCCTAAAAGTTTCTATAACTTCGTTAATGTGAAGCGTAAATCGTCAACACTACCATGAACTCTATTTTTTGAAGAAACGTCTGCTGACTCAGATCAGGCTATTGCCGATTTATTCGCAACATTTTTCTTCATCTTCTGGGATTTCCAAATAACTTAATTATCTGGATATCTAACTATTTATCCTTAAGAACCCAAAAAGTTTACTTCAAAGGTCTTGTCTCTAAACCTGTTCAAGTTACTTCCGGAGTACCGCAAGGAAGTCACCTTGGTCCGTTATTATTCACCTTATTCATAAATGACCTTCCTTCTGTAATAAACCACTCTCGGGTACTGATGTACGCCGATGACGTAAAACTTTGCCTGTCGTCTACTAATTCTCTAGCTGCCCAAAGTTTGCAATCCGACCTTGACAGTTTCAAAACCTGGTGTCAAGTAAATTTATTAAATTTTAATTACAGTAAGTGCAAATTTATGTCCTTCTATAGACGAATGCCATTTTTCAATAATTATTTCCTTAATGGTAAACCCCTTGAGCGTATTGAGTTCGTTAACGATTTGGGTATTCTTCTTGATCCCAAGCTTAAGTTTAACAAGCATATTTCTTCTGTTGCAAATCGAGCTTTTGGGGTTCTGGGATTCATAAAGCGCTGGTCAAAAGAATTTGACGATCCCTATGTTACTTTTCTACCGCTATCTCTTGAAATGTGTCATAGTAACTATTCTATTCATAATCCTTTTCGTATCTTATGCTCTAATTATAATAATCTTTTCCGAATAATAAGTAAAGCTACTTCTATTCCTATCCTTAAAACTTTAGTCCTTTGTCATCTGTCAATTTGTTCGCGATCTTCGTCACCGCACGTTATGCGGCGCACCCCTCGATCGGTTGGGCGAGAGGTGGGTGGCATTTTCCATGGGTCCGCGCGTTAACAAGCCCGTCCTTGGTATCGTTGGGCCACTTGAATATACTGCTCGTTAGTACATCTACGTCCAAATAAATAAAAAGTCGCCTGCTACAATAAGCTTTCATTGTATTTGCGATGCAGCATCTTCGATGTCGTTGAGTTTGGTCTTAAACTCGTTCATATCATCGCTTGGTGTTAAGTAGCATGGAGATAGCAATTGCCTTGGCCATCGTTGTTTTGCCGGGCGCTACTTGCACGTGGCATCCATATTGCTACAGTTTTTGTTGTGTCCTCTAGCCACAGCCCATCCTCTTTTTTCTTATACTGCTCGCTGATTATAACCACATCAGCTTGTTGTTCGTCAACTATTTGAGACAACAAGGCGTCCGCTATAGACCCTCTATGCATGTTTGCTTGCAGAAACTTCATGTCTTGGTTTTCCTGACACTTGCGGTGCAATTACTCGCTCCCGGGAAATGGTTGGTTTCCTTAATGTTCTCGTGCGCACGGAGACAGCATCTTGGTGGTTTGGTGCAGGCTTTCATTGGATGGCCGCTCTCTCCGCACCGAATACATAAATTTATTCGATCCGGTTCCGAGCAATCTTTTTGGAAGTGGCCAAACCCAAAACACTTGAAGCAGCGTTTGATGTCGATACACCGTTTAACTCGGCAGCGAGTGCATCCTATTTTAATTCTCAGCTCTTTCAGGACTTTTGCACCGTCTTCCGAAGACAGAATGACAAAGGCTCGCCTTTGCTCCAAGCTGTTAACGCCTCTTATGCGCACTTGGATATCCTGATCGCCGTCATTTAAGACTTCTCTTATTGCAGCTATAACTTCCGCTTCCTCGGTGAGACTATCCAAATCTCGAATTTCAATTTTTACAACGGGCTGTAGCGCCTTGACAGTCGCCGTTTCTTTGAGCATGTCTCTGATACTGTCGCAGAGCTTTTGGGTCTTGCTACCTTTGGTTAGCTCTAAGAGCATGTCCCCGGTTTTGGTTTTCCTGACCGAGCGAATCGTACTCTTAAGCTTGGGAATTAAAAAAATTCACAAATCATCAACCGACTCATTACGATCAAGTAGTTTACCATTAAGAAAATTATTATTCAAAAAGGTCATTCCCCTATAAAACGACGTTAATTAAGATTTAATAAATTTACTTGACACTACGTTTGAAAACGGTCAAGATCAAATTGCATTATTTTGCCGGATAGAAAATTATTAGATGATCTGGTAGTAGATCTATATTTCATAAATCCATGCTGGCGGGGTGAAAATAAAGATCTACAAAGATGTTGTAATGGAAAAGTTATTAACTTCTCAAAAAATTTACGAATAGCAGACAACCTGGAAATTCCTCTAATCATAAGACTTGTTTCCTTCTTTAAGGAGAAGAATAATAAACGATTCTTTCCAAATTTTAGGAAAGAAACTTAACTACACGGACAAATTAAATAGATTATACATAGGTTTTAAGAGACCTTCGGCACAGTACCTAAGCACACAGCCTGGTACTCCATCAGGTCCCGGTGAAAATACGGGCTTGATGACCCTTAGATCATTTAGTAGTGAACTTTCTGTGATCAAGAGCCCACAAATATGATTAGAAACATTTATATAATTTTAATTTACATAAGCCGAGACCTGAGTTAGTTGGCAATGTCAGTTTTCCGAAATTGACAAGCTCGCTCTGGAGGTTTACTACCTGTGTTTAGCACCCGGGCAGGTAAATCAATCGACACCTTTAAAGTGGGGTGATAATGATCTTCAGGACATGATATAGGCTTATTACGGGAAACAGACAAGAAAGAGTGATCCAAAACAAAAATAAGATCAGGCATTTTATACAACGAATTTTGGATAACATTGATTTGTACTTCTAGCAATATTGAAATCACAGAGTACTACACAATATGTATAACACAGAAATGCAAAGAATATACAGACGAGAAGTGTGGTCTTTTCTATGAATAGATTGCTAAATTTCAGACTTTAGAATTTCAGGCCTTATCCATGTTTAAGTGAACGCAAAGACAAGAAAAGGAAAATATAGACTATTAAGATAAAGATTACTAAGTTTACTACAAAGACCTCTTACACTATGTTAGCTAATAGAGAAGGGGGATATTACTATTTATGCTAACAGAGACCGCAAGAGGTTGATTTAAACTACCGCCAGGTGGTTGGTGGTATTTATAATTACTTTTATAATTAAGTGGTTTGGCCAAAATTCTTTTAAAAAAATTATTATGAAATGTCGGCCGGAACTATTATTTTAAATGATGAAATTTCCCGAATGTGAGCAAATTGGAATTTTTCGACAGTAATATTGGTTTTAAATTTTCGGAATAAATGCCTTGACATCATCGGATGTGGTATCAGGGGCAAGCCTAGAAACAAAGATTTGTTTTTTTTTTTTTGTGAAACACCAAAGAGGGTCACATTAGAAACATCAGCAGTAGCTTCCAATGGAGCAATAGCCTTGGTTGATTGAACATTTGATTCGTCCAGTTTATTAGCACTAGACTGTTGATTAGTGTCAACAGAGCCGATAACTTCAGAATCAGAAAAACGTTTAGGGGTCAGAAGGAGTAACATCCATTGGTACGATGTTGTTTTCGTCACTTCTGTCTTTAATGTGGAAAGAAAGGGAAGAAAAATTAATTAACTCTAAATTAGGAGAGGATGTTGTGGGACAGAAAGTTCGTTAGGCCCAATAGACAGCCAATCTTTTAAAGCCTTAGAGATTCGTTCAAAAGCTTCATGGCTTTGAACTCAAATTGCAAAGCGGAAAAACCGTCGGAAAGTTTTTTAACCGGCCGAAAATATTTCCAAAGCCTTTTTGTAGTCTATCTAATGAATCCTATCATATCATCAACATCCCTACAGGATTCACAAACCTACTGTAAGTCTGCTTTGGACCCAATGAGGTCTATAATGCGGCCGTTAAGGACAGCACAATTTTCATGCGAGCAGCAGCAAACAAAACCCATCTTCACATTTGCTCGCTCCTGGCAACTTTATCTATAAGCGGACAAACATTACTTAATTATTTTAATTAAGGGATCCTAAATAAAAAAATTTAAAATAAAGAAAGAAAGAAAATAACTGCACAAAATAAAAACAAAGTGTTTAAAAAAAAACAAACAAGTGTTAATGCAAAATTAATGAGTTGTAGTAACAACGTTATTAAAATATAAACGGCGCTGGCGCGACGCCCAAAGTAAACACAACGGCAATAAAAAGAAGAAGAAACACGTAAGAGGCTCTAGTCAGGAGCGCTCGACTGGGGGTACCCTAAACTTTGGCTTCACATACATTTCAACCCCCTTGCATTCACACACATATAAATTGACGCTGCAGGCAGTGGTTTTTCTCAGCCGCTGCGCTTGGCCATCACTATGGAAACTAAATTCGTGAATAACTTTTAAACTAAGATTATGATCTTAATGAAATTTGTACTACGTAATAAGAGCTTTCAAATCTATGTACAAACCAAACCCAAGTCTGTAGCTTTTAAATTGCGTTGGGAGAATGGGGGAAGGTATCCAAAATCCGAAGTATCTTAAGCTGCGTATGCTTCACGCGCACATGCCGAACCAAATGGTGGTACTAAGAAAACTTAAATAAAAAACCGGGGCTTACTACTCGATTCTTATCGATATTAGTGAAACGATGAAAATATCGACAAATGATAAGCTCGTACTGCGTATGGTATTACAGAATCTATAGTCGTTTAGTCTCTATCTTTCCAAGAACGCTGCGTTCATACAGACGGCTCATCGTCCTGATCAAGAATGTATATACTTTATGGGGTCCGAGATGTCTCCTTCTGCCTGTTACATACATTTGCACAAAACCATTACACCCTGATTTACACATTTTCAATGGGTTCAGGGCATAAAAATATACCGACCAACACCAGCAACAATATTAATGCAAGGAAGTGGTTATGGGTTGTGGTATTGTTAGTGTTACAAAACGGGCATATTTTTGTCTATATAGTAATTATACAAATATAATTTTATCTACCCGTGAGATCATACATTTATCTTTATGTTCCAGGTAGTTTTTCATATAAATTGCAGTCACACACATCACACATATATACGCAGGCTGCACGCTGCGAACAGCTGCTGGAAACTAAATTCGTGTATAACTTCTAAACTATGAGTATGATCTTAATGAAACTTTCAGGGGTTAACAAGAGCGTTGCAATCTATGTACAAACTAAAGCCCAGGACTGTAGTATTTGAATTGCGCTTTTTTCACATTTTTGCATATTTGGGGCGAACATGCTTCACGCGAACAGTTTGAATTAGCTGTTTAGCTGCTATAACTCTTATGGTTTTTAAGATATCTTCAAAAAACAGAGTAAAAAACCGATAATTATCGATAATAAGAAAACGAGATGACTTTTCGATGATTTGAAATAAATTTGATCTGCGTATGGTGTACACGAACCTAAAGATGGACGGACAGAGAGACGGACAGGGCTAGATCGACTCGGCTAGGGACACTGATCAAGAATATATATACTTTATGGAGTGCCTCCTTCTGCAAGTTACATACATTTGCACAAAACCATTATACCCTGATTTACCCATTTTTAATGGGTTCAGGGTATAAAAAGGTAAACAGAAAAAGGGGAATAGTACTCCACCTTGTTTACGAGCTCTCGCCAGGGTTACACGGCATGTATTCACGACAAATAAATTTAAAAAAATAAAATTCTCCTTTTTTATCTTTAAATCTTTATTACACTTGCAATCGTGCATTGAATGCGTGCTGACGTGATTGTTTTGCGAACTCTAACCCATTGGCTCGGCTGAAAAATCGGAACAAAATTAAAAAATAATTGTCATAACACTGGCCTTTTGGCGAACACTCAGTGAACCACTTATTTGAAAATAATAATTAAATAATATACACGACACACGCACAACGAAACATCAAACAAAAAACTGTCGGCTATTGTGCTAAACTCCCAAATCAGCCACGCGAGTGTGCTACGGAAAAAGAAAACAAAAACAAATACACAGAGTGGGCAACTGTAAAAGTGAGCTGACCGCTTATCAGCAATTAATCTCGCCTGTTCTTTGTTTTTCGGGCTGCTCTGCTGCTTCGCGTTGCTGCGCAGATAAGCAGAGTAAGCCCATCTCTCGCGCCTAAACTGTTGCGGCAACCTTAAGTGCGTATTCTTTTGCCCCAAATAAGCCACGAGCTCCGTGAATCACATGGATAACGAAAACAGTGCTGAAATACATCTTTACACTCACACAATGGCAGCTGCACCTATCAACACAACTAAATGGTCTGCTGCAAATGCAGCCCCGCTTAATAACAGCCTGACTGAACAGAGGACCCCTGATGCTGCCACTCTGCAGTCATTATGCCCTCTTAAACAAAAATCAGACAATGACGCCTATGCCACGACAAACCCAACCAGGCACTCGAACTCGGCCACTGCCCTAACCCCAAATTTTGCTCACGTGAGTACAAATAAGGAAATTTCTAAAAACAATGCACCGGGAAACGCTGTATACCAGCAAAACTTCCCATCACTTCCAACTTGCAATGGAAACCCAGCTCCAGCCTTCTTTGCCAATCGTGCCAACTTAATACAAAATAAGAAACGCAAGCTCCCGCCATCACCATCTTCTGGCAACAAGCGCAGCTCCACTGCCGGCAACGAAGACCAACTGAGGAACAACTCTTTCTATGCCCTTGCTCAGCAAATGGACTTAGAAGAGACTGCATCCGAAAATGAAACCAGCACTTGGAACAAAACCCCCAAGCGCCCCGAAATTTCGGCTCATACTAATACAACTAGATTTTCACTCCTATCAGCTAAAGGAAGATAAACCCTGTAAAGTGGTTGTTCGAGGCCTGCACTACTCCACCCTCAAAAAGGATATTGAAGCCCAACTGGAAAAATTGGGGCATAAAACCACCCAAGTTTACAACCCTCAATCAAGGAAGACAGGTGAACAAATGAACCTATTTTTCATAAACCTCCAACCCGCCGTGATCAACAAGGAGATATTGAGCACCTCTCTCTTCTGCCGCCAACGAGTTACCTTCGAAACTGCCAGAAAATCCGGCGAAATAGTCCAGTGCCACCGCTGCCAGGAGTATGGACACACTGCAAAGTACTGCCACCGCGAATTCGTCTGCGTGTCTTGTAGCCAGGCCCACAAATCATCAGAGTGCCCACGAGTTAAAAGCGCCCTGCCACATGCATCGATTGCGGCGGGAACCACCCGGCCAACTACAAAGGTTGCGAGTTCTACAAAGAATACTCGCAACGCCTTCAACCGGGAAAGAAAGCTATTAAAAACTCTCGGCGTCCCAATGCTCCGACCCCGCGATATTTACCCGCCCCTGTATGGCAACCTGAAGGCACTTCCTTTGCTGACGTAGCCCGAGGAAACAACAAAAAACTTTCCAAACGCCCTCAACCACCCCTGAACACCTCAGATCGCAAACAACCACAACAGCAACAGCATTACAACGCTAAACCCGGACACATAGTCCAGCGAGATCAGCTCCCCGTCTCCACGACGCAGCAACCCCAACAACACAAACGGCAACAAATACATGCGCCTTTCACCGTCTCCCAGGGGCAAGGGGAGGCGACACATGAGACGCCCATCGAAGCACTAGCCGCCACAATAAACCGAAACTTTGATCGTTTCTTTGAGCAGCAAAACAAACTTTTAGAAATGCAGAGTCAAATTCTGGCTCTGTTAACCGCGCTCCACCAGAAATGAATCTTAACATCCTTGTATGGAATGCCAGAGGATTATATGGTAAGATGCTAGAACTGCGCAACTTTACAATTAATAAAAACATCGATATAATCCTCATCTGCGAAACCAAAGCCAACAGCAAACATTCCATCAAACTAGAAGGCTTCAATATTTACGCGGCAAACCACCCACTAGACAAAGGGGCTGGAGGTGCAGCAATACTAGTCAAGCAAAATCTGCGTCACATTCCATTGGCACCCCTCGCTTCAAGCAAGGTTCAACTAGCATGTGCTCGCATCAGCACTGGGATCGGCGACATTACCATCGGCGCCATATACTGCCCCCCAGCCCACACATGGACAAGCAGCGAATTTGAAGATGTTTTTACCAGCATAGGCAGTCGCAAATTCATCGTCGCAGGAGACTGGAATGCCAAGCACCCGCCTTGGGGCTCGGGCCCAACCTGCACCAGAGGAAGACAAATCGCCAGCTGCCTATAAGTTATTAATTCCGACATTCTCGCAACCGGCAGTCCCACGTGCTATCCAAGCAGACCAGGCACGCGCCCGTCATGCATCGACTTTGGGATCTACAAGGGCATCCCAGCAGCCAAACTAACTATCTCTGACAGCTGGGATCTGGATTCGGACCATTTACCACTGGTCATAAAACTTGACTCCCAAGCGTCAACTTTCCCGCAACCACCAACGCTACTCGCCAGGCACTCCAACATAGCTATCTTCAGGAACTGCCTTAACAGATCTATGCACCTAAACATGGACATCGACACACCCGCGGATCTGGATCACAGCCAAGACAGCTAACGAAGTCGGTCACTTACCAGATGTCCCGCCCGCCCGATCCCCTCGTCCCCCAGTCGAGATAGCCGATCTGCTTGCCAAAAAGAGACAGTTACGGAGATACTACCTTCGTACTCTACATCCCACCGACAAGACTCTATGGCATAGAGCCGCGAGAGAGTTGCGCGAAGCCTTACAGCGTCTCCGTAACAACAGGTTCGAGGACATGCTGGCAAACACGGACTACTCTCTCGACAGCCGATACTCCTTGTGGAAATTTACGAAAAATATTAAGCGGCAACCACAGCGAATGACACCACTGCGAAATTCCCAAGGAGAATGGTGCAAGTCCCTGGATGAACAAGCGCTCACATTTGCGGATCACTTGGAAGACCGCTTCACACCGCTGGATACCGCCACCCCAGATGAGGTGGCAAGCACGATGAACACACTATCCTCACCGCTGCAGATATGTCCACCTATCAAGCCCATCCGTCTGGAGGAGGTCGGCCTCGTGATTCGCAAGCTTAAAAAGAAAAAGGCCCCAGGACACGATCTGATCAGTAACGCTGTTCTGAAAGTTCTCCCCAAACGAGCGCTCCTTTTCCTCACATCGATCTTCAATGCGAGTTTAAGGATGCAGCACTTCCCAACCAAATGGAAAACCGCTAGGATTTCAATGATCCTCAAGCCTGAGAGGCCGGAGCATGACGTCACATCCTACCGGCCGATTAGTCTTCTGCCTTCGATATCGAAGGTTCTAGAACGACTGATCGCTTCTCGGCTTATTGAGAACATGGACCGCGGAAAAACGATCCCCAACCACCAATTTGGTTTCCGCTCTGGTCACAGCACCGCTGAGCAAGTGCACCGCGTTACGGACCATATACTCAAAGCCTTCGACGAGAGGGAACACTGCAACGGAGTCTTCCTTGACATCCAACAGGCATTCGACAGAGTCTGGCACCCTGGACTACTCGCCAAAATGAAGACCGCACTGCCCGCTAATACATTCTGCCTTCTGCGCTCCTTCATAGAAGACAGGCAATTCTTCGTCCAAATTCGTGACCAACAATCTGCCACTAAAAAAGTCCGAGCTGGAGTGCCCCAAGGAAGTGTCCTCGCTCCACTGCTCTACACAATCTTCGCCGCAGACATCCCGGTGCCGAACAGGAGAACTATTGCGACACCAGAGAAGATGCTCCTTGCCTCCTACGCCGATGACGTCTGCATACTTTATGCTATCCCTTGCGAATGCGAAGCCGCGAACGGTATTCAACAATATCTAATCGAATTTGAAAACTGGGCCAGAAAGTGGAACGTCGGCATCAACAGCAGCAAATCCCTCAACGTTTGCTTCAGTCTGAAACATAAAAAACCGCTAGTGGTGTCCATCCACAACGAGCCAATACCACAGAAATCGTCAGCTAAGTACCTCGGCATCACCCTGGACAAGCACCTAACATACCGCGAACATATCACCAAGACCACTGCGACATGTTACGGAAAGAGAGACCGACTCCACTGACTACTCAACAAACAAAGCCGTCTCCCTCTAAGATGCAAACGACTAATCTAGCAACAAAACTTAGCGCCCACCTGGAGATATGGTATTCAGATCTGGGGTACCGCTGCTAGATCAAACCGCTACAAATATCAAATCATCCAGAATAAGGTCCTCCGCCTTATTTCTGGATGTGAATGGTACGTCAGCAATTTGACCTTACACCGCGACTTCAACCTGAATACCGTAGAAGACCAAATCTCAATTTACTCCAGCAATTACAACGAAAGATTAAAAAAACATGGTAATCGCTGCGCCAGAAACCTGATCAATTCCGTCCCTATCAAAAGATTGAAAAGAAGACACTTCGGCCAAATCTTACCCGCCCCATAGTTAAACCACTACCCGCGACGACACCATTAACCATGGACTTGGAGAATACACTTAAAATGATACAAACTATGTTAAAAGCCTTTTATGTCGCTTGTACAAGTTATTAAAAATATAATAAAGACTTTAGGAAAAAAAAAAAAAAAAATCTTTATTACTTTCGGCAACGAAAGTGACCGAGGTTAGAAGATTATTTTTCATTTTTGGTTTAATTAATAAAATATACCACTCACGTTCTCCTTTTTTTATTCTTAACTCCAGTATTCGTCGTTCCGTTTCCAATCTCTTCCTTTGTCGCTTTTCCCTCTTCTCCTTTTTTTATCTTCTAGTCTTGTCACTCCGTGCATTTTTCACGCGTCTGTTCACTTCGCAAAATCTCGGCTCGATCGTTTTGATCTACCTTTTTCGACTCACCTTTCGTTCAGCACGTGACCAATTTTTCAGCTTCAAAGTCGCGAGCTTTCTAACTCACCACGGTCCCATGGTTGTCATTGTAATATGACAACCATAGTCATTAACAACCCTGCTAGCAGCTTGTTGACAACACTGTCGTTATCGATAACTAAGCTAAGCGATTGCAGAGAGCACTAAAATACAGAGCGGAATTCAGTCTTATACATGTTAACAGAGGTGTTTTTATGGCGGGCATGAGATGGAGACGGCCTGCAAAAGCAAATTCAAACGCAGCAAAATTTACCATGGGAAGCAACAACAAAGCTCTATAAAACAACAACAGTTCCTCCTGTCTTCTTTCACTTTTTGATATTCTACGATTTTTCTCTGCTGAGATGAAGACGTAGGCAACTCCTGGGGGCGCAGGATAACAACAACCACACTAATTTCGGCTGCACTTGTTGTAGCGTTTATTGTTTTGATATTTTGCTTCTGTGCTGCGATGAAGACGTAGGGATGAAAAGGGTTACAACAACCACACTAGTTTGGCTGCAGTTGTTGTAGCGTTTATTGCTTTGATATTTTTCACTGCTTCTGTGCTGAGATGAAGACGCGCGCAACTTTGGCGAGTACTCGTGCACATGTACATTTTATATGTGCGGCGGTATCTGTATCTACAAATGCAAAGCAATCTTAAGCTACTATATGCTAGACTACTTACCCTCCCACTGTTTCAATTAAAATTTTAAATTGAAGCTATTTAGAATTAATTAATTTATATATTAAGTTATATTTTCTAAGATTCTTATTTTTTGCACTAAATGTATGAAAGTGTTTATTGTTACCTAGCCTCTGAATTATATTAGGACACGGATCAGTTTGCTCATTTTTTGCACTGATAAAATAAAGGGTCAAAAGTCAGGACAAATTATTCAGCCAGCTCAAAATAATTGTCACTATGTATATAAAAACATATGTGTGCGAATCTGAAAATCCACAAAAATTGAAATCTAGACTTTCTACACCGAGCAGGCAGCCAGACCTATGGGCGGCACATAATTACAATATTGCATTCACATGTCGAAATATGAACAAGTGTGTGTGCACACTCATCTCGAAAAACTTTTCTTGCAAGCGCACCCGCTTCTAAGTACCCTCACCAAGAATTATTAATAAACATCGCAAGATTTTACGCCAAAGTGGCGAACCCTTTAAATATTTCACAGCACTCTGAAAGCGAAAGTGAAGTAAAGCGACCGAAATTAATATTTCTTCAATTTTCGGCGCATTGCTGCTTAAAATTCCTCAGTGCGATCACAGAATATGTTCTGCAGTGTGAGGGAGCAAGTTGCAAAAGATCTTCTTTCTCCCTCAATCCACACTAAGCAAATGGGAATAGAAAGGATAGAAAAGAAAAATAAACAAAAATAGTTTTTGCATTTTGGGCAACAGAATTTATGGGCATATACAATCAAGCGTTGTGTTTTCGTTTTGTGTTTGCGTCTCCATCTCCACGAACCTGAAACTTGCCATAACCGTGTATACGACTGAATTCCGCTCTGTATTTTAGTGCTCTCTGGCGATTGTCAGATACAATGTTATACACGTGAGCTTTAAAATAAAGATATAATATTTAACATAATTATTACATGGTGTCAGAAGTATAATCGGCCAAAATAACAAAAATCGGTCGCCATCGGTCAATGTTTTATATACATTATAAAACACTGGAACTAGATATATATATATTAAGTTGTTGTTTTCTTTGAGTCGAATAAATGACCCGTGATAGTATCGCTAAGGTCAACGCTGCCGATCGAAATAAAACACAAGTGGATTTCAATGTACTGCTTTATTCGAAGTTCAGCTTAAGACTGATTCACTCGTATTTTGAAAATCGTATCAAGGCTTGGTTCATGGTTTTGTTTATTGAGCGATAAGCGCATTTTGTATAATGCGCAGAAAATCTTAAGCGCAGTTGTTAATTGATTATAATTAATAATTATTAAAAAATGATGAGAGTCTAGTTAAAATCTGCATTTTTGTAGAAACAAGAAATTGGCCAGGGTATCATCAACTTGATTTAGTTAATCGTGAGTTTTATAAACATAAGCACGAGATGCACTATGAGAGGGGTCTTCTATTTCGAGATCATCGGCTAGTAATTCCACTTGAATTAGGAAAAGAAAATGGACTGCATGCACTCCACCTAGGAATTGAAAAATCACTTGCGTGAGCTCGCATGTACTATTTTTGAATGAATAAACCAATTAGGGAAATAGTTGAACACTGTTCTGTTTGTAAAACTTTTAAAAGAAATATTGTTAAAGAGCCGTCGCTACAAGAAAAATCACCATCATATCCTTTTCAAATGGTGTTAATGGATGTTTTTGAATATTCCGGAAAAAAACGTAATTTCTTTAATTGATGCTTATTCTGAATTAATTATATCTAAACCCCTTAATAATAAATCATCGAGTTACATAATTGAAATCCTACGGAAAGTATTTAATCGCATTAGTTACCCAGCAGTTATCAAGAGTGATAACAACCCATTTTCATCACGTGAATTTCAGAAATTTACAGACGTTGCTAACCTCAAAATGATATTTTCTAATCTAACATATGCTCAAAGCAATGGCTTGGCAACAAAAGGAGTAGTTATAAGATAAGTTAGTTCAATATCGCATATGTTAGAAAACAATGCTATACCTGTCGCAAGTATGAAGTTAACACCAGCCCAATTGTTTTTTGGTCGTCACATTAAAACAAAGTTGCCAGTAGTGGATCGAACACTGTGTTGATACAATTCGAATGAACAAGAAATACATTGAAGGTTAGAAGTCAAGAAACTTAAGCAAAAAATGTACTATGATAGAAACGCAAATGAATTGCCAGTACTAAAAGTGGGAGAACTCAGTATTTATTATTTTGCATTGTTATGCAACAGTAATAGGAATTGTTAATGATCGTTCCTACATTGTAAAGGATAGTTTTAATAATCATTATAGACGCAACCGCAGATTTATAGCAAAAACAAAAAATTTATATTTTAATGCAAGTGATTTAATGTATGAAGAAAATATTTAAAATAATTAATTAATTAAGTTAATATAGAGAACATGAAAGAAATTGAAATTGTCCCATTTAGTAAAAAGCTAAATGACACAAATAATTGTGAAGCGGATGAAAGCATATTGTGGAAAGAAATACTCTTAACAGTTCATCAGCATATGAATATGAAACAGCCAACAGTAGTGATTCAGATTCAGAAGTCAGAAGCCAGGAAAAGAACCTCATCCGATCGAAGTGTAGACGAGAAGCGGTAAAGTAATTCGACCACCACAAAGATGTGGCTGGGATTAAAAAAAAAACTGGACAGACTAATTTAATTTAAAAAAAGAAAGCATGTAATATGAGAACCATAGTCATTAACAACCCTACTTGCAGCTTGTTAACAACACTGTCGTTATCGATAACTAAGCTAAGCGATTATCAGATAAAATGTACTACACGTGAGCTTTAAAATTACGATATAATAATTAACATAATTATTACATTCATGGATGTAGCGCGCAACAAAAGCTTATTTGTCAGCTAATTGTCACGCGTCGAAAGCTTAAAAGCTGATCAACTGCATACAAATTCAAATTTTATCCGCTAACGCAAGCCGATTAACGTCGGCATCGAGTTCATCTGTCGCCAGTGCTTTATGGTCAACGCCAGTACAGTCGTTTGATGCCCTTCCTTCCGGTCCCCCACCTCCTGACGTCGTAGGCCCTTCCGGCAAACTAGGCGACGGCTCTTAAACCTGACGTCTTAGACGGCGATGGGACTTCTTCTAGGGTTAGCCACGACGATGGTGACAGCGTCCCGTCATCGGGGGAAGTGGGCTCTAGCGACTACTAGAGTAGAAATCTTGAAATTGAAATCTTGTTACAAGCCAAAGCCCAAGTCTGTAATATTTGAATTGCTTTTTTTTAATATATGATGCGAGTGGTAGGAGGTATCCAAAATCCGAAATATTCTTAAGCTGCGTATGCTTCACGCACACCAATATGAACCAATATGGTGGGCCTAGCTCCTATAGTAGAGACATGTTAAGAAAACTAAGAAAAACAAGTCTTTAAATAGATTTTTATCGATATTAATGAAACAGTTCAAAATATCGAAAATATAAAAAATATAAACTCGTATTGCATATTGTATTACATAATCTAGAGTCGTTTAGTTTGAATCTCTAGCTTTTGTAGTTTCCGAGAACGCTGCGTGCATAGACGGCTCTGTCTGAGATGCCGCCTTCTGCCTGTTACATGAATTTTCAGAAAACCATTATACACTTTTACCCAATTTTAATGCATTCAGGGTATAAAAACAAACTAATGTGTTATTGGCGTTACGGAATTAGTTGCTTGCAAGAATACGCCCTTATGCATGGACCCCCTGCCCCTTGATAGGATCTTCCAACGATTCTTCACCGCCATCTGACATTCCGTTTTTATTCAACTTCAGAAGGGAGATGTTTGCAATCCTTCTCTTCTGACCTCTGTCTATGACCAAGCGCACGATATTCTGGGAGACGAATTTCGTTACGCGATAAGATCCGACATACTTTGCCGACTTTGTGACACTCTTGTTGTACTTTAGAGTCTCCAGGAAATATATACCTTGTTGTCTCTGTGACCTAAATGCCGATAGAGTTGTACGTTCTTCATCGTGAAATCGGCATACTTCTCTGGTTCCTTGGCCATTTTCTGCAGCATCGACGTAATTTACTTGCATGGGGTTTCCTCCTCCACGGACAACTCTAACACCCAACTTGCAATCCTGCCCGAGGGGCTCCCAATGGAGTTCACGTCAAACCTATTACCCTATGGTTCAAAACCGCCCCGAAACCTTGATGGTTCGCGTCCGTCTGAAACGAAAATTTTCGCAAAAGTCGGGACACGCGACTACAAGTGCCGTCGTCAAACTCCCCTTGACGTTCGAATGCTTCCTGTTGCTTCCCGAAGTTTTACCACATGCTGTTATTCGAACTCATTCGAAATGGGTAATAGGGTATAATGGTTTTGTGCAAATGTATGTAACAGGGAAAAGGAAGCATCTCAGACCCCATAAAGTATATATATTCTTAATCCGTTTGTATGAACGCAGTGTTCTTGAAAACTACAAAAGGTAGAGACTTAAACTAAACAACTATAGATTTCATAATTCTATACGTTTATCATTTTTTGTCAATATTTTGCACCGCTTATCGATAAAAATCGATTGCAATACCTAATTTTTTAGACTATAAGAGCTAGAGCCACCAAATTCGCCATTCGCCCCATATATGCAAAAATGTGCAAAATACGCAATTCAAATACTGCGGGCTTCCGTTCGTACATAGATTTCAATGCTCTTGTTAAGCCCTGCAAATTTTATTAAGATCATACTCTTAGTTTATAAGCTATACACGAATTTAGTTTCCATAGTGGGCCCCAAGCACAGCAGCTAATCACAGGGATCGGGGTATCTCCCAGTCGGCCGTTCCCGACTGAACCGTTCGCACTTGTTTTTCTATGACGATTATGTGTTTAAATAAGCGAAAGCTTACGGTTCTAGCTCGGGACCAATGACTGTGTCTAATTCCCGCTGAGACTTGGCACTCGCCAAGTGCAACCCGACCAACGTAAATTATTATTAAAATGGAAGAGATTGTTATAACAACCAAATAATACACATTTTAAGAAAAAGCAGCTAAAAATCCGTAATATTTCTGCTCGGAACCATAACACTAATTTGCATAATTAATTCGGTAGAATCAATTTTGCCATTGATAAGTTTGTGTAAGAAGATCACACCAAGCATTAGAAAGAGGGAGTAGATTTATTTGCAATAGTCTACTAAGCTAACAAGGCATGCGAGAATTATTGATTAGATTCCAGTGAAGACTCCGGAGAATAAAAAGCAGAAATTGTTTTTGTACGGATTAAATTCTATCCTGATGAACCTTATATATAGTGGACAGCAGATACAACATTCATATTCAAGAATTGGACGAATAAGTGAAGTATATAGAGTTTTAGTAACGTAGGGATCGTCAAATTCTTTCGACCAGCGCTTTTGGAATCCCAGGACATCGATTAGCAGCAGTAGAAATATGATTATCAAACTTAAGCTTGGAATTTAGAAGAATACCCAAATCATTAGCTCCAGTGGCTTACCATTACAAAAATAATTTTCAAAATGGGCATTCCTCTATAAAAAGACATTAATTTACACTGTAATTAAGATTTAATATATTCGGTTCATATAAGGTTCGCAAACTGTCGAGATCGGATTACAATTTTTACCCAGTTAGGAAATTAGTGTACGATAGCCAACGTTTTACGTCAACGGCATACATCAGCACTCGCGAGTGACTTAACACAGAAGGAAGGTCATTTATGAACAACGTGAATAAAAATGGACCATAGTGGCTTCCTTGTGGTACTCCGAAACAGGCGTTGAAACCTTTAAAGTAGTACTACTTTTTAAGTCTCTAAAAAATAAATAGTTAGAGATCCAAAGAATGTGGTGTATGTAAAAGTAGTGCAGCGCCCACTGAATCATCACCCACCAAAAGCCAACGCGCAGCAGTGCCACGAAGAATCTTCGGCACTGCTTCACGGGAGTTAATTCTTCGCCCGTAGGCTGTTGCCTAAAGAGCTCGTAGGCTGATTTTGGCCACGTTGATGGCCTCGATCCTGGCAGCGGTCTGCAGCCAGGTCAGATTCTTAGAGCCACCGCCGTGTTCGGCTCTGAGGTGGTAGCTGGCCAGCAGAATGGCAAACATAGCTACCGATGTCCAGTGCATATTAAGTGCGATTGCCAATGCGGAGACTGCAACATATCCATGCCGCCGCAGACTGGCACACTTCCAGCGAGAGGCACTACTAACGAGCGGATGCAACAAGTAGTACGTCCAGAAGTGCAATGTAATCCGTGAGATTTTTCAATTCGTCATTACTATCGTCACTCAATCGGACTACGTCATTGCAGCAGGCGCCAGACCACACGAACTGGCACTCGGTCGAGATTAGGATACGATCGCGGAGTGCGTAGATTTTGTACAGGCCAATAACAATGTAAATGATATAAATAGAAAAGTAAACAAGAATTTCGATTGAATCACTAACCGGGTCACAAATATATGGTTTATAGTGGAATAAAAAATAGCCATTGCACTATCTATGTCCATACATATGTAAAGCAGAGACCAGTTACTCTAGGATATGAGCTGAGTTAGTTTGGCAAAGTCGGTTTTACGAAATTGGCGAACTCGCTCTGGAGGTTTACTACCTGGGCTTAGCACCCCGGCTGGTAAATCAATCAACACCTCTAAAGTAGGGTGATAGGGATATTGTGGACATGATATAGTTTTAGTACGGGAAACAGACAAGTAATTGAACCAAAACAAAAAAAGAGCAGTCATTTTATGTAGCGAATTTGGGATAGCATTGATTTGACACAATGACATCCCAAATAAATCATCAAGAAAATCATTTTGGGTCGTGGAAGTCAACACGCTAGAATCAGGATTAGAAATCCAAGTAGTTCCAGCAATATTGAAGTCACTACATTACAGTACACTGAAGAACTACAATATAATCACAATCGGAAAGCATAGGAGGAATATAGGAACAAGTATTTGACAACAACAATTTCTACATCTATATTACAGTCTATACTTACTATCTCCGAAACTGAAACAGCATCAACAGCAATCAGTATACTACCATCACGATGATGAATGCCATCTTTCCTATAAATAGAGAATTTGCTAGAAAAGATTTCAGTATTAGTATTAGTATTAGTATTAGCCTTAACCATGTTTCAGAGAAGGCAATGACAAGAAAAGGAAAATATAGACTATTAAGATAAAGATTACTAATTTTACTACAAATACCTCTTACATTCTAATAGCCAATGAGAACGACGATGGTAGTTTTTTGTGCTATTAGAGACTGCATGGGGTTAATTAAAACTACGACCAGGTGGCGGAAGTACAATCGAAGACCGATTCTTCTCTTTTGCAGTGTATTCTTTTTTTTATCCGGAAAGAATTCTTTACAACAAATTTTGCTGAAGAGTTCGGCCGGAACACTTATTTTAAAGGATACGATTTCCCGAATATACGCAAATAGGAATTTTTCCACAGGAACATTGGCTTTAAGTTTCATCAGAATAAAGGCCTTGATATCACCAGATGTAGTATCAGGGGCAAGCACAGAAACAAAGATTTGTTTTTTTTTTTGGAACACCTACAAGGCTTACGTTAGCCTTGGTTGATTGTCCATTTGATTCGGCTTCCGGTTTATTAGCGCTAGAAATTTGATCAGTGTGAACAGAGCTAATAACTTCAAACGCAGAAAAAAGTTCGGGATCAGAATAAGTTACATCCATGGGAACGATGTTATTTTCGTCACTTCTGTTTTTGATGTGGGGAGAAGGGGAAGAAAAATGTTTAATTATAAGTTAAGAGCGGAAGAGAAAGAGACAGAAAATTCATTACGGCCATAGGGTCTCATGAATCCCATCCCATGAATCCACTTTAAACCTGATATGAATAGGTCGATAATGTGACCGTTGAGGCCAGCACATTTTTGGTGCGACATATTATCACACAACCGGCAACAAAAAAAACCCATCTTAACATTTCCTCGCACTTGGCAATTTTATTTATAGTAGAAAAATATTATATATAAATTTAAAATAAAGAAATAAATCTAAAATAACTGATTAAAAAAATAAAAACAAAGTTTTAAAAAAGAATAAACCCACAAGTGTTAATACAAAATTGATGTTGTTTTGTATTTACAATACAACAACACCTTCGCCCGAATAAGCACAACGGAATCAAAACAAAACACAAAAATTAGATAAAGAGAAGAACCGTCTAACACCAATAACAATATTAATGTAAGCGTTTTAGAGCGCGGAGAAAGGAATTAGACCGTTTTAGAGCGCGGAAACAGAGCAAAAATATGCAAAGAGCGAAAATGCAACAACAGAAAGTTAACAGACAACAAAGCAACTGCACAAGTCAACCAGTATGCTTGCGCTGAAGTTTTTTATACCGATTTATATAAAAGATTGCCAAATAGATTCGAACAATGTGTTTCACACAAGCGATTGAATCACACAGTTACAATACTATTTTATAGCTAAAATAAGCGAAATTAGGATTAAATCTATATAAATTAACAATTCGAGGCGCAAGGAGCTCCGTTGCGAGTTCGAAACGATGTATAACTTCAGCCTATTCACGACCCCGACCCACTTTTCCGACTTTGTCGGTCTCTTTCCTCTCGGCGCTTGTTCAGCTTCGGTCGATGCGCGACCTCAACCCGCTCTACCGAGTTCGTAGCCCCTTTCCTCTCAGCTCTTTGTACCCCTACTACCATCACCTTTCCCAGGGTGGACATTTTCCCTTGGAACGTGTGTTCCCCTCCCGGGATATCTCTTGGAGATTCCTCGGCGTTGGCTGGTAACCCTTGCGTTTTCTAAGGCACCGTCTCAATATGGTATCTGCAGCAGGATTTTTGATGAGAAGTACTCCAATATTGGCTTTTCAAAAGACAAGAGGCAGCCTTGGACTCTCGTCAACCACTGCAAAGAATGTCAGCGGGATCGATGGTTGTCGGATATAACGCCACTGAAAGTCCGCTGTGAGTACTGTGGCCTGGATCCCAGAGGATCGTAAAAGCGAGCTCTTGAAAGGCTTAGAAGTCTGATTGGTAGGCATAAAAGAAAACATTAAACCGTCATTTGAAGGATTCCAAGCAAGGTTTAAAGTTTGGCAACAATTGGAAATGAGAATTGCTTATCGATTGGTTGAACTTCAAGAAAAGAAACAGGTTTCGTAGCATACTTAAGTGTGTCCAACTTAAACACACTTATTTCAGATAGAGTTGAATCTCGCCAGTGAATCCATTATAAGTAGTTATGTGGGATCGTAACTCGAATGCAGCGATACATCTCCAGTAGGGACAATGGAAAATATACGAAATCGCAACAAAATATTAAACAGCTTCGGTTGTATAACGGGCTCCGCCATCAACACTTCATTCAGAGAGCAGTACTGGTAACAGCTGAATCATCGAACATGACCCGAAGTTCAGTGCTCGTGATTACTTCCATGAAAACGCATTGTTAAGGAAGAAACTATTTGGTCGCAAAAACTCTTAAACTGGAGTTGTTGAACGAATCGAAACCTAATTAAATGCAGCTCTGATCCACCATCCAACACAACACGACACAAAAATAACGTGCCAGCGCGATTCTTAATCAGCACAATAGCATTGGCCAGGACCACAACATCGCTGCTGAGATTGTGGGCAACAAGAGAAGTAGAAGCAGGAGCTGAAGAAGCTGGAATAAGAGTACAAGTTTGAGCGATCGTAGGCGAAAATCGCTGTTTCAAAAACCATATTTAAAAGCGATTTTCCAGGGACGCTCCAGCTTCTTTTCCCAATTTGATGCTTGCAACAGAGACTTTCTAGAGCCTCAGCAATTCAACGATGTGTGACTGAATTACTAAGCTACGGTTATTAAATCGTTAGTTATCTGGTTCACACAAAAAGTTACGAATTTTGTGCGAGACCCCCTGGGAGGCTGGTAAATCGATAACATGTCGATACACCTGAAATCGCAAATTGATCAAAGGTGCATATTTTCCGAAATATTAAATCTAGAGTCAATAAAATTGGTATGTATATTGCTGGTGACCTCTCCCAAGAATTGCGACCTTGATATCCGGCCATGCTGCATTAAAAATCGGAAAAGCTATATCTCCTACAGTTTTGAGGTAGAGGCGGGATTATTGGATTATATATTACAGAAAAGTATCCCGAACATTATAGCAAGAGGCTCCAAACTTGGTATGTAGACCTTGAAAGCCCGGCCACGGATGCTAGAACGCCCTCCAGCCACCCCATCACCTCACAAATTGCGAAAGCCTATATCCCCCAGTTTTAGAGCTAAAGTGACAAAATTTTAAAGTTAGATTAGTGGTCACCCCCTTTAAATAAGAATAAAACTTTCCGCCGACGCCCACTCGCGCCCCGCAAATCGCAAAATCTACACCTCTAGAGTTTAAGAGCTAGAGTTACCAAATTTTAAAGGTAGATTGCTGGTTAACCCCTTTAAAGAGGTAAGACAATTTCTCAGCCACGCCTGTGTTTTTTTATCTCTTTTTGCTTTCGATACGAGTTGTAGGGCAATTACCGATTTTGAAAGACATAGTTATGGAAGTTACAGTGTTAGAAATACCGGTTTACTTATGCATCGGTTTACTTATAATCTTGAATTTAAATATATATATAGTGACATATGTATCACACCCACATATTTAATACATGCACCCAAACGTACACATGTCAACCAAAAGACTCCAACCCTATCACATAAGTATTAGCTTATAAGCAGATAACCATTAATCGAAATAAGAAACCTGAGAATAAATTCTTGGTGATAATAACAATTCTGGCGTTCTCACGAAATCAAGTAAACATAAACTTCCGTCAAAATCGTTATTCACACCAAGGGTCCAATTTGCAGACGCAGCTCAAATCTAGCAACATCTCCGAACTTATGATCAATGGGAGAATTAATTAGGAGAGAAAGCTCATGCAAAGCTTCATACCATAAAAGCTCAGAACCGAGGTTTGCTAAGCGTCAAAGTCAGTTTGAAGAGTGGAGTTTAATTGTAGCACTTCGAAGAATCAAGTCTAAACTTTCAAAAAATAAGAAAATAAAGAAATTGTTTTTTTTTTTAAAGTAATGTGAGCGAAAAAAATATAATTATATATTTATCTTTAGATACGCTATGTTATTTATTGCTGTTGTTATAAATTTTTTTAACTTTTTTGTAAACGATTTAAGATTTCTTTGAAAAACTGAAACCAACACGATCTTGATATTGATATTAATATTGCGTGTACTCTCAAGTTTAACATAAGTTTAGACAAAAAGATAAATTAAGTTGATAGTCACCAAATTTGGCAGAATGTGTTTTAATGACCTCCTCTTAAGATCGAGCCGAAAAATATTACGCTTATATCGCTTGAAACCACTCCGTGTGAGCACAAAAAATATTCAGCAATTGAGGAAGCAAGTTGCAAAACATCTTCTATCTCCCTCAATCGACACTAAGCAAATGGGACCCTAACACTCATATTCGCTGAGATTGTGAGTGAAATGAAAACCCGAGCATAAACGGAAGTTAATGTGGTACCTGGCACAGAAACAATAAATGTTATTTTGTTCGTCGAGAACTTCGGCAATTTCAGTAACATTTAAATATGCAGCACAGAAAAAGGTCACCCAAAAACAATTGTAGCAGTTAATAATTATTTTTTGGGCTGAGGAGGGGAAATGCTTTATGCATCTCTCGATCTGCCGTCGCGGAGAGGTATGTAGGACTCCCATTCACTAAACCCCCCCCCCCCCCCTTTACATGGGCCTATCTCCACTTTGGACTTACTTTCCCATTTCTTCGAAGTGGGGCCCGTCTCACGCTATGCACTCTTATCGTTAACCCTGCGTCCAGGCCGCCTATTTTGTCCGTTTCGTCATCTTGCGTCAAATTCCTACTTTTTAAACGCAGGATGTCACCAACAAAAGTTGCCACAAGCTTCCAGTTTTCTTCGCAGCTTATCATTTTGTTTATGAAATTCTCGGGCGTTAGAACTGGTGCACTGGTCCACCCATATTTGCCGTGAGCCTACTGAGTGATTGTGTCGTTCTGGCTGCTTTGGATTTTGCTTGCTCAAGTTGCTTGCTGTGGGTGAGCTTTGTATCAAGCCAATCTCTCAGGTACTTGATAGCATTCTGCGTCCCAATGATGCTTCCATTTATTCTCATATCCACCTCTGTTGGTATTTGTCGTCTGGTGACAAGTTTTCTGCATTGCTAGCTGGAGTCCATGAGAGTCTCGCCAGTCTTTAGCACGCATCATCATCTGGGTGAGTTTACGTTGCGTGTGCTCAAGGTTCCGTGCTGTAATGACCGCCACTATGTCATCTGCATATCCGACTAGGAAAGTATCGTCAGGCATTTCCATACGAAGCATCTCGTCGTAGCTTATGTTCCAGAGTATTGGTCCTACGATGGATCCCTGCGCCGCTCCTGCAGGTATTGGCATATATCTTTCTCCTGCTTCGCATGAGGTACCCGGAGATTCGGAATCGATTTTCAAGTGACTCAATAATATCCGCCCATTTGACGCTGTTGAGTGCGTTCTTCACGTCTAAAGTTGCCAGGAATAATGGTCCCCTTGTTGACTTGCAACCGCTGCTTGGACGACTTCCTTGGTTGCTTCAGCTGTAGATCTTCCTGGTCTAAAACCATATTGTCTCGGAGAAAGTCCTCCTAGTTTTCTATCGCGGATTCCAACCGATGTTTGATTAGCTTTTCTAGTTCAGTTCAGTTTTCCCGCTGTGTTAAGCATGCATAGTGGCCGATAAGCTGATGGGGTTGTCGCGTCACCTTCACCCTTGCTTATCAAGACCAGTCGTTGTATTTTCCAGGGATCAGGGAAAGTTCTGTTTCTAACGCACGAATTGTACATGTCTAGCAATACTTTTGGTCGGCGCACTGCAATTTCTTTAAGAACTTCAGCCGGGATATTGACAGGGCCAGGTGCTTTCCTGTTTTTTAAGCTCTTTGCAGCCCTCACCAGCTCATCCTCTGTGAGGTCCGCTATGTTAACATTTATCTGCCGCGAGATAATTGCTTGCCTGATTGCGTGTGAAAAAGCGTGTGTGAGGAAAAGCGTATGAACAATATTGTTCATTTCTCCTTGGTTTATGTCTGGAAGATTGCTTTTCGCCCTGAGCTTCTTCATGACAATTTTGTATCCTAGGCCCCATCGGTCAACATTGACGTCGTGGCAGCGCACTTTTTATTTTTCGCGTTTGCTGTTACGAAAGGCAACATTAGGGTCCTTCTTGGCCTTATTGTAATGATCCTCTTCCAGTGCAAAATATCCCCTGCGTCTTGCTCTAGTAAGGTGCCGTCTGCATGTTATACATGTCTCCCTCAAAGTTTTTATTTCCTCTCTCCACCAGTATACTTCCTATCCTTGTCTACGTCTGTTTCCCGTTTTCGGCATTGCTGCATTACACGCCCTCTTGATGGTTGACATTACCCTGCTAACCATGACTACGGCGCTTTCAGCTTCTTGGGTTCTGATTGTCCTCCTGCCTATTTCATCAATCAAGATTCCTTTCTTCAACCGATTGATATTCCATCCACGAGTTTGCCGTGTGGTATTAGGGTCTCTGTTTATTGTATTCTCCTCCAGTACGAACGAGATATACTCGTGGTCGCTACCAGTGTAGATATTAAGGAATTTCCAGACTTGAATTGAAGTCGCCTGCTACAATAAGCTTTCCCTGTATTTGCGATGCAGCACCTTCGAAGTCATTGAGTTTTGTCCCAAACTCATTGATATCATCGCTTGGTGTTAAGTAGCAGCTGAGTATATGATAGTCCTTGACTTATGCATGGACATAGCAACTGCCCTGACCATCGTTGTGTTGCCGGGCGCTACTTGCACGTGGCATCCATATTGCTGCAGTTTTTGTTGTGTCCCTCTACTCACACCCCACACTCTTTTTCTTATACTGCTCGCAGATTATGGCCACATCAGCTTTTTGTTCTACAACTATTTGAGACAACAAGGCGTCTGCTGTAGACCCTCTATGCATGTTAGCTAGCAGAAACTTCATGTCTTGGTTTTCCTGACACTTGCGACACAGTTACTCGCTCCCGGGAAATGGTTGATTTCCTTAATGTTTTCGTGCCCACAGAGACAGCACCTTGGTGGTTTGGTGCAGTTTTTCATTTGAAAACCGCTCTCTCTGCACCGAATACATATTTTTTTTAATCCAGCGCTTTCCGTAGACAAAATGACAAAGACTTGTCTTTGCTGTCCAAGCTTGACCAAGCTGTTAATGCCTGTTATGCGCAGTTGGATATCCTGATTGGCGTCATTTAAGGCTTCTCTTATTGCAGTTAAAGCTTTCGCTTTCTCGGTAAATTTAAATTTTTACAACGGGCTGTAGCGTCTTGACTTCCGTATAGCTCTTACCTTCTGCTGCTTTGCTTGACTTTTAATTTGTTCCGTTTCGGTCCTTTCTTGAGCTTTAGCATCTTTTCCTTTACCTTTTTTCGCTCTTACTCTGTTTTTAGTAACTATTTGAAATCCGTCATCGGATTGTATACTCCTTGCCTTCTTGTTTGAGTCCTCTGCCACGGGGCTGGTAGCGATTCTCTTCTGGTGTGGCGGTCATTTCTTCGTCCAATTTATTGAATTTTTTCGCTAGCTCTTCCCTTTTTCTCTTTTTCAGCTGCTGTCCAGCTCTTTCTGCTTCTACGGAGCACAGCCTTGCATTTTGCCATCAACTCTTCCTCTACGGCTCTCATCTTAAATATCAGCTCCTGTCGTGGGGAGCTATGTACGCATTTTGGATTTTTGTCCGCAGCCGGTGTATGCGTCACATCAGCTGGTGTCGCTCTTGCTGTTGGATATGCCAAACTCGATGAGGGCACGTTTTTATCCATTTCTGCAGCTTTCGGGGCCTCATATGTCTCTCCCTGCTTTTCACTCCTTGTGTTATCCCTCAGTTGGCGATCTTGCCATCAGACTACTTCTTCGGAATACATTCGCACATCCTTCTCTCTATTCGCTTTTTTTTATTTATTATGGTTTATGTATATCCCCATGGGTCCCTTTGGAAGCAGTGAGGTCCATGCGAGAGATGACACAAGAATGGGTACTTGTGTTCAGAGCTAGGTCGGTCACTAAGCAGGAGTCCTCTCAACTGAACCTGTGCCACCGAGCTAACGATAATATATGTCGAACGTACCTAAAGACTCGCCACGTTTTAATAGGACGCAAACAGTTCCAACAGCCATCAGGGTTTCAATCTAGGTACTCAGGTGTCAGAATGTTTTATCTACCACCGGTCGGATTGCCTTTTTTTGTCTGACAATCCGAAAAAAACATCGAGTATTGCCGTCATTAGGGAGCATGTACTCTGCCGCATGAGACAAGTATCCGAGGCCGCCACGAGGAGCCGGTGAGCTACTTAGAGTATAGCTATATGGATCGTGCTGGTCCACTGTTAATAATAAAAATAATATTACTATTATAATTATTATTATTATTAATTTTATGAATTATTATTATTATTAATTTTATTAATTATTATTATTATTAATTTTATTAATTATTATTATTATTATTATTTTTTGTACAATTTTTTTTATTTGTGCAATTGTTTTTTTTGTGGATCTTTTTTGTGCTGCATATTAAAATTATAATGAAATTGAGAAAATGTTCACCCATTTAATTTTTTTGTTTCTTGATAAGTATATTAGCACATATCACATGTATGGCGTCAGCCATTTACTAATTCATGTTTCTGTTTTATTTGTTTTACCGAGTAAGACTAAATTGACTTCAAGGGAGCAAAGAGTTGTTTATATTTTTTAATCTTTCGGTGATATACGCAAGTAAAAAGACGACCAAACAAAGTGAGTAATTAAAAAAGAAAAAGAAAGTAACGTATGTTCTAATTTTTGAATCTAATATTAATTGTCACATTTTAAAGTGCTTTCACATTTCCACCTTTTTTATGCAGTCCCTATTCACCGCATAAAAAACAATAGTTTTTTATTGCGTTGCGAAAACTATTTTTATAGCTACTCGAGGAGTTTTGTACGATTTTTTCATTTGCATTTTTTTGTGCGGTCTCTATCCACCGCACAAAAACTGGTTTTATTATATACATTTTGGAACCACTAAATGCAAAGAATTTTTAAAATATTGCAATCGCGTTAAATCACTGCGTACATTTCTTATACTTATTCTTAATAGAAAAAAAAAACTAAAGAGGTGAGTCTTTGGGACAAGTACTTCACGCACTCTAAAATCGTACCATTGGATTGCGATAAGCAAAGCTTAAATGTGTGGGCCATTAAACATTTAGATAATAAATAATGCAGGTAAGTCAATAAAATATGTGGACAAGGAAGCAAATAGTTCAGTTTTATGCAAAATGTGTCTGATTCATTTTATTAAGCATTATTTTTGCCTATGAACATTAAACCTAACTTATGAATGGCGCAGAGTATTATGGCATCAGCTTAAGATATAACAAACTTAAAATAGCTTGGGATCGAAACCAGAACCTCGTTCGTCAGTTGCTCAAGAAGGTCTCATATACACACATTATCAACAGATTCATGTGTGTAATTTCACAGTTCCATATGAATTTTTCGACGCTATGTTGATTGACATGTATTTTGAAATATTTCATAAAATAATTTTACAAGACGCATACGAACAGCATCAAATTAAATAAATAAAATAAATTATTTAAATATGGAGAAACAACGAGTTAATAAACGACGGGAGAAAAAGGACAAGTCAAACCATTCCATTAAAGTACACACTACTTATATATTCATGAATAAATAATAATTCTCTTATAACTGACTTAGATTGTGGTGCGACACTTGCCGCCGACAATGACCGAAAAGGAGTTTTTGGATCAAGTGGATCCACTGCCAGAAAACGACTCCTACTATTACTGTCAAGCAGACTGGTCTCTCGGACAAGAAGCAACATGCCGTGCCTACATTGATATGTCGCTGAAAGACATTGCCGAAGTTTTTACAGTTTCGAGATCGTTTTGATGGATATGTTTTTGTCGATTCAAAGGGTGCAGAATATATTGCCATAGTGGAATATGCACCATTTCAGTGCTTTTTAAAAAATAAAGCTCGGAATCACGACAATAAAGTGAATACTATTGAAAAAGAAGCGCACTTTCAAGAATTTCTACAAAAAATGGCAGAGGAACGTGAAGAGGCTAATCGTTTGGGGGATATAAAGATCGATTTTACTTTTGAGCATAAAACCGATGAGAAAGTTAAATCTACTCCACTACTTCAATACTTGGCAAACAAAAAAGAAAAACGTCGCGAAGAAGCCCGAAAACGAAACGAAGAAAAACGGAAGCACCGTGAAGAACAAAAGTTACTTAGATCAACAGAACAGCCTGAAAAGAGTAAACTGAAAGATTCTGGTAATGAAAATACAAAATCACTCAATAATAATACGAAAAAAGGCTTTGGGAAAGAAAGTCAAGGGCCAGACGATACGGCCAAAAATGCACGCTCTAAACGTCGCACCGAACGCGACCAACGTCGACGAGAAGAACACGAACAGCGAAAATTGTTGCGAGAGCGCGAGCAGCGAGATAAGAAAAAAATGACCAGTCAGAAAAAGACTCGGGTCAAAAATTGTCAAAAAATGCATCTAAAGAAGTTCAGAAACCAAACAAAGAAATTGTAATTTTAAAGAAAAAATGTACGACTGATGCCAATTTAGCTACCAGTTCTGCTGATATAGATGCAGAACATATTGTAAAATCTAAAGAAATCGATAAATCAGCCGCAACTCTCTCAGAACACAGTATGCAGTCAACAAATCAAAAAAATTGTTTACCGTCGGATTCATTCAAAGTCGGCAATTTACGTTCATCGGACGAACGACGCATAAGGAATAAGGTTTGTTATCACATAGATAATGCGAATGTTAATATAACTTTTCTACAAATAGGATCGCCCATCTATTGCCATATATCAACCCAAGGTTAAAAGGCGTCTGGGATCAGAAGATAACTCTCCCAGTGGCTGTCAAGATTTGTCTCGTGCAACGGATGTGCCGGTAATTACCTCCGAATGCGATTATTTATTAACAGAAGAAAAATCCAAGAACAAACGCTACGGTAGACGAAACAAACAAAAGCTTCAAGACAATAAAAATAATTGTGAGCATGCCCGACGTGAATCTAAGTCTTCCGATAGTAGTACTAGTGTACATTCTACCACATTAAAATAATTGAATAAAACGCTTAAACATAAAATTTTATTTTAATTTTTGCGAATATTTATTAATAAAAACTGCTCTCAATCTCCATAAGGTCGCAGGTTTTTTTATTATTTCTAACTTGATCCTGTGACTTGTATAAATGGGCAACTTGATTTGCATCAGTCGCGTTTTCAGCACTCTTGTCATCACGGATGCGTATGAAACGAGGAAAACGTAGTGAAATACCACGTTCAGGATCAACAATGCCTATAGACGCTCTGTGAACCGGACTTAGGGATAGATCTGCGCATTTGACCTCCCAAACTTGAACAGGCTCAAACCAAACGTCTGGCTCCAAGCTGGGGTCGTATCTGAAATATGATTTGGCACTACTTATCACACGCGTATTGAAGAACTCCGAGTGTAGTCGCAAATCTTCATCAGTAAAACCTTTAAGTATTAAATCCAAATAAAATCGAAACAGGCATTAACTAAGTAATTAATATACCAGTTCCAATTTTGCATATGCTTTTGATACTCTTCGTTATCTGTGTCATAACAAGCAAGCAAGAAGCCGCCATAGATTCCGGTACGCCGCCCTTTGCCTTTATAGCCACCAATGACGACAAGATCCAGTGAATCACCAACATTTGACAAATAATCCTTTTTAAGTTTTAGCCAATTTCTTGATCTTTTTGCAATTTCATATGTTGCCTCTTCATCCAATGTTTTTACCATGAGACCCTCACAGTTTCCTAAAAAATAATGCAATTTTCTTTAATCAAATCCATTAAAACGAATAAGAGAATTCTAGTCAAAATTTAGAATGTAATGAATGATTTTCATCACATCAAGAGGGATATAGTTGTTAAATTAAATCTTAACACATATTTACCTTTAATTGATTCCTCTAAAAATTGCTGCACTTCATCCATATCATTTGTATCAAGGGCAGTAGCGAATTTCCATTCCCCTTCAACTTCTTGAAAGTGTTCAAACAACACCTTTCGACGAAAGGAAAGCGGCTTTGTAACGAGGGAAGCGCCGTTGATATACAAAAGATCAAAAATGTAGACGCATACTTGAACTTTAATATCAGCAATATCAACGTTTTTCCTTTTACGTGTACTAAGAATTTGGAATGGAAGAATTTGCTTGCGTTCTATATCCCATGCGACAATTTCACTATCGATTATATAGGATTGAACATCCGATTTGAGAAAAGATTTGCTTCTTGCAATGAGATCCGGATATTTCGGAGTATTGTTTTCAGAATTGCGCGAGAAAATGCTCATCTCACCCAGGCTGTTCAGATGAATTTGTGCCCTTTCGCCATCGTATTTCCATTCACAAGTTATGTGCATACCACTAAAGCGTTCTAGTACTTCAAGAACACCCTTTGTGGGCTGTGCTAGCATGGGTCTAAGCGGCATTCCTGGATGCATTGGGCAACGGTCTTGAAGTTCTTTAATAGAATATTTTAGTATTGCTGGAATAATTATGTCATAGTTTGGACATTGGCTGAAAATATAGAAAAACAAGAAGTAATTGTTATTTTGGAAAAATACAGAATTTTTATATTTCATATTGCGTTTATCCGGAGGGACGGCCATTGGACATTAAACAAAACAAATATACTCATTTTTTGAACGAGCATATAATGAATTTTAATTAAATTAGTGTATGCTTATGTTCGTTTACAAAGTGAATCAAATAGTGCTTTTAGTCGGGAGTGCCCCACTCTTTGGGATACCCTGAACCGATGGACGGATATTGCACAAGCCCAAATTACTTTCACTTTGTCAACAAGTATACAATTAAAAACGCTTACCAAAACGTTGTTTTTAGCAGCAATGTAGTTTCCGCAATTTCCTCTTTGTAAACATCGCCGACTTTGTTGATATTGCAATCGTTAATGTGCATTTTTTTAACATAAGCAATTGCTAAGGCGGTAAGAAGACTCTGCTCAGCAATGCCAATACGTAATTTACCAAGTAAAGAGCGAATAAAAAACCGAGCTTCAGACAATCGGCAGGCTACAAAGACATCATACACCAGTGTAATTTTAGATTGTCCTGAAATGTTTGCGATTTCCTTTAGTTTTGTAAAAATGCCTTGCACATTTAATGGCTTTGGGCGGAACATAATGCGCTGCGATACGCGTGACTGTTCTGCTACAATACCCAGATCGCCAATTAAATGCGTTTGAGATTTGATATGCGCCAGGTTTCGGCCAGTTGCTTTGCAAATGGCTTTCATTAGTGTGGTTTCGGCGACGCCAAGTTCAAGACCCTCATAAGCGGGGCCTAGCTGGTTGATGCTAAGGTATACACATGGTAGCAAGTCTTCCGGAGTAACCAGCATAACCGAGCAAAAAAAGTTGCTCAATATGTCGATCATTTTTAATCGCCCTTTTGTTTCCTCAATAACTTGGAACGTTCGGGCCAATGCCAAGTAGGGTGTCCTTAAAGAAAAGAATTTTTTTATAAAATTATACTACATACAAGACCTCGCTGATATTCCAAAAAATGTAAATATAATAATAACTTTAGAGTATTTATATTATATTGGTTATACCTACACGCGTTCAGCTCCCCAATAGGCGTGATTAATGGGGTGATAGGATTCCATCGATGGGTCATATTCCTCAATTCCTTTTCCTCACTGGATTCTGTATTCTGCAGTTCAACCATTTTTAACTTACTCGGAAGCGGCACAAACGGATCTTCCGTCGCTCCTGAATCCAAAAGCTGCAGTTTTTTTCCATTTACAGTCTCTTGAGGATCCTCGGACTTAAAAGTTTCAGATTTATCTCCAGAAGCTCTACTTTCAGTCTCTCTATTAACAAAAAATTGCGTACGGTATTATACTTTCCTGTTTATTTGCCTTTGTTAACATAGTGCTTTATATGAAATCCTAACTTACTCTGTGTCGTCGGATTTTATAGAATTAGAGAGTTCAGCTTTCGGTTTAAAAAATGAGCTGCATTACCAAAAAAAAACCAGCCTTAAATTAAGTTGAAGTCAATGATATTTTGTATGTACATACGTTATAGACTTCTGCATGCTTAAATTGTTTTACCATAACATAAATAATTCCCTTCCACTATACGCTCCCGCCTTTTTGTGTTGAATTATCGATAACTTGGTATGGAAATTAAATTGATGACAGCTTTGCAATTGTTCATTAATTCAAATTGTTTATGGGTATTCCGTAAAGATACATTACTTACCAACAACATATTTTCGATAAACAGAATATTAACATATAAGTATAACATGTAAGTTATATGTATGTCCAAGGTTAACACAAAATTGATATTTATACATACTCTTTATTCAGACTAATTTACCGACATAAAAACAAACTCAATGTTGATAAATAAACGGGGTATAATGGTTTCTATGCAAATGAAGAAGAAGCCATCTCCGCTACCATAAAGCTCAAATAAATCTTGTCAGCATAATTAACCATGTCGATCGAGCCCTGTCTGTCTGTCTGTATGAACGTGTCGATCTCAGAGACAATAAGAGCTATAGAGTGCAAGAGAGTGCAACCGGATTTCCGGATATTTCAACTTGGCGATAACGTTTCCCGTTTTCATATCATCGGTAATTATCAAGGTTATCTAAAAAATATTAGAGCAGGAACTACGAAATTGATTGGTATACCATGTTCTCGAAAAGTTTACGCAGACGTGGAATATTTTGGATTTTGCCCCCACTCACCTCAAATACATATTTATATTGTATTCGACGTCTGCGCAAAATTGCAATTTAAGTACAAGTTCCAAAGCACAAGGCTTTTCGTTTCTTCATAGATTTTAATGCGCTTTCAAGTCCAGCATCTTATATATATCATAACTAAATTTAGAAATTATTTAATAATTTAGTTTCCATAGTGGTGGCCAAGCACAAGCGCTATGTATATGCGTTTGTTTGTGTTCGTGTATGTGATTCTGTGTGTGTATGTTGAAATGTTTGTAACGACGGAACGTAGCTGGGTTCAGGGTACTCCTAGTCAGTCACTCCCGACAGGTACAGTTCACTAAAATATTATATATTTTTAATTAATTATATTTGATATATTTCTATATTTCTATATTTTGATCAGAATTAGAATAACATAAAAACAATGACCAAAGTATATTGGTTTTGTGCAATGTCCGTCATGCTGACGGACTTTTTTGGCGGTATTGAAGATAGAGACTTGAAATTTTGGATATATACTTGTAATTACCTACTTCAGACAAAATGTTAAGATTTTTGTGCCACGCCCACCGGAAAGCTGGCAAATCTATAACATGTCGACACACCCTTAGAGCCACCCAATTTGGTATGTAGGTTGCTAATGACCTCGCCCAATAATTGCGACTTTCATATCCGTGCCACGCCCACAAGAACACTCCTCAGCGCACCCGCATTAAAAAATCGGAAATGGCTATATCTCCCACGGCTTTGAGCTAGAGGCTCCATATTTGAAATATATATTACTGGAGAGGTCTCCCACACAACACACAAAACTTTCCCGTAATCGACAAGTCGTTATATCTGAAAGCTCAAATCGGTAACATATGTTACCGTTAAATCACGCAATTTTAAAGCTAGAGATATCAGACTTGGTATGCATCTTGCAGCTAACATCCCCAAAAATATTGCGACCTTTGTATCCCGCCCACGCCCACTATAACGAAAATCGTGAAAATCTGTATATCCCATAATTCCACAAACCTAATTCTCTTTTCCAAAATTTTTAATTAAGCGCTTTAAAGAGTTAAAAATTCTTTTTTTTTTAAGGAATCGATTTTATTTAACACGGTTTCTAATATTCTACGAATTCGTTTTATGCATTTTTTTTATATTCAATTAATTTCTCTTATTGTCGTTCCTCACAAAATGTAAATTTTAACTTCGCATTATATTTTACTTTTCAAACTATTTTCAGTGTGTTTCGGTTTTAAAACGGTTACCCGATTTATACATAAAGTAAAGATGTTATGTATTTTGTACGCAATTTAGTTTGGTTTTGTCAATTGATGGAAGGGATAAGGGAAATAATTCCCAAAATGATGAACAAAATAATTCTAATGACAACAGTAATATTATAGTCTTACGTTAAGTCAAACCTTTGCGCTAGTTGTCAGAAAGTAACAATGAATAAAATTTAGTTGTCTAAATTAGTTTTATTTTTTATACCCTAAACCCATTTAAAAGCGGTAAAAAGGGTCTAATGAATATGTGCAAGTGTATGTAACAGGCACAAATAGTATATCAGATCAGCATCAATAGCCGATTCGATCTAGTTATGACCGTGTGTAAGTCCATCCGCCTGTATGAACGCGTCGATTTCGAGAGACATAAAAGGTAGAAAGCTGAACTTGTATATTTTTAAGTTCGTGTACGCAGTTATATATATATATATATAGATATATATATCTGTGTGTGTATGTGTGATTGAAATGATTGAATATATACACGGTGATTTTTTTTCAACCCAAAAATTATTGTGTTAGCTTTAGTGTAGAATATAGTATTTGAATATAGTACGCCAATGTATTGTGTGCAACATACTGGAGCTTACAAAACGCAATTTAACTGTGTTTGTCTAGTGGATTGCAGCCCACTACAATACGGAAACGTTTTCATTAAAAATGTTTTCAAACTCCTGTAGCATTGCTATCAATTTGGCTGGGGTAGGATTGGTTTACAGATGATAAAATGTAGTACAAATGATCGTTATTTAATTTTCTATTTATTCAATCATTAGAGCTTTAGTTCACATCAACTTTATGCCGTTTGTTCTTGTTGTTTGTTACTCTAAAGTTATCGAAAATTGCACATCTCTAAAATTTGTAAGAGAATTGTTGAATCTTTGAACACAATAATAGTTATTAAATTTAAAGCATGGCGGACGAAAGCATAACACGAATGAATTTGTCAGCCATCAAAAAAATTGATCCATACGCTAAAGAGATTGTCGATTCATCATCACATGTTGCATTTTACACATTCAATTCGGATCAAAATGAATGGGAAAAAACGGATGTTGAAGGCGCATTTTTTATTTATCATCGAAATGCAGAGCCATTTCACAGCATATTTATAAATAACCGACTCAACACGACATCATTCGTGGAGCCAATAACCGGCAGTTTGGAATTGCAGTCGCAGCCACCCTTTCTGCTGTACCGCAACGAACGGTCGCGCATCCGCGGATTTTGGTTTTACAACAGTGAAGAATGCGATCGTATTAGTAGCCTAGTAAACAGCTTGTTACTTAATAAGGCAAGTAACGGACAACATCCTACATCATTGCTGGCGTATGCAAAATCGGGCAACTCAAGCATATTCAACATGCTTAGCCAGGCGCAAAAAGAGTACAATGCACAGTTAAATTGTCAGTCCCAGTCTGCAGCCACAGTGCCCCAGTCCGTAGAAAACGTGACTTCTCGTAATGTACTGAAGTTTTTTGAGTCTGCAAAGCAGGCTACAGTGGAGGCGCAAATGAACCGAGCGCAGCCTCTTTCAGTAGACCAGTTGGAGAAACAGCAGCGTTCTGTTACGCCCATCGAGGCGTCTTCTCAATCTTCTACGAAAGACGGCGATCTTGTGGGTTCTGCGCAATGTCCTTTGTCCCCATTTCTTAGGGCATCAACTTCTTCATTAGCTCGGAGTACTGGACAACCCATCCCTTTCCTAAGTGAACTTAAATATGAGAAAAATAAAGATGAACCACCAGCATCGGTTTTAGTTGCAAGCGACGAAGCTGAGCAGTGTCTCAGAAGGCTACTGGTCGGGGATAAGGCAGATGCAAAGCCTGCGCTTATGCCGCCCACCATGTTTGATGTCCCCAACGTCAAACCAGAATCAGAGCAACAATACTTGCAGCCGCTTAACTCGGCTCAATTTGTGCAGGCCTTTACTTACCTTATTCAAAACGATAAGGAATTTGTTACAAAGTTGCATAAAGCCTACATTAATGGCTGTTCAAATTCGTTAATTGACTCAAATACAACATATCAATAAATAATTATATATTTTGCCATAAAATAGTAATAATATCGTCTTTCTATTTGGAATACTTGAATAAGTTAAGGTCATACACTGCAATCCTAACTTTAAATTTGACTACCTACTATGGCCTTAGGCATTTTCTTTTATGTTTGCCCAAGCTTTCATAGTTTAATTCTAGTTTCTCTTTGAACTGGGGTGTTTTATTGGTGTTCTCCGTCGCGAAAATTATTTATATCTTGACAAGCAAGACAGCAGAATCTATCCAACAATATTAATCTGACTAAGTTTAATTGTAAAACACTTGTGTCAGATCGATTAACACAGAATTCACAAACTCTGGTTCAATATCTAGTATTTATAGATGATTCCGTTTTTTCGTGCAGATCTTAGAATGAGGTACAGCTTTCTATTGGGAAAGTGGCAAGTTCAAGTCCGAACATAGATGACTTGTTTTTATTTTTTGTGCTTATTTAGGTCCCGGTGCAACTCCGCGTTGGCACAGTTGTAATTTCGAGTGCTCTTGACTAGAGAACTCTTATTTGATTATGTTGCTCTTTGATATTTTTAATAGGACTTTGATTCTACTTTTCTAAAGAAAAGTTATCTTATAATACACTTTTTATGTAATCTTGGCGGTGCTTTCAGAGTTTATTAATGCGCTTAGATCGGCGCAGAGCTTGATACTGATCAAGAATATTTATACCTGTTACATACATTTGCACAAAAACATTATACTATAATTTACCTGATTTCAATGGGTTCAGGGTATAATAATCATTAGAAGTTACAGTAAAACAACTTGTTTGTGTCTTTATGTGTGTACCTCTGCATTACACATTTTGTGAGTTCTGAGAGGAATACAAATAATACTTGAAAGTTTATTATAACATACATAAGTAATTTAGGTCTTTTTTGAAAGTACGACAATTAGATCAATCAACCAATAAAATGATTGTCGAAGATCACCTTCGCATAAGTACGGTGCTTTTGTCCAGGATTCAACATGAAAGCCACAGTTCTCAAGTAATTCCAAAAATCTAGCTGCTTCTTCTTCGAACGTTGACTCACGGCCACTTCTCATGTTGGAATTATCCATTAATGGTCTTAACGGTAAATGCGATGTGTTAGTCTCCACATAGTGCATGTAGGGAAGCACTAATGCAACTACAGCGCGACCCCCTGGCGCTAGTGCGGAATGTATATCTTCCAAAAGTTTAAATGGATCAAAGCAACGGTCGAGCACATTAAGACACGAAATTAAATCCACGTTCTGAAGCTCACGAATTTCACTAACTACGTTAAAATTTAGTTTTTTTAGCCTTTCTCGCATCGTCCAACTAGCTTCAGTGGCAAACACTTGCAAAACAGTATTACCGCTAAGATCGGACACACTGCTTGCAACGCGTAAAGAGACTTCCCCGTCGCCGGCACCAATATCTAGCAGTGTAATCTAAAACAAATAATATAAATGCAATGTTTACGCTTTTATGAATTAGCAAACAAGTTCACCGTTTCTGTTAAATATCTCGTTGGAAAGCCACCTGCCTCCAAGAGTTTATAGAATTGCTCCTCTGACAGAATAAACATGGAACCACGTTTTAAGAGTCCGTTGATATCGGTTTGAGTCATAAAAAACTGTAAAACAGACCTGGCCAATGCATGCCACAGGTGTAACCAAATGTTTGAAGACAGCATTTTTGCTCTTTCCAACCATCTTATTGTGGTTGTGTCAGGTTGGTTGAGCGCAACAAACTTCGATTGGAATTTCTGAGGTAATTCACAATTTAATGTGTACCACTGCAAATATGCATTAAGTACGTGTACGTCACATCAATAATGTGTTTATCATTGATATTTACCTGCCTTGTATCTATATTCTCCAAAAAGTTATCATTATGGAATTTGGCGTATATGACACGTGCTAAAGTACCTCTGGGTCGATAAAGGGCCATCGTAAGCAATGTTCCTACATACTTTTTACAGTGTGCGCAAAGATAGTACACACATAACCGCCAAACTCCATCAACTATATTTAAGGATAAACTTTAATAATAAACAATATGATAATCATACATGAATATTCAATACGTCGGCGATATATTCGATACAAAAATGAAACACTGCGTTTCTACTACGCAGCGTTTTCCGTTAGCGTCCACAATTTATCGATGTGACTAAAAAGGACTTTTAATATAAAGCATTCAGTATTCACTTTCAAACCGCTATGGAATGCTTTGAATTGCAACCTAATTATATTTTGAACAACAACATATATTCTGAGCTTAAAAGAGTTATAAACGGTCCCAATAATAATTATTATTTTGAAAAATATTGATTTTTGAAATTTGTGTGGTGGCAGGGACGGTGCGGAAATTCTTAGAGGTGGTCCTCAAAGAACTGACTGTCAAATTTGATGACTCTAGCTCTGGATTATGGAAAATATATAATCTTTTTAGCTTTAAAACTGAGGGAGATATATAGATTGAATCGACTTATAAAGCCACCAATGCATATATACATATATATAGAATTTTTAAATCTACTATTTAAAAAAAATTGCGTTCATGCAGACAGACGGCGGTTACACGGACGGACAGAATGACGGACATGGCCATGACCACCCCCACACACGCGAAAAGCTATATCTCTCACAATTTTGGAGCTAGAGTCACAAAATTTGGCAGACAGCGTTTGGTTGACTTTCTCTTAAGATCGAACCGAAAAATGTTGGCCACGCCCACCCCGCCCCTACTAAATATAAAAATTCTATATTTTTCCAACATAACAATAATAACTTCTGTGTACCGTGAACAAGTATTACGCAGTCGGTTACGTCAGACTGCAACGTTCTCACTTGTTTTTTTTTTTTATATATTTGTATATATTTTGATTACATTACTTTCGTAAATAAATTTCTTTCATAAAAAAAATAAAAAAATAAGACATCTTGTAAAAAAAAAATTAAAACGAAAGATATCAATAATTTAAAACAAGTATGAACTTTGCAGCTATGTGTAACCACGAAGAAATTGAACCTTTTTCATTCCAGTACGATAACTTGTTAAAAACTTATTAAGATATTACATTTTTAAAATGTATGCCAAAATTAGATAACAATTTTGTGTGTCGGCTTGCTTCGTACTAAGCTAAGAAAGCTTTTTGAAACTTTGAGAGCTTATTGCCTTTCATAAGCCCAGTTCTACGACTTTAGCAAAACACTGGCTATAAAAAACATTTGTTAGTCATTAAAAAAAATATTTTTAATTTCAAAAAGAAATTAGGAAAATGAGAAAAAAATATCTTAAATAAAAAAAATTTAAAAAGAGAACGTACTGTTCAGGCCATATTTGCTTGTTATAAATACCTGTATATATCTCTTTCAATGTGAGCACGTAATAATTCTTAACATTCTGAATTGGTCAACCAAAATAACATTTTGCGGCCAACAAGAATAACATCAATGATGTGAATCTTCTCGCTCAAATGAACCTGATAGAATTGCAGAGTCGGATACAGAGTGTTGTGCAAAACTTGGCAGATGCCAGACTAGCAGATGCAACCCAAGCAGCTTAGTTATTAGAAGATCAAGATGTTAACGTAAGCACCGCAAAACAGTTCTTCTCTGGCAGCTGAAAGTGTCATTGTTACAATTTGCGCACAGCTTTCACGGTATTGTATATTGTTCGCAATATATTATAAGTTACAATATTTACAACTGTTATTGAAAACAATAACAAAAAAGTTGTCCAAGGGATATAAAAGGCTGCTATAACGTTTATCCAACTATGTATGCGCTTGCGTGCGCTTATCTTGATCTGGCAGGCAGCACTTACAGCATAGACTTCTCGCGACCGTTGCTGCAAATAATGCACTTTCAATGAATTGCACTGTTATACATTTGAGTTGTATTATTTACCAACATGTGCGCCCTTAGTGACACCAACGACTCTTTCACTTTTTACCTGTCAATCTCTGCATACATTACAACTACGCCAAACTTATCTTTTACTACACCGGGTACGTACGCAGTAGCTGGCACTACTTATGCAACCCACCATTTATACGCAGCTTGGAAGGCTCCCCTTCGACCCAATCGTGTACAACACAGCAATGAAACGAGTTCGCTTACTCCAATAAACAGCCTACTGATCGGCCCATGGCCAATTCAACCCCTGCATCTTCCGCAGCCCACATTTTTGTCGGTAATAATATACACCAAGGCACACCAAATTCATCCACAATGTCTCTTGTCGAATCCGTGCCGAGAATAGTTAAAAAGTGCGCCCCTCTCGCCACTCAATGTCAACAAGAATGGCAGAATTAGCCAATGAAGAAAACCAGGACGCACTTAAATTTAGTGCAATGGAGGCCGAAGCTAGTTAGTTGTAAACCCAATCACTACCCACACCTTCCACACCACCTTCCAAATCCAAAAAAACTGGGTCCATTATGATCCCAGGAATACGACATCAACAAATTTCATGTGGCCTTAGACCAAGTTGTTCCAAGGCTGTACACCAGGGCCGTCCCGCCGACTTTGTGCGATGTTACTGCCAGAAGCTCTTCGTCTTCGTCTGCGAACATCCGCCAGGCTCCTGCTTTGTAAAACAACACTTGAAGCAGACTACTTCCACTAAACCTGTGGCGGTAACCATTCAGCTAGTTACAAAGGCTGCTATTGTTATCTAAAACGAGACAAGTTATGAAAGCCGACCGTCAACATCAGTCAGTCTACTTCCGACATTCTCCAAAAAATTCGAGCGAATATTATACACCAGCATCTCGGAGATTTATTCATGTCTAGGCATCAATTCAGTTTCGGAAAACGACATGGAGCTCCGGAGCAGTTCCACCGAGTTATTGACTTCATCCTTAAAAGTTACGAATACTTCCAGTACAGTGTCACTGCATTTGTTGACAAACAGCAGGCCGAGTGTGTGTATTGAAATGCCGACAGTTAATCCTGATATACTGGAACACACCAACAGCCTCACCATATTCACCAATTCTTTCCAAAGTTAGCTGCATCTACCAGGCAACGGACCAACTGCAGAAATATCTTTACGAACAAACAGCGAATGGACATAAACAGACAAAATCACTTTGGTCAACGTTCGCCATCCGCAGAAACATACCGCCAGGAGTGTTCCATTACGATGACCTGCTCGACCACAAAGGCGGACATCGCTACCTCGGGTTTCACATTGAAAGCAGACTCACACGTAAGAAACATATCACTATTCTGTGCCAAACCTGACGGTAGATTATCACTGAGCATAAAGACCTTGCAAATCTATCTAATAAGTTACCCAGAAGGCATTTTGGAAAAAACGAAGTATGCTTCGCAGGGTACGCCAAATCTCGTTCTTCACAATCGAGTGATAGGCTAAACTATAACCAAACAAGTAAGAACGTTGCAGTCGGACGTAACCGACTCCGTAATACTCGTTTACAGTACACGGAAGTTATTATTATTATTTTGGAAAAATATAGAATTCTTATATTTCGTACGGGCGGGTGTGAGTGGCCAATAGTTTTCGGCTCAATCTTAAGAGAAGGTCACCCAAACACTGGTGACTCTAGCTCTAATACTTTGGAAGATGTAGCCATTTCGGATTTTTTTAGACGGGGTGTCTGGGGGGCGTCTAATGGGCGTGGGCGTCAAGGTCTCAATCTTTTGGGGAGGTCACCAGCAATCTACACACCAAGTTTGGTGTGTCTAGCTTTAAAATTATGATAATTATACACGGCCGGGAAATCAGGATCGCATTTTTTGGAGGAGATCACCAGCTATCTACATACCAAAGTTGGTGACTCTAACTTTAATATTGTGTGAAATATTCAACTTCAATCGATTTGCGATTTGACGTGTATCGACATGTTATCGATTTGCCAGCCTCCCAGTGGGCGTGGCACAAAAATGTTAACGCTTTATCTGAAGCAGATAACTACAAGTATGTATGCCAAGTTTCAAGTCTCTATCTTCAATAGCGTCGAAAAATATTGCGTTCATACGGACAGACGGACGGACATCATGACGGACATTGCACAAAACAATATACTAGTTTCACTTCGTGAACGAGTATAAAAATAAATAAACTAAATAAACACATTCTCGCAAATCTGGCCTAGACCTGACCTAAACCTGTCCTAGACAAAATCTCAGACGTAGTTCAATGCCTAAGAGAATTCTCTGGTCAGACTGTAGAATTTAGTTCATGGAAAAAGCTGTGAACAGTAATGCAGGCAAACATGTGGGAAGCAGAGATTGACGCGCTGCTTAAGGAACTTTTCTGCAAGGAACATTTCTGAAAAACGGCCATCGTAACACCGTTCGGGCTTTATCAATTCAATGTAATGACCTTTGGGTTATGCAATGCTAGCCAAACCTTTCCACGGTTCATGGTACGTAAGAAAATTGCGCAGCAACAAGTCGGCTGTTTAGGGTGTCTTATTTCCAAGGATGCAAGCAATCACAGACTTCAGAAGACCAAAGCTGTCGCATGAGCTTTAAAGTTTTTTTAGCTCAACGTATACAGTCGCTGTTTGCAAAATGCAGGAGGAAAACAGGGTGCGTTCCAAAGCCTTATAAAAGGCAACCAGAAAGGGAACGTAAATACTGTAGTGTAGAACTTTGTGATGCAGTACAGATGTTCGAACGGTGCAAAAACGACCTGGAACTGTTCACAGCCCAGCTGCCAACATAAAGCACGTCATGCAAGTGGACACCAGCAATTTTTGTGTAATCGCAGCCTAAATCGAACTGCAAAATGGATGTCTTAAACCGCTGGGTAAGGTAGAGACTTTTACTTGAAGTTCTTCGGACTCACAATCAATCCAAAACTCCTGGCAATATTTTAGCAATCAAGTATTTCTCACATATGATCGATGGTCGTACGTGCATAATACTGACCAACCTATAGCCGCTCACTTTTGCTTTTTAACAAAATCCAGAAAAGACCACTTAGAAATAAAATTAAATTGTTTAAAAAACTTAAAAATACAAGTTTCTACTGATTTGAGACAGCTTTGAACATAATATGAATATTACTTAAACACGTGTTTCTATGAACATCTATATTTTAAATTAATTGTTTAGTTTAAGTTTTTTGGCCTAACAGTTATTTTGGTTCCGTTGTTTTAAAACAAATATATATATTTTCATTGGGTCTTATTCGTTTTTTAATATTAATTTCCAAATATTATATCGATAAATATGACGTATGTATGTATGTTAATTGAAGAAAAATGCGATCTAGATATTCGATAGCTCTGTGTTACATTTAGCGTCACTAGTTTTTGTGTGTAAAATATTGATTTATATTAATAAGTTTATTATGAGTTTACAGATGTTAGGAAACATAGAAGAAAAAACCGTTGTGACAAGCTTCGATGATCTTCCATACTTTCACGAAAATTATCCGGGAAAAGTGTGTTGTCTATGTAATCTTGGAGAGCGAAGCGCCCTTGGCCAAGGAACCATGTTTCAACTAAAAGTGCCTTTGGATTTCAAAGAAAATAAATCGTATAATACAGAAAAAGATCAAGACAGTTTTCGTAAGCTCAAGTGTGGCTTAAAAAATAAAACTGTAAGCAACGGAGAAAACACATATGAATTAGATAAAATAGGCTATACAGACATAATAAATACTTCATTGTTCTTCGATGAAGACTATATTTATGTACATCGAATGTGTATAATGTGGTCTTTACGTAAAATTCAAGTCAAGGATCCAGATGTGCTTCAGTTTATGAGTCAGTTAGCTAATTATTTGGAGCAGAAATGTAGTTTTTGTGGACAGTACGGAGCGTCTATTACTTGCAAGATGAATTGCCGAAAAATACATCATTGGCCGTGTGCTGCTGCAGCTGGTTGTCTGCTAATCTTGGAAAGCTTTACCGTATTTTGTACCGAACATTTAAGTCAAGTTCCATTAATTTGTACGTTAAGCTGATGTTATTATTTTATATATTTAACCCAGAAATTTATCCTAGGTACCGATAACAATGTTGAGTGTCTAACATGTTCGTCATTGGGTGATCTGTCAAAATTGATAATGTGTTGTTCATGTGGAGATCATTTTCATTCAACTTGCATTGGATTGGCAAATTTACCTGGTAAATATTAATTACTATTGTCATATAGCTTTATTCAAGAGATTTTTCTAAAACATATCAACCATTTATGTTGCTCCTCGCACACGTCTCTACATCTGTTAATCAAAAGGCATATTGTGAAACAACCGCTAAAACTTAATACATGTTCTTCATATCAAGCGGCATTTAAACTACATTTTGGATACATATGTATTCGTGTCTCTTTTGCTAAATTGATAGGAATATCCTAAGTTTGATTGACTTGCTTGTTTGTTGTGACGAGTTTGTTGAAAAAATGTCTGTTGTTTGCCACTATTTTTGTGTTTGTTAACAAAATGATTTAAAACTAAAGCAGTGTGTGGGAACTGAATTTGTCGCCAACGAGCGACAAATCTTTTTTAGAACACAAATAATTTTATCGACGTACGAGAGAAAAAAAAACACTGAATTAATCGTAATATTATATATGTATATATATGTTTACATTCATACGAATAAGATTAAATCTTAATCTTAATCTATTTTCATTAGATACGCGATCTGGTTGGAGCTGTGCGCGCTGTACAAAATGCCAGATTTGTAGACAACAAGAATCTAATGATATTAAATTCATCAAATGTGAACAATGCCAAAAAATTTATCACGCAACGTGCTTACGACCTGTAATATCTTCTATTCCCAAATATGGCTGGAAATGTAATGTAAGTTTATAAATTTTATGTTTGTAAGCTTATGAATCTATATACGTATATGGCAACCTTCTATATACATATACACATACATAGTATATAAATACCCTCGTCCACCTATAAAGTGAGCGCCTGACTAGGATACCCTGAACCCAACTGTTGTTACATACAATGCAATCCTTTACTTAGAGACATAGTACATACACACACTCTCACTGCAAGCTGCGCACTTTACTCAGCGGCTGCGCTTGGCTGCCACTGTGGAAACCAAATTCCTTAATAATATCCAAACTAAGAGTATAATTTTTTGAGATTGTTAAGACTTAAAAACAGCTTTCAAATCTGTGTACAAATTAAAGTTTATGACTGTAGTACTTAAATTGTTCACGAAGTGAAACTAGTATATTGGTTTTGTACAATGTCCGTCATGCTGTACGTCCGTCTGTCCGTATGAACGCAATATTGCGACATTGATATCCCGGCCACGCCCACTAAAACGTCCCCCAGCCACCCCGCCTTAAAAAATTAGAAACGGCTACATCTCCCACAGTTTTTGAGCTGGAGTCACCAACTTTTAAAGGTACATTAGTAGTCAATTCCTTTAAATAAAGGTACAATAATTTCCCGCCATCGCCCACCCAAGCAGACACCCGGCCCCGCAAAGTGCGAAAGCCTATATCTCCCACAATTTTAGAGCAAGAGTCACCAAATTTTTTAGAGGTAGATGGCTCCTTTTTAAGCTCGGTAAGAAGATTTCCCGGCCAAGCTCGCTCCCGCTCCCACAAATCGCGAAATTCAATTTCTCCCAAAAATGTAAAGATATATTCACCAAATTTGGCAGTGTGTGGATGACCTCTTAAGATCAAGCCAAAAAATGTTGGACACGTCTACCCCAGCCCATACGGAATTTAATAATTCTATATTTTTCCAAAATAAGAAGAGTAACTTCTATGTGCTGTGAACGAGTATACGCAGTCGGTTACGTCCGACTGCAACGTTCTTACTTGTTTGTTTTTTCATATTGAAACGCACTTTCAATTTCTTTTTTACTTTATATTTTTTACTATATATATATAATATATAGCTGTAAAGTAGTACTCTAATTAGTGGCAAACTGAATAGCATCCTGTTTCCAAAATAATCGAAAAATACGAAGCTTTTCGAAGGTGACAAAAACAGAAGTTGTTTTCGGAGCTATCGATTTAAAGGCAGAATTCAGCGAGACCTGGCAGAATTCCAAACGGCAAATAATTTTAAAATCTTAATCTAGAATGTCTCTTGTAATCCCACCTACGTTAAACACATTGCAATGGGTAAAAATGGAATAATGCTTTTGTGTAAATGAATGTAACAGACACTAGTCGAATCAAATTAGTGTATTTCAAATGATCAGTAATCCGCCTCGTTCTTTTATTATTGATAATTATCGGGTTTTTGACCCGTTTTTTTTTATCATATCTCAGAGACTATTAAAACTAGAGCCACGTAATTTGATTTATTTCAAATTGTATGTTCCCGTAAAGCATATGGAGATATGAATTATTTTTGATTTTGGATAGTACCTTCCACTCGCCCCAAATATATTGCGGCTTTTCATTTTTTTTGTTCATAGATTTAAATGCTGTTTCAAGTTCTAAATCTTATAAAGATTAAAAGTTAATTTAGAAGTTATTCAAGACTTGGCCAAGCACAGTAAAGTGCAATCCTTGTGGCGTGTGTTGATGGTGTGTGTACGTGATTTCGTGTGTTTATAAATGAAACAGGGTTGAAATGTTTGTACCCTGACCTGCGAGCTGGGTATCTTCTATTCCCCAATAAACTACTAATCGTATAAAGTCGTTTTTCAAATAATTCAAAACCGATATGGATTTTAACCTGTTGCATAATCGCCTTATATACAGCCGTTGACAACTAATTGGAAACAAAAGTTTTGACTAAGTGTCATCAGATATATTTCCGAAACTTTGTATGGGCACCGAAAAAACTTAAACATTTTTTAAATGTGCTGCATATTAACGTAACAAAATATAAAGTTGGATTTCAACAGATCTTATATACATATCTATATACATATAACGGAAGTTTTTCTATACAAACTGCAGATTCGACCGAGTCAACTAATGGGAAACAAACAAAATAATATCAAAAAAGAAAAGATAAACATAACAAATAATTTTAAAAAAGTTCATAATAGATTAAAATAGTATCATTACTTTGTGGGGAATCCATTTTGCATCAAAAAAGATACGCAGCGACACTGTATTTGTATAATAAGGTACTTGCACCTTTCCAAAACTTTCTAATTTTTTTTGAATAATAAATCAAAATTCATTATTTTTTGCTTTGCGATGACTTTTTAAGGTTATCCCATTAATGTTCGGTATGATTAACCTCCGGGCTGGACGATAGCCACTCGAAAACAGTCATGGATTTTGCTTGGAAAAACATTTTCGTTAGATTATATATACATATATTTTTGTATTTAATATTTTTATCCGACCACGGTATTAAGACATTATTAAGCATGTCAACATATTTTGCTTTGCCGCGTATGCCTTTTATGCAGTGTATAGTACCAACTTCATTCTTGGCGAAGATTGCCCATACATTAATATTGCCACCTTCATGCTTTACAATGGTTGATGCATATCTAGGACTTCATTTCTAGCTTTTTGGTCGTCGATCACGTTTTGTACTATCCAGACCAAGACAATGAATTTTTATTTTATCACTCCAGACCAAATATTGATATTTTGTCGGAGCCCAATCAACATGGTACTTAGCAAATTCTATTTTACGCTTTCTCTGCTTGATAGTCACAAGTATCTTCGTCCGTGAAAAACGCCCATGGAGGCTAGCTTTAATCAACCATCTAAAAATGATCAGTTTTGATATTTCTAAGTTCAAACTAATCAACATTTTCACGCTGAATATTTACAGGATATTGCGAAGATTAAAGTTGGACTTGAATATAATCTGACAATCTATGATTTTGAACTATTGCGCTGTCTCTATTTTCGTGAAACGCTTTCTGTTGTATAATTTATTTTTAAATAGTCAGTAGCATTAAAAACTATTTGTTTTTAGCGATTTAATGGTGTTGCTGTACCCGGATAGGTCCGGCCGGAGCACTAGTACCTTTGATTGACGATGTTATAATGACCAAAATTTATTACAAATACATTGTAAGAATTAAAAACAAAAAAAAACTTACTGAAATATTGGCAAAAATAATTAAACATATAATATATTCTTCGCCAAATCACACTTGTTTCCACTTAGTTGTCACGCTTCAACCATATGGTTCCCAACGTACTAATCGCAATTATTAAGAAAGAGTGAAATTAGATATTTAATTTAAAGAAGGATAATGGGGAAAGAGAAAAAGCATAATAATGTAGCGTTAAGTCTATTGGTGTTATCATGGATACAGTAAAGACATAGTCAAGATTCTTGTTTCCAATTAGTTGTCAACATCTGTATATACATTTATACATTTGAATGAAAGGTTTAAGTAAATAGATTAAACTCACTTAATTTACTTAATCAAACAAAAGTCATGTCATCGTGTAATAACTCTCAGAGTGCAAGCACTTGTAACAACGTGGGGCCAATTCCTCTCAACTTGGTAACCGGAGCTACATGAGTAACTTCTGCAATATTAAAGTAAACTTTGGCTCTAAATACCACGCCACAACGCTTTACGAAAGTGTTATCTTACTATAGCGCTAGCGATTTGGCTCACAGCGTCTTTGATTGTCTAGCACCACTGTCTCGCCTACAACAAAACCGACTGTAGCTGTTACTGCTGCTCTTCCAATTCTAACAACCTAGTGGACCTATGCCAAAGTCCAGCTTAGCTGTACAGACCGATATAGATACATATGTAGATAGCTATTAAAAACATTAAAATTTTTAAAGTCATTGCCAAGTAGAATGTTTTTTCTGTTATTAAAAAATTTTTTTTTATATGTTTTGCAAATTTTGATTTTGTTTCATATTAGTTGTCTCTGGTAAAAATAGAAGTTTGGGCGAAATTGTTGTAATAAACTACAACTTTTTTTAAACCTTATAATTGTCGAATGCATAAATTTGTATATGAATTAACAAAATTACTTGAAAAACTTAACGATGTGACAACAATCTTTATTTCTTATTAATTTCCAACTAATGTATATTTTAAAGTAAGTAAGAATTCTCCAGACCGGAGCTTAGGGAAAACAGCCGAAGAGAGAGACACTAAGAGCATGATCTTAATGAAAATAACAAGAGCATGAAATTGATGTACAAACCAAAGCCCAAGTCCGTAATATTTCAATGGCGTTTTTCACATATATAGGAAGAATGGGGGAGATATCCAAAACAAAAAAAAAAAAAAATATTCTTCAGCTGGGTATGCTTTACGCGAATATTTTGAACCAAATTTGTTGGCTCTAGCTCATATGGTGTCTAAGATATGCTCAAAACCCCGCTAATTATCGATAATAAGAAAACGAGACAAGTTATCGATGATTTGAAGTAAACTTGTTGGTATAGACGAACGTAAAAAGTCCAAGTTCAGCTTTCCAGCTTCTTTCTATGTGGTTATTTATATAATATACAATTTATAAAAAAAGCAAAGTGACAATAATTAAAAATATATTAATCCAAAGAGTGTACGGTTCCCATAATAGTGGTTCGTTTGCCCCTAAATAGGCTAAATGTCCCTGACCAAATCTCTGGTAAAAAAGTTTGATGCTTATACTCGTTCACAAAGTGAAGACAGTATATTGGATTTGTGCATTTGCCGTCTGTCCGTATGAACGCACTGTTTCGTCACTATTAAAGCTAGACACTTTTGTATACCTCAGTTTAAGGCAATTTTTGGGCGAGGGACATATTTAACATATTTTGATAATTTTTGTCTACTAAATAAAATGCATCATAAGCAGCACACTAACAAATAGTTGCTTTGTTTTTGTGATTGCATGAAGTTGGCGCGAATTACTCCAAAAATATAGAATATAGCTAAAATACATATATATCTCTATTATTTTATATATTTAATTTCAGCGATGTCGTGTTTGCACGGACTGTGGATCACGTACACCAGGTGGTGGTAGCTCATCTCGCTGGCACAGTCACTATACTATTTGTGATTCATGTTATCAACAAAGAAACAAAGGATTTTCGTGTCCAATTTGCCAAAAGGCATATAGAGCTGCAGCTTATAAAGAAATGGTGAAATGTAGTTGTTGTCATAAGTAAGTAGTAAAAATAGAGAAAATGTTTCAAGTCCTTCAATATTTTGCATATTTTAGATTTGTTCACAGCACTTGTGATGAAGAAGCTGATTTGACTGCGTATCACAAGAAAAAAGAATATAATCCTGACTATGACTATGTTTGCCCTATTTGTAAAACAAGCTCATCTGCTGCGCAACTTAAAATACCTGACCCTCTTGAACGATCCATGACGGAACTGCAAACCTCAGACCAATTTAATATTAAACATGTAGAGATGGATCCATTAAATGGAAAGCCCTGTCTTGATGTAAATAGTGAAGATCCACTGAAGTTGCCAAACACTAAAAAAAAAGTTTGTTTAAACAACATTCGAGGTAAAGGGGGTAAGGTTGTCTTACATCGCATGGGGACAATGTCCCAGTTTGGGAAAAAGCGTAGCAGTCGGGGAAAAGGACGCCAACTTGTTCTTCAAAGCGGATCACATGATCGGTACATTAGTCGTAATTTAGATACAGACTTTTCCAGCGACAAGAAAATGTTGTTGTGTTCGGCTCGAGATAAGTTTATACTATCGCAAGATATTTGCGTTATGTGTGGCACATTAGGAATTGAAAGTGACGCAGTATTGATCACGTGTGCCCAATGTGGTCAATGCTATCATCCGTATTGTGCTAGTGTTAAACACTCAAGAGGTATTCTGCAAAAGGGATGGCGCTGCTTGGACTGTACCGTCTGTGAAGGCTGCGGAAAAAAAAACGATGAAGCCCGGTTGCTTCTATGCGACGAATGCGATATTTCATACCACATATACTGTGTTAATCCACCCCTACAGACGGTACCACATGGAAATTGGAAATGTTCTTTCTGTACTATATGTCAAAAATGTGGTCGAAATCTCACTGAAAAAAGCAATTATCGTGACCCGAACTTGCCAGAATGTCCGCCTTGCACTAGTCAAATTAGCTGTTCTATATGTAAAAAAGCCTACAGTGATGGAGAGATGATTATTCAATGTGAACAATGTGATCAATGGTCACATTATATGTGCGACTCAATAAACACTCAGCACACATTTGACTATTACGATAATAAAATGTACAAGTGCATTAAATGTCGCATCAGTGCGAAGTCGCTATTGCAAATTAGTGCAACAACTTCTAGTGAAGATGTATTGACAATATCAAAAGTATTGCCAGAAGTGAGCCTAGAGGGGAAGGCTATTAGTCTATCGGATCGCGTTCGGTTGACAAATGAATTATTAGAAAGCACAGAAGCAATTCATTGGATAGATGGAGTGTGTTTAAGTGAAAATGGATTAAATATGATTAAATCGCTTTCAACTGAAATTAAACGCAAAAGAAAAATGCGTCAACCTATTGCTAATTCAAATAAGGATATACAAAACGATACTGCGGTGTCTGATGATATACAAGGCGATAAATACAAAGACGGAATGAAATGGGATAAACCAGAAACAGCGGTGCCTGAAGGCTTTTCTCTTTCTACAAATGACGATGGTGTCCAAATTTTACGCAAAAAGCGCCAGCGCAATCTGCAGAAGTTGGGTATCGGCGGGTTTTCAGTTCGAAATCGAGCTCTTAAAAAAGATAATGAGGATTCTGTCGATCAACTAAATCCACTTGTAGTTGTAGACAAGAAAAAGAAAATTCGCAAAAAACAAAAAAACAAACTTATTGAAGCTTACCCAGCATACTTGCAAGAAGCTTTTTTTGGAAAGCCCTTATTGGAGTCAGGTGATGTGGGGGCTTACGATTCAGATTCTTCAGATGAAATTGATTCAACAATGAAAATGTACTTTACTCATATTAATGAAAAATCCGATAATGAAATAGCTACTAAGAGCCCAGTAAAGTCACTTAAAAATACGAAAAGTGAGAAAAGTGGTCATGAGAATAAAAATATTTTAGGAAGCCAATTATCAGCAGCTGTACAACAAAACAAGAGACAAATATCTGGTGGAGCTATATTTGGTTAGTATTAATTGGAGCTGAAATGTTTGACTTTAAATGATTATTAAAACTTATACCCATAGATACGTCTTTGTCAGACATTTCAAGGAATGCGGCAGCGAATAGCAAAACTACGTTGGAGCCTTTGGTAACAATATATCAACATTTTAAGTCTACTTAATTTGTTGTAATTTTTAACTGTTTTTCATAGGCACCTCAGGCAATACCGGACTTAGATGAAATCAACGCTTCAATAAATTTTATTGCTGCATCTGATAGTACAAAGAATGCGATTGGGTAAAATATTTTTACACATATTTATTATTTCAAGTAAACACACTTTTTTCAAATACATTTTAGTGTGCCAGCAGTTTTAGTTGATCACTATGCAGTCCCTCCTCAATTAACCCAAGATCAGAAGTTTAATAGCAAACTATTTTTGTCGACTAATATGTCTGCTAAGTCATCTCAGCTTCAATATCAGCAAAAAATGCAAGGTATCACAGAAGAGCCCAAGTCCAATGAGCCGGTAGAATGCATTAACGTTGGTACCCAAAAGACAGCTGAAAAAATGCGCAAAGATGAGGGTATATATTATTTTCATAATGATTAACTTGTACAAATTAAATAGACAATTATTTTAACAGATCTTGGAAAAATGGCTACAATTTCTGCAGTATTGTATGCTAATACAGAACATGCAAATCTTAAGGAGTTATATCCAAACTGGACTGATCGCTGTAAGCAGATTCTTAAAAGGTGGCGATCTTTATGCAACGAAAAAAAAGCACCATTTTTACAACAAGCTAAGGATAACCGCTCTGCATTAAGGCAGAGGCGTGAACAGTGCAAAGTAATCCAACCGTCAAAAACGGAAAAACAAGATGATGCCCGCGCATGGACACTTCACCCATGTAAGCCAAAGGAAGATCAATCAAATTTGTTTGGTAATTTAATAACTCTAACTCTAATTATAGAAATACTTATGAATTTAATTTTTTACGCTTGCATGAATGAAGTGTATTATGAGTCGGGTGTAACCGAAACCGCAATACTCATTCACAGTGTAATCAGTGACCGTAGTCAACAAATTGTTTGTGAAAACTTTAGAGGATGTTTCAGTAATCTGTCTGCAGTTTGAGCATCTAGCTTTAACACTGAGGGAGATATATAGAATATAGAATATATAGATATATATCTTAACACCAACACTCATATTCTGTCGGCAGGTCCCACATCGACTTCAGTTTTGCTTGGGTTTTTATTTCACTCACAATCTCAGCGAATATGAGCGTAAACCTCCTATTTGAGGATTGAAGGAGATAGATGTTTGTTCTGCACTGCAGAAGATTTTTTGAATTCGCACTCAGTGATTTCAAGCAGCAATTCGCAAAAAATTTAAGAAATATACATTTTCGGTCGCTTTACTTCCCTTTCGCTTGCAGAGTGATGTGCAATATTTTAAGGGTTTGCCACATTGGCATGAAATCTTGGAATTTGAGTAAAGCATTACCGCCTATGTTATACAAATCTTTAAGCTCTTATACCAATACAAAATTTTTTAAATCTTTTTACTTGTTTTATAGTAAACCTTTGTTTTAGCATTAATGGATTCTTCATGTTGCAAAATGTGCAAAATGCAAAATGGAATTTATAAATGTAGAGTTGATAATGCCAATTTCCGTCTGGCTGTTTTTATTCCAAGTTAATTTGAGATAACCTCACCAATTACGAACGTCACTATGCTCCTAACTTGGTGTGAAATCTATACTGAAAAATGCTATTTTTAATCAAATTAATATTTTTAATTTTATACAGATGGAATTTCGTACGACCCACCATGCTACATTGGATCAACTCTTCAGCCTGGAAATTCTCATCAGCCGACGGTTTTCTCTAATGAAATAGTAGTAGGTAAATCTGCAATCCAAAGGAATACTATAAATACGGCAGTTCCATCGTCATTAAAAATTTCATCGGTAGAAAATCAAATGGAACATAATCCATCATATGAAACGGATGCAGTCGGTGATAAAAAACTAAGAAATCTATTGCAAAAAAATAATTCTGAGTCAGTGCTTATGACTTCAAATTCGGAATTCTTTTTACCACATGATGTTCTAAGGCCTGGGCTGATTCAAAATAATGCTTTAACACAAAATAATCCAATGTTAAGTATGAGTGGAAACCCTCAGCATACAGAAATAAGAAGTCTAGAACAAGACGGAAAAACTCACATTGATATTAAAATAACGGAATCGCAGGAGGGAATCTCGTCGTCTGCAGTTGAACTAGAAAATGTTGGATTTGGAGATATTTTAGGTGGATTCGGCGAGGGCGATGATGATGATTTACTCAAATCCCTCACATCAGAAATTGGCGATGATTTTAATATACTTGAATATGCTGATCCAGAACTTGACGTTAATGTCCTTAATACATTGGATTTTGAAGAAACCGAAAAGAACTCATCATAAATATTTTTTTACTATGACAATCATTTCAAAAAATTAGATTGATATATATTGTGTGATTTATTAAATACAGCATTATTGGACGCTATAAAAGTGTTTTATTTTCATTGCTTTTTATACACGAAACACGATCCGCACTTTACTTAGCGGCTGCTCTTGGCCCTTCCATGGAAGCTTACTTATTGAATAACTTCTAAAACAAATGTATGATCGCTATAAAATGTTTAGGACTTAACGATATGTATATACATACCAAAGCCGCTTTTTAAGTCAGCAACATATCCGTTTGCTTGCGCCGGCAAATACATACTACTGGCTAAATACATGCAACCCATCTAGCGGATAAATTTAACAAATTAGGGCCAAAAGTGTTTATTGTTAAAATTCTAAACTAAATCAAGTAAGAGGGCTCTAGTTCCCGGCTAGGGGATACCCTGAACCCCTGTTCATATTGAATGTTGGAAGTAACTTACAACGTTAACATACTAATGTTAAAATATGAAAAAATATATAAAATTAAACTAAAACATGCATACAATATTTAAATATATACACTATCCCGAATACTAATTGCGATTCCACTGTGGTAATATACAGTTTCAAAGGCCCTAGTGCTAAGGTCCACATTGGAAATATTTGAAAACGCCCAATCAATGATCGAGTCACAATTGGTAGTCGACGTTTTCAAATTTAATAAAAATCTAATCCTTTATCTATTAAATTATTATAAATATCTATCCAATTTATTTAAGCATAAATTAAAATTTCCAAAAATTACACTATTGTTCGGTCTACAGCTGTGACGCGTGAGTGTGCTGATAGCGAAGAGCGCAAATAGAACTAGCTTTCCAGAGGCTTTGGTAGTAGATTAGTTTTAAGCTTTAAAATTTGCTAGCTTAGCAACAGCGAGAGTTGCTAAGTCCAAATGATCGGACGCAGCTTCTATGCAGCTATGAATTAAGTAACATGAACATTTAAATTAGGTTCAATAAAATGTAAGTTATCCAAAATCTAACAATCATTGAAACGTTTCAGGCAGCCTCGGTTGATAACTACGCTGCAGGCCGCATCATATTTACGTGGGGCTCCGCACATGGCGCAGCCGATCTCCAACAACTATTATCATTATCATTTAATAATGAATGATTCTTTCCAAATATTAGGAAAAGAACTTAACTGCATAGAAAAATTAAATAGTTCATACAAAGGCTTTAAGAGACTAATTGAAGTCAAAATTTCGTAGAAGTTTTGTAAAAAAAATCATCTATATCGACAAAAACTTTAGATTTAAAATGTTATATCACCGTCTCTATCGATTTTAATGATTAATATCTTAAACAACTCCCAATTCAAGCAAATACATAAGTGACGATCAAATACAATTACTTTTAGATTTTTCCCCGAATTTTAAATTTTAAAAAATAATGGAAAATACCGTATAAGAAATCATAATTTTTTTAATTTAAAAAAAATATATATAATTGTAAAACCAATGATTTCAATTTAAAAGTTGGTATGACTGATAGTAGATATAGTCAGTAGCTTTTAGTAATCATTAAACTAGCTTTGGTAAATAATACAAAAAAAAAAAAATTGGATTTTGTTATCGTGACTCTGAAGAAGAGGGCACCGAAATAATCGACATCGTCGAATCTGCTACATCCCACCTCTACCAGAAATCCCATCACCTCCCACTTCAATAACACTTCAATCCACCCCAGATCCACAGAGTACCCAATTCGGAGACACGATTTCTACATCATCTGAAGAGCCGCATTAACTTAAATCGTCCCTGCGCCAACAGGTGCACAATCAGAGACCCCTGACCATCAACTCCCCCACAATTTCTGACTCGAAACAACAAGAGGTCTCCAGATCTATCAATAATTTCAAAACTGGCGTAAGTGTCTTACACGACAGTGACTTCGAATAAAGTGAAACCCTGCAAAATGAAGAAATCGATTTCTGGACTCTGATTCTGATGGTCCGCCTATTGTTGTCGGCCCTGCTACTAAAACAAACGTCACTGTCGGTTTACCTCCGCATTAATATCTCTACCACCGACAAAATGCTGAACTTGCTCTAAGCTTTCAAATACCCCTGCCAAATGTGGCAACTGCTAGGGGGATTACACAGCCATCTCCAAAGGATGTTTTTACTACATTAAACTTATAAACAACAAACGCCATCCATCCAAAAACAGAAATACAACAGAAACAAATATTCACCTTAGTCAACGTCGTCAGCAAAGACCCGAAACTGCGCAGCCCCAGGCAAATCCATACCCTCAACTCCCTCCTCATCAAACTACAGAGTCTTCAACAAGTCGACACTCATTCCGTGATCAAAACCGGCAACATAACTTTGATCGCTTCTCCACTCCCGACCCCCGTTCCAGATTCGAATACGTAAACTCTAATTACGGTCCCGGCCAATCAAAATAAATCAAAAAATTTCCATCAAAATATGGCGCCGACTAAACCCTTAGCGACCCAAAACATGCGACCCCTGTCCGTCTGTCTGTCCGTCCGTATGTATGAATGCGTCGATTTTGGAGACTTCAGAAGCTAGAAAGCTGAACTTGGACTTTTTAATTTCGTCTATACCATACGCAGAGTATTCATATTATATCCTTTAACGCATTTAAAATATAGGGGTTTCTCAGGGCTAGTAAGTGATGCTACAGCCCAAACGTAAAGGCCTGGTTTATAGTTGCGAATCGTCTAGGGAAATTGAAGGCGAAATGCGTGCTTTTATGCGGTAGACGAGAACTATCTTTAAAGGTCTGACCGTTGTTTTTCGCAAACTTAATGGTCAGTTCACAGCTATGGATACTCAATGCAATAGTTGACAACTATTGAGTAAGTTTACACAACGTGACCTTTCGTGCTGAGCGCCCCGCATCCTCCGAATACAAATCTTAAATCTACTACTCTGGTCACTCAGCAGCATATTTCGGCCGCAACCCCTGTAGCTTCAAGGTCTGATGTTGACTCAAGTTCGGTTACGGAATATGATAGATCGAAGAAAGCCAAGTCAGACGTTTTGTCCGATTTGTTTGCTCCCGTTATACAAAAAACAACGGATAAGCTACCCTCCGGTCCACCAGCTGTAATAATTGCCGTCGCGCCTAAACTTCTAGTTGGTGTTCCACTCCATAAATCTATTTTATAATATCCTGAACTCACATTTTGATGTTTGTGTTCCCCTTGTGAAGTTAAATCAGCCTCTCTGGTTCTCACATGAATTACGGAGATTCAAAAATATTAAGTGAGGTTTATAAAAAATTTAAGATATCGGGAAGCCCTGGTGATTTCTCCCGTTAAGAATTTTCCAAATCTAACATTTCTACGATAAGTCTCGTATGCTATAAAAATTAACTTCGCCGTTGTCGGCTTCAATTTTCTCAAAATTCACAGCAATTTTTATAGTCGTTCACGAAGTGAAACTAGTATATTGGTTTTGTGCAATGTCCGTCCGTCTGGCCGTCTGTTCGTACGAACGCAATATTTTTCGGCGCTATTGAAGATAGAGACTTGCAACTTTGAATGCTATGATATGCTTGTTATCTGCTTCAGACAAAGTGTTAAGATTTTTGTGCCACGCCCACTGGGAGGCTGGTAAATCGATAACATGTCGATACACCTCAAATCGCAAATCGATTAAAGTTGAATATTTGCCACAATATTAAAGTTATAGAGACCAACTTTGGTATGTAATTTGCGGGTGGTCTACTCCAAAAAATGCGGCCTTGATTTCCCGCCCACTACAACGCCCCCTGCGCCCCCACCCTAAAAAATCGGAAATGGCTAAATCTCCCACAGTTTTAGAACTAGAGTCACCAAATTTTGAATATATATTACTGGTAAGGTCCCCCAAACATCACAGAAACTTTTCCGGTCACGCCCCCTTCCGCCTCCTTAATTGCTAAAATTGATATATTTGCAAGCTCAAAACGGTAACACGTGTATAATTTACACAAATTGCAAGCTAGAGTTACCAAATTTTGTGTGTAGATTGCTGGTGACCTCGTCAAAAGATTGAGACCTTGATTTCCCGGCGACGCCCACTGGAACGCCCCCCAGACACGCCGCCTTAAAAAATCGGAAATGGCTATATCTTGCAAAGTTTTAGAGCTAGAGTCACCAAATTTGAAGGTAGATTAGTGGTCAGCCGCCCCCCGAAAACTCCGAAAGCATATATCTCCCACATTTTTAGATTTAGAGTCACCAAATTTTAAACGTAGATGTCTGGTCACTCCCTTTAAAGATTCGTAACAAAAATTTCCTGGCCACTCCCACTCCCGTCCCCGCAAAGCGCACTAAGCTATATCCCTCACAATTTTGGAGCCAGAGTCAACAAATTTTAAACATAAATGGCTGGTCATCCCTTTTAAAGCTCGGTAAGAAAATTTCCTGGCCACACCCACTTCCGCCCATTCCCTCCTACTCCCGCCCCCGCAAATCGCGATAATCTATATCTCCCATAATTTTAGAGCTAGCGTCACCAAATTTGGCAGACAGTGTTCGGGTGACATTCTCTTAAGATCGAGCCGAAAAATATTATACACACTCACCCCCGCCCCTACGAAATATAAAAATTCTACATTTCTCCAAAACAACAATAATAACATCCATGTTCTGTGAATAAGTATTACGCAGTCGGTTACGTTCGACTGGAACGTTGTTACTTGTTTAGATTTTTTAATTCTAAACGTTTGAAAACGTGAGTGTAAACACAGATCATGGCGTTGCCGATCTGTGTGCAGCATGTTTCAAACTACATATTCCACATTATCTATGAATAATCAGCTGTATCCCTGTCAGTGACAGTTATCAAACTGAATTTTGTGTCCTCTCACTACTGAAAGTTCGCTACCTTGCAACCTTAACACAAATAAACCAGTGTATTCATTTGGTCCTGGCGGTGCACCTGCCTGTGTGCTTAGGTACTGTGCAAAAACTCTCTCCAAACCTGGTTTATAACTTTTTATTTGTCTGCTGACACATCATCCTTTCCTGCTATTTGGAAGGAATTGTTCATCATTCTTCTCTCTAAAATGGAGTAAATCTTATTAACTGGATTTGGGAGTATTTGAGGGCTAGAATCCAAATATTTCTTTATTTTGTTTGTAGAAATGCATATTCCAACTGTGTCAGGCTCCCGTCCTATTCTTAAGTTCGGCATATGCGTTTGGACCCCTCAATATACTTTACATCTAGACTGAATTGAATCGGTCCAGAAGGAATTCTTACTATTTGCCAAGGCTGCAATCCGGACTTGAGCCAAACCGGTTTGACCCCGGATCATCCATTATTTTAAAGTTTTGAACCGTACCTTGAACTGAGTCACTTTAAAGAAAGATAGCTGATCCAGAACCCGATCCAAATCATATTTATTAAAAAATAGTTTGCTTCATATTTTTTTAATTACAAAATTTATTTTTGCATGCGTACATCTATACATACATATACGTTCGAACCGTCAACCCAACCAGCGACATCTATTTTTGGGTTTTCAGCCTATCTATTTGCCTTTCGTGGCTAATCTTTAACTATGTTTGGCTAATCTAACTCTTAAAAAACAGAGGAAAAAACCTATATTTATCGATAAGAAAACGAGATGAGTTATCCATGAGTTATGGATGATTTGATAAACTTGATCGTTTTGTATGAAGCAGGTAACTACAATTATATATGCAAAGTATCTAGTTTCAATAGCGCTGAAAAAAGTTCCGTTCATCGGGACAGCCGAACAAAAAGCACGACGGACATTGCACAAGCCTAATATACTCTTTTTACTAAGTAAGTGCAATATTCGTAAGTAGGATTAACATGTACATATAATTATAGTAACATAAATAATACTTAACATACGATAGTCTGTAAATTAGATAAAAGTATTGTAAGATTACGTTGTGTAACATTGATATCAATGAAGAACCGATCAGAATCAATGTCGATAGAGAAGAGAAACAATAAAGTCAAACGTAAAGTGCGCACAGAATGTGCACAATGTTTTTTTGATACTGAAAAATATTGATCCCATTGGGGTCTTTAGCTGTTATATTTTTAAAATTTGCCTTAGCAATAAACGTTGAATATTAACATATAGGCGTGGATAGTGTGTACAACCCGGAGAATGGGAATGCCGAGCATTTTTTAGCTTTGCAGAAAGGTCCCGCCGATGTGCTTTAGTTCACAAACCGTGGCTCTAAAGGGTAACAAGCCCACGCACGTAGCATCCTACTCTCTGACGCAGAAGAATTTTAGAGGGTCACGGAGAAATCTTCCTTCTTAGACTACAACAACGTCCAATAGAAAGCAAAATATTGAATAGACTCTTCCCCAAATTATATTCAGAAAATCCCGCTACGCAAACTGGGAAAAATAGCGGATAAAGAGACCCAAAAATCGGATCATCCCGTGGATACAACCACAGTTTGAAGCATATCTACGGTTTGACTACGTGCCTGTTGCCTGGAGGACTGCAAGAGTTGTGTCCTGTGTGCAAGAGAGGTATGTGTAGTCATGGACAGCGGATAAGCCTCCGATATTTTCTGCTGAATATCTTATCACACTCGTTTCAATTAAAATAAGTAAGATTCCGTGTAAGTAAGTAAGTCGTGAATGTTCCATTAGGAAATACCCTGAACTCAGCCGAAATTGAATTCATTAATAACTTCTAAATTAGGCTAGCTGGGCTGGGTGGAGGCAACAGCAGCCTATGTTCCAGACTATTTCTCATCTTCGAGATAGTCGCATAGACTCATTAGTAGCGATTCAGGGTAGCTACGGTGGTCGCAGGGGCCACGAGAATTCTTATCAAAACGGAGACGGGGAACAAAAATCAGGACTAAAGAAAACCACCATGAAGTGTGAATCACCGTTCTAATTAAGAACGAAGTTAAGTAAGCTCTGGCCGAAACAAAATACTTTTAATTGGTAATACGTACCTCGGTTTTCTGAAGCTAAGAAGAAAGAATACAGGAACAGTGCTTTCATAGGCAGCAGCATCAGCAATGCTTTCTATTTCTTCAATGATTTCTAGCAGCACTACAAAAGATAAGACTAGTCCTAAAAGTATCATCTACAATAGCAGTAGCATTAGTACAGGTGAGACTGCAACATTCAGCAATGATAGGTTCCAGCAGAAGTGTTCGCATAGGTGAGGCTTTGCCAAAGGTATCAGCAGCGTGTATCTGGTTTTAGGATTATAGCTTAGAAAAGGTTCTCACGCATACAATGGCGATTGCAGCGAGGGCACAACCCTGTTGAAACACTTAACCATAAGAAACATTATAATTCGATTAAGCAAAGAGCACGTTTGTAAACAGCAACAAAGTTTTTTATGTAGGGTTCACAGTTATACAACTTGTTAGATTGATGTGTATAAACTCAATTATATCGCACAGCAACAGCAATCTCATGGCACCACCAAACAACAACGGCAATTTCCAGGGCGAAATTTCCCAGACGCCTTACTATTAGCTGTGGTCCATATAGAGGTCAGAAGCCCTTTTCACATCTTCGGTTTTTTCAAGTACATATATTTTTGATTACTACCACATTCTAGTCGATATAGCCATGTGCGTTTATCTGTTTTCCTATAAACTAATCTCGCAGTTTTGATACTACCAAGCATGGATTTTTGTTAATTGTACGGATTAACCAACCTATTTGCAATATTTTACATCTGGTTATTACAATCACCCACATTGATATGTACTTACTTGTTGAAATGTTCCTCATATCCCACAGTGTAGTCATTTGGAATATTCACTGCTGTAGTAAATGATACGCAATCTGTGGGAGGCGTATTTAGTGCATAAAAAGGATAATCAAATGTATTGATATAAATATCAACGCAAAGACCATGACTGCCCAAATGTACTTGACTTGCTACGGAAGGCTGGCTAAGCCCGCAGTTGCCTAACATGATATTTCTGTGGCCGCCCCTACGAAATATAAAAATTCTACATTTCTCCAAAACAACAATAATAACATCCATGTTCTGTGAATAAGTATTACGCAGTCGGTTACGTTCGACTGAAACGTTGTTACTTGTTTAGATTTTTTAATTCTAAACGTTTGAAAACGTGAGTGTAAACACAGATCATGGCGTTGCCGATCTGTGTGCAGCATGTTTCAAACTACATATTCCACATTATCTATGAATAATCAGCTGTATCCCTGTCAGTGACAGTTATCAAACTGAATTTTGTGTCCTCTCACGACTGAAAGTTCGCTACCTTGCAACCTTAACACAAATAAACCAGTGTATTCATTTGGTCCTGGCGGTGCACCTGCCTGTGTGCTTAGGTACTGTGCAAAAACTCTCTCCAAACCTGGTTTATAACTTTTTATTTGTCTGCTGACACATCATCTTTTCCTGCTATTTGGAAGGAATTGTTCATCATTCTTCTCTCTAAAATGGAGTAAATCTTATTAACTGGATTTGGGAGTATCTGAGGGCTAGAATCCAAATATTTCTTTATTTTGTTTGTAGAAATGCATATTCCAACTGTGTCAGGCTCCCGTCCTATTCTTAAGTTCGGCATATGCGTTTGGACCCCTCAATATACTTTACATCTAGACTGAATTGAAACCGGTTTGACCCCGGATCATCCATTATTTTAAAGTTTTGAACCGTACCTTGAACTGAATCACTTTAAAGAAAGACAGCTGATCCAGAACCCGATCCAAATCATATTTATTAAAAAATAGTTTGCTTCATATTTTTTTAATTACAAAAATTATTTTTGCATGCGTACATCTATACATACATATACGTTCGAACCGTCAACCCAACCAGCGACATATATTTTTGGGTTTTCAGCCTATCTATTTGCCTTTCGTGGCTAATCTTTAACTATGTTTGGCTAATCTAACTCTTAAAAAACAGAGGAAAAAACCTATATTTATCGATAAGAAAACGAGATGAGTTATCCATGAGTTATCGATGAGTTATGGATGATTTGATAAACTTGATCTGCGTATGGTATACACGAGCTTAAAAAGTCCAAGTTCAGCTTTATAGCTTCAGAAGTCTCCGAAATCGGCGCGTTCATACTTACGAATGGACAGACCGACAGGTGTAGATCAACTCGGAGATGCTTCCTTCTGCCTTCTGCCACAAAACCATTATACTCTGATTTATCCATTTTCCATGGGTATAAAATGGGTATAAAAATATAACTGCTCACTAAGCCCCAGATCTCGACTTTCCCTTTTAAATAAAAATCTTATTTACAAACAAATAATTGCTCCCTCCTGGAAATAGTGATTGAGATATACGGCTAGAGCTGCCAAAGAATTGATCATCTTTCCGCGTCCTACTGGACAATGGTCAACCATTACCATCATCCAGGCATCATCTCTTCATTACCATCGTCCGTCAACGCCCCCGCTCTACATTCTTTCATGCAGCGAACTGCCTATCTTCAATTTTCTTCAATGTTGGATGATGTTCAATTTTTATCATCACGCGCCATCATTATCAGTCACCGTCGTCCGTCATTACGTTTCATCACCGTCGATGCCGTCCTGTAAACAACATCCAACATTACTCATCGTCAACTTACACTGACCACAAATCATGATCTTACCTCTGCTATCTATCCCACCTCCACACCATCATCACCAATCATCAACATAAACATTCCCAAATCATCACCATCGTGACACATCATCAGCTCGTCGTCTATCATCTCCTGGCTCTTCTTTCTGGTCCAGTACTAAGCTAGTTGGAGATCAACCGCCTGAACTGTCAAGCATTGGGACAAGATCAACTCAAATCTTTTCCTCTACTTCACCTCCCCCAACATTTCATATCTTTCGTGTACTTTAAAGCAATGTATTTAATATAAGTTAGGCATTATAAAAATTGTATTTGAAAAGAATACCACATAATAAATGGGTTAACTGAAACAAGATAAATGTTTCTTCAAAGCAGCTTGCTATTTTATAAATTGGAGTGAATATTCAGCTGGAGTGAATATTCAGCTCAGTAGCTAACCGCTACTTATTAGACGCTATACTTATACCCGTGTTTCTTATGTAAGCTGTATAAGTTAAGATTACAATCATAATATACATAAAAAAACAGTATACATAGGTAGATAAATTAAATAATTATAAATAATAATTAGTATAGTGAATTATTCTTTGATGCCCTTTCTAAGCATTCTTTCTAGAAAGTAGTTGAAGTTCCTTTTTTGATAAGTTGTAGGGATAATGTAAGCTCGTCGGGACATAAATTTTACCAATTACATGCCTGAAAGAATAAGATATTTAGTATATTATTTAAAACAAATAAGAGAGTATTCAGTTTTGTCTTACACTGAACTAAAGATTCTTTTTTCAAAAATATATATGTATAAGTATTGAGCAATAGCTCTATAAGCGCTCTAAGAGCAATAAAAATTAAAATAATTTGCCGACTTCGAATCCACCTTATACCTATGCTTTTAATCACCAATACACATTTGCTCTCATTAAATTACGTATTAATCCAGATAAACGGACATCCTTCAAGCTGCTCATTTTACTGCTACTACTACTACTACTACTTGAATTGCGTTTTTTCACATTTGTAACGACTGGAGAATGTATAAAGGATCCGAAATATTCGTAATCTGCATAGGCTTCACGACAACATACTAAGCCCAATTGGTGGCTTTAGCTTTTATAGTTTCTGAGATATACTGCCGGGTACAGAAACAGATAAATATCGACAGTAAGAAAACGAGATGAGTTTTCGACAATGTGATATAATAATAATAAACTTTATTTGTGTATACCATATACACGAACTTAAAAAATCAAAGTTCAGCTCTGTAGTTATACAGATGGATGGACGGACAGACAGACAGGCAGGGATAGTGATGCTGATGAAGAGTAAATATATTTTATGGCGTCGGAGATACCTCCTTTCTTTTATTTTGATTTTCCGTTAAGCAATTTACAAATTTCTGTTTATAGCTAATATGCAATACTTGTATGATAATTGTAATTATAAAAATTAAAAAACTGTCGCTTCATATTCTCATCTTTGCGTATGGTATATGTCGACAATGGCATCGGTAGCACACTGAGTGCCTTTAGGTCCGGCAGCCGAATATTGCGCAAATTTTGATGCCTTACGGGATCGATCCAGAAGTGCAGTTTCTCCTTTGGCGGACTTTCGGACTTGGGTGTGTTGTAGGTGGAATACATTGACCACTGACCAAATCATACAAATCTCGACCTGCCTCCAGTGACGTTGTTGGTGTTGCTGTTGCTTTTGATGCTGAGTTTCTGCCTGTTTACATTTGCACAAAACTGTCATACTCTTTTTAACCATTTTAAATGCGATTATTGTTCACAGTATAATGTCAGTGTAAAACATTTTGAAACGTTCTCAGTTATTATTGTTATTTTGAAAACATAGAAATTTTATATTTTGTAGGGGCGGGCCAACATTTTTCGGCTCATGTTAATCTCTCTGACAAATTTGGTAACTATAGCTTTAAAATTGTGGAAAATAAATATTTTCGCGATTTGCGGCGGAGGGAATAGGTGTGACCGGCACATTCTTTTTATCTGAAAAGGGGTGACCACCCATCTATCTTTACTTTAGCTTTAAAACTGTGGGAGATTCGCGATTCATGGGGGCTTTTTAATGTTTTGGGAAATATTCGCATTTTAGTGATATGCGGTTTGAGATGTATCGATATTTTATCAATTTGCCATCTTTCCAGTGAGCATGGCACAAAAATCGCTTTGTATGAAGCAGGTAACTACAATTATATATGCAAAGTATCTACTTTCAATAGCGCTGAAAAAAGTTCCGTTCATCGGGACAGCCGAACAAAAAGCACGACGGACATTGCACAAGCCAAATATACTCTTTTTACTAAGTAAGTGCAATATTCGTAAGTAGGATTAACATGTACATATAATTATAGTAACATAAATAATACTTAACATACGATAGTCTGTAAATTAGATAAAAGTATTGTAAGATTACGTTGTGTAACATTGATATCAATGAAGAACCGATCAGAATCAATGTCGATAGAGAAGAGAAACAATAAAGTTAAACGTAAAGTGCGCGCAGAATGTGCACAATGTTTTTTTGACACTGAAAAATATTGTTCCCATTGGGGTCTTTAGCTGTTATATTTTTAAAATTTGCCTTAGCAATAAACGTTGAATATTAACATATAGGCGTGGATAGTGTGTACAACCCGGAGAATGGGAATGCCGAGCATTTTCTAGCTTTGCAGAAAGGTCCCGCCGATGTGCTTTAGTTCACAAACCGTGGCTCTAAAGGGTAACAAGCCCACGCACGTAGCATCCTACTCTCTGACGCAGAAGAATTTTAGAGGGTCACGGAGAGATCTTCCTTCTTAGACTACAACAACGTCCAATAGAAAGCAAAATATTGAATAGACTCTTCCCCAAATTATATTCAGAAAATCCCGCTACGCAAACTGGGAAAAATAGCGGATAAAGAGACCCAAAAATCGGATCATCCCGTGGCTACAACCACAGTTTGAAGCATATCTACGGTTTGACTACGTGCCTGTTGCCTGGAGGACTGCAAGAGTTGTGTCCTGTGTGCAAGAGAGGTATGTGTAGTCATGGACAGCGGATAAGCCTCCGATATTTTCTGCTGAATATCTTATCACACTCGTTTCAATTAAAATAAGTAAGATTCCGTGTAAGTAAGTAAGTCGTGAATGTTCCATTAGGAAATACCCTGAACTCAGCCGAAATTGAATTCATTAATAACTTCTAAATTAGGCTAGCTGGGCTGGGTGGAGGCAACAGCAGCCTATGTTCCAGACTATTTCTCATCTTCGAGATAGTCGCATAGACTCATTAGTAGCGATTCAGGGTAGCTACGGTGGTCGCAGGGGCCACGAGAATTCTTATCAAAACGGAGACGGGGAACAAAAATTAGGACTAAAGAAAACCACCATGAAGTGTGAATCACCGTTCTAATTAAGAACGAAGTTAAGTAAGGTCTGGCCGAAACAAGAAAGAATACAGGAACAGTGCTTTCAGCAATGATAGGTTCCAGCAGAAGTGTTCGCATAGGTGAGGCTTTGCCAAAGGTATCAGCAGCGTGTATCTGGTTTTAGGATTATAGCTTAGAAAAGGTTCTCACGCATACAATGGCGATTGCAGCGAGGGCACAACCCTGTTGAAACACTTAACCATAAGAAACATTATAATTCGATTAAGCAAAGAGCACGTTTGTAAACAGCAACAAAGTTTTATATGTAGGGTTCACAGTTATACAACTTGTTAGATTGATGTGTATAAACTCAATTATATCGCACAGCAACAGCAATCTCATGGCACCACCAAACAACAACGGCAATTTCCAGGGCGAAATTTCCCAGACGCCTTACTATTAGCTGTGGTCCATATAGAGGTTAGACGTGGTTCACCAGAAGCCCATTTTCACATCTTCGGTTTTTTCAAGTACATATATTTTTGATTACTACCACATTCTAGTCGATATAGCCATGTGCGTTTATCTGTTTCCCTATAAACTAATCTCGCAGTTTTGATACTACCAAGCATGGATTTTTGTTAATTGTACGGATTAACCAACCTATTTGCAATATTTTACATCTGGTTATTACAATCACCCACATTGATATGTACTTACTTGTTGAAATGTTCCTCATATCCCACAGTGTAGTCATTTGGAATATTCGCTGCTGTAGTAAATGATACGCAATCTGTGGGAGGCGTATTTAGTGCATAAAAAGGATAATCAAATGTATTGATATAAATATCAACGCAAAGACCATGACTGCCCAAATGTACTTGACTTGCTACGGAAGGCTGGCTAAGCCCGCAGCTGCCTAACATGATATTTCTGTGGCACGAGTAAATAAAAGTTCCTTTATCGCGACTTGTATGAAAACATTGAACATTTTTGGCGGCTTTCGAGTGATCTACAGCAATTGGATCGAATCCAGGTCCAGCCATATCACAAGCTAAAAAAGTGAGGTATTAGCAACAACTGTACAATTCTTTTCCAAATATAATATAATATTAGCATTAATAATTACTGTCTATTTTTTGTATGGTATAATGTGGTTGCAATAATCTTCCCACAGCTGACGCCAGTTGACCACCAAAGCTGAAACCAAACAAATATCCCCGGCTAGGATCCAAGCCGAATTGAAAAAGAGATCTTACGATTGAAGCCATAGCATCGGTTATATAGTCAAAATTGGCGTACAATCTAGTGAAGTATATATGTACATTTGTTATTTTATTTATGTTTTAATTTACATACATACCTCATATAAGATGAACTTGCGACAATGCTGTAATCAATGCACATTACACATCCTTTCCGGTAAAAATGAAGCCCTAAAATAATTATGCAAATTAATAAATTCACTGCGTATATTTTACATATTTCATTTATTTTTAAAATTATTGTTCTTATATATATATATGTAACTATAGTGCTCAAAATATCTGATTGCTCGAAATTATGGCGCACTAATTGTTCTTTTTCACGGCACCAAACCTCAAGAACACTAACTGATTTAAAGCGAAATATAGTGAAAAGTGCGTTTTCAAATCCGACTTATCAATTCGCTTACCTTTTTATTTTCGTTCACGAAGTGAAAAGACTGAATTGGTTTTGCGCAATGTCCGTCCGTCTGTCCGCATGAATGCAATATTTTTCGGCGCTATTGAAGATAGAGACTTGAAATTTTAGATATATACTTGTAGTTGTCTGCTTCAGACAAAGTGTTAAGATTTTTGTGCCACGCCCACTGGAAAGCTGGCAAATCGATAAGATGTCGATACACTTACAAACGCAAATCGATAAAAGATGAATATTTCCCACAATATGAAAATTAGAGTAGAAATGTAGATTGCTATTGACCTCCCTCAAAAATTGCGGCCTTGATTTCCCGGCCGCGCCCACTATAACGCCCCCCAGCGGCTCCGCCACAGTTTCTGAGCTAGAGTCACCAAATTTAAAAGGTAGATTAGTGGTGATCAGTTACTAATATTATTCATATACAATTATTTAAGTGTAATTTAAAAATTATAGTGAACGATAATCCTCACAGGTAGTACATTTTTTAATCAATAAAAAAATAATTAAAGTATAACAATCGCTTAATTTACATGTTAAAGCGATACACTGAACCCATTGAAAATAGATAAATCATAAGTGCACGCCCATCTCCGCCCACTCCCGCCCCGCAAAACGCGAAAGCCTATATCTCCCATATTTGTAAAGCTAGAGTCACCAAATTTTAAAAAATTTCCCGCCCTTGTCACCAAATTTGACAGACAGTGTTTGGGTAACCTCCTCTTAAGATCGTTTGAGCTGTTTATGTTGCGGCACATCGTGAGTTCGGCGATTGGTTTTGTGGAATTTCGGTGGAGATAGGTTTTGTGGTAGATTGCTTAAACCCGACGTCAACGTTCTGTCTTGATTAAACTGATCTTAGAGATTGTACGAGCCTACGACAAAAATGTTGATTGTTCGGCTTAGCGGTTAATAATTATTACTATATTATTATCATTTTTGTAAGTTACTCTGCGAGTTATGCAAACTCACAAGTTTGGAACTTCTCGCATAGCATAACATGACATAACTGAACATAACTTAATATTATCAAGTATTAATTATCTTGCGCATCTCGCATTAAACTTATCATTGTTGTCTATTTATCTATCGATCATTTATTCTTCTTGAACTTTTCTTCTAGGCGTCGCATCAATCTTTGAATTATTGCGAACAAATATCGCTTCTTACAAGGGCTTTATCGCACCTCGTATCTTGGTTCCGCTTATATTCGTTTCAAATAATACTTAAATACTAATTAATATCTTTGCTACAAAAAATGTTAGGCACACATATATAATTAACAACACATTTCTAGCCCTTAAGTGTTTTCAAGAAAGCTTGTTAGCTCAACGTTAATTAGCGGAAAATATTTACATATCAAGAATAATTTATTTTTTCGATACCCTTCCGATTTCTTCCAAAAATAATAGAAAAAACCGTAATCAAGATATTACTAATATCGGACTACAAGCATCTAAGTTATTCAGGCTTACGTTTCCCATAGTGTGGGGATAAATAAAACCACAACCGTTTATGGTTAGGTTTCGTGCACGTGCGTATATTGTTATGTAATCTGTTATAATGCATTACACGGAAAGTCGTAGCAGAGTACATGCTAGTCGCGCGTTTCAATTAGTACACTCGTAGCTGTTGGACGTTAAGCAATTGCAATTAAATTCCTTTTGGCTTAAAAAGTGAGCGGCTCTAGTTGGGAGCGCCCGACTAGGAGATAACCCTGACACCTACCTTTACATACATTTCAACCATTTGTATTCATACATACACACACAGAATAACACATACACACTCATAAACGCACGGCGCAAACTAAATTGCAAACTAAATTCGGAAAAAAATTCTAATCTAACATGATCTTAATGAAATTTTTACTACGTAATAAGAGAAATCTATGTATAAACCACAAGTCTATAGTATATAATCTATATAGTCTATTCAAAATCCGAAATATTCCTGATCTGCGTCTGCTTTACGGGAACATAGTAAGCTTAGTTTCGTAGCTCTTATATTCTCCGAGATATGCTAAGAAAAAACAAGATATCGAGAGGAATATGATAAATTCTAAATGCGCATGGTATAGTAGTATCTATAGTCGAAATCTTTATGTCTCTAGGTTTTGTAATTTCCGAGATCGTTGCGTTTATACAGATGGACAGCACTAAATCTACTCAGTTCGTGGTACTGATCAAGAATATATATATGTACTTTATGGAGTCCGAGATGCTTCATTCTGCTTGTTGCATATATTTGCTCAAAATCATTATACATATTTCTTATAATATATTTGCTCAAAGACATTTTACCCATTTTCAATTTGTTCAGGGTATAGTAATTCAACTTACGATCGATAAGTGCAACTGCCCATTCATCAGCACAGCTTTGAATCCATCCATGAAGTATAATGGAAAATTGATCTGTTGGTAAGCATCCAGAAGTAATAAACTTTTTTTCAGTAAAAGGAACAGTGGTTTCCATGGTTTTTGTATTGTTTCTAGGAAGAAATAAATAATTACATTAATATTTGTATTTCACTTATTCACAATAACTTAAGTGCTTTAATCGGTGTGGTTTTCAGCCACCATGGAATGCAGGTAGAAGCAGCTAAGAATGAAATCTATCTATATATATCGATATCTTAGTAAGCACATGTATGCAAACGCAAAGCAATGCGGAGCTCATCGAGTACTTCTGTTTTATAACTTTCAGCTTTCAGGCTACTAGTTTTTATACTCGTATGCGAAGTGAAACTATTACATTGGTTTTGTGCAATGTCCGTCATGCTGTCCGTCCGACTGTCCGTATGAATACAATATTTTTCGACGCTATTGAAGATAGAGACTTGAAACTTGGCATAATTACTTGTAGTTATCTGCTTTAGATAAAGTGTTAAGATTTTTGTGCCACGCCCACTGGGAGCCTGGCAAATCGATAACATATCGATACACCTCAAATCGCAAATCGATAAAAGTTGAATATTTCCCACAATATTAAAGTTAGAGTTACCAAATTTGGTATGTAGATAGCTGGTGATCTCCTCCAAAAAATGCCGCCCTGATTTCTCGGCCTTAAAATATTTATGCAAATTAATGGCCACGCCCACTAGAACGCCCCACACCAAATATATATATATATATATGAATATATATTACTGGTAAATATATATATATATTACTGGTAAAGTCCCCCAAACATCACAGAAAAAATTTTCTGGCCACGCCCCCGTCCGCCTCTGTAATCGCTAGAATCGATATATTTACAAGCTCAAAACGGTAACACGTGTATAATTAACACAATTTTAAAGCTATAGACACCAAATGGTATGTAGATTGCTGGTGACCTCCCCAAAAGATTGAGACCTTGATATCCCGGACACGCCCACTAGAACGCCCCCCAGACACTCCGCCCTAAAAAATCGGAAATGGCTATATCTTCCAAAGTATTAGAGCTAGAGTCATAAAATTTTTAAGGTAGATTTGTGGTCAGCTCCTCTAAATAAGGGTACGAAAATTTATCGCCCAATTCTAAATTTTTTTCAAAATAACAATAACAATTTCCGTGTACTTTGACCGAGTATTACACAGTCGGTTACGTCCAACTGCGACGTTCTTCTTAATTAGCAGGTGATGTATGATCTCGTCGATACTGCTTTTGTTATTTTCATTAATTTTCGGTTATTGAGCAGATTTCAGAAACTATAAGACACATTTCGTCCCCGTATATCATACTTAAAATATTTTTGCTTTTGGATATGTATGTAAATATGTATGTAAGTCTCAATTCAAGTACAATGCAAGCCTTGTGCTTTGGTTTGTGCGTAGGTCTGAATGCCCGATTTAAGTCCTACAAATTCCATACAGATCATATACTCAGTTTAGAAGTTGTTCAATTATTTTCCATTTCTCCATTATTTCTCCGAGATATGCTAAAAAAAAGCCCAGTCTTAAAACCGATTTTTATCGATAATAAACTGATTTTTATCGATGATAACCTCGTATTGCGTACTGAATAACAGAATCTATTATCGTTTATCGATTATTATGTTTTCGCAAAGCAGACGCGGAATATTTCGGACTATATATATATATATATATATATATATATATATATATATGGTTTGCATAGATTTCTCTTATTGACACTTATTACGAACTAAAAATTTCATTAAGATCATGCGCTTAGTTGAGTAGTTATTTATGAATTTAATTTCCAAGCGCAGCTGCTGTGTCAAGTGCGCAGCATTCGGCATGCGCTTGTGAGTATGTGTGTGTGTGTGTGTGTGTGTGAGTACGTGTGACTTTGTGTATGGATGTATAATTGCAAGGGGTTGAAATGTATGTAAAGACAGTTCAGAGTATCCTCTGGTCGGTCACTCCTGACTAGAATCCGTCACTTGTCTTAATCTGTTTTAAATATATTAGTTAATCAATATATAAAGAAATAACTGTAACCACTTACTTATAAAATTGTAAAACCAAAGTTTTGCGGATATCAAGTTTTAATGATCTATGTTGATAAACTTAGAAATTCACTTTTATTAGATAAAATCCATAAATAACAATTTGTATACATACGTAGTGTTTCATTTTGTAAGCCATACGAGTGCAAAAAAAATGTTTTTCCTAACTTGGAATGAACTTCATAAATCAGAAGTGTCCAAATTGTTATGCATATCAAATAAAAATATTTCTCACTTTTACAATATTTCATTACAATTTTATTTTTCAAAACAGATTTTTAAAAAACCAGGAACTATAATTTAAATAATGTACAATACAAATCAAAGATAAATTTTCATTTGGGAAATAATATATTTTAATGGACAACTCCAATGTGCTTGTAACCAGAATGACTTTGTAAAGGATTTTAAGCGGATTTTAAATTATTAATATAGTCAGTTGGTTTAATCCGTCTGATCCCAAGAAATACTCTGTATTTTTGAAAAAGATAAATATAACAACTAATGTTGGCGGGGAAAAGAGTAATTTTGATTATTATAGCCCAAAGTGGTCTTAATACTGAAATATGCAGTAATGAAGATGTAGGATATATGTAAGTGAAGATAGCAAGGTTCAAGATATCTCTAGTTAGGGCACTTCCTACCAGCTCGCCTTATTTGTTGTAATTTTTCTATAATATGATACATATATATGAATATACATCTTTGCGTATACCCATTGATACATATATTACTAATATTATTCACATACAATTATATAAGTGTAATTTAAAAATTATAGTGAACGATAATCCTCACAGGTAATCAATTTTTTAATCAATATAAAAATAATTAAATTATAACAATCGGTCAATTTCTATATTTAAGTGATGTATTGAAAGTGGGTAAATATGGGTATAATGGTTTTGTGCAAATGTATTTAACAGGCAGAAGGAAGCATCTCCGTCCCTATAAAGTATATATATTCTTAATCAGCATCATTAGTCGAGTCGATCTAAATTTAGTTGTTGAGCTAAACGAGTATAAAAATCTTTAAGTAATTTAGTAACAAAATTAATGGAGATTTAGTCTAACTGATAAATATTCATTATTATATTGCATTATTGTAATCTTACATACAACATTTCTTTGAGTCCAGTAGCTTGAAACCCATGGACAGCGCTGTCGTCACTACTATCTACCGGTGTTACACCGTCGTGTAAAGTCGGCTCACTCGGGGATAATGATATCATATATATCATATCATATCCATGAGTGGAGTGCAACACTGAGTAAGAAGTTACTTTCTAAGGCTGGGGTATCACTCGGTCTGATAAGGGGTCACCTACACAAAATTTATAAGTGCCGGGATCCTATAGTACTCGAATAGACTTGAGCTGTCCTGAAATTAATATGTATAAAAATATTTATCCGTATGCCAGTGCGTATTTTTTAGAGTATCGGGGAAAATCTATGATCCTACAGGGAAGCAGGAACCTCTGCGCAAGTTGTTGCTCTCTGAGAATTTCATTGCCTGTGCAGTTCACTACTAGCAACAACTAACAAACTAGCAATGACAAATTTAGCTATTTTTGTAGGTGGTTCATCCTTGAACTCCATATTATGTTTGATATCCTTCCAAGTCAGTGTCATCAGTTGTGCATCTCTGTTAGACGTATTCTGGATTCACGGTGTCCAGTACAGAGTTGACTGAGGTAATCTTCGATGACCCGTTTCAATGTCCCACGGGATTACAGAGTATTCACGATATGTCGTCTTCATCCCATCATCGTTGTTCAAAGGGACGATACGATCATAGTCAATGAGCCTATGACAGTGCTTGGTCTCATCAAGAGGTGGTCCAAGGAGATTGATGATCCTTAACTGACAAAGCCACTATTTAATCACTTGTTTGTTCCATTCTTAGAATCGGGTCATGCGTATGGTCGTAAAATACTCATAACATCAAGACAGAATTGAATCGGTACTGAACCAATTCTAATTACATGCCTTTTGCAGTTTAAACTGGAATGCTGATGTTAATAAATCTTCCCTGTTTAATAAATTTATTATACATTAATATACGACGTTGAACAGTAAAGATTTCATGAGCGACACGCATGTGGTGAGGCACAGTAGCAGTATCGGTGAGCGTATGCAAGGGTATGAGGAGAGAGGGTCTCATGCCCGATCGATAAAGGTTTTGACGTCGTTTTGAAGTTTTCCGGATTAAAACTCATTAACAAGTTGTTAACTTTTACCCCGTTTTAAATAAGCAAATATATCTATTCGATCTGCTTTTGTCTCCAACCCTCTACGCCATACCAAACAAACCGCCGGTGAGCACGTCTTGATTCTATGTTTCTCGTGAGTTGGCCGCAATGTGCGTCGGTAGCACTCCGTGATCTCGACCCTCTGATTGACTTCGCTTGCGATTTAAAGTAGACTCCCTGAGCAACAACACTGCTGCTGTCGCTTTTAAAGCTGTGCTCAACTTCTGATGTTGTATTTGTATAGCTAAGCGTCTAGCTTTAGGCGTCATGGGTCGGTTTTAAAGTCAGTCCATCACTTTTCGTCTGCTTGTGCTTCGATCGTCCGTGTGTGTATATGTACCCGCGGCTGGTAAACTGACAATGTTCCAGGTATATTGTAGTTGTTCTGACTTTCTATGTTGGTCAGATCATAAAATATCCAAACAATTATGAGTTCCGAGAATATTGATTACCGGCCAATGTGGTTCGTTTATTATCTATCTAGATTCTAAAAGTACTTTAAATCATTAAAGCTTATCCTTACCCTCGCCGGTTGCGCTGCCATTACTTAGGAGCGCTGCTACTGCCATCAATGAATTCAGCGTTAGCGGCAAGTGCCAGCTATAACGTTGTACAGTGGATTTCCTGAAAAAAGTACCAATACACAAGTCGCTGTCTGAGCTTTATGAAACGGTTGCTAAAAGTCAATGATTAATTACTCCTGCTCTTGATGAATGGCCGTCATCGGTCGTATTCAGATTTATAACCAGATTATGCCTGAACGACGAATCCGCCAAAAGATAGCACACATTCTTTTCACCTGTGAAGAGATACTGGATGTTGTTGCTGTTCCTTGAATCTTGGACCTGAAGAGACGTGAAGAGACGAATTTCAGTCCCACGGAACTTATTTTTATACCCTAATTCCGATTTTTAACATGTCTACTAAAGTCATTATGGCCTCCAGTAATTTTTAAATTCATTAACGAAGTGAATTGCGTTGTGAAACTAGAGATTTTAAACTTGGAATATACACCCGCGTCAGATAAAGTGATAAGATCAAGACCCAAGCGCAGCGGTCTTTGTGTGCATCGTCACATCAAAAACAATAGTTTGTTGTCAATGGTGTCTCACACGCAGTTTAGCTATCAATCAGTTTGGTTTTTTATACTCGTTTATTATTATTATTATTATACATTGTGCTAAGGTGCATATTTTAATAATTATTACACTGTGAACGAGAATTGCGCTGTCGGTTAGCCCCGACTGCAACGTTATCACTTGTTAGACCTGTTACATGTTGGGTATATGCAAAAACATCAAAAACAATAGTTTGTTGTCAATGGTGTCTCACACGCAGTTTAGCTATCAATCAGTTTGGTTTTTTATACTCGTTTATTATTATTATTATTATACATTGTGCTAAGGTGCATATTTTAATAATTATTACACTGTGAACGAGAATTGCGCTGTCGGTTAGCCCCGACTGCAACGTTATCACTTGTTAGACCTGTTACATGTTGGGTATATGCAATTGGTAGTTCAGCGATTGCTGCTGAAGTAGCTTAAAAACAAGTAAATCGGGCTCATCGAAATGTTTGTCAGTTTTGGGAGCTGTTTAATTTACGCCAAAAGGAGAAGCAGAATTTCGGTTGTGCTCTGTGCGACTGCTTTTAAAGCTTAAATTGGTCAAGGAATCAACATTTGCAACATTTCTGATTTTAAAAACAACCAGATCTGCGGAGAAAATGTAAATACTTGCCATCACTCCACTCAGGGGGGACATGATCACTTTGTTTAATAGATCTTGTGCCCCGGTTTTCTGAGTCTGACAACTATTTCCAATTATTGCAATATAGCAATACAAAATCATGCTGAAAACTACCGGTCCTTTGGACAAATGTCAATTTAAATTACGTATATAATGCGCCAGTAATCCGACAATAACTAAAAGGGGGTCCGATGTCAATAAATGCTTCCTTAAGGTTGATTTTGGCTGAAAGCAACTTACTTACAATATACTTACAAAGTCAACATCTTCCATCTCACTTGTCACGGCCCCTATAAAATATTTCTAATAAGTTCTGTATTTATAGAAAAGATCGCACTTCTCGTTGTGGTGGTGGTGTACTTATTGCTGTTGATGCTGATTTCCTTTATGAGATACTAATAACAGACTGTAGTATTGATTTACAATTTGTTGCTGTCAAATCGTGCATTAACAGTGCCTGTCTTTGTCTCCGATATGCTTTCCGATCGTGATTTTCTTGTAGTTCGGTTCTAGTGTGTTGAATTCTACGACTCAAAATGATTTTCCCAATCATTTATTTGGGATGTCATCATGTAAAATCAATGCTATCCCAAATTCCCTATATAAAATGCTAACTTTTTTGTTTTGGATCACTCTATCGTATCTGTTTCTCGGACTGACCCTATATCATGTTTTAAAGTTCCTTATCACCCCACTTTAGAGGTGTTGATTGATTTATCTGTCCGGGAGCTAAGCACAGGTAGTAAAAATCCAGAGCGAGCTCGCCCGGAAAACCGATTTGGTTAAACTAGTTCAGCTCTTATCCCAGACTGATTGGTCTTAGCTTAACATGTGTAGGGATATGCAATTACTATTTTGTATTCCCCTTTAAAGCAACTATTTGAGAAATGTGTCGCGGTTTGTGAGTCAATTGGGTTTAACAAACCTATTTGGTTTACACGGGAATTAATTAACCTAAAAAATAAAAAGTGAAGGATGTACAAGAAGTTCAAGCAAAGTGTCTCTTTCTTGGATTTCACTTGATATCTGATTACTTGATCTTATTTCACTTTTCTAAATAACCAATGTTATAAGCATTACCTCAACGGTTTTATAATTTCTACCACAATTCCATTAGCAAGTGCTAGCAGTCGGTTACATGTGAATGGCAAAAATGGCACTTGTATGAAATTAAAGAGCTGATTGTTTTGTTTTAACTTATATTTTCCGATCTGAACTCTATAAAATTCTTCTCCCACAAATCGCATAGTTTCTAATTAAATTTAAAAATTGCCGCTTCTCGTTTGTTTAATAGTTTTCATATTTTTCACAACATCGTTACAAAATACTATAAAACATCGCATAAAACACGAAATGCTCGGGGCGAATTGGAACATTTCTTAAAAACATTGAAAATCAAAGAAATGTAAAAAATGTAGTTTCTTATGGGAAAACGTACAGGCAACATATCAGGCTATTGTCGATTTATTTCATAAATTATTTCAAACGACTTATAGTTCTCAGAATTATCAATTGTGCTTACCTATACTTGACGTGCTTAGGAACTGTGCCGAAGGTCTCTTAAAGCCTTTGTGTAAACTATTTAAATTGCCCGTGGAGTTTAGTTCTTTGTTGTTTTTAAGTTCTAACATTTTATACCTCTTCTTCAAAAAGTAAACAAGTCGAATATTCAGAGCTACGAATGTATTTCTAAGTTGTCTGGTATTCCTATACTTGACGTGCTTAGGAACTGTGCCGAAGGTCTCTTAAAGCCTTTGTGTAAACTATTTAAATTGCCCGTGGAGTTTAGTTCTTTGTTGTTTTGAAGTTCTAACATTTTATACCTCTTCTTCAAAAAGTAAACAAGTCGAATATTCAGAGCTACGAAGCTTTCTAAGTTGTCTGGTATTCCTAAGATTTTTGAGAAGTTGATAGCTTCTTAACTACAATATCCGCTATCGACAAATATAGTGTGGCAAGTTTTCTCTCGAAGTAGAATTAGATATCTTTTTTAATTATACAGCCATCAAGACTTTTCTGTCATCTTTACGATGTATGGAGTCCAGCTTATTGGCACAAATGATCTTGTGTGCAAATGGTTCCACTTATAAAAGTATAGTTTTGTTTTATTCTGTAAATGTGTCTCAAGAACACCATATACCCCTAGAGAGATTTGCCATCTCATTTTCATTTGTCATAAGAGAAAGTTCTGACATGAGTTGCAGTTGTTGCCTGCTCTAAATTGCTGCAAATGACGGAAATGGGAAATGTTTCGTGCCCCTTTCATTTATTCGTAAAGTTTACTAAGAATGAATCCTAGAGTAGACTAATACAGTTGCATGTCTGTTTATTATAAATTGCCCCTTTGTATGTTATATTGTCTGCGTTGACGTCGCATCCAGCTAGCAATGCCACCCTCATGCTGTTGCAGAAACTCACCTCTCACTCATCTCCCGGAAAGAAGGTACATGCGGCCACGGGGTTGTAACGGAAGTTTGCGTCACCACTTAACCATATTATTGCTGTGAAATTTGGAAAGACAGAGATGGTATTCGAGTAGTTTAGCTTGATTTATGGTATGCTGATACACATCTTAAAATTGTGGCTCACTTTCCTAGAGAATCAGATTTCACAGTTTTACAGTAAATCCATGATTTATTATAATCATTCGTGCGTAAGTAAAAGTTTTCCGACGTCCAAAAATATTTAAGTAATAGTTTAACAGCATTGGCTTATTTGCCGACGTAAGATACATTTACTAATAATTACTTGCATGATTTGTTTTGGAAATGGGTCCCTTGTCTTTCGCTGGGATGGCACTAATTATGTCAATATTACTGTAATAAATTTCCTCTGGCCGGGCGACTCAGAATGTCCCATCTATATATAGACTATTGTTTTGGATTCATATGGCCCGTCGGCTATACAAAATTCGATAAATTAAGATCCGAAAGCGATAACAGCTGATTATACAAAAACCCAAATCTTTATGTACTTGATATACGTATACTTTATAGGACATATTAAGCCAAATTTGCTGCCTTCAGGTCTTATAGTTTCCGAAATATTCCGAAAGACCCGATAAAAAGCTGATAATTGGCGATATTAGGAAAAAGAAGAGGGTTATCGACAATTTAAAAATTCCAACTTTTGTCACATTTACCACAACTTAACCAATATCAATTTTTTTGTTTTTACTTCTCATAATTTTTGAAATTAGCTTAAAAAATTAGAGGCTGTTGTAGACTTTTATCGATTTTACGAAAACGGCTATCGATCATTTGAATTAAACTGGACGTGCATGTCCCATTGACATGGGGTCTATATTCAGAAAGTTTAAACCTCTAGCTCGTATAGTTTCGGATATCGACGCGTTAATACAAACGGGTGGACGGACGGATATGGCCTCGATTCGCCTGTTGTTCATGATCAAGAATATATGCCTCTTTCTGCCTGTTACATACATTTGCACAAAACCATTTTTTTAACCCATTGGTTCTGAGGGATACTCTGAACCCTGTGTTTTCATACATTTCAGCCCCCTTGCACTTATACACACATACATAGAATCACACATACACACACACACATGTAAACGCAACCTGCACGCTGTGAACAGCTGCTGCGCTTGGCCCCCACTATGCAAACTAAATTTGCGTATAACGTCTAAACTAAGGCGACAATGCATTTACCGAGCATTGTTGCTGGTAGCTCTTAACGTGGAATTGATAACGTCTTATTTATGGCAAGTTGTGTTTTACCCATGACGAAAACTATTTCAACTTCCAGAGAATTTTCAATTATTATACATGCAAATGCACTTGACTTGCGTCATCTTCAATTTCTGAGAGAACATCGGGGTATCTTAGAGTTGCATATTCTATAATTCAGACCACCAATACTCCATGCTTTATGCAGTTCCATTAGAAACTCATCATCCCAATTGATTTGGCAATGCTATGTACGCTGTATTAAAACATTAGCAAATACATGGAAGTCAGCTATCAGTCTAAATGGATAAAATACGGCCGTTACAATTTCTAGTAGTTCTCTTCTTGTCGGTACACGTCCACTCTTCATGCCTTCGCTTGGTGTACGATGGAATTTTGTTTCGAATTGAAGGACATCAGCCACCGTGTTACAATACATTGCCAGTATTTTATCGCTGGTGCTGGAAACCATCTTGAACTGTGAACTATTTACTTGCAAATTCGAACTGCGTCTTCTTCCGAATTAAAACTCATCACTAAGTCTTCTACATAGTGATTATTGACAATAGTCTGCACGGCATCAGGATATTTATCTCGAAATTCCATGGAATTTGTGTTTTTGATGTGTTCAGCGCAGTATGCGGAGCAAGTTCATCCAAATATGAGTGATATCATTGCAAATTGTTCTATCGGCTGGGTTGTATATTTTGGCCAAAGAAAACGCTAAGCTAATTGGTATTCTCGTCGAATCTGAATTTGGGAAAAGATTATCTTGATATTGATGATGATGTTATTCTACCAGGTATAGGAAATTAATTCATAGGAGAGGGGCGCAGGGCGTAGCAATGAAGAAAAAGCAAAGAAGGGTGCAGATCATAGACTGCAGCCCACGACTAAAAGGGACTGTCTGTCCTCATTCTTTGGCTGTTGCTATTAATTACGCGATGCGAGTTGCCTGTCGCTAGAACGTTTACCTGCCAGAGTAGCATAATAAAAACAAACAACTGGTCCGCAATCCGGCGTTTCGACATAACGTCACATAACACACAAAATTATGCATTGGCACGACACTGTGTGCATTGTTTAGGAGCGTCGTTGGTCTGCTGCAAATAAACACCAATCCAAGAAGAAGAATACGAATTTTTCTTACTTTATGAAGCACAACAGATGGGCGCATAGAAAGTAGGGCGTTGCATTTCCATTTTGTGTTTGCAACTTTATTGTCGCTCAGAAAGTATTTTAAGCAAAAGCTCGTAATAAATTATTACCAAAGGTTGTTACTGGCGCCTCGGCCTTGTGTGTGGAGCATTAAGTGGAGCACAATATGTATGTATTGTCAGAGTTAAATCTAAAAATATCTAGAATATCTTATAAACACAAAAAAGTACGACGTGGCGTTATAATATTCTCTGCGAACGAATGGGATCATGTTAAGCATATCGACTGGGTTCTAAAGAGTCTGTGTGATGCTAACATGAAAGTTTCCAGAGAAAATACTCTTTTTTTCAAACAAAGCATACAATTCCTTGGCTTTATAGTAACCATGGGCGGTGCGAAGACCGACCTCAAAAAGTAAAAGCCATGCAAGAATACCCAGAACTGAAAAATCTGTTCGAGCTCAGGTCCTTCTTGGGTTTGGCCAGTTACTACATATGTTTTGTCAAAGATTTTGCATCAATCGCAAGGTCATTACTAAACCTGCTAAAAGGAGAAAATGGACCCATAAGAAAACACATGTCAAGAAAAACTCCCAACAATTTTGAGGTCCTACAACGAGTTGCATTTGAGAGGTTCAGAAATATCTTCGCTTCAGAAGATATCATACTCAGATACCGGATTTCAGGACACCATTTAATCTTAAGACGGATGTACACTATGCTAATGAAAGAGCATTACTGGCCATAGTCTGGGCACAAGGGAAACTACAGCACCTATACGGCACACATGATATAAACATATACACGGCCCATCAGCCTTTGATCTTTGCTGTATCAGATAGGAACCCAAACGCAAAATTAAAAGATTGATGAATATGAATATGAATATGAATATAAAATTGTGTCTGACGCAGCCACATTTCATAGTGAACTATCGTTATCTTACCCGATAGAAGCGACAGAAAACCTTTTGAACTGTTTTAAAAACCAAGTAGTTTTAGAGGAAGCATGCTTTCCCCTAAACGAAATGTTATACTGTTCGGCAAGAAAACAGGCCACATGATCCATTTTACCAATTGGAGTCGCGTCTTAGATGAGATCAAAGCAGTAGTCAACTCGAACGTGAACCGCATTGATCACCATTGCGATCTCGCAACACTGGTAAGCATCTAGCACAAGTTAGTAGAAGGATTCCCATTGACAAAATTTTGGTACCGTAAAAATATTGTAAAAAGCGAGCACGGCCGCGCAAGAAAACATCAAGCTGATTTTAAGAGAATACTACTTTCCAAAAATGACACAGTTAGTTAAAGAAGTTGTGGAAAACTGCAAAATTATAAGGTTAAATAAGGTTAAATATGACAGAGATACAAAGAAACAATTTCTTGGAGAGACCCTAGCCTTTCCGACCTGTCGGTGGAACATGGTGCTGACATGCATCAATCATTGCAAAATTTGCAATGGTGCAACCGATTATATCACGTACGATAACAGACATAAGAACCCCTGTACAGCTTATGAATTTCTTTCCCGAATCTAAGATCATATACTGCGATAATGGGACATCCTTTTACGCCGGAACCATCACCTCTTTGCTAAAAAAACAGGTGAGGAATAGATGTTGTAAACACGCCACCCCTCCACAACGGCTAGGTAGAACGTTGGAAATCGCAAGACGCATTAAGTTTGAAAAGAAAATCGACGACACTACCTAGCTAATCTTACACGCTACCCCAGACATAATCGATCTCTGCACTCCTTTACGTAATGCACGCATCTACTGATGAATTCAGGGTAGCAATCAGACGTTAAATCAACAGGTCTCAGCAGATACAGTTAAAGAGAAACAGCCCGAAAGGCAGAACAGGGTATTTGATGTAGGAGAAAAGGTTTTCACAGGAAACAATCTAACCCCCTTGTGTACAGAGGAAACTATCCAAGCAGACCTAGGGACGTCTGTTCTCATTAATGGGAGGGTGGTCCATAACAACAACCTAAGGTAGTAGCGAGGCTTATCTATTTGCAAGAAGGACGTTATTTTTACGGTGGCCCATAACACCATACTAGAGCTGCAGCCCGATACAGTGGCAGAATGCGATGATGGAGTTTTGTCTGTGACCGATTGTACCATGAGCATTTACGCAACCTTTTACAAGTCGGACCATGACAGTTTGACAGATTGCTATACTCGGCCCAGTCACCTAAATCCCATCAGCTTGGTGGACGAGGGCATTATCTTGGTGACCGAGCAATCAGCAAGGGTCAGCACAGATGACAGAGCAGTGGTGGCAATAAACGGCACGAACCTTATCATCTTCGAGCACTTCGCCACCATAAATGGTACCAGATATGTTAACCACCATGATGCCCTGACAAAAACACCAGGCATAGTGGCCTCACCTTTGTTGAATATCATCGGTACTAAGTCTGCCATCGCTCACAGGATGTACGAACATATTCTACGAGTCATCCAGAAACTCAAGGATGGGCCGGTGGATGACGGGACGCCCAAGTACTGGTTCGGTGCGGGTACCGGCCTCAGCCTAGTTCTCAGCGGTTTCATCCACCAATGGCCAATGGCTGAGGGGAAGACGAGATTCGATTCGCACATATCAGTTTAATATTATTTAAGTAACTTATGCATTGGCTTAAAATTGCGTGTATGGTGCTGGCGCAGTGAATGCTTTAGTTGATCGCCCTGATCGCAAAGGTCAGCGGCGGTAATTTGATAACTTTTCCTGTGTCGCAAGAGCAGCGTTATCGCTTATGCGGAGTCGGCTTGTAGGCTATATTTTTGTAGCTTAAGAATATTTTTATCTTGTAATTTTGCACAGCTTATGCCTCATTCATAACTGTGGCTCAGCTCACTGAGGGCCCTAGATTTAAATTAAAATTTCCAAAATCTACACCCGACTAATAAACATTTTATTTGCAGAGCCACAAGATCAGTACTTAAACATTAAATACCCTGCGGCTACATCGAGAGCACGCAAAAAAAGCCACGTTGGAACATACCAAGACGACAAACACCACAAGGAATCTACTCAGGCGACATCTTAATAATTTGCTTAGATTCAATCAAAATCTGAAGTGCTTGCACGACATTCTCCATACTTAACAAAAGTAAAGGCTCAACGTATTTATGTGTGCTATTGCTTACAGATACTTATAGCTTAACGTATTTAATAGAAAGTAAAGATTATCTTGGATTAAAATGTACTAGCGTTACTTATCTATAAGTTTATATTTTCTTTTTACTCAGCTGCTGTGCTTGGCTTCCGTTATCGATAGTAAATTCGTGAACGTCTAAACTAAGAGCATGATTTTAATTAAATTATCAGAAATTACCAAGAGCATTCAATGTGTTCTGTAGTCTGTCAATTTCGTCTTAACCATATATGTGGCTTTGGGGGCAGGTATCCAATTTCCGAAATATTCTTAACCTGCATATATTTTACGAGAACATATTGAACCAAATTTGGTGGCTCTATCCCTTAGTCTCTGAGATATGCTAAGAAATCCATGTCTTAACATCGATTTTAATCGAAATTAATGAAACGGTGCAAAATATAGGAAAATAATCGTATAGCAGAATCGTAAATGGATTTGTACCAAATCATTCAGACTAAGTTCGATTAAACTAATCTTTGTACTGATCAAATGAACTAAATCCCAGATTATCGTATCTGCTTCAAATTAACATCGATCATGTAGCGTCGATTTTAGGAACTTGGTTCTGGGGCGGAAACCTATTGGTTTTTCAGCACTAGATCAAAAATATGTAATTACAAAATTGTTATGAATTGAATTCTCTATTATATAAATGTATTTATTTGTATATTAAAGCTTTTAATATGGTAAAATAAAGTAAAATATGGGATTCCAAAATTTAGTTTTTACCCTTCTCAAAAAAATCAACATTTAGATAGAATGGCCCCGAAATGTGGTAAATACGATTGAAGCCTATAGTTTCACCTAAATTTTTGGGGGGAAAATTTACTTAAATCGTAATCCTTAGTGACGTATTTGAAATATTTGAAACTATATGCAGCAGTCTCTTTCCCAGCCCCATACAAAATATGGTGAAAATATTTGCCTTCGGATTTGCCATTTTCAACACTCAGTTGGAAAATATCTGCAGAACACATTTAGAGAAAATTAAGACATTGACAACCAAGCTCAGTTAGTTCATTCAATAAATCTATCGAACTGCTAGTTCACGTATGAACTGCTGAAGGTATTTGGCGGGATGTATACATATTTGTAATAATTTAAATTTATTTACGATATTCTAATACATTTAAATAATTCCTATTAAAAAAAAAAAACGAAATGTATGTAAATCTGTATTTTTTATCAGTGCTCTTAAAAGCCGACATATTTTAAATTTGTCATACATTGAATTACTCGAAGTAGCTGACTGTTATTGACAGCTTTTTACGGACAAATGCACGGGAAGAACGGGTATTGCATTTCGATTTAAATTATGAAAATCCTAGTAGGGTTTTTGAGAAAATTTAATTTGGATTTGCACTACATGTGCTGCATCCATCTTAAATTTGCTAACATACAAATATGTGATCTTTAAAAATTGAGTAAATACCATTTGCCAGAAATTTCGGTTTCTTGTGATTGAACAAATGTAGTCCGAGTCTATTACAAAAACATGTGGGAATAATGGGTTGTTTACATTCCTTGAAGTTTTAATTCACCAAAAATATATTTTTATTACATATACTTATTATATACAACTTTTTATAGTTGAATCATCAAGATTAAGTTATGTTCTATTGATTGGGACAGTCATTGGGCGACTGTTTTTTGTTAGCAATAGGTTTGCTTTGACCCTCATTTTCATCATCGTCGTACTCATCTTCCTCGTTTTCAAATTCTTCTTCATCCTCGTCGTCTTCGTCATCGACAATGTCGCCCGTATAATAAAGCACAGCTTTTGGAATAATTCTTGCTCGCAAAAAATGGCCAATTTCGAAATCAGTGGCTAATATCTGTTTACAAGCATAGATAAAACATATTCACAACTTAACAACTCAAAATCTTACCTGTTGTGATTCATCATCGATTTCTTCCTTATCAGTTGAAACCTCGGGTGGGTTGAAGAAATTAAAAAAGGAATCTGTAGGAACCAGTTTGACAATAGTGCGCACGGCGCCACGTTCCTTATGCTTCTGTTTCTTTCTAATAGTCTTAACAGTTAAGTTCATTTTCTTCTCCCAGTTAATAATGCAACCCTTGCATTTATAAATCTCTGGGCCTTCGAATGCAAAGGGGTCCTCTGGGTCGACAGTTGATTTCAGAAAGTATTGTTTCGTAAGAATTGCATTTGAAAAATATTCGTTTTTATCGAAGTGAAATTCTAAAGTATAAGAATGCTAAAAAGATAAATAATTCATACAAATAGTGGTTAAGAATAGGAACTACATATTGAAACTATAAATGTATATAGGTTACGAGTGCTCTAGTCGGGAGCGTCAGACTGGCTGATACCTTGTACAAACATCGTTGTGTGCGAACATGAATAGATTTAAATTTAATCGGGAGTTGCCAACTAGGATACCATGAACCCAGCTTGAAATGTCTTTATGTCGAAATGCTTAATTTACCTAACGGCTGTCCTTAGCCCCCTCTATGGAAAATAATTTCTTATATATCTTTAAAGTTTACCTTATGATCTTTATAAGATTTTAAAGACTTGGGAGTAGCCAAATATGTGTATTAACGAAAGCGCAAGTCTGTACATCTTTAATTATTCAATTTTGTGGCGAATAAGAGGATCTATCCACAAAGTGTAATATTCCTTTTTTGTGTGTGCTTTACGAGAACATACTAATCTAAATTTGGTGGGTCTAGCTCGAAATGCCTCTGTAACAAAATTAAAAAAAAAAAAAAAAAAAAAAAAAAATACATTACAGTCCCCTTGCATTCATGCACACATGCGTATACTTTACGAACAGTCTGAACTAACTTTGGTTGCTCTAGCTCTTATGGTTTTTAAGACGGACGGACGGGGCTCATCTTCAGGGTATAAAAACCAAATTTAAAGTTTCTATCTCTTACTAGTCTCTGAGATCAACACATTTATAAACAGACGGACCGACATGGATAAATCCATTCGCCTGCAGACCTATTTCAGACCGTTACACACATTACTAAAAAATCATTATTGCCTTTTTTAATAAGTTTCCAAAAAGTTCTGAGTATAAGAATGGATAACATATTTTTGATAAAACTATTTTAAAGTAATGGTTTTTAAACAATTTTTAAGTGTTTACTTAACCAGAACTAATTATAGAATGAAATACAAGAGACAGACCTGGCTAGGCTAAGGTCGTTTTTAGGAAAATTGATAAATTAAAATAGTATGCATACCTCATTATCATATTTAATTACAATATCCGTGAGTTTACGAATAGCGGGTTCATCGTGAGTCTGCACCATTTCAGATAACATAGCTGTGTTGCGAAACACTGTTAGCCAAAAGTCTGGGATGCCTTTTGCATCTTGCGGTATTTTCTTTATAGTTTTAAGTGATTCACGAAATCCATCACCCATCTCTCCATCGGTCGGTAGAGTCTCAGGTTCCTTCCAATTAGGTTTTTCTTCGGAAGGATCCACGTTGCCAACGACTATTTCTTTGCGTTTGTCAAACATTGGTTGATACTTCAATTGATACATTTTCTCTAACTTATACACCTCCTCGAAAAATTCGGCTTCGATTTTTAAGTGCTCCAACTGCAAATTCTTCAATACGACAATTCTGTTTTGAACCGGCTTTGGCAATCCTTTAACCATTTCTTGCAAGAACTGTCGACGCAGAACTGAATTCATGTAGGCTGGCCTGTCACAGTAAGATTTAAAATTTGTATATAAAAAGCTTACGACCAGAGAATAAAATAAGTTTGTAATTACATGGATTGGCAGTCAGAGTTTGACTTGTCATCATCGATCTCATTACACGACTCAGCATCGATATTTCCTTCTTGTGGAGCATCCATTTTGAATAAATGCGAAATTCTGTAACGCATATACACATGTGCACATATTAAAATATTTGGAATTTTTGCCTAAGAAAGAAAACACATGTATGCACATGTGTTTGTATGAGAGCACATGCTAATGTACGTCATATAGCGTGTAGTGTATAAAATAGCTTCAGTGTACGAAAAGATTAATAGTGTACTTATATTAATTTATTTACAAAGATTTATGAATTTCGCAGCGCAAAAAAATAAATTTACATATGTGTGTGTGTATTACATGCAAACATTGTTTTCTAAGCACTAAAACACGTGTTAATTAGGTTTCCTAATTGTCTACTTGAACATGACATGAACAGACATGAACTCATATTCACTATAAATTTAACATATTAATATTTTTTATTTAAGAGAATTGTTATAATTTTTTTTGGTAAAATTATTTTTAAATAGACATACCTTAATACAACGCACAAACGAAAAGCACGCCGCAATGATGTCGACCCAAAAGAGCCAATTTTTGACCTACAGGGTTACCTGTGAATAAAGTCTATAATATGTAGTTCAACTGCATCTAAATAGCATCGATACTTATTTCGGAGGTATGAAACACGTTTTCACTGGTACCACCAACAATAATTTTTAGAACCTGTATAAACAATTCGTAATGGTTTCCATTTTGTCAATTGGATCAAGCTAATATTTAAACAAATTTCTTCGATTTTACTAATGCAAACTTCATCAGGTCTCTGATAAGATTTAGTATATACATATGTATATCAAACGCATTAAAAAAATTAGTCGCTTGCATCTGAAAGTACTTGTAACGAAACGAAAAACCTCTCCGTTAAATTTTGTTAACGATCAGTATGTGTAAATAAATAAACTTTTTATATAACTAATACCTCTTAGCTTGGAAGCTTAGAATTATATGCTGAAAATTTGTTGACTAATAAATTTGCAACAGTTAATTTGTGAGTAAAGTTAACATTTATTTTCAAACAAAATATTTCAAATACTTATTTTTTGATTAATTATTTAACGCGCGAACTTCTGGCACGTTCGTGGCACTTGTTTCGCAGAGTCCTACAAAGTCCGGAGCGTTTTAACGTATTAATTCGGTTTGGCACAGCTTGCTAATTCGATTAGTGGAGGTGGCGGATACAGCATCAGCGTTTTTCCCAATAAAGAGGTACCATTACATTACCCGTATTGAAGAGTCCCATAGCCTTCCATAGTTTCCAGTAATCGCTGTCAACCGAACAGCATATTTTCGCTATTCGTCGTTGGCTTCTTTTCTGACAGCTTAACACATTTTATTAACATTTCAGACTCGAAAATCAATATGTTTCTAAGAATCCAATGAAGATTTATCATTTCCGTAGCAAACCAAAAATAATTTGTTCAAGTGCAAGCTGGAAAAGCAAAGAAATGTGATGATAGTGAAAATTCATAAGGCGTGCGGTGCACAACTTAAATGCTTCCAGCGCCTAGGTCTTTAGAGGCTGTATCAACTTGGATATTAGACATGAAACGGGATTAGCTTCCGAAAATTGTCTTCTATTTCTATTAATCATATATATATATATATAACCACTAATAGACAGAAAGTGTGAAGTGCCAACATAAGAAGATACCAAACGTACTGCTTTTGTATCACGCCGTAGAACAGTAGAGATTTCCACACCAAAACCTGAATCAACAAACTCACCGGAATAAGCACGAATAAAATTTTTTTGGGGAAGGCCTGCATAAGAACACCATTTGCAGAGTGGCACCCGATTAACTGGGACACCCCCAAACTGTAAATTTCGCTGTTCCGAAGGTAGACAACCAAATACGAGGATGTTTATAATTGATAAAAATAAATGATATTATTGATGTCTGCAGCGAGCATTTTACTTATATGAACTTTAAGTGATCAGCTTGATGATATCATGAACTTATACCAGTTTGTGTCTGCATACTGTAGGTATGTTTCGACATTGGGTTAAGTTTATTAAGCTTGCATATATGAGGTGACCGCATAAGTGATCTGTATTTACAATGGGTTCAGCAAATTCTTTTGGAGAGCTTAAAAGGAAAAGCCTAAAAGAATTTTTAATTGTAATTGTTAGTATATAATCTTGATGGTAAAGAATGGTGAATAAGTAGAGTAAGACTCTTTTCGCTATACAAAAGCCACACGATTAAATGCCAAAATCGTTGTTTGTTTCTGCTGAGACGAGCAATGACTACATTTAATTTCTTGCGGCAACCGCGACCTCTCCTATATTTATATTTACAAATGAATATTTCTCTCTCTTTCTTTGGGTCGGTAGAGAATCTGTATCTGCTAAGTCCATTGTAATATTTAACAGTCACTGTGTATGAACAAGGTACTCGAATGCTCCTCAGAATGTCCACTATTTTAGTGTAAACTTAAAAAAAATGAGGATTAACTTTAATAGGAAATTCCAACTCATACAGCGAAAACACGCCAAATTCAACCAATCTGTATCATGTTGTAAAACTCAAAAAATATATTCAAACAAAAGTGCAAAACAAACAATAAGCGTGCCTGACGCTCACTGTCAGACCGGTCGTCTCAAGCAAAACAATGAATACTTTACATTTAAATCGTTCTCAGACAATGATACCATTGAAATAAGCAAACCAATGCGCCCAACAAGCACCGAGAGAGCTCTACCGCGTACTTAAGCAGCATGGCTTCCCCACTCAACTTTCTCCAGCTCAGTAACACGGCCTACTCTCACCGACAACAACAGCGCGCAATGGGCTTCAGCATCACCTCTCTCTACTTACCTAACCACAACAACAGCTACTACCACAACTGTAACAAGAAGCTCTACCACAAACGCTACAATGCCAACACTCACAACACCAACGTTCACCTCAGATGGGTCGTTCATCTTTTCAGAAATATCTTCGTCTTCACCAACACTAAGCACGCAAAAACAAAACACACCCAAGCACAGGAATAACAATCTCCATAGCTAAGACGTATATCGCTCAGTATTATGCATACAAATTAAAACACGAACGGAACTTTAAGTTGTCCTCCGGAATTTATGTGAGATGACATAAAAAGTGAACTGCTTGAACTAGGGCATGAAATTCATAATATCCTTAATATACTGCAACAAAATATAAAAAAACCCCTCCTGTTCTTCTTCATGGAACTTAGATAAAATAAAAACAACAAAGACATCATTAACCCATTTCACTCCAAAATCAAATTGGAGCCCCCCACCAAAAATGCCGAACATTTTTTTTTATGGCATTAGCTATGCCTACGCAGCATCTAAAGGTAACAACGCCACTTCCTAATCTGGCCAAGCAAGACACAGCTAACCGTATCCATTAATAAACAACAAGATTACAGAATCGCAACCAGATACAATGAGATGGATCGATTAGGTCGTGCTGAAGAAAATTATTAAGCAACATGATTACAAACATCATAAATGTGATTTCACAATTTGCGACAAATATAGCATACATACTCCAGTCGGGAACGCCCGACTGGGAAATATTTTGAACCCTGTGTTTTCATACATTTCAGTCCCCATGCATTCAAACACCAATACACAGAATCACACATACACACACACACTCTCACACACACACACACACAGGGGAGAGAGTGGAGAAAGTTTACACAAGGCGGACGCGTTTTTAAACTGTCCCGTACGAACTGCCAAAAATCCAGAGAATTTCCCTAAGAAAAGCAGAGAAGTGATTAATACGGAGTGTAAAGAGGTACGCATGCCCTGTGGTTAGATCGCAACGTGGTACTTGCTGTGCAATCACTGCGGCGATTCCTAGGCGTAGCGTCCCCAGCTTCGGCATCCAAGAGACGGGAGTGGAAGCGTCCAGTTGGAGTGCTCCCCGCGTGTTGTTTGTTTTGCCTGTTTGCTCACGTTTCTGCTCTGTTGTTTTCCTACTCAAAATAGGAAAGTAATAGCAGTCGTCTCGCGAAGTAAACTGTGCAACTGGTTGCATTCACTCTAACAGCTGTTAGTAGTGTTGGTTACCGCGGTTCACAACCAGCTGATCCGCACCAGCTGCAAAAGAACTAGCGGAGACAACCACCCGCAACAAAACCACCTGGAGATAGCTGTCAGGAAGTATTGCATACTTCTGGGCAAACGAAAGTGTAAGGTAAGTGTTTTTAAAAAAAAAAAAAAAAAAAAAAAAAAAAAACACTGCTTGTCAGTACCGGACCGAAAAAATAAAAGAAAATATTTCGTCGCGCTGTTTAAAGTTCGAAATAATCACAAACTGCATTCTGTGTGCTTATCTTGCACATACATCTATTTTTAGACACCGCATACGGTGTTGGTAGCACGAGATAAGAAAATCAACTTAAACAGAGTAAGCTTGTCAGTGGGCAAGCCTACTGCCCTCGCTCTGCGCGCAGCGCAAACGAGGGGCATTACAACTCTTACCAGCAAATAATCTTTGATGCTGGGCAATTGCAAAATTTAAATAAACAAATTGGTGAATTGCCCAAAAATGGACAGAGACTCGTCTTATCATCCCCAGCTTACTGGTAAGCTGTCTGCGACTGACAAGATGAAAAATATCGCTGGTACACCTGCAGAGCTGCGTGCCGGTCTAGCCAAAGATCTGCAAAAATCAATTGGAGCCTTCAACTACAGTAGTAACTTGATTGCAACGACTACAAGTACTATTACTACGAGCACATTAACCTTTTCAAATAGAAGCTGTCAACCAAATTATTCAATGGCAAATACCACAACCGGCAGCATATGCTCCTTACCAAACATTGCTGAAGTTTCTAACTCAAGCTTAGTTAAAAAATTACCTCAAGCTAATGATTGTATGTTTCAGATGCCGATGGTTTCTCTTCGTAAAAAACCAAAAAAAGCTGACAAAGTGGCAAAAACAATCCAGAAAAAGGCACACACAGTAACTTACAAAAATCACCCAAGCAAGGGCGGTCAATGCAATACATCTGCTACCACCTCTTCGGTAGCACTTCAAAATAATCGCTACGCAGCGCTATCTGAAGAAGCCGATTATGTAATGGAATTGGACAACGAAGATCAATTTGAGCAAATAGAAGTCAGCAAACAAAGTGTAGCTGGAAATGAGCAGCAGAAAAGCACAAAGCCGAAGCCTCCAGCCATCTGCGTGCCGCAAGTAAACAAAATGGGCAAACTCGAAGAGGCACTCAATTCTGTAACTACAGCTGACGGGTACGACATTCGCACATCTAGGTTTGGAGTCTCGCGTATATATACAAAAGACTCCACAGTTTTTCGAGCGGTTGTTGATATGCTGACCAAACAAAACTGTGAATTTTGGCACCATCAGTTGAGAGAGGATACTCCGTTCAGATTAGTCGTTCGAGATATTCATCAAAATGTACCAAAACAAGAAATCGAGCACGCACTTACGGATAAAGGCTATACAGTCTTGAACATCTACTGCCCCAGAAAACCCAACTGGCGCAATATTGAAATCAATGAAGATGATGTTGAAGAAGTAAATAATATAAAAACTAGACAGAACATGTTTTACGTAAACCTAAAGAAGACACCAAATGTTGTAGACGCACTTAAGATTACTCAAATTGGAAGGCACAGAGTAACTGTGATGAAGGCAAAGCCAAGCAAACAATTGGTGCAATGCTTTAGATGCCAAGATTTTGGGCATACGCGAAACTACTGCCTTAAAAAGCCAGTTTGTGGCAAATGCTCAGGCGACCACTATACTGGATCAAAATTGTGTGAACTTACTCATAGTGGCAATTCTATATGTGCCAACTGCGGCGGTGACCACTTATCCAGCGAAAAAAGTTGTTCGGTAAGAATTGAGCTGAGCAAAAAGCTTAAACCACCTGCAAGACTACCAGGAAACGGACTGCTAATTAGTAACAAAAATCCAAACTATCCACTCAAAGCACAAGTCATCTCAAATGCTACTGTCAGGAGTGGGTTTTCTTATGCAGACATGATAAAATCACGTGGAGTGAAAAATAATATGAACACAATGCTGGATAGCTCCCGGCTGTTCGATGGTGCTGAAGATCAGCATTTCAGTAGCAAATTTAAAATATTGGAAAAAGCTATAAACGATCTAAATAGCAGAATGGATCAAATGTTTAAGCTCATACAAGATACTATGGAGGCTAACAAAGCTTTTCGTGATCTGGTGCAGAAACTTATTTCAAAATGATTTACCTGCAATTAAATATCGGATTATGGAATGCCCGAGGGCTAGTCAAAAATATTGAAGAGCTTGGACTTTTCCTTAGTGCAAATGCAATCGATGTTATGTTGATAACTGAGACACATATGCGTCCTGGCCTGCGAGCATACTTACCAGGATATGAACAATATTACGCAAATCATCCTAGTGACACCTCTAAAGGGGGATCTGCTGTCTTTATACGATCATCTATTGCTCATACTCAGAATGAACCTTTGTCAAGATTGAGTATACAGGCTGCCAGTGTGAGCGTGCCGACAAGTGGTGGATGCGTCAAAATTTCTTCTGTATATTTACCTCCAAACCAACCTTGGTGTAAAACTGATTTTGAACAATTATTTCTAAGCTTGGGCAACAGATTCATTGCAGGCGGCGACTTTAACGCAAAACACCCCTGGTGGGGTAACATAAGATCATGCTCTCGAGGGAAGCGATTGCAAGAAGCCATCACCAGTAGCACATGCGAAATCCTTGCCACTGGCGAACCAACGTTTTTCTCATACAACACTCGGCTTACACCCTCTGCTCTGGACTTTTTTATTGTCAATGGGATTGCGCTAAATCTGCTTTCAGTTCAAATTAAATATGAGCTCTCTTCAGATCATCTGCCAATTGTAGCCACACTACACCATGCTCCACAACTTAAAGCTAAGAAGCAATGCATTCTCCCACGTGGTTCTTCTGTTGAAATTTTTAAAGCTAATCTGGAGAGTAGAATCAACCTTAACACGGAAATAAACTGCCCAGATGACATAGAAGATGCGATCTCAATCTTTATGAGAAACATTTTATTGGCTGCATCTTATGCTACTCCGGCAAATCAAAGCCCACCAAGTCAACGCAGACAAACTTTTCTTCCCCAAAATGCCGATGCCCTCTTAAGACTCAAAAGAAGAGTGAGAAAAGAATATGCAAGAACGGGTGATACTCGTATACACGAAATCTACTTAAGATTATCAAACCGCTTGGAAAAGGTTCTTGCAAAAATCAAGCAAAGAAAAATTGATGACATTTTGGAGAATGCTGGTCCAGACGCTTCCTTCAACTATACCCTCTGGAAGCTAACAAGCCGCTTTAAAAGAGTTGTCATTCCGAAAACTCCAATTAAAGACCCATCAGGCGCCTGGTGTTACTCCAGCCAGCAGAAGTCTGAAATCTTCGCAGACAGCTTAGAGGAAAGATTTAAGCCTTTTAGACTTACATCTGCGCTTACGCGAAGGGATGTTGAGCTACGACTGGATATGCCGTTCCAAATGTCCTTGCCAGAAATGCCAGTCACACTGCAAGAGGTAGTGCAGCAAATCAAGAAGATGAAAGCCAAAAAATCCCCAGGTGACGATCTTCTGGATAACAGAACCTTAAAACTCCTACCCAAAAAAGCACTGCTGTTTATAGTACTGCTCCTCAACAGCATACTTAGGATGAGTCATTTCCCAACCAGCTGGAAAACCGCACTGATCACCATGGTACGAAAACCCGAGAAACAACACACGGAAGTTGATGGATACAGACCAATTAGCTTACTCTCAGCGCTAGGAAAAATGACGGAAAGAGTGATCCTCAACCGTATTCTGCAGCTTGAATCTGTAATTCAAAGGATCCCAAAGTGGCAGTTTGGATTTAGACAAGGCCACGGCACGCCGGAACAACTTCATCGGGTGATTAATTTTGCCTTAGATGCAATGGAGCAAAAAATGTATTCTGTAGCTGTGTTCATGGACATTCAGCAAGCTTTTGATAGGGTATGGCATGATGGCCTCCTCTTTAAACTGAAGAACATACTAACGCCACAGCTATTTCAGCTTGGAAGTAGCTTTCTTAAGGACAGAAGCTTCAGAGTTGTTGTCAATGGCGCAAAATCCTCGAAGCGCCCAATCTGCGCAGGCGTCCCCCAAGGCAGCGTTCTTGGCCCTACGCTATACACCTTATTTACTGCCGATATGCCTACGTCAAGCGTTATATCTGGATTAGACGAGAACGATGTCCTGATAGCCACCTACGCGGATGACACTGCTGTGTTGACCAGAAGCCCAAGCATTACTCTAGCTACGGAAGCCTTGCAACAATACGTGAGCAGTTTTGAAGACTGGGCTGCAAAATGGAACATAGGCGTCAACAGCAGCAAATGCGCAAATGTAACCTTTGCTACAAGGACCTTGTCATGCAGTGGCATTACGATGCTGGGCTCCATCCTTACGCACAAGAGCTCTCACAAATATTTAGGTGTCGTACTAGATAGGAAACTAAATTTCAAAGCCCATACAACAATGGTTCGGCAGTCAGTAATGGCAAAGGCCGGAAAGATGGGGTGGTTACTGGCTCCGAGGAACAAGCTGTCATTGTACAGCAAAGTCACCATCTATAAATCGATCCTAAGCCCCATATGGAAATATGCACTTCAAATTTACGGCATTGCGGCAAAAACAAACCTAAATAAAATTAGAGTTGCTCAGGCAAAAATCCTAAGGCGAATATGCGGCGCACCATGGTACATTCGAAATAGAGACATCGAACGAGACCTTAAAGTCCCTAAAGTGGGCGATGTAATGCAACTTCTTGCATCGAATTACCTACTACGCCTTGGTGGTCACCCTAACGTTCTAGCCAAACGACTAACTGCCAAACCAAGAAAGAGAAGACTCAAAAGGTGCCATCCATTGGATCTCTCTACCAGGTTCCTACAGTAATATTTAAAATAAAAAAAAAAAAAGTATAACAGCTTTTTAAAAAAAAAACACGGAAAGCGGAAGGGGCTCAGCGCTCACTACCGGCTCCAGAGAGAATAAAGGAGTAGAAGGTCGAGGAACGGACTAATTACCAACGCCCCCGCTGCAGCGGTACCCATACAAACGGGGCTCTGGTGACCGAGTTGGAGCGGTATAACTCCCATCGGTTAAAAGTCGAGGGAAACCTCTGGCCACCGAGCGACTCGTCTGTAGAGCCTGCTAGTTTGAGCAATCTAAAAGCAGCCGCAAGACACCGAGGGGCTGGAAGGTTTCGTGCGTCGCTCGGCGCTGCCGAGATCCCCTCCCCAGGGATCCGCGGCATTGCCAGGGCAAAATGAAGCGCCTCCAAGAGCCAGGCCAGCATCCCCGGATCTAGAGCAGCGAAAGGATGTATTCGAAGAGCTGGGTGGCAACCTGAACGGCCTTGATGCACTATTCAATGGCCAGAGGCACATGAACCAGCTAATAAGAGATGAGCTGGCAAAAGCAATAAAGCTATATCGCGCGTACGCCGACAAGAGGAAGGCAAACAACATCGGCAAGAAAGCCGGAAGATCACGCGGAGAGAAGCACGCAGACGACTCACAAAGCTGCAAGCCATGCGCCAAAGTTGCTAGAGAAGACAGCCAGCGTCATTACTCCCAAAAGGCGTAGAGACCACGAAACGGGTCAAAGTGGCACATCTTCAAAGAAGAACAAGGTGGATAAGCGCGCCGTAGCAGGCCCCACGGAGCAAGCCGTGGCAGCAGTAGCAGCACCACGAGCAGCACAGTGGACCAAAGTCCAGCCCAAGAAGCCTTCCAAGCCATTGAGGGCAGCACCAGCAGCAAGGGCACGGGCCGATGCGCTGGTTATAAGCGCAAACGGGGAGATGTCCTACAGTGAGGTGCTATCCATGGTCCCGCGAAGGCAAGATGGGAAACTTAACGAGGTCCGAGAGAACGTGACTAAAGCTCGTCGAACAGCGAAGGGTGAACTGTTACTAGAACTAAGAGGAGTAGGTCTAGAATGCACCCAGAGGCTAAAAGACGAAATAGAGCTGGAAACCCACTTCAATATCAGAGACCTCGACGAACTAGTGAATTAGCAGGAGATCGTAGTAGCCCTGGTTGAACAGGCAAACATCCCAGAAGATGCCTGCAAAATCAAGAGCCTTCGACCCTCTTATGCGTCCTTCCAAGCGGCCACGTTCTCAGTCCCGTCAAACCTGGCGAGCAAGATATCGGCTCTACGCAAGGTGCGAATTGGATAGACTAGCTGTGCCATTCACATGCAAGAAGCCCGCAAAGGATGCTACAGATGCCTGGAGATGGGCCACACTGCTAATAGATGCAGGAACCCCGTGGACAGATCCAACTGCTGCATCAGGTGCGGTGATGCAGGACATAAGGCCGCTGAATGCAAGAGCGAGCATGCAAAATGATTCCTTTGCAGCGCAAACGGCAATGCGGATACCAGCCATCAGGCAGGCGGCACCAGATGCCCACTGAGCGGCAGCAGAGCACCTCTGCAACAACCAAAATGCAACTGATTCAGCTCAACAGGAGTCATTGCGCGGAGGTGCAGGATCGGTTGTCACAAACGGTGAGAGAGCAGAACATGGACCTCGCTATAATGAGCGAGCCCTATAGGATAGGTACAGGCCCCAACTGGGTTGCTGACGGATCGAGTAGAGCAGCCATGTGGTCATGTAGCAACACCATGCTACCCTTCTGCAGTGTCTACCAGGCCGACAGTTTTGTGCGGACTAAGGTGCGCGACATATGGGTCTACTCCGTATACCTTGCTCCCAGCCTGCAGCTCTCTGAGTTCACCAACAGGCTCGACTTTTTAGTGAGAGATGCCAGAGGCCGCTACCCGCTTGTCGTCGCTGGCGACTTCAACGCGTGGGCGGTAGAGTGGGGCAGCTCGTACACCAATGCAAGGGGGCGAGCCCTGCTGGAGGCATTCACGCTGCTCGATATAGCGCTCCTCAACCACGGCTCGCAACACACTTTTAGCCGTGCAGGAGTGGGCTCAGTAGTGAACTTGACTTTCGTCAGCAGCTCTCTGTACCGCTCGTCACACTTTAGAATCGATGACGCATATAACGCGAGTGACCACGCAGCCATCAAGTGCTCTGTCGGCGAGAGCGTGGTAAATCGCCAGCGCGCAGTACAACAGTGGAAGAGATATCGGTAGGGAACCTTAATCACACAGACGTTTGCAGCTCACCTAGCCAGCGCGCAGTACAACAGTGGAAGAGATATCGGTAGGGAACCTTAAACACACAGACGTTTGCAGCTCACCTAGCGATTACAAATGCTGGAGGAAGCTCGGAGCGCATGGCTGAGGACGTAATGTTGCAGCTTGAAAGCGCATGCGACGCCAGCATGGGCAGAACTAGAAGCTACCAACGCCACCACACCCCGGTATATTGGTGGAACGATCAAATAGCAGTGGCTCGGCAGGAATGCACAAGAACAAGACGCCGCTATCAGCGATCCCGCGGAACGTCCGAGCATACGAGACGACAAGCAATTTTTCTTGCAAGAAGATTTTTTTTTCTTGCAAGCAGAAGGGAACTGAAGCGAGCTATAAAGGAAAGCAAGCGCAAATGCTTTCTGGAGCTCTGCGACACGGCAGAGCACGACCCGTGGGGCAACGCATATAAGGTTGTTGTTAAAAGATTCAACACCAACCTACACGCACAGCCAGAAGATCCCGCAACACTGAGAGCCATTGTTGAGCACCTGTTCCCCAGCAGAACCGACAGAGTCAGCCGCGCGTTGCTAGCTGAGACTATAGCAGCGCCGATAGACGAGGTCACATATGACGAAATTATGAACGCTTCTAGGAGGTTGAAGCTGAATAAATCGCCAGGGCCGGACGGTATCCCAAACCGAGCACTGAGACTCGCACTAGCGCTCCACCCGGAAGTATTCGCGGAGCTCTACAATAAATGTTTCCGCGAAGGTGTCTTCCCAAACCGATGGAAAGTCCAGCGCCTAGTGTTGATACCGAAGCCCGGCAAACCTCCTGACGAGCCGTCATCCTATCGACCAATCTGCTTGATCGATTCGGTTGGCAAGGTGCTAGAATCCCTCATCAGTGTCCGTCTCGAAAGAGCTCTAACTGCGGCTGGTGACTTATCCCCAATGCAGTACGGCTTCCGTAAGGCAAGATCCACACTGGATGCTATTAAAAAAGTTACGGACATAGCCACGAGTGCAATCACCGGAACCAGATAGAAGGGCGGCTCAAAAGAATACTGTCTGATAGCCACAATCGATGTAAAAAACGCATTCAACATTGCGATGTGGAGCTGCATCATGGAAGCCCTAGCAGACTTCCATGTACCGGTATACCTGCTGCGGATTATACACAGCTACTTCCAGAACAGGATACTGAAGTACAACAACAGTGAGCTGACAGAAGAGCACCACGTAACAGGAGGCGCACCTCAAGGCTCAGTGCTGGGCCCCATACTGTGGAACGCCATGTACGACGGCATCTTCCGACTAGTCCTACCTGACGGTGTCCAGGTAGTAGGCTTCGCGGGCGACGTGGCAGTTGTGGTTGTGGCCAAGGAACTTCATTGTGCAGAGCTAAGGTGTAATCAAACCATCGCGAAGATCGAGCAGTGGCTTTCTTCCGTTGGACTTGAGCTAGCTCCACAAAAAACCGAAGCCGTACTGATCAGCAGCCGGAAGTCTGTTGAGACAGCCACCATCACGGTGGGCAACACCATGATCCTCTCCAAGAGGGCCATTAAGTACCTGGGAGTTATGCTGGACACCAGACTCAGTTTTCGAGAACACCTGGCGTATGCAAGTGAAAAAGCCGCAAACACAAATCGAGCCCTGTCGCGAATAATGCCAACACACGGGGACCGAAACAGCGCAAAAGAATCCTGCTTACCAGCGTCACCAGAGCAACTATGCTCTACGCAGCACCGATATGGCTGCCCGCCGCCCAAACTCCAAGCTACAGCCGCGAGCTGGTAGCGACGCATCGCCTAGGGGCGATCAGGATCTGCAGCGGCTTCTGAACCATATCCGACGAAGCAGCTCTGGTAATAGCCGGCGTGGCCCCACTCGCCGAGCTGGCCACAGAGAATGCAGTAGTGTTCCAAGAGACGCATGGCCAAGATTACACAACGGCTCGCAAAAAGAGAGTGCGCACAGAGGCTAAACGCCGCACTATGGAGACATGGCAGAGGCGCTGGGATTCTTCCACCAAAGGACGATGGACACACCGCCTTATCCCAAACATTGAGGCATGGACTAGCAGGATGCATGGCCAGGCAAACTTCTACCTCACCCAAATCCTAAATGGACACGGCTGCTTCCGCAGCTACCTACACCGCTTCGGTCACGAAGCAGCCGCCGCATGCACATGGTGCGGCGATGATTTCGTCGAGGCTGCCGAGCACATCACGTTCTCCTGTGCGCGTTTCACAGAGCAACGCCAGCGTTTGGAGGAAACCATAAACAGCGAAATTTCGGTGGAAAACCTCGTGCCACTTATGCTTGAGAGCAGCACCAACTGGCAGGCATGCAGCGACTTTACGGCAGTCGTCATGACCGAACTGCGCAGAGTGGAAAGAGAGCGGAGAGGACAGATGGAGTAGGATCGGCGATGGCTTCCGCGAAGCAATACTTCACGGTCGTACCGCGGAAGTCCGTCCTATATACCCCATCAAACCCCATACTAGTTGTAAATATATACATAAGCTAGGTTATAGCGACAATAAATGAACAAAAAAAAAAAAAAAAACACACACACACACACACACATGTAAGCGCAGACTGCGCGCTGTGAACTGCTGCTGCGCTTGGGTCTCACTATGGAAACTAAATTGGCGTATAACTTCTAAACTAAGAGTATGATCTTAACAATACTTTCAGCGCTTAATAAGAAATGAAAATCTATGTACAAGCCAAAGCCCAAGTCCGAAGTATTTGAATTGCGTTTTTTTTTACATTTTTGCATATATGGGGCGAATGGGGAGAGGTGTTCAAAATCCGAAATATTCCTCACGTATTCGTACATAAGCTTCACGCAAACAGCTTGATCTAAGTTTGGCTGCTCCAGCTCTTATAGTTTTAAAGATATCTTAAAAAATTATCGATAATAAGAAAAAATAAGAAAAAATCAATGATTTGAAATAAACTTGAGCTGCGTATGGTATACACAAACTTAAAAAGTCTAATTTCAGCTTTCTAGCTTCTGTAGTCTTCGAAATCGATGCATTCATACAGACGGACGTACAGATGGACAGAGCTAGATCGTCTAGGCTAGTGATGCTGATTAAGAATATATATACTTTATGGGGTCGGAGATGCTTCTTTCTGCTTGTTACATACATTTGCACAAAACCATTATACCCTGATTTAGAATTTTCAATGGGTTCAGGGTATTAAAATTGGGATGAATTTTGACCCTAAAAAAAAACAAAAAAAAAGTAATGCTTATGAACATAATCTTTTCTTTATGACATAGCACTTATTTAAACAATGCACTTGACCAAAGAACAGGACATCAATACCATATATACTGTAATATACCATCAAAAATTACCCATCCTGACGGACATGGCGGATCTGCAGTCATTAAAATATAAGACAATTCTGTTAAATGATAGTAACGGCTACCATCTCAGCATTGTACAGGTCGCCTAAAAACACCATTACAAAAGATGACTATATTAAGTATTTTAAGACAGTGGGAACAAAATGTGTATCAGGAAACGACTACAAAGCAGAAAATACGACGGGGATTCTGATTGCCAACTACAAAAGGCAAGAACCTACAGCACGCATTCGACGCAATAAGGTGAAACCACATAAGCACTACCCCACATACTGGCCAACGAATTTAAGCAAGACCCCAGACTTGATTGACTTCTGTGTCACGAGAAACTTCAACCAATCTCAACTACAGAAAAAAGGGTATTCTTTTTATCCTCCAATCACATACCTCTCCCACTAGTATACAAACAACAATAGAAAGTATGGGCCAAGCCTCTTCAAAACACAATTTACATAAATACCAATATAACCAAAGCTCTTAAATACGGCCTTAAAAAAAAACGAAAATAGAAGACTAGCAGTTTTTCTAAAATAATTAAGTTCAAATGACTCTCTATGGAAGGCTACAAAAAAGCTCTTCAACTACACTACTCACAATCCGCAACTTCGCAATGCAGACAGAACCTAGCGTCAACTAAACCATCTTTAACTTATATAAACAAATCTATGACAATTCACGATGCCTGTAAATATATATAAAACAAGTAAGAACGTTGCAGTCGAATGTAACCGACTGCGTAATACTCGTTCACAGTACACGTAAATTATTATTGTTATTTTGAAAAAAATATAGAATTTTTATATTTCGTAGGGGCGGGGGTGGGCGTGGCCAACATTAAGAGAAGGTCACACAAACACTTTCTGCCAAATTTTGTGCCTCTAGCTCCAAAATTGTCGGAGGTATAGCTTTCCCGATTTGCGGGAGCGGGAGTAGGTAGGAGTGGGTGGGTGGGAGAGAGACCATCCATCTACCTTTAAAAGTTGGTGACTCTAGCTCCAAAATTGTGGGAGATATAGGCTTTCGCACTTTGCAGGGGCGGGAGAGGGCGGGGCTTGACGTGGGCGGTAAATTTTTGTACCCTTATTTAGAGGAGCTGACCACTAATCTACCTTCAAAATTTTGTGACTCTAGCTCTAATACTTTGGAAGATATAGCCATTTCCGATTTTTTAAGGCGGGGTGTCTGGGGCGTTCTAGCGGACGTGGCCGAGATATCAATCAATCTTTTTTCTTTTATCAATCTCAATCTTTTGGGGAGGTCACCTATAATCTACATACCAAGTTTGGTGTCTCTAGCTTCAAAATTGTGTTAATTATACACGTGTTACCGTTTTGAACTTGTAAATATATCGATTTTAGCGATTACGGAAGCGGAAGGAGGCGTGGTCAGAAAATTTTCTGTGATGTTTGGAGGACCTTACCAGTAATATATATTCAAAATTTGGTGACTCTAGCTCTAAAACTGTGGGAGATATAGCCATTTCCGATTTTTTAGGGCAGGGGCGCTGGGGGGCGTTCTAGTGGGCGTGGCTGGGAAATCAGGGCATTTTTTGGGGGAGATCAGCAGCTACCTACATTTGGTGACTCTAACTTTAATATTGTGGGAAATATTCAACTTTAATCAATTTGCGATTTGACATGTTATCGATTTGCCAGCCTCCCAGTGGGCGTGGCACAAAAATCTTAACACTTTGTCTGAAGCAGATAACTGCAAGTATATATGCCAAGTTTCAAGTCTCTATCTTCAAAAGTGTCGAAAAATAAAGCGTTCATACGGACAGACGGACAGTCGGACGGACAGCATGACGGACATTGCACAAAACCAATATACAAGCTTCATTTCGTGAACGAGTAAAATAAATTGACTACATATGGCAACTATCGTGGTTTCTCATACAAAACTCTGCCTTATGCATATCAACAAAGTATTAATTTACAAATCTTCAATAAAACAAATTTGGACAACAGTCATACATACCCCCAAAAAAACTATTTATACATCATACAAAGACAATAGATTGGGTAAAATCGAACTAGATGTACCCACAGTAGAGCAGCATATAATCTTATAATTTTTTGATCCCTGTAAAGATTTTTTAAACCACACCATTCTTTGTTATTAATTATAGTTATCCGTTCCTTTAAAAATTATTTTGATTAGGATTCTAATCACTATACCTCAGTAAAAATAAAATGAATGTTAATATAAATTGGAGAAATGTCGCGGTGCAAGGACAAATTATTTTTTCGCCAACTAAGCTGAGTATATGCACATTACAATTTTTGCTATTCACACTTTGCTTATACCCGCAATATTAAAGCTAGAGTCATCAATTTTGGAATGCAGGTTGCTGGTACCCTCCTCCAAAAATTGCGATCTTGATATTCCGGTCACGCCCACTAGAACGGTTCTCTATGCCCCCACCTGGATGACTTCCTCTTATAACATTTTATAACATTTTCATTTTCTGGTGTGTTAATTGGATTTTCAATTTGTGATTGGTCTTTTCGTTTCTTATTTTTAGCAATTATTCTTTGTGGTAAGACTTTATACATAAAAATAAGATGTTATCACTAAGCAAAGTATAAATAAAGTCGTCAAATCGACAAAAAAGTGATTGAAAAAATGTTCGATTTCGTGGAACCTCTCTTAGCGCATGATCTCATCTTTTACTACCGGAGAGAGTAAGATCGCTGAGAGCGCAAGCTAAATGCCTAGAAAGTGCAATAGTGCCACACTTTTTGGTCTCACTGCAAAGCAGTAGAACCCCGTATAGTATGACCCGCTCACACTGCATAGTGCTCCTCGAAATCTCGAGGAACCCCGTGCACGTGTATATAGGCACGTTGTTGTTGAATACGTCTACATCTTTTTATACTCGTTAAAGAAGTGAAAAGAGTTTCCATCATGGTGTCCGTTTATCTGTCCGTCCGTTCGTATGAACGCAAACTGGCAAATTGATAACATTCTCGATACACCTCAAATCGCTATTCGATAAAAGTTGAAGATTTCCCAAAATATTAAAGTTAGAGGCACCCAATTTGTTATGTAGATTGCTGGTGACCTCCTCCTTAATTTCCCGGCCACGCCCACTAGAACGCTCCTCAGCGCCCCCGCCTTTATAAATTGGAAAATGCTATATCTCCCACAGTTTTTGAGCTAGAGGCGCCATATTTGGAATATACATTACTGGAAAGCTCCCCCACATATCATAGAAAAATTGGTCGGCGACGCCTCCTCCCGCCTCTTACTAATCGCTAAAACCGACATATCTGAAAGCTCAAATCGGTAACATGTGTATAAATCACACAATGTAAAGCTAAAGACAGCAAATTTGGTATATAGATTGATGGTGACCTCCCCAAAATATTGCGACCTTGATAGAATGCCCCCAAGCCGCCCCGCGTTAACAAATCAGAAACGGGTAGATCTCTCACAGTTTTTTAGCTGAAGTCACCAAATTTTATTGGTAGTTGGCCCGGTTACGTCCAATAACAAAAATACTGTGAGTATTACGCAGTCGGTTGTGTCCGACTGCAACGTTCCTACTTGTTCTTTTTGGCTTACTGTATACTTGCAGCAGGACGGCCAATTTTTATAATGTTTCATTTTCGAGCAACCATTTTCACCCTGAATAGGGTTCTTAAACTTTTTCTTAGTGCTGATAACACTTTCCTTTGTATGCTTGTAAGATAGTGGTTTTAATTTGTTTACATAATTGTTAATGTTAATTAATTTCATTCATTTCAATATAATAGATAAGTCATCAATTTATATATTAGTCAACATTGTATTAACAACAGTGTGGCTGGCCATAGATACCTGTGAGTTGAGGCATAGTTAGCTGTAATCGCAATTAAAACTACCTCAGCACACAACTGTTAAGAATCTAAGTTCAACCTCTTAAATCAAAATGTTAACCTTTTCCGCTCTTATGTAGCAATTTACCACCATGTAAAATATTCTCTTTGCGTCTGTTGATCGCTTGGTAGCAGCGAATAAAGTCGTAGCGGACTTAAATATGTCTACATGAAATATGTCTACACAAAGAAAATAAAGTTCAGTTGTCATACAGAAGTCATTCTTAACACCAAATTGATTAATCGGGGGGTTACAGAGTTGCTTCAACATTTCTTTGCCATTTGAGCAAATAGCTAACATATATTTTTTGCGTGTAATCTAACCATGTTTGCATTGCAACACTTGCTTGTAACGCCTGGTAAGATTCCAGAGCGCAAACTTGGAAATCTCGTCTGCAGTTGCTTCCTTCAGCATGGTGTCAATGGTTTTTATTTTTTGTGTAGTTAACTCCTTCTTGACCCTGTTGGAGATACAGCGGTAGATCCCGTCGATTCTGGGGTCGTAGGTAAGCGTTAAAGACGCTTCCAACGATGATTTGTGTCCAATTTCATATAGGTTTTGGAAGCAATTTGGCGGTAGATTCGCTACAGCTATCGCCCAAGAGAGTTTCCACCACAATGGCAGTCATCTGTTTGTCCTTTGAAGTTCAGTTCGGTGTCAAAGTTGGTAGCAGACAGACGTTATCTGTGTTGTGTTATTTTATCGATAAAGTGCAACAATCGTTCGTGTGGGTGTGCTTCAAGCCGCTTATCGATTTTTCGGTTTTATTCTTTTGAGTGTGTCTGTGTGTTTTCTAATCTGCGGATTTGAACACCTGCACTGTGATGCCGCCAAGGAGGAAGAAACTGGCTAAGAAGAGGCGGGGTTTCATTAGACGAAGATTTGCGTCCTTCTGATTCATCGTGGAAAATCGAGGTAAGACGCAGGGAAGTGCTTGGCAAGTAGCAGTTGACAAAAGCGACTTCTAAGACTGCTGTTTGCCCAGTTGGAATGAGTAGAGGAGTTGTCTCCGTGGACGATATTAGTGTTGCGCATGAATTGATGTGGATGCAGAGGAGTGGGCATTGGTAGTTCCTCAGCCGCATAGGTCTGTTGAGAGCATAACCGTTTTCCGTCCGTCGAGGTGTTTGTAGCGTCGTTTTCGGCGAGCAACTCAGCACCGTTGAAGCGGAAAGGGACACCAATTGATGATGAAGGCCATTACAACGAACCTTCTGCATAGTGCGCTTAACGACCATGCAGTATGAGGCGTTAGTGTTCGGTCAGATCGCAAAAAATAAGCCGTTGAAGGGGTGTTTGGAGGCTGTTCGCAGTAATGTGCGCAGTAATGAGACCTGGGCCTTGGTTCTGCGTAGCAAGCCTGCTGGCACAACCGCGAAATACCTGGTCGACCAGGTAGTGAAGGAGGTAGGGCCTATACTTGGAGTGCGTGTGCATGAGGTAAAACCTCTTTGCGGTGGTGGTGCGATTATTCGCACTCCATCAGTTGCGGAGAGAGCAAAGATTGTGGAAAACAAGAAGGTTAGGGAGGTAGATTTAGAGGTGAGTGTAATTGATAGACTGGGGTGAAAAATTGAAGTTCAGGGCGTTCACTCTTTGATTACACCTACTGAGATCATGGGTGACCTGTATGAGTTGAACCTGAAGGGTAAGATGTCTTTTGTAGTATTCAAGAAAGGGACCGCATGGTAAGTAAGCTCTGAGTTTTGCACGCTGACATGGCGGTATACGTTTTCCTGGAGGATGCTGGCGTGGCCATGGAAACTGTGTTAGAGGTCGGGCGATGCTACGTCAAGTGGTTTTCATTTCGAGTGAGGAGTTTTGATTCGCTGGCGAGGTGCTACCGCTGTCCTGGCTTCGACCATAAGGTAGTGCAGTGCAGGGCCAAAGAAGACAGCAGTCGTCGCTGCGGCCAAATGGGTCACCGCCTTGCACAGTGCAGTAATGCACTGCATTGTCACAGTTCTGCTTTTAAGGGAAAGCCGTTCGGGCATCTCATGATGGTTCGGCTTGCCGTATATATAGTGCAATTGTTGCGTGGGCGAATGCTAGACATTAAAATGTTAAGCAAACTTCTCCAGATAAATTTTTAGACTTTTTATGCAGTTATAGATGGACGCGTACTTGGAATGCCTGCATGCATGCGGGTATTTGCTGACTGCTGGGCCAACTCCGCTGTAATTGTGAATGATGTCAGCACTAAATACACTTTTGTGTTTTCGACTTACTGGGGTGTGTGTGAGTCTAAGTGGCAGTTTTGGTAAGTTATTTGTAGCTTGCATGTATTGTAAATTCGGAGATGCCCTCGACTCATACATTGCTTATCTGAATGACGTGCTACGGCTGGTTAATCGCCGCCCGGCCATCTGATGCTAATGCCCCCTTGTGGTTTAAAAAGATATCTAGACAATTGTCTGGGTATGCGAACTACATTCGTGGGGAGATGCTTGCCGAGTGGGCAGTATCCCAGGACGTCCGGGTGGTTCAAGGTGTACGTGAGTGGTGTACGTTTGCTGGTCCGATGAGAGTATTGGGGGTAATAGTTGGCATACTTGCGGTGTAAATTGGTCGCATCATGGGATTTAGGTGCATGCCAACGCAAGTTCCGCTAAAACGCGCATCTTAAATATTTGATGTGGTAAACGCGTGCGTTGAGCAGTAGGCGGCGGTCGGTTTTGCCCCTGCGCAAGAAATTCCAAAGGGCCAGGTTTACCAATGCTGATAACGCGGCCCAACTCAACTGCTTATAAGATAGTGAGAGGTGGAGCCTTCGTGTCGGTGACGCTCAATTTATGACATAGACGGATTGTATGAATATGTTTCTTCCCGAGAGCGGATTCTCAGGTTTCACCTCCCAGTGCGGTTAGGAATGTTGTCCCCTTGTATGGATGGATCCATACAGGAGATGTGCAAGAGTAGAAAGACTTCAGGAGAGAGTGAACGTCAATTAAGATTTAGACAGGGTAGATGGAGGTATGTTAGTTATCGTCTGTGTTGGCTAAGGCAGTTACGTTTGTTGTCGGCAGAAAAAGAGTACTGACTTTCCAGAGAGTGATACTGATAGGTTGTTTACCTGTGTGCCGCACTGTCTCTACGGAGGCAATGCAGGTGCTCTTGGGAGTAACCTGACTTGGAGATCAGGCGCCAGGTCTTGCTCTACAGGATAAGAAGGCAGCTGCCATTGCTTCAGAATGAATAGTTAGCTGATAGGGATATCTGAGATGTGAATTTTGTCGACCAGAATTTGGTTTTACCCTTTCTTGGATTTCTCCACACTAGGCAAGGTTCTGTCAATGCTTTCTTGCATTCGAGGAACCTGTTCGTAGTGCCCTTGTGGTTTCACGTCGGACACATGGCAACATGATCTTGGTGAGTGTCCGCTGTATGCAGATCATCGTGATCTGAATGTGGGGGTTAGACGAAAGTCAAACAATCTCAACAAGTGATAGGGTCAGGAGATTGAGAGAGTTTGCCAGACCTACATTTGCTAGACGAGAACTGCATTTTTTGGCACGGCTCTTCGGTGAGTTTCGTGGTAACTGTAGTTTAACACCCAAATGCGGGTAAAGCCTGCGCTCGACGTGGTGTTCCGTTACATAAACGAATGCCGTGACCCATAGATCGAACGAAGATTAGTTAGGTCTCCCACCAAACCAAGGTGGAAGTCAAGAGCAAATGGTAGTGTCTTCAAATTTATACCTGTGGAATTAATCGTGTCCTTGGGATCGTGAGTTTAAGCCATCGTGGCAGGAGCACAAGTAAAACCACTTGACTTGAATCACTTAGCATACAATATGTATTATTATTGGACGTAGATGTACTAACGAACAGTACATTCAAGTGGCCCAACGATACCAAGCAAAGGCTTGTTAACTTTCGGACCCACCGCCTCCTGCTCAACCTGCTCAACGACTGACGGGCGCGCTGCATAAGGTGCGGTGACGAAGATCGCGAACAAATGGACAAATGACAAAGACGTAACGCTTTAAGAATAGGAACAGAAGAAGAAGTATTGCAAAAAAAAGCTTATTAGAACTAAAATTATAATAAAGAAGTGAGAAAGCTCTACTCGGGAACACCCGACTGGGTTATAACCTGAAGCCTGTGTTTTCATACACTTCAGTCCCCTTGGATTTATATACACATACACAGAATCACACACACACACACACACACACACACACACACACACACACACACATATATATAAACGCGGAACTATATCTGACGAAGCAGCTCTGGTAATAGCCGGCGTGATTCCACTCGCTGAGCTGGTCACAGAGAATGCAGTCAGCAGTCGCATGGCCGAGCCTACACAACGGCCCTCAAAAGGTCAGTGCACACCGCGGCCAAGCGATGTAGGATGGAGACATGACAGAGGCGCTGGGACTCTTCCAACAAAGGGCGATGAATACACCGCGTCATCCCAAATATTGATGCGTGGACTAACAGGATGCATGGCCAGGAAAATTTCTACCTCACCTAGATCCTAAGTGGACACGGCTGTTTCCGCAAATACTTATACCGATTCGGTCACTAAGCAGCCGCCACTTGTACATGGTGCGGCAATGGCGTTGTTGAGGATGCCGAGCACATCACTTTCTATTGTGTGCGCTTCACAGTGCTACGCCAGCGACTGGAGGAAACCATCCAAAGCGAAATTACGGCAGTCGTCGTGACTGAATGACGCTGAGTGAAACGCGAGCGGAGACGACAGATGGTTTAGGACCGACGATGGCTTCCGCGAAGCAATACCTCACGGTCGTACCGCGGAAGTCCGTCCTGTATACGCCATCAACTGGAACCTTCGAAACTAGAACCTTCCAAGGCTTAACAAGAGAATTGTGACCACTGTACTGTATGCTTCACTTTTTGAAGCAAATTTGATGGCTCAAGCTCTTATGGTCAAATCCGATAATTATGGATAATAAGAAAAGGAGACGAGTTATCAATGATGTGAAATAAACTTATGCATATGGCATACACAAAGTTACAAAGTTCAGCTTTCTAGTTTCTGTAGTCGCCGAAAATAACGCATTCATACAGACTGACGGACAGACAGGCGGACATGGCTAGATCGACTCGGCTAGTCATGCTGATCAAGAATATATATACTGTATGGGGTCGGTGACGCCTCATTCTGCTTGTTAAATACATTTGCACACAAGCATTATACCCAAATTTACTAATTTTCACTGGTTTCAGGGTATAAAAACTGGAGCAATGAATAGACCAATGGATGGCCCATCGATGGCTATGGTTATCAAAGAACAGGGGCATGTGTTATAAAAGTATTGCAATGAGAGTATCAAAATATATGAACATTTTGCGAGTATCTGGATAAAAAGATTCGTCCAAAATTTAAAAACAAAAGTGTCTAAAAATTAAATACAAATATTCGATCTTCAAGTTGACGAAATATGCTGGGCAAAACTGGCACATAGCTGTTCAAAAGAAGTATTTTAATGCTAACTTAAAAATCATCAGAACAAAATATTCCCTTTACGTTGATTCGGACGATATTTTTCGTGTAGAAAGTCGAATTCCGAGAAGTCCAATCGTATTGGATGGTGATCATGAATACACCAACTTCTGATACGCCATTTGCACGATCAAGCTAAACACACATGTGGTAGTACATGGACTTAAGCAGAATGCTAGTTACTGGTCCAGACGAAGAAAGGTAAAACCGTAAAGCCCAAAGTGAGCGGGAAACTTTTGTACCCTTATTTAAAGGTGCTGACCACTAATCTACCTTTAAAATTTGGTGAGGGAGGCGTTCTAGTGGGTGTGGCCGTGATATCAAGGTCGCAATCTTTTGGGGAAGTCACCAGCAATCTACATACCAAGTTTGGTTTCTCTAGATTTAAAATACACATGTTACCGTCTTGAGCTTGCAAATATATCGATCTTAGCGATGACAGGCGCAGAAGGTGGCGTAACCGGAAAATTTCTTTTAAACCGATTTTAAACGCATTTTATGAAGGAGATCACCAGCAATCTACATACGAAATTTGGTGACACTAACTTTAATATTGGGGGAAATATTCAAGTTTAATCGATGCATGACGGACAATGCACAAAACCAATATACTAGTTTCACTTCGTAAACGAGTATAAAAACTTGTTTACATCAGCTGGAATGATTAATTTGGGCCAGTTCTTCACAAAAAATGAAAGAGGCAGCCGTGGCAGATATACCAAAGCGCCACGGGGTTTTATTCAGACATCGAATATGAACATCGCAGTGCGTCAAATGATGACTCGTCGAGGCGAATTAAAAACATTATGGTCAGATAATGGGAACAATTTTCATAGGCTGTTGGGAGCGGTTAATTGAATAACCGTTCTATTTGTAAGCACGAGCCCAATGTGTGTGTACGCAGCCCATTAGCATGCATGAAAATCTGAAGGTTGGATCTTCTTTCCAACACGCGACGTTACTGCTAAAATTTCTGTTCTAGCTACTGGCGGCTCACCTCGCGTAAGCATTGCTAAGCCCTGCGCCTCTCTCCTATAAACTCAGTTCCAATTGTAACTCAACAAATAGGAAGGTTCATTTTTTCCAGATTTTGATTTACCATTTTTTTAGAAGTATTAGGATCAGTGTTAAAAGCACTAAGAAAGAGTTGAAGTATCCTGGACGGCCTGCTTCAAGTAGAAACCAATCCAAACCAAGAAGAAGACGTATGTATATGAGTTTACAAAGCACAACAACGGTTGATGGGCGAATAGACAATTGGTCGTCAAGTTTACACTTTGTGTTTGTGAGACTGAAGTATTTTGTGTAAAAACTCGAGGTCCAAAGTTTTTTCTTTGTTCTTAGTCTTCCATGGCTAAGGGTAACGCCGAATTGGGATCTAAGTTTTATTGTTACGCTTGATCGTTTAAGTCCCAATACAACGAAAATAAAAAGATAAAAAATACATTTTTTAAAGTAACGGAACCTGACTTATGTTTTTATGTATACATATCAATATTTTCTACTATGGCCATTTCAATAAGCTATTTGGCATTCGAGCCCCGCCTTCAGATTATAAGAAAATGTAAAGTATATAAGTAAATTATTTAATTATTTATTTATTATTTATTCATTTATTTATTCATTTATTGATTTATGTATATACTCATATATTTAATTTATTTCGAATTCTTATTTCATTTCGGTTTTTGCTACATTTAATAATATTTAGTTTAAAGAATTCTGGCTACCATTGCGAGACAGAAATAGCTGTGACAAGTTGATACATCTTATCATACATTTATTGTAGCTCCGATAAGGTAAAACAGGGATTGAGATATGAATAAGTGCGTATGCACACTCATCCCGAAAACCTTTTCTTGGCCGAAGTGGCGAACTCTTTGAATATTTCACAGCTCTCTAAAAGTAAAGTAAAATAAAGCGACCGAAAATTATCGGTTTCTTGACCCAGTTTTTTAAGCATATCCAAGACTCTATAAGAGCCTCGCTCCATATGTGAAAAAACGAATTTCAAATACTAGAGAAGAGTGCTTTCAGTTCTTTTTAGATTTAAATGCTCTTAATATATATAAATATTTTACCTCCTCCCAAGATCGTTTTTCGTTTTCAGTTTTTGGTCATCCGAACACTCTCTTCCAAATTTGGTGACTACAGCTCTAAAATTATGTGAGACATAAAACTCTGTCACTTAAAAACTCTTTCAAATCAAAGTTTACATTATATTCTTAACGTCTAGATGTATTGTTCCTGTCCTGCCGTCGAAAAGCAAAGCTATCCACTCAGAATGCTGGCTTTTCGCCTCGTACAAGATCTTGTAGTACGCCTTCCATTGTGATCTGTGTAATGTCGATAAAGTTATGCGACTGGTATCATATATACATATATAATGAACTGGTTTTTCGACGGGTATGATCGCCGTGCTAAGAGTTCTACTTAGAGAATTTAAATACTGGGGTGATTTTTGTAGGAGAGATTTCACGAGATTTGTCAGGTTCCTTCAGGTGTATGGCTTACTATTTAGAATGTAACTTAAGATTTAGCTGGCGGGGATCACATTTGGTGGTGAGCATCGCAACCGCTAGAGAGGATCGTGGGCTTGTGCTGAGGCTGGTGCGTGATGACCAGTTGGTTGTGTCGAGTCGGCGTCAATGTTGCGGTCGGCGCGGTCCGTACTGGTGCTACTGCTACTGCTTGGGGATCTGAAAAGAGAGTGAGGGCGGCACTGGTGGCTAGTTTGATGCCATCGGTAGACAGAATACCTAATCTCAAGGGGTTCGACCTTGTCAGTAGCACAAATGGATGAGAAAAGTATTACTTTGTCTCCAGGAACAAGAGGTTATTCGACTTCATGGGTAGCACAAGTGTGTGAGAGAAGTACAACTATAAGTCTCTAAAGCATTGCCATTGCTGATGCACGCCCAAAATACAATTTTCGCGTGCGCCTAAAACACACATACATACAAATATATGTGTGTGAACCTGAAAATCCTCAAAAATTTAAATCTAGATTTTTAGCATCGAGCAGACAGCCGAGACACCACGGGCACACAATATATACAAGATCACAGTAATACATATACATGTATAAATATATAAAAGTATGTGTACACACTCATTCCGAAAATATTTCCTTGTAAGTGCACCCGCTTTTATTCATTAAAATTTTGTCGACGACTCTACGTATTGTAAGTAACTACTACACTTTTATCCATAGAAACTTGATCACCACCGTGGTCTAAAAAAAAAAAACAATTTTTGTTGAAATTATTGTTACAATTTCTGGTATTTTATTTACGTAAAAATAAAATATTTGGACATATGATTTAATATAACAAATTAATAATAACCTTCATTTAAAAATTTGATTGATTCTTAAACTTGTCTAATGTTGCGAACCCTTAAAAACTGAGCGATTAATGCCCTTAAGAGTAAATGGTTATAACTTCGCGACCTCCTCCACGAACCATTAATACTTTTTCAAGACCCTCAGTTAAAACTTCCAGGAATTCCATATCTAAAAATTCCAGACAAAAATAGGAATAAGTAATAGTAGTCAAAATAAATAAATAAAAATAGGCTTACAATTGCTTTCACGTTCCGCTCTTACTTCCCTAGGAGGACCCGGTAAATTCATTATGACCAACTGGGCGTCTTGAGACTTTTCTACTATAACTTCATTCAATTTTATTGCCGTGTGCATGCGACGAACATTAAATTCATCCCTGCGTAAAAAGTATTTTAGCAATAATCAAATAATACCTAGTTAACTGTGCTTACGGTTTCACACTCGATTTTATGTTTACATCAGCTTTTTCTGTTGACTCATCTTTATTGGATGTGATATCTGGGGCTTCCGTGCTTTCAGGAGCATCTGAGTCGATAGAATTTCGTTTTTCTTCGCTTAAAGCATCCTGTTAATGATATGAGTATTAATGAAATTATAAATCAGCAATAACAAGAAAGCAAATTTTTCGTTTTGTTTTTATGTGTCACTAAGGGAAATACGAATTTTGTAAGCGTACTTTAAATAAAAACCAACAAAGGAAAAAAAATTATATTAAATAATAAAAAACAACACCGTATACCGCGGTAAGCTTCAAATTTAGAGTAGGTCTTAAAATACCTGCCACATTAATTTGAAAAAATTATTGTCTGCAAACAGTTATTTACATGATTTTAAAATATAACCGCGCTGACTGAATTGTCCTTTACATTTACTTTAAATATTTTAAAATTATTATTTTGTAAGTAAATACCAAACATTAAAGCATACATACGTGATTTTGAATTTCTTCTATGGTAGGATCGGCAAACCGAACTCTCGACGCTGTTTTTATGGCGTCATAATGGTGATCTACAATTGTTTGAACCTGAAATTGCATAAAGTATTTACATACTTATACATACATGGGTATGTATGTAATGGTATGACCAATATGTATATTTAATTTTTATTTTAGAGCTCTATTACTACGGGAAGCCAATAATACTCCTAAAATATAAATTATTTCCTTGATGAAAATGTTTAAAATTCATTTTACGTTTGTCGGACTATGATAATTTATTTAGTATCAAAAAATTCGTCATTATATTTATACATACATATGACGCAGGCTACTTTATACAGCGGCTGTGCTTCTCTTTTCGTTTGCCCCATACTTTAAAATATTTGTATTATCTCTCTTTATAGCTCGGAATGTATACAAATTTCTAGATATTAATCAGTGTGTTCGTCTGTTTTAAGAATATCAGTTCCTGTAGATCATGCGCAGAATGATTTTGTTTTTAATTAACATTAGCAAGCTAAGTTTGCTTTAAATCTATAAATATGGGGCTTAAGCACCGGTTTATTATGAACACCTCGAAGATAAGTATATGTAGAGACACAATATGTTAAATGTGGTCACCGACAAGTAATATTTCACTTATTTCATACTTTTTTATCTCTTGCGCTTTGGATTATACACACGGTTGTTACGTTGTTGCATTTCTCAAAATGTAGGGCTGAAGAACAAGAAGCATAGCTGCTGAGTATAGTACCTAGCTTGCGCCGTGTGTTCGTGTGTGTGTGTATATAAGTAAGTATACAATTATTTGGTTAATGCAATCTTAAGGTCAACAATGGGCGGAAAAGACAGTTTTGGAACTGACAATGGTATTGTAATATGTGTTGGGATAGCTTGACATATGAAATATTTTTCTAACTGAGGTAACACCAAAATAACATAGAAAACAAATAGGAACCTTGCCGTCGGGTGCAGTAGTTACAGCGACTGCTTGATAGTTTTTCACAGTGTAACAACATCTTCGTCATCGGGTTCTTAAAGTATTAGAGATACACATTTTCGCGATATACCTATGAAAAATGGGTGTGGCTCAATCTTTAGAGCGGTCATCTATATGCTACCTGCCAATTTTGTAAAATTTGTGAATTTAGCTCTAATACTAAGGAAGACATATATATTCCCAATTTGCCACGCACCCAATGCAGTCGGGTAATCCGACTTAAGCGCTCCTAATATATTTATACTCGTTCATGAACATTTTTTTAATTTTTTTTCAGCGCTATTGAAGCTAGAAACTTGAAACTTAGTATATATATTTGTAGTTATCTGCGTCAGATTTAAGATTTTAATTTTTTTGTGCCACACCCACTGGGAGTTTGGAAAATCGACAACATGTCAATACAACTCACTTCGCAAATCGATAAGAGATGAATATGTCCCACAATATAAAAGCTAGAGTCACCAAATTTGGCATGTGATTGGTGGTGATCTCTCGCTAAGATTGCGACCTTGACCGTGATGCTCACTATATTGTCCCCAAATTCCTCAACGCCCCCGTTCAAAACAGTCGAAAAAGTCTATATCCCCCACAATTTTTGAGCTAGTCACGATATTTGGAATATAAACTGGGAAGCTGCCCCAAACATCACTTGAAAATTTCCCGGCCACGACTACTCCCAACCCCGTAAACCTAAAAATCGACATACCAGAAAGCTCAAATCGATAACATTTGAATAACTCTCACAATTTCAAAGCTTTCTTTACCAAACCCACGAATAGTTTATATCTCCCACAGTTTTAGAGCTGGAGTCACCAAATTTGGAAGGTAGATGGCTTTCACGACCACGACAATTTCCGCTCTCCCACATTGTTTGAGCTCTAGTCACCGTGCTATTGAAGCTAGAGATTGGAAATTTTGGGAATATACTCGTCTATATACTGTTAAAGTTTTCTGGTTACGCCCAAAGGAGCCGTGTGAAATCAATTAAATTTATTTATCTGCCTCAGCTAGATTCATAAAATTGTATTAGTCAAATTACTGATTACGTTCTCTTCAAATCGCGCGAAAAATACGCCCATTGGGAATGCGGCAAAACGATTTAATCTATATCCATAATCTATCAGTTTTAATTTTAGATACACTCAATTATTTCAGACAGATTATTGAAGTCCCCTTTAAATATCATACAACAAATTTATTCGATACGCCCGCTGGCGCCGCGGCAAGTTAATCAAATTTATATATCTTGGAGGCGGCTGAACCGCGACAATTTATATCTCTCACAATTTTAGAGTTAGAGTGACTAAATTTTGACGGACAGTTTTCGAATGACCTCTAATACAGATCAAACCGAAAAATGTTGGCCATGCCCACTCCCACTCTTACACAATACGAAAATTTATATTTTTCCAAAATAACACTAATAATTATTATAATTGACAACGTTTTCGACTGTTTTTAGCTGTTACTCAACTGTGAATTTGTATTGCGCAGTCGGTTACACCCGACGGCGACGTTCTATCTTGTTATTTTTTTAACGTCCGTGCAACTTAATCCATTCAGATGCATACACATAGTGCTGAGAACAAGCCCCTGTAGCTATTATTATTATGGTATTCGACTTAATACCGATTTTCATCTATATATGCATGTTTGAAAATGAAAAGGTTAATAAATTCACACAACTTTGTATTCACACTTATGCATACATATGTAAGGGTATAATGAATATTGTATTTACGAAGCAAGCAAAATATTTTAATGTATGACCAATACATAAGTAAATAAGTATATCAATATTGATATTCCTACAATTGCACTTTTATATCTGTATACATATATAAATTCTAAATTCTGTATGTTAGCTTTACCAAGGATAACTTATTATCACTGGGAGTTTCCTTAAAATCCATTATAGTTTGAACCTTTGATCAAATATACAAAGTTTAAAATTTTAATTTATCTTAAGATATCAGATTGTAGATAATACGTACTTAAAGGGAACAGAAAATAAATCAATTGTAATAAATTAAAGTAAATGTGCAAATATAAAGAAACCAATTTTTAAGAGTATATATTTTGCGTTATAATATATTATTAAAGAATGTTATAATCAACTCCAGAAAGCTATACTTACCACTTTGGAATTTTCTTTTTTGTTTAAGCCTAATGCTCTTAGCATTTGATTGCGCTGTTCCATCATTAGAGTTCTCTCATAAGTGTACGCAGAAATATCGCTATTATTCTAATATTAAATATTTTAATAAAAAGCACACATTAAACACATTAAAAAACTTACCATTTCAACTACTTCTACGTCTGCTTCAATTCGTAAATGGTACAAGAAAGTTTTTAAATCTTTCTTCATTTGTATCGAGTTATCTTCAATTTGAGCAACAGTGAAAATACGGAGCTTACAATTACGCCAAGTCCTATGCTGTTTAAGCAAAAACGGCAGTAACATAAGCAAGCCACCGTCATGAACAATCCACCAAATATCAATGTTTCCACCAATCTTTAAGTGTGTAACATAGATTATTTAACATATTTATACACCTATAAATGTCAATATACTTTGTGATTAGATTCCGGATAAAAGTTTATCCCTTTTGGAACAATTAGTGCCATGTGGCATGCAGCGACAGTTCGAACTGTTTGAATAAAAGTCTTCCAGCTATATCGTCCTTCTTGCCTCCAACTATACGGCCATCCAATAATAACGGTATTTGGCTTCATTCCGCCTAGTCCAATCGTTTGAATGCTGAGACGATAGAGGCATTAATTTGTTGATACAGGCCTATAAAATGAGAAGGTGCTTACACGGAACTTAAGCCCTCGCCGATTTCTTCGGCTACTAAAACATCACAAAATCCTTTGACTTTTTCATCCGTCATATATTTCCGAAGTGTATTTTTTGCATCAACTGCTTTATTACAAATTTTTGTGTGATCACCTTTTATCACAGATACACAAATTGTCAGCCCTTTTCCGGCTTTTAGCTGTGTCGCAAAAGAGAATATTTTTCTATACTTCGGAACCAGGTTATCATTGAGTTTTGAAAGCACTAAAATTTGCGGACGCCAATTTTTCGTATGTGGGGGGCCTTCTTCGAGGCGTTGAAGTGAGTATCTCGCCGCGGTAAGTGCCATTCCACGAATGCCATCGCCCCATTCTTTCTCAGCACTGTAATACAATTTAAACACATGGGGAAGTTAGAAAAGTGGAATTTTCTTAAAAAGCATTCATTTGATGTATGTACATTTAAACAAAATCGAACAAGCATACGTCCTGCAAACATCGACTCGTTCATACAGGACAAAGGGAAGATCAAGTGGGCTGTTGAACTGATGAAAAATATAAAGATGTCTTCGTTTACATGCATTTGCCCAAAATCATTACAAAAATTGTACCAATTTTCATTGGTTAAAGGTATAACTAGTAAGATTGCTCTAGTCTCGAGGGCCCGAGCTGAACCACGACCCATACAACAGACAGATGGGACATCTTTTGCAGATGACGATTTTTGCAAGTGAGCGTGGCCTAGAACCATTAGCCCGATCTTTGGAGCAAGTCATCAGTATCAAACAATATCCGGAATTCAAATTTTGTTTTTAAACTTGAACCGGAATCTTCAACCTTAGTTGCCTTACAAATAATCTACATATCTAAACTAAGTTTAAAAGTTCTAAAGTTTAATTACCTAGCTTTAATGATGGCGAAAACAAATCTGTTCATACGACAAAGCTAACGGACAACAAGATAGACGTTAAACAAAACCTGTATATTAATTTTAATTTTTTAATTTAATTTTATTTTATATTAAACAAGAATAAATGCTAGGCGGGAGCGCCCGACTAGGAGATACCCTGAACCCAGCTGCGAGCTCGTTACATACATTTAAACCACTATGCATTTGTACATACTCAAAATCATACATATACATATAAACCGACGAATACAAACGCACGCTGTATGCTACACACTTTACTCAGCTACTTGTACTCTTCAATAACTTCTAAACTAAATGTATGATCCTTATAAGATTTTCATAACTTAAAGAGAGCCTACAAATCTATATAGATATCAAAGTGTTCATATTTGGCGAGAGGGGGTAGGTATCTAAAATCTAAATGCGTATACATAAAACCAAATTTGCTGTTTCTGGCTCTTATATAGAAAAACTGGTCAAACAAGTAATAATGTTGCTGTCGGACGTAACTGACTGCGTAATACTCGTTCAGAATAGACTGTATATTATTGTTAGTTCTTGTTATTGTCAGTTCAATTGCATTGCTATAATTTATCATATTCTGTCATATTACTTAGCAAAAGAGTGTTTACTAATAATTTAATTAATAATTGACAACTAATTAAAAATAATAACTTTGGGTGCATTTATGTCACACTACCAGTTGATTAAGCGCAGACACCCGCGCTTACAATTTTACGAATAAGTAAACATTTGTCTGTCTGCCTGGGAGCGCCACCTATTCATCAACTTGAATTACACGAATTAATGTATAAAATTAATGTAAACGCCACCTATTCTTAATTTTTATAAATATTATTATTAAACGGGCAATAGTATACTACGATTGATTGATTGATATATTAATCATCGAAATGCCACACCCCAGTGGGCGTAGCTGAAATCTTCCAAACCTTTATCTGACGCGAGTATACACGAGTATATATTCCAAGTTTTCACGCGTTCATACGGATAGACGGACGGACTGCTGTCCGACGGACATTTCACAAACCCAATATACTCTTTTATCTTCGTGAACGACTATAAAAACAGAATAAATTTTGTTACTATGACCAGCGTCTTGTATACACGAACTTAAAAAAGCCAAGTTCAACTCACTATCTTTTATAGTCTGTGAGATTGAAGCGTTTAAACAGACAGGCCGACAGGTCGGACGAACAGATTGACAGATAGACGGGCATGGCTCGACTCAGCTAATGATGCTAATCAAGAATACTTCATTAATACTAAATAAATTAGACTGAAATGTTGTCTCGTTCACTTAGTGAAAATAGTATATTGAGTTTGTGCAATGTTCGTCTAGTTGTCCGTACGTCTGTCCGTATGAACGCAATTTTTTTCACCGCTATTGAAACGAAAAACTTGAAATTTTTAATATATATTTGTGTATACCCGCGTAAGATAAAGTGCTATGCTTTTTTAGATATGCCCACAGTGGGCGAGGCACTTTGATAAAATATATACATTTTCATAGACACATAACAGACAGATTACTGTTAACAGACACGTCTTCTTCTAAACAAAAAATTTGTTGATTCAGACAACAATAAAAATTACTGCAAATTTAATTTACTATTGATATACATTTTTAAGATATAATCCATATATCATGAAGTCGAATAACCCTAGAAAATCAACATCTCCCACAATTTTAGAGCTAGAGTAACCATATTTGGAAGACAGTTTTCAGATTATCTCCTCTAAATATCAAACAGAAAACTTTAGCTTTCGCCCACTCTGACTCCCACAATTTACAAAAATCTCTATTAAGAATAACAATTTACACTGTTTTTCACTGTTTTATACTGTGAACGTAAATTGCGCTGTCGGTTACACCCGACAGCAACGCTGTATCACTTTAAATTTAAAAATCTATGACGAACCAACAGTGCGAAAAATCAGGGTCATGAAACGAGCCTGAAGATGGGGAATTGGTTGACCCGTTTACTAAACCAACAATTGGATTTAAAACCATGATTTTAATTGATTGCATTAAACTTACCCTCTGTATTCGATGTATTTGTATATAACAATCGCCATACCCATGGCAATAAGTGCAAAATACCATGATGTCATAATCATAACTGATATGCACAAGGTAAGGCCTATCAAGGATAAACTCCAGTGATAAAACTTGAAGCGAGGTCTCCAGTTAGGCGTTCTTAGTAATGTTTGTACGGCGCAGGCCAAGTTAACAAAGCCGTAGCACATGAGGAAAAACATTGATAGTAATGGGGCAAGAAGATCAACGTTACCTGTAGAATACAAAAGTAAAACGTTAACGTACTATATTAGCGCCCAAAATTTTCGAAATAAATACCTAATAAGATTCCACATTGACAAATAACAATAGTTAGAAGTAGAGCCCTTACTGGCTCTCCACGATTAGATGACTTCGCGAATGGTGCCAGAAAGGGAATTATCTCATCTTTAGCAATTGCCTGTAGCAAACGAGGTGCGCCCGTTAAGCTTTGTAACCCGGCGCCTAGGGTTGATAAAAACGAACCAATTAATATCACCCATTGGTTGGGCCACGCAATGTTGGCAACAACTAATTTTCCTCCTATTGACTGTCCAAACCTGATAAAATATAGATATTTATTTTTTTTAATTTCTCTAAGACATTTATCTGAGATTATTCTTACTTATCTCGCAGCAGCAGATTATCAACAGTTCCAGCAAAAAACAAAACACTTGTTAAATAAACAGTACTAGTTGTTAAAATAGCGCATATTGTGCCTATTGGAATACTCTTTTGAGCGTCAGCCAGATCTCCTGATCGGTTGGATCCAGCCATGATTCCTAATATAATAAATATTGTAAAACGGATTCAAAGAGATAACCAAGACAATTTTTACCTGTGACAGATGGAAAAAATATTCCGATGAGCAGTGTGAAGGAAGTCGTTATGTCTGCCATAATTTGATTATATGACTGACTTCCAATGTTTTCAATATCGACTGAATTTCGACCGTATGATATAAATTGTCCCTTCTCCAAAAAGGATGGCATAATATTGTCATAAAAAACTCCGCTCGCAAGACCTTTAATTCCCTTTACTTTGGTCACGTTATTATCTGTAAATGTGTTGGTACGTTGAAAATTGTTCATTTTTATTGTTATTGTATATAATTTACTCTCGTAGTACTCGTCACATTTTCCTTTCGGGCAGTACAAATTAGACAACATTTCTCCTTCTTTTGTACAATTGTCAATTGGAATATCTTTAAGGACTCGCTTTCCAAGTACACATAGGCTGCAATAAACAGGTGTGTTAACGGTAATGTGCTCACTCCCTTTTTTAAAATCAACTTACTATAACTTTTCATTTCCATGAATATTGTCGAAAATTCCGATGTATACTGCTATAATTGAAAATATTACACAGGCCAGTGCAACTGTTGCGAACTTGTTGACAAACTTTACACCCAAAAAAACAATTAAACCTAATAAAACAGAAAACATCCTTAATTGTATGAAATAAAGATATGTTTAAGAATTCAGAACATCGTACCCATGAATAACAGCAGCAGAGTTCCATAAACTCTGAAGTTATTGTACATAGCTTCTGCGTCTTTCGTAAAATCACCGAAAATGGATGCCCAGGGTGCCATATACGTCTACAGTGTGCAAATTAAAAAATATATATATTGTATGCAAACAATTTACATAACAGTTAGTACTATACAACATCTTACCAATACAATTTCAACAGCGCCAACAATATACATTGCAGCAGCCAACGTTGTCCCCGTATAAAACAGCATCCCTACAGCCCCGCCAAATTCAGGACCAAGTGATCTTCACAGATTAAAGTATAATTAGTTGAATACAATAACGCAAATGTAAAATCAACAAGAAAGTGTATCTTAGTTAAAAATGAACAGCTAGGAGATACCCCGTACCTTGTTCCGAAACATTATTTCTTAGATACATACAGACTTATTTCAACAAACAATAAATACACAAGCACGCACGTTTCCCACTTAGTGATATGTCTGTCTATCCTTTGTATTAACGCGAATGTTTTCGTAAAGCACGCATAGATTATGTTTGGTCCGAATTGATAAGTATCAAGAACAAAGTACGAGACATATCTGCTATATGTTTTTAGATCGTTCATCTATTTTACTATTGTGTTTATAAATTTTTTATGTACCGTGATATCATAAAATAACTTCCTCCCGCGGGTACAACTCCATTTGTTGCAATCGCTGACATTGATATCGCAGTAAGCATCGTCTAAGATTGGAAAAATACTTGTTAGGAAAAGTAATTTTGATGTGTTTAACTTATGATATTTTTTACCACACAACAACAAGTAAGCACAATTAAAAATCCGCAAATTGCTCCAGCTGTTCCAACAACCCATGTTAGTCGAATGAATAATATTACGCCAAAGATGTTTTGAATACATGGTAAAAACACTCCAATTAGGGTTCCTAAAATAATAGTAATTTATGTATATAATAGTTATTATACATATATTATAAACTCGCAGGTGTTACCCGGAGCTCTCTAGCTGAAATATATATATATAAGTTTTATAAAATTTACTTGTCCTTTCAATTAACCTATGTAACAGCTCAAATTGTTTTTTTGACCGAACATACTTTTTCTGATACATATGAGCCCCATATGACGAAAAATCTCTTTAAAAATGTTTCAATAACGAGATATTTTTTTAAAAAATTTCAAAAGATGGTATTTTTTTAGTGTTTTTTTTAGAGGGGAGCTTGTATTATTGATCATTACACGAGAATATCGTAAGCGATTTTAAAAAGCTTCACAAATACTGAAAGCTAATGAATATATATATATATTAATCAATCTTACACACTTTTAAATTTAAATCACTGGTTTTGCAAGTATATATTTTCCAATTATGAAAATTTGAAATTTATGAGCGGTATTTTTCACGATTAGTTGACTTTAAAATTCGGGGAAAAGTCGAAAAAGGATATGTTTTGTTCGTCATGAATTGAATTGGGCGTTGTTTAAGATATTAATCATTGAAATCGACGGGCAGACAGCTGAGGTATTATTATTTCAGTAAACCTGCTTTACGTCGCGTTTTTGAAATTCCACCATATAAGTCATTCGAATCGGCCTGAATCGACTGTTTGACTGGACTGTTTGGACTGTTTGTCGTTACTAAGGGTGTATCCGAACAGATAGTTGTGTTTATCTTGGCCTACTTTATTTAAGCGATAGTCTCCCATCTACTCTATATCAGCCGGTCACCGGAGAATCAGCCTCTACCTTTAACTACTACTGGTACCTGATGTAATTGAAAACTACCTATTGTGTCGGTCTGCATATTAGTGCGCCAGTACACTTATTGAGCGCTAAATAGGGAGTATTACCTGGGAAAGTTGGCTGACCACGTTTTGAACCGAAAGTTCTACCTGAGAGAACAACAAGGAATTTAATGTTGACTCCAGGTTTGGAGTATCGGTATAAAGCTGGCTACCAGAATTACCGGTGCTCAGTTTAGTTCTGGTATTCATCGAAAAACGAGCTACAGTGATAATATACTGTATAAAATCACTAACATTGTGCGCAAATATTCGTGCCGATACAATACCGATGCGTTCTGCTACATATGTGGTAACTACCTAGCCACTACGAGCTCTAAAATAACATTCAACCCAATGTTATAAAGTGTATGTAATAAACACTTTGGAATTGAACCCAAAAATTAGTAAGAAGAACAAACGTGTCACTTTTTATTCTTGCATTCCCACTTGGAGTTTTTCCGTACAACTTAGGTGAACACATCGATGTACACGGAGAATGATTTCACCAACAATTAAAATCTATGGATGACGTTATCAAGGATTGTGGAATCAGAATATGATAGGCGAGTATGTGTTGGGTCTCATACGAGAATTTCACTGTAATACCGCAGAAAGACACGGTACTTGGACCATATTTAATATACTTGAAAGTTCAAGTAATATGTAATAACTTAAGAAACAAATAGTAAATCGTGTTAATAATAAACAGTTGTTGATCTATATTTTTTCTCATTGTTTTATGACCATTTGTCTATAGATTAGGAGCCTTATCGGTCAATAGCACCGAAAAGCGTTCATTCTGTAAGTAGAACATTATATAAATTTGTGGTTTCTGCAATAATTGTAATGAATGAGATTTTAATTAATGATCCATTAATATATTTATGTGATTATAAAGTCAAACAGCCAACAAATTAGTTTGGGCGGCATTTCTGAGACATTAAATTTAAATTCTTTAGAATAAACGACGCCCAATTAATACAGCTATAAGTAAATGGATGACGAACGAAACATAAGTTTTTTTGACTTTTCCCCGAATTATAAATTCCAAAAATCGTGAAAAATACCGCACAAGAAATCATTGATTCATAATTCGAAAATATACTGTTGAAAAACCAATGATTTAAATTTTAAAGGGTGTAGGTCTGATTAAGAGATTTATTCATTAGATTTCAAAAATTGTCATGCTTTTCAAAATCGGTTGTGCAATTATCGAGTAATAATTATTAGTCGATTATTGATTATAATCAATAATGCAAGCTCACCCCAGAAAAAAGCTAAAAAATACCATATTTCGAAAATTAAAAAAAAAAATCACGATAGAAACATTTTTAAAGTGGTTTTTCGTCATATCAGAGACTCCATAACAGAAAAAGTAGGTTGGGCCAAAATGGCAAACAAAAAGATGGATTTTGTTACCTAGTGTTACCGCCCGAGAAAAAAGTAAATCAATTGAAAAATCGCAAACAAATAGGCAGATGAAAAAGAAGAACAGTTTTAAGAATAAAATTATTATGTGAAAAAGAATATTATAATTAGAGCATAAGATCCGAAATGGATTATGAATAGCATAATTGCTATAACACATTTCAAGAGAAAGCGGTAAAAACTTTCTAGTATTTCTGCTCGGAACTGCAATCTAATTTGGCTGATTAATTAGGGAATCAATATCTCCATTAATTAGTTTGTGTAAGAAGATTACACCAAGCATGGTTCTACGATTAGGAAGAGACATACATATATGTACATATACATATACATATATATATACATATATATAAACATATCCATATACATAGACATAGACATATAAATATAAGGGCTTTTAACACCAAATCACTCCCCCCACTCCTCCCCTAGCAAACAACAATGCATGTACATAAACATGAACTATTTTTCATTTAATTAAACATACCCATTCGAGCTGATGGCGGTGGTGGCTTTGCATCGGGGTCGGTGGCCGCTGGTATCGTATTTTCATAATTGGCAATTGATGAAATGAATGTAGAAATATGTGGCCTGGTCTCCAAGTCATCGTCATATAGGTACAAGTTGGGGTCGATAGTAGACTTCTGATTTTCTTCTGTCTTGTGGACATCACGGGAATCTGGAAGCATAGAATTATTATTATATTAATAAGATTTCTAATTATTATTATATTCTATGCTGAATTAATGAAATTAAATAATTTCAAAAGTTGATATTCAACTTATCTTATACTTACAAGCAAAAAAAAGTTTCATACACTTTAATTAATATATAATTGAGAAGATAAGAACAATGATGTACCTTTACACAAAATGTTACAAGACTACACAACACCTATATATTTATATTAAAAACTATAAGAGCTAGTGAGTTAAAATACAAAATATACGCTCCTTTACCATAAGCAGATCAAACTTATTTCAATTAACGTATAACATTTATATAACAATTTATGTTTCGTGTTCCGGATTTTAGGAAATTTCTCCTGCTAGATATATATAATATAATACAATATACATATATATGTACATAAATATATTTATATTTTATATATAAAATGTTTGTGTGCTTATGTTACTAAATTTTTGAATTTTTAATTAGCTTTTGAAAGTAATGCATAATAAATACCGTACTACAGTTTTGTGAAGATTTGACCAAAAATTTCAATAAATAAATGGAATAGGACATCCGGAAATATACGAATTTTATTTTTTACCTTTCAGGCTAATGAATATAATATAATATATATGTACATTATAGAGTCGGAGATGCCTTCTTCTGCCTGTTGCATACATTGGCACAAAACATTTATACCCTTTTTACCCAATTTTTAGGTGTGCAGCAGATAACATGTAAGAATGTTGTAGCCGGACGTAACCGACTGCGTAATACTCTTTCACAGTACACAGCGCCATCTACCTTTAAAATTTGGAAAGTAGTTCACCCTTATTTATAGGGTGACCACTAATATACCTTTAAAATTTTTTGACTCTAGCTCTAAAACTGTGTGCGATATGGTCTTTCGCGATTTGCGATAGTGGGCGTTGCTTGGCAAGATCGCAATCTTTTGGGGAGGTCACCAGCAATCTACATACTAAATTTGGTGACTCTAACTTTAATATTGTGGGAAATATTCACCTTTTATCGATTTGCGATTTGATATCGACATGATAGAAACGGTCTAATATATAGTCAAAATTTCAATAAGAAAATATAATTTAAACTTTCAAGTCTGTAGCATTTGTAGTTTCTGAGATCTCTTCGTTCACACAGATGGACGGACAGACTAACCGACCGACAGACGGACAGGGCTAAATCCATTTGGGTAGTCGTTCTGGTTAAAAATATAAATACTTTATGCAGTCGGACATCCTTCGTTGTGCCTGTTACATATACATATGTGCACAAGACTATTTTAAATACATTCAAGCTAAATTAATATGTTGCAGATAGACATTTGTATTTTGGAACATAGCTCGTGTATTTGGCTACGCTCACTGGAGGACGCTCACAAATAGTTTTAATATATCTCCCTCAGTTTTAAATGTGGAACATAAAATTTTTAACCGATTCACATGATTGGATGACCTACTCTAAAGTAATATTTTTTATCGAAACATTTTAAATATTAATTTTGTTTTCTAATTTAATTAATAGAAAACGCTGCTGGTCCTGTAATCGCGAGACCAACCAAGATGCACACCTTTTTTTCTTATTTTGTTAAACTCATTTTTGCCGATTTTAACGATTGCTCATATATCTTGTTTGATAACTGTTACACTTTGCTTGCGGTATGTTCTACGTTCGATTACCACTTCACACGTTGGGATTTTTCTTGTTTTGATTAAAATGTTTCCTGTTTATAACGATCTAATATAATTGTTGTTGCATATCCTATGTAGAAATGAAGTGTGGTGATTATGTATAACTTTTAATATATAACCTAAGGGGTTGGTTACTGGCGATGCTGTTTATAACCCACAGTTTGGTTTGCGGATCAATCTAGTTTAATCCCCGGGCAGATATGTGCAAACAATGCCAGCGTATATGTTTTGGCTGTGATTAAACTGTGAATGAGTATTGCGGTGCGGTTATATCCTGTACGCATTAAAAGTGTGAAAAATGTTCTTAAATGGTTTTGTGAAAATATATATAAAAGGCAGTAGAAGGCATCTCCAACCACAGAAAGTACCATATAAACTACATAGGAAATTCGGACCGGAAATTAAAATGTTATTTGAGAACAACACTGCAAAGATCTTTAATGTGTACGGTACATTTAAGATAATAGTTCTCTCTTCTTTGTATTGAATATATAAACTAAGACAGGTTAAAGATATACCAAAGAGGGTTTCATGCAAAAACTCATTTTGTTTCCGATCTTTCTTATTGGAATTTGTTTGTTCATGACGTTCATGGGTGAGTGTCATTTCCCCCTTCCTTCGTACACACACATACACAGACTCACACATACACACACACACACACATAAACACACATTAAACGCAGCCGCGTGAACAGCTGCTGCGCTTGGCCCACACTATGGAAGCCAAATTCGTAAATAACTTCTAAGCTAACAGCATGATCCTTATACATTTTTGGTACGTAATAAGAGCATTTAAATCTGTGTACAAAACAAAGCGAAAGTGTGAGTGGGAAAATGTATCCAAAATCCGAAATATTCTTAATCTGCGTATGCTTCACGAGAACATATTGGCCCAAATTTGGTGGTTGTAGCTCTTATAGTCTAAGATGTATGCTAAGAAAACCAAGTCCTAAAATCGATTTTTATCTATATTAAGAAAACGAGACGAGCTATCGATAATTTGAAGTCGAAGTTCAGCTTTCTTGCTTTTATAGTCTCCGAAATCGACACGTTCACACAGACAGACGGGCAGGGCTAAATCGACTGTTACATACATTTACATAAAACCAGTATACTCTTTTTTACCCATTTTCAGTTCAGTGAATAAGCATATACTATTGGTGCCGTGGATACCGTATTCTGTATGTTACATTGTACATTTCCACACCTTTATATTGTTATTTTATTTTTGCAATATTCACAAATTTAAATGGGAGCTAAAACTTCGCAACAACTGCGAACATTTTTCTTTATAATTGGCATATGTACTACATATTTTTTTCATACCTGAATGTTTTCTGTCAGGTGTTGTTCCATTGTGCTCTGATGGCGTAATATTCATTTCATCGGCATCTTTTTTTTCATTATTACATTGCATGTTACCGCTGATTGTTAATTTAATACCTCTATCAGATCACGATTGTCACTTAAAATTAGCTAACACTTTAGGTTATCATAAAAAATAATGTTAAAAACCTTTAATAAATGAAACAAAAAATTTAAAAAAAGCTGCAAATGCGATATATTTTTAATATACATGAATTCGTTTTTTCTCTTAAATAACAATTAAGAGGCTTTTTCCAGTTACACATAAAATGTGCAACAGAAATATTTAGGTCACGAATAATAGGCTTGTCAGGACTAGAAAGCAAAATTATTAATATATGAAAGAGTTGGAAATAGCATTTAAATTTTTTGCATAAAACCAGTTTGCATTCGCTTCTGGCTTTGTTTAAACGCACTTTTAATAGATATTTCACAATTATATCTTTGGAAATTGCTAAAATTAGGCTTAGTGCTCTCTTGGAACCTGAGTTTTATGTAACTTTACACGTTATTTTGTCTGTCAATTGCACTATACTATTATTATTTTTTTTATTAAACAAACTCGGTGAAAATTATGCTACGTTTTAAATGGACTTAAAGAATAAAGTAAGAAATCGGTTTGTATGCTACCGAATAAAAATGATGTTGCCCAGGACTCTGAGCAATAAAATTGAGATAAAAACGAAAGCTTTTATCTACACACAATTTCACCCCGTATTTGGAGGACAACGAGAGAGAGCCAACTGGTGAAGCTTACATGTTTGTATGTGTGTATGGCTGTATTTGTTTGCCTCTGACAAGCCCCACACATTTGAATGTATATATGTATGTACAAAGAAAGTACACAGCATCCGTTGAAAGTGACAGGAAAAAGCTTAAAATATATATATACTCTCAAAGCTTCATACAAAGAGCTTTAACGTGCAGGTGGTGCTAAGTATGTCACCGGGACATGTATTAAATACTTATATTTACAGTACATTCCTTTACATACATCCAACTCAAAAATGTTGTATAGTGTCTTGTCTCGGTTTCATCCAACTAGTATCTACATTGTAATCATATAACATATAAATTGGACATCTAGGACAAAAATGTGTGAAGCGCATTTTGTGCGTGGCAGGTCCCACATCGACTTCAGTTTTGCCCGGGTCCTCATTTCGCTCACAATCTCAGAGAGAAACAGAGTAGGCGTGCCGTTCGCTTTGTGAGGGTCGAGCGAGATGCAGTTTTCTGTACAACTTACTCCCTTACACAACATAGGATTGCCTGGGCTTCTCTCAATGCTCTCAGACAAGAACGAAATGTATGCACATATGTAGCCTTTAAGCACAAGAAGCAAAACACCGAAAATTTATATTTTTAAAATGTCCGACGCTATTCTTTCTTTTCGCTTGAGGAGTTATGTTTTTTATGTAAAGCTTTCGCAAGTTTGCTATTAAAATGTATGGTTTAGCAATAAGGGTACCTAAAATCGGCTGGGCTTGCAAGAACATTTTTTCGGGCTGACAATGCACGCACAGTCATCCACATTTATACATGTATCTGAATTTTAGTGTGCCCATGATTTGTTGGGTAACTATTCGATGCAACAAATTTAGAATTAAAATTTTATGGATTTCAGCTTCACATACATATGTTTGCGTATTCCAAAAAGTATGCCAATATGTCCGACTAAGAGCAATCCTGTACCTAGCTCAGAGCCAAATATCATTTTTACACAAAGACACAACAGAAACATATATACACACACATAAGCAGATTACCGTCCGATCTTTTTAAAATTTGTAGGGATTAGAAAGAGAGTGAGAGAGAGGGATGCCAGCTTTACCTGTGCTCCGAAACTATAATTTATTTTTGCGTACATAAATTGCCTTGAATTTAGCATTTAATAATATATTGTGTTTTGTTTATTAAGCTTTAATTTGCTGTATAAATGTTATCTGTTGTCCATCGTAAATCCCTTAACTATTAAATTTAACTAACGCGACATCAGTTTTGGTTATCAGTTTATTTCGTGCAACACATTGCATTGCTTGTGTGTGAAAGCTCAAATCGGTAAAATGCGTATCATTCCTACAATTTTTAACCAAACATGGTGCGTCCCCCATCGCCACCCCACCCTCACGAAATGGGAAAGCCTACATCTCCCACAGTTTTAGAGATAGAGTCACCCAATTTTAAAGGTAGATGACTGGTCACCCCTTCTAAAGATCGGTAAGAAATTTTAATTTTAAAGTTAGAGTCACCAAATTTGGCAGACAGTGTTTGCGTGACCTCCTCTTAAGTGCGAGCCGAAAATTGTTGGCCCCGCGCACCCCCAAAATAAAAATAATAACTTCTGTGTACGGTGAACGAGTATTACGCAGTCGCTTCTGACCGACTGCAACGTTCTTACTCAATACAAGACTTGTTTGATTTGAGCGTTCCTTCACGAGCCACTTTTCCTCTGCTTTAATGTCGCCTTTCTTATTATCTTATTATGAATGCAAGGAGATTGAAATGTATGGAAAGACAGGGTTCAAGCTTGTTCAACTCATATCTTTTAAAAGTGGAATGTGTATGGAATAATAATACCTTGTAAATCATCTGCATCTCCTAGCAGCTTTCCACTTGCTGATTCATCTTGTAGATAATCCAATACAGTCTCTTCGTCTGTTTTTGTGACTTGAAATCTATCTGGCATGTTTGCGGCTATGATTCACTGTAAAATACACATAGAAGGTATATTATTTATTTTAGAAATAAGAATGATCTAATCTAATCTAAGTGTTTGACTAAAAAATACTTTACACATGCAGCTTTTCAATCGATCAAAATAAAATTTTAATAACTTCATCAAAATACATATTTCATTTATATTAGCACTTTGTTTTTGATTTTATTGGACCTAGATGTACTAGCAAACAATACATTCAAGTGGTCCAACAGTACCAAGCAAAAATGCCACCCACCTCCCGTCCAACCGATCAAAGGGCGCGCCACATAACGTGCGGTGACAAAGATCGCAAGAAATGGACAGATGATATAGTTTTAAGGATAGGAATAGAACAAGCATGACTTGTAATGTGGAAAAGATTGTTATAACTAGAACATAATGTGTTATGGATAGCATACTTTGTATTATACATTTTAAGAGAATGCGGGAAAAATTTCATAGTATTTCGGCTCGAAACTGCAAAACCAATTTGGCTGTTTAACTCGGTAGAATCAATTTTTCGATGGATTAGTTTGTGTAAGAAGATTACACAAAGCCTGGTTATACGATTAGAAGGAGAGGGAAGATATATTAGTAATAGTCTACTAAGGTAAGAACGCATGCGAGAATTAGGATTATAGTTAAGACTCCGGAAGGAAAGAAACAGAAATTGTTTTTGTACAGATTCAATTTTTTCGACCAGAGCTCTATGAATCCCAGGACTCCAAAAACTCTATTGACAGTATTAGAAATATGCTTGTCAAACATAAGCTTGGGATTTACTTGACAAAAGCTTTGAAAACTATCACGATCAGATTTCAACCTTTGGCCGGAAGAAAATTAGTAGAGGACATACATCAGAACTCGGAGAGTTTTTTATCACATAAAGAAGATTACCAATGTGAATAGCAACGGACCAACGTGACCTCCTTGTGGTACTCCGGAAGTAACTTAAACAGGTTTCGGGACAAGCTCTTTAAAGTAAACTTTTTAGGTTATTAAAGTTAAATAGTTAGGGATCCAAAGATTTAGATTTCAAATGATCAATTCTATATAATAAAAGTGATTAACAGGAGGAAAATTAAATTATTCTTTCCGAATGTTAGGAAATGAACTTGTTTATACAAAGTCTTTAAGAGACCTAAGCACGCAGCCTGGTACACCATCAGGTCCCGATGAAAATACGGTCTTGTTGACAATTAGATCTTTTAGTAATGAACTTTCCGATCAGAGGCCTAAAAATGCAACTAGAAACATTTACATGATAAGGATATAGCAAACTATATCGTTTGAAATAATGTAGCAAATAAATCGGCAATAGCTTGAGCTGAGCTACATGTTGTTTTTTTGAAAAATAAACTTTATGTTTGTGTTGATGGTCTACGCTTCGCATTAACGAACTAATATAACCGTTTAGGATCCCGCTCAAACTATCCTACAACTTTTTAAGTAATCCTTATAACATTGGTTACTTAGGACAGAGAAATTAGAAAACGCAATCAGTTATCGAGTGTAATCGAAGAAAGAGCCGGTTTAGATAGATGAAATAAATGTTTTAATCGCCTGTTACAAAAATTTCAACAAAACAAGTAAGCCAATTTTAACCAAATTTGAATGTATTCAAAATATAAAGATGCAATCTACACATTGAATATTTTAAGGGAATGAACATCATTCTGAACATCGACGAAATACACAGGATTTATTCAAAAAACTATATTCATTTGTATGCAGCAGCGCTCTTCCTGTGTAATGCATGTGCTTTTATTTGCGAATAAATAATTGAGTTATGTTTTGTTATATTTGCGGCGACTCGCGGTGGTATCCCATTCTGTGTATGCTTTACGGAAACAAATTAAATCTAATTTGGTGTTTCTATCTTTTAAAGTTTTGAGATATGCTCAAAAAACCGCATAGCAAACCGATAATAACCGATACTTAGAAAGCCAAGTGGGTTATCGACAATTTAAAAAAAAAATTGATCGTCGTAGGGTATACATTGTTGTTTTTCGCTTTCATAATATACGAAACGAAGAAGATCTAGTTAATTTTCATACATGTAGACGGATGGACGGACAGACTAACAGACAGACGAACATGGCAAAATCGACTCGGCTTTTCATTCTGATCTAGAATATATATACTTTATGGGGTTATAGATGCCTCCTTCTGTTACATACTTTTGAATAAAACCGTTATACCCTTTTTACTAATTTTCAAAGGGTTCCGGGTATAAAAAAGCTGAAAAAATCGTTTGAGCTCTTAAAATTTCGGTTCGTTGCTCAAAAGTAAATTTTGTACTTTAAAAATTTATTGTTCTAAAATCGTAAATCTTGACCTTACATAGAATAAACAATTAAGAACGTTGCAGTCGGGTGTAAGCAACTGCGCAGTACTCGTGCGCAGTAAAATAACAACTAAAAGAAGTAGGGCCCTGTATCTTATCATTATATATACAGATAAATGATTCGCAAACATAAATATGGGAAGCTGCACCGTCAAAAAATTTTGATGTTTGGAATTAAGCTAGGCCTACAGAGCAGCAGCTGTGCATACAGTAAATAATAAAAGAACCAACACATACAATACATAGAGTTGTCAAATCGGCATTAAAATGGTTGCAACCATTTTCGTGCTCGTGACCCCCACCAACCGCTTGCTTTCATTTTTTTACAACCGGGGAGAGATAGCTGAGAGCACGACGTAAACACAGATTCTCACTGCTTAGCATTGAGAGCATTGCACGGTGTCTCGTGGATCCCCAACGGTATGTAAGTATGTGTGCGCACATACAACTTTCGGACACGCTCACTCCCGCCCCCGTAAATCCCTGTAAGTCCCCCTGTAAATCCCGAAAATCCATATCTCCCAAAATTGTAGATCTATAATCACCAAGTTTGGCATAAAGTGTTTTTCCAAAATAATAATTATTATTAGAGAACTAAGAACGTTTTCGACAGTTTTAAACTATTATTGTACTGTGCACAAGTATTAGGCAGTGCACACCGACGGCAACGTTCTTACATGTTTTTTATACTCGTTCACTAAGTGACAGGAGTATATTGGTTTTGTGCAATGTCCGTCATTCTGCCCGTCCGTCTGTCGGTCTGTCCGGATGAACTCAACTTTTTTCGTCGCTATTGAAGACAGAGACCGGAAATTTGTTATATACTTGAAGTTATCTGCTTTAGATAGTGTAAATTGTGGATTTTTGTGCCACGCCACGGGAAGCTAGAAACTCAATAACATGTCGATAAACCTCAAATAGCAAATCGAAAAAATGTGAAATATACATCTACGATTTTGGTAATTTTTCTACAGACAGTGTTTGGGTAATGAATGGTTTTATGCAAATGTATGAAACAGGCAGAAGGAGGCGTTTCCGACCACATAAAATACATATATTTCTGATCAGCATCACTAACCCAGACGATGTAGCCATCAATTTAGTCTGTGCATCCGTCTGTATAAACGCGTCGATTTTGGAGAATACAAAAGCGAGAAAGCTGAAATTTGACTTTTTAAGTTTGTGTATACCATACTCAGATCAAGTTCATTTAAATTCGTCTCGTTTTCTTATCGATAATCATCGGTTTTTTGACTGTGTTTTTGAGCACATCTTATAAATCATAAGAGCTAGAGCTACCACGCGTGAAGCATAGATTTGAATGCATTTAATGATTTTTATGTCGAGAGCGACAGACTGGGGAATACCTTGTCTTTCCAGACATTTCAATCGCCTTCCATTCATACATACATACACAAAATCACACATACACACACACACACATACATGTAAAAGCAAGCTTTACGCTGTGAACAGTTTTTGGTAGCTCTAGCTCTTATAGCCAATAAACAATGTAAAACCGATAATTATCGATATTAAGAAAACGAGACGAATTATCGATGGTTTGAAATTAACTGGATCTGCGAATGCTATACACGAACTTATTGATAAAATATAAATATCTTGGGTCGGGTAACCTGAAAGAATCCATACCCCCCGCAATCTTTGAGCTAGAAGCTCCAAATTTGATAGTTTTCTGTTAACCTCCTTGAAATATCATCTCTGACCCCAAACCAGAATTGCTGCCTGAGTTAGCCATGTCCGTCTGTCCGACTGTATAATCGCAACGATTTGGGAAACTTCAAAAGCTAAAGACCTGAACTCTTCGTCTACATATTCTCCTATACCATACGATCTTAATGAAATTTTTACTACATAATAAGTGCATTCAAATCTATGTACAAACTAAGGCCCAAGTCTACAGTATTTGAACTGCGTTTTTGTTTTTTTTCATATATGGGGCGAGTGGGGGAGGTATCTAAAATCCGAAATATTCTTTAGTTGCGTATGCTTCACGGGAACAAGTCGAACTAAATTCGATGGCGCTAGCTCTTATAGTCTAGAAGTCTAGGAGATATGGCAAGAAAACTAAGAGTAAATCAAGTCTTACAATACATTTTTATCTATATTAATGAAACGGTGCAAACCATTGACAACAAATTATAAACTCGTATTTTGTACTGTATTTCAGAAACTATAGTCGTTTAGTTTAGTTGCATAGCTTTTGTAGTTTAGTCTCTAGCTTTTGTAGTTTCCAAGATCGCTATAAAAATATGATAAACTTAATAATATATACGAAACGTTCAGGTGTCTAGCTTTTGTAGTTTCCCAGATCGTTGCGTTTATACAGACGGACGGTCGAACGCACGAACACGGTCCAGATAAATACACTTACATTTTTTTTATACCCTAATTAAAAAGACTGTCCCTAATTACCAACACAGTATATGATTTACAAGGTCGGAGATGCCTCCTTCTGCCTGTAATAGTGAAAAAGAACAAATTAAAATAAAAAAAATTACCTAAATAAGGTTTGAACTGCACCGTATTAGTTATTCTTGTGGTAGGGAAGTGCACTTTCGCTCATACAATCTTAAACAGTTACTATTGGCCAGAAGAATGGATTTCAAAAATGTATGAAACACGTCTTCAATGGATCAAAGAGGGTTATGTAAGCGCTTTCCGCCCATTTTTCACACTTGCGAGTGGAATTATACAATACCCCGTCTTTGCATGAGCTGTCATTACGTAAGGAAACTACAGTAAGAAACTTTAGCTTCTTCTTTGACTCTTATGGGTTTGCCCGTGCGTTAATCACCAATCAGGCAATCAGTCAAAACAAATAAGTTTTAAAGGTAGTTTAAAGATAAAGATATATTCATCAAATACTTAGATATTTATGCAAAAACGCTTATTAATGTTCACATGTACATATACATTGGTATGCAAACAAATGCATGTTTTTGTAAGAATTGAGAAATAATACATTTTATATCAATCTGATTATCTGATTCATATAAGTGTTGGACTAGCATTAGCTTTAATTTATCAGATTCTCAGGGCAATCGCGGGTTTGTTAGTAAGCTTGTGAGCTTCAAAGTAATTAATATTCATACACAAAAACGTTTTTAATCTGAATTTATAGATTTTGTCCATAAATTCTACATATAATGTAACCTTTTAAAAATGCATACATTCACATACTTATGTACATATGTATATACACTTATTCTTTGACATTTACTATCAATAAGTTTGTAAAGAAAACATACAAGCACAATCTTAACAAAACAATAAATTTAATGAAACTAAATTGTACTTACACACACTTATCTACATGCATACATACATATGTATTATGAACAAAAATATACTTGTAAATAGACAAACGTACTCATGTATGTTTGTATTATAACAATGTATATTTGATTGAGTAAGCGCCTATATTCAAGGCTACTAATACTCTTATAATGTTCTGGCTTTCTTTAATATTAATGATAAATCATGAACTTTGTTGATTTTCTTTTCCTGATATTTTGTGAACTTTTCAATTGTACGAATAAAATTAAACTATCATTTTGAAGGCGCATGAGTAACAGAAACCAATTTTCTACTGTATATAATTTGGAGTCGCGAGTTGGGGGAAATACTGTTGTATTAATGAAAAGTAACTGAAAACCTTTTTAGCGTATTAAGGATGGATACCGATTATATTTTAGAAAAATCATTTAAATTCATAAAAATGAAAACAACCATATATATATGTATGTACATACATATTATACAAATACATAAGCATTTGTTATTTTTCAAATGCAGCATATATGTGTATGTCCATGTATGTACCCATAAATGTATACATATACACATAAATGTATACATGTATGTGTGTAAACATACATACATGTATGTAAACATACATGCATGTATGTAAACATACATGCATATGTTATTAGTATATGGGGCAATCGTATTAATGTCCATAAAACTAGAATAAATTGATGCATACTAATATACTATTTATTTGTAGATCTGCTATTCATCTGCACATATTTTAAAATGTACGTTTGTTTCTTCATTTTCAATTTTGAATGAACTTTCAGCTGATCGGCTTTAATTTTCAATATGTCAGTGAACATATTGAACACATTGAACAAATGTATACAATAGGCAGAAGGACGCATCTTTGACCCCATAAAGCATATATATTTTTGATCAACATCAATAGCCGAGTTGATCTTGTCATGTCCGTCTGTCGGACGGACGGACAGTCTGTATGAGCGTCGATTTCGGAGATTACAAAAACTAAAAAGCTTCACTTGGTCTGTTTGAGTTTCTATATACCATACTCATACTCATACTAGTTTATAATACGGCACACGGCATCCCACACCCACTGCAGTCACAAGACCTGAATCCCATTGAGAATTTGTGGGAAAAGATCGACAGGAGGGTGAAGAAACAGCCCATTTAAACGAAATCTCAATTAAAAACAACTTAGGAGGAGGTATGGCACAATATTGATATAGAGACAACGCGAAAATTGGAGTCATCCATGCCAAAACGCTTGGAAGCAGTTATGAAAAGAAAAGGCTTACCAACAAAATACCAATTTGTAAAGTTTTCAAAACTTTTACAATTACTTAGTTAGCTGTGCCAATACTAATGTGGAGCGAAAAAGTACCTGTTTTTGATTTATGAAATCAAATAAAATAATATATCGTTAATAATAAAAATGTGTTAACTGTATTGTATTATAAATTAGTTGGCCTATATGGGAAAAAAATTTCCAAAATTATATGTTCACAATAACGTAACAATATAGCAGCAAAGTGAAAAGTGCATGCTGTCCGAATACTTATGTGCGTCTCTGTATATTCTTGATCAGGACAACGAGCTGAGACGATGAGGCCATCAATTAAGTCCGTCTGTCTGTACGATCTCGGAAACTAGAAAAACTGGAGACATAAACTGTTGGTCTATAGATTCTGGTATACCATACGCAAAACGAGTTTATTATTTTTTTCGCTATCTTGCACCGGTTCTTTAATAGAGCCAATTCAAATGTAATTTATTATGTTCTCATTTAGATCAAGATCTTTAAGTATTTATCTTAGTATTTGGGTCAGGGTATCCCCTAGTTTGCATCCCCGAGAGCCTCCTCAATTGTTTTGTTAGTATTCTTGTTGAGGTTGGGTCGGTCGAAAATTGGTATCTGCTTAAACCATCATTTAAATATTATAATATTTAGCAAGTAAGAACATTCAGTCGGACGTAACCGACTGCGTAATACTAGTTCGCAGTAGACAGTATCTATTATTGTTAGTTCCTCCTATTGTTATTTATATTTTATTGCTATAATTTGTCATATTCTGTTATATTACTTTGCCCAAGAGAGTGTTTACTATTTGTATAATTAAATTTGCAACTAATTAAAAATAATAATAACTTTGTGTGAATTTTATGTCTCATTACCAGTTAATTAAGCGTAAACAGCCACGTTTATAATTCCAAGTTTCAAGTTTTTCAATTGCGTTCATACGGACAGACTGGCGGACAGACAACTAGGCGGACATTGCACAACTCCAATATACTCTTTTCACTTCGTACACGAGTATAAAAATAATTACTTAAATATTACAATTGATTTAAATTATTAAGATTCTACACAGCACAGCTTGTTAAATTGTGAACGCACTTACCCATTTAGTTTTTTTTTGTTCCCAATTTTATGCATTACTCATTTATATTGCCTTTGGATCAGCGTATCTCTTATTCGAATACTTCCGACCAGAGCAATCTTACTAGCTTTGTTTTCCCTGCAATTTCTATTATGCTATTTCTGTTGGGCTAACAACCTTTTTTTTTTTTTGTAGCACTTAAGGGCGAGAAATGTTTGCTGGATATTTAATTGCAAACATACGATTTATAATTTAACATAAATGTGTATTTATTGCTTCGTTGTTTTCTAATTATAGCGAACAAATTGCGTTAAATTAAACTTTGCGAATTTAAGCGATAATTGAGGGCGAAAAGAAGTGCGAGAAGTGGTGGATGGATAACAGCTGTTGAGCTCTGTTGTGTTATGCGGGAAGCGCCATAAAAAAAAATTAAAAAAAAAAAAAGTCGTTTATCTTTAATTGATTAGATTTTCGTGATGTAATCTATAGTTTCCAGGGGTATCCCTTCGATTGAGTCAATGGTACTCGTTTAAAATTTAGCACATCGTGCGAATTTTAGTGGAGTGCTATGCATCTTTATATTGGCACGTTTAAGGTACTATGATTTTTTGTTTTGGAGCTTATTATTATTATTAGTTTATTATTAGTTTATTATTATTATTATTATTATTATTATTATTATTATTTTTATTATTATTATTATTATTATTATTATTATTATTATTATGGAGTCGAGAGTAATAACTGCATGGTAAAGTGTCTGACAGCCAATATCTTAGATATAGACCAGCACGATCCATGTAAGTAGCTCACCGCCTTCTCGTGGCGGCCCCGGATACTTGTTTCACTGCCATGCGACAGAGTACATGTTAAGGTGAGAAAGCGAAACCGTGTTTAGCCAGTCTCTGAGTGAGCATATGCTCCCTTATGACGGCAATACTCGATGTCTTTTTCCGGATTGGCAGACAAAAAGGAAGGTCCGACCGCTGGTAGATAAAACATTCTGAATCCTGAGTACCCAGATTGAAACCCTGATGAAATGGCTGTTGGGCTAATGTTGGAACTGCCTCCGTCCTATTAAAACGTGGCGAGTCTTTAAGTACGTTCGACATATATCATCGTTAACTCGGTGACACAGGTGCAGTTGAGAGGACTTCTGCTTAGTGACCGACCTGGCTCTGAAGACAAGTACCCATGAAGTCTTGTGTCAACCCTCGCATGGACCTCACTGCTTGCAAAGGGACCCATGGGGACATTTCGGACAACTGTGAAAATGTATGGAGATAGCGGCTTAAAGTTTGGACCCATACAGCATGAACAACTTAAACCAAAATCAAAAAAAAAAACAAAACGAAGAGAGAGAAGGATGCGAAAATGTATTCCGAAAAAGCAGTCTGATGGCAAGATCGCCAACCGACGACAACACAAGGACTGAAAAACAGGGAGCAACGACATATGAGACCCCGAAAGCTGCAGTAACGGATAAAAACGTGCCCTCATCGAGTTTGGCATATCCAACAGCAAGAGCGACACCAGCTGATGTGACGCATACACCGGCTGCGGACAAAAATTCAAAATGCGACAGGAGCTGATATTTAAGATGAGAGCCCTAGAGAAAGAGTCGATGGCAAAATCCAAGGTTGTGCTACGTAGAATGAAGCAAGTTTGGATGTTAAGGACGGCGCATCTGAGCTTAGCGAACTCCTCGACGTGATGGAAAGCTAAAGAAAGAGCTGGACAGCAGCTAAAAAAGGAAAAAAGGAAGAGTTTGCTTGGAAGAGACACCAAAGCAAGGACCCGAACTCGCTCCGATGCTGTTTTAGTTAAACCAGCAGAAGGTAAGAGCTACGCGGAAGTACTACGGAACCTGCGCAAAAGAGAAAGACCCAAAAGCTCTGCGACAGTATCAGAGACATGCTCAAAGAAACGGCGACTGTCAAGGCGCTACTGCCCGTTGTAAAAATTCAAATTCGAGATTTGGATAGTCTCACCGAGAAGAGAAGAGAAGTCTTAAATAATGGCAATCAGGATATCCAAGTGCGCATAACAGGCGTTAATAGCTTGAAGCAAAGGCGAGCCTTTGTCATTCTGTCATCGGAAGTCGGTGCAAAAGTCCTGAAAGAGCAGAGAATTAAAATAGGATGGACTCGCTGCCAATTTATGTATTCGGTGCGGGGAGAGCGGCCATCAAATGAAAGACTGCACCAAACCACCAAGGTGCTGTCTCTGTGCGCACAAGAACATTAAGGAAACCAACCATTTCCGGGGAGCGAGTAATTGCACCGCAAGTGTCATGTAACCCACGACATGAAGTTTCTGCTAGCAAACATGCATAGAGGGTCTAAAACGAACGCCTTGTTATCTCAAATAGTTGTAGAGCAACAAGCTGATGTGGTCATAATCAGCCAGCAGTATAAGAAAAAAGAGGATGGGCTGTGGCTAGAGGACACAACAAAAACTGCAGCAATATGGATGCAACGTGCAAGTAGCGCCCGGCAACACAACGATGGTCAGGGCAATTGCTATGTCCATGCACAAGTCAAGGACTATCATATACTCAGCTGCTACTCAACACCAAGCGATGATATCAATGAGTTTGAGACCAAACTCAACGACATCGAGCATGCGGCATCGGGCATCGGGCATGCGAACAACAAACTCTAGAGGCCGAAGATTCCTGGACATGGCTGCAAGACTAGGACTCACAGTAGCAAACACGGGGGCAACGACATTCAGGCGAGACAGATGCGAGGAAACAATCCCTTACATTACTTTGGAGTCAGAGAATCTGTGGCACAGAATTGTAGACTGGAAAGTCCTTAATGTCTACATTGGTAGCGACCACGAGTATATCTCGTTCATACTGGAGGAGAATACAACAAACAGAGACCCTAATACCACACGGCAAACTCGCGGATGGAATACTTATACGCTTTTCCCCACACATGCAATCAGGCGCGCATGTATCTCGCGAGAGATAAATGTTGACACAGAGGATCTCTTCACAGGGAATGAGCTGGTGAAGGCTACAAATAGCTTAAAGTACAGGAATGCACCTGGCCCTGACAAAAAAGAAATCTTAAAGAAATTGCAGGTGCCGACCAAAAGTACTGCTGGACATGTACAATTCGTGCGTTAGAAACGGAACTTTCCCTGATTCCTGGAAAAAACAACGACTGCTCTTGATAAGTAAGGGACGACCCCATTAGCTTATCGGCCACTTGCATGCTTAGCACAACGGGAAAACTGCTAGAAAAGCTAATCAAACTTCGGTTGGAAACCGCGATAGAAAACTCAGGAGGACTTTCCCCGAGACAATATGGGTTTAGACCAGGGAGATCTACAGCTGGAGCAATCAAGGAAGTCGTCCAAGCAGCGGTTGCAAGTCAACAAGGGAACCATTACTCGCGCCCAATAATACTTCTGGCTACCTTAGACGTGAAGACTAATACTCTGGAACATAAGCTACGACGAGATTCTTCGCATGGAAATGCCTGACGATACATTCCTTGTCGGATATGCAGATGACGTAATGACGGTCATTACAGCACGGAACCTTGAGCACGCGCAACGTAAACTCACTCAGGTGATGACTGCTGCTGAAAATTGGCTAGACTCTCACGGACTTCAGCTAGCAATGCAGAAAACTGAGTTACTGCTTGTCACCAGACGACAAATACCAACTGAGGTGGATATGAGAATAAATGGAAGCATAATTAGGACGCAGAATGCTATCAAGTACCTGGGAGTTTGGCTTGATACAAAGCTCACCTACAGCAAGCAACTTGAGCAAGCAAAATCCAAAGCAGTCGGAGCCATACCAGAGGTTCATGCCAAAAGTGGGTGGTCCAGTGCAATGCAGACGCAAGCTAATAATGGAAGTAGTTAATGCAATCCTAATGTATGGCTGCAAAGATCTGGGCAGACACGCTAAAAACGAACTGCAGATTGAAGACTTTAGCTGCAGTACAAAGAACGACTGCCCTCAGAATAATTAGTGCATACCGTACGGTATCTGGAGATATAGTCATTTCCGATTTTTTATTGTGGGGACGCTGGGAGGTCGTTCTAGTGGGCGTGGCCGGGAAATCAGGGCCGCATTTTTTTGAGGAGATCACCAGCTATCTACATACCTACATATTTAACTTTAATCGATTTGCGATTTGAGGTGTATAGACATGTTATCGATTTGCCAGCCTCCCAGTGAGCGTGGCACAAAAATCTTAACACTTTGTCTGAAGCAGATAACTACAAGTATATATGCCATATATATTTCGTTCATACGGACAGACGGACGAACAGACGGACGGACAGCATGACGGACAGCATGACGGACATTACACAAAACCAATATACTAGTTTTACTTCGTGAACGAGTATAAAAAATAAACAAAAACAAAACTAAGAGAGAGAAGGATGCGAGAATGTATTCCGAAAAAGCAGTCCGATGGTTCGGAGCTCGCCAACCGAAGACTACACAAGGAGTGAAAAGTAGGGAGCGACGACACATGAAACCACGAAAGTTATTGAAAAAAGATAAAAACGTACCCTTATTGAGTTTGGCATATCCAAGACTTGCACCAGCTGATATGACGCATACACCGGCTGCGGACAAAATGCGTACATAGCGCTCCACTACAGGACTTCATATTTAAGATGAGCGCCCTAGAGGAAGAGTCGATGGCAAAATCCAAAGCTGTGCTACGTAGAATGAAGCACGCTATGCTAAGACAGAGAAATATAAGTTTGGATGTTAAGGGCGTTGCGTTCGAGATTAACGAACTCCTCGATGTGATGGATAGCTGCAGAAAGAGCTGGACAGCAGCTAAAAAAGGAAAAAAGGAAGAGCTTGCGAAAAAATCCAATAAATGAAATGACCGCCACACCAGTTTCGACCTTCCAGAAGAGAATAGCTACCAGCCCCGTGGCACAGGACTCAAACAAAAAGGCAATGAGTATACAATCGGATAAGGGATTTCAAATAGTTACCAAAAAAAGAGTAAGAGTGAAAAAGGTAAAGGAAATATTTGCTAAAGCTTAGAAACGGACCGAAACTGAGCAATCTAAGCGTCAAGATACCAAAACAAGCACCTGAACTTGTTCTGTTGCTCTTTTTGTTAAGCCAGTAGAAGGTAAGAGCTACGCAGAATTACTACGGAGCCTGCGGAAAAACTCCGCGACACTTTCAGAGACATGGTCAAAGAAACGGCGACTGTCAATGCGCTACAGTCCGTTGTCAAACTTGAGATTCGAGATTTGGATAGTCTCTCCAAGGAAGCGGAATTAAAAACGCAATAAGAGAAGCTTTTAATGGCGAGCGTTTGTAATTCTGTCTATGAAAGACCCTGCAAAAAAAAAAAATTCTGACAGAGCAAAGAATTAAAATAAGATGGACTCGCTGCAAAGTTGACCGCTGTATCGACATCAAGCGCTGCTTCAAGTGCTTTGAATCTGGCAACTTCGAAAGAGATTGCACGGGATCGGATCGTAAAAACCTATGTATTCGGTGCGGAGAGAGCGGCCATCAATTGAAAGACAGAACCAAACAACTAAAGTGCTGTCTTTGTGAGCAGGAAATCAACAATTTCCCGGGAGCGAGCAAGTGTCAGAAGACTGTCAACGAAGACTGAAGATTCTGCAAGCAAAGAAGCATGCCAACAACAATCTCCAGAGGCCGGAAAATCCTGGACATGGTTGCATGACTAGGACTCACAGTAGCAAACACAAGTGTAACGACATTCAGACGAGACGGATGCGAGGAAACAATCCCTGACATTACTTTGGTATTAGAGAATCTGGTGCACAGAATTATAGACTGGGTAGTCGTTAATGTCAACACTGGTAGCGACCACGAGTATATCTTGATCGTACTAAAAGAGAACACATCAAACACTAATGCTACACGGTAAATTCGCGGATTTACTATGAATCGACTGTACAAAACAGTCTAGTGTAGTGTATGCATGCATAAAGAAGCCAACCAAAGCTATGCGCTTTAAGCAACACCTTGTTACATATATAAAACAACAAATAAATTTCTACACAAATAGGTGCCCTCAAACATTTATACATATGCGTGCACTTAAAATACGATCGGTCACTTCATGGCCAAGATCCAAGTAGCTAATGTGAGAACGGCGCGTGCGAGCGAGATCTTATGTACTAATGTACATATATGCCAGCTATTTATCTTATAGGCATGAAAACATAGCACCCCGTTAGGCTAAGACAAGTTTTGCAGACTCAATAGGGACCATTCAGAAAAGTAACTTCTGAACTGATCTAATCGCATTTTTCCCTTATATGGCTACTTTGAATATCCTTTGAGTCGGTGGGCGATGAAATTTGGCGAAGACGCGAGCATATATATAAATAATGGAATACATGGAATACGCACATGCAGACTCTCCGAGTAGATGTCGCTCTGTACGCCGACCAATCTACTGAAGATGATAACGTGCTGACCGCAACAACTTTCTTCTTTGTGTTATAAAGTAAAAACCAACAACAAAAAAAATCGTTCTAGCATTTTCTTGAATGATTGATAAAAAAAAAAAATATGTACATAGTTTTATGGTTAAATAAAACAGTGAAGTGACAAAAGTCCGTCAGTAGTGCCTTCGAGGGAGCGTCAGCATTACCGCAAAGCGAGACGACCACCTGACGTGGATATAAGTTGCTAATAGCAAAGCTAGCCTGTGCAGACCAGCACATTGCATATGCATCCCACATATGTATGTGTATCTTTGACTTAGCCCTGTTGATGAACCGTCTGACCGTGTCCCTTTGATTTGCCAGCCCTTCGCTTTACCAGGAGGATAAAAACACATCTCGAAGTTGTCTTCACGCCAATTCTACCTCTCTCGTGGAGTGTAAGCTGACGGGAAGTTGGTTGACTTTCGAAACTACAATGGCTTATACTACAAGCTTTGTTCGTCCTTCGGCAGAAATTGGCGAACCGCTGCACCTCAGTTGGTTGGAGGGAAGTGTCTTACAATTTTATTCGGAAGGATACCTACACGAGTTGCTCCACCCAATTGGTCATAAAATAATATACATGAGCCGCAAAATAATCCTCAGACCTGGCCACCAATCAACCATGGTTCGTTGGCTTCGGAAGAGAGCAGGGCTAAAGTTTTCTTCGACAAAGACTCGCATTCGCAACGGACGTATTTTTCTTCGTCTCGAAATAGTCACTTTTTACCATTTTAATCCATTCTAAGCTTTTGTATTTTGGCCTCAAATTAGTATTGTGTCATAGTAACAAAGTTTTACGTTAATTGTCAATTTTTAAATAAATTTTTCTATATTGAGTTTTAATACAACAACCAAATGCAGAGCAGGCACATTGATTGACTTGTGCTGTTTCACTGTTCACTGCTAACATGTTGGTTTTGTATTTTTGCTCTTTGCATATATTTGTTAACTTTTTGCGGTCTCAAACGTTACAACCACTCTCCCTAATTTCTCTTTTACGCGCTTTCATTAATATTATTGTTGGCGTTGGTAGGTGTTTTTGTTATTTATATTTTTATTTTCGCTTTTGTTTTGATACCGCTGTGCCTATTTCGGTCGTCCTGACCGCTCCATTTTATATTTGTTTAACATTGTTGTTGTATGTGCGAATCAGCGGCAATTTCAATTAACCGTCATGTGTTCATATTTTGAGTACATTGTTTTTATTTTGTCCACTTATTTTAGCTTTCTTTCTTTTTTTACATTTATTTTTTGTTCATCAATTAATAAACAAGTAAGAACGTTGCAGTCGGACGTAACCGACTGCGTAATACTCGTTCACAGTACACGGAAATTATTATTGTTATTTTGAAAAAAAAATATAGCATTTTTATATTTCTTATCGGCGGGGGTGGGCGTGGCCAACATTAAGAGAAGGTCGCACAAACACTTTGTGCCAAATTTTGTGCCTCTAGCTCCAAAATTGTCGGAGGTATAGCTTCCCGATTTGCGGGGGCGGCAGTAGGTGGGAGTGGGCGGGAGTATGCATGGCCGGGAAATTTTTTTACGAATCTTTAAAGGGGGTGACCAGCCTCTACGTTTAAAATTTGGTGACTCTAGCTCCAAAAATGTGGGAGATATAGGCTTTCGCACTTTGCGGTGGCGGGAGAGGGCGGGGGTGGACGTGGGCGGGAAATTAAAAAAATATTTAAAATATTAAAAAATGTATTTAAATATTTATTTAAAATATTTAAAGAAGTTAACCACTAATCTACATTTCAAATTTGGCGGCTCTAGCTCTAAAACTTTGGAAGATATAGCCATTTCCGGTTTTTTAAGGCGGCGTGTCTGGGGGGCGTTTAGTGGGCGTGGCCTTGATATCAAGGTCTCAATATTTTAAGGAGGTCACCAGCAATCTACATACCCAGTTTGGTGTCTCTAGCTTTAAAACTGTGTAAATTATATACATTATACCGTTTTCCGCTTGCAAATATATCGATTGTAGCGATTACGGGGCCGGAAGGGGGCGTGGTCGGAAACTTTTTTCTGTGATATTTGGGGGTCCTTACCAGTAATATATATATTGAAAACTTGGTGGGAGGTATAGCTATTTCCGATTTTTTAAGGCGGGGCGCTGGGGAACGTTCCGGGGCCGGGAAAGCAAGGCCACATTTTTTGTAGGAGGTCACCAGCAATCTACATATCAAATTTAGTGACTCTAACTTTAATATTGTGTGAAATATTCAATTTTAATCGATTTGCGCTTGGAGGTATCAACATGCTATCGATTTGCCAGCCTCCCAGTGGGCGTGACACAAAAATCCTACCACTTTGTCTGAAGCGGATAACTACAAGTCTCTATATTCAATAGCGCCGAAATATATTGCGTTCACCCGGAGAGACGGACGGATAGCATGACGGACATTGTACATAACCAATATACTAGTTTCACTTCGTGAACGAGTATAAATAGATATCAGTCCTTCAGATTTCTAGGTTGGTGCAGCATATTCAAGGCGAAGATCTGGGGTTGATATCTATATTGATTAAACTTCCAATAAACATATCAACCTCAGTTGGACATCGTGCACAACTGCAAGCAGAGGATCCATGCTGACAAAATTCATAATCCGATTCTATACCTGGAGAGTCTTTAGTAAATCTTGGGTATCGAAGGCCTATCTTTGAGTTTTAGGCGTTGTACTTTACATATATCACAACTCGCTTTTGAATCTGAATAAACTCATTTTAAAACGTTTCAATTATATAATATACCTTTAAAAAATACGTATATTTAAGAAATACGTGTATTTTGAAGAAAAAACGCAAGTTGATTTCAATATATTTTATGTTCTTTTATGCTTATGAAATAATAGATTCTAAAATTTCTGCTGAAATACTTTAAACCTATATTAAAAAAAAATATGTATGTTTGAGATAAATGTGTATTTTTTCAATGAAATTGTTATTAATAATAACATTTTAATAAGTTAGCCGTACCTTAAATATATTGTTATATTTACGTAAAAGTGTTAAAATACATTAAAATTGAGGTAAAGCCCATAATGTAGCAGTTTTGTCCGCAGATGTTGAAATGAAGGAAAATTCGGTTGGATGCCACCTTATTGTAATAGCCTTGTCTTTGTGCTTTGCTACCTCTACTGAAGCGAGATCATTTGCAAGGTCACCTTGTAAGTCCGTGAGTTTAATGGTGCTATCATAGCTGCACGTGAGCATGTAGTAGGCAGAAGGAGAGAAGCGTATGCATCTTTAAATAAAAATAATTAGAAACATGAACTTAAAACTCGATAAAGTATACAATTTTATTTTTATAGCATGTGTCGAATTGCAAATATTTTATATTTTCACAAAATCACGCGTCACCCACTATGGAACGTATTTTCGTGAATAATTTCTAAACTACTACATTTAAATTTATGTACAAACCAAACCGCAAGTCTATAGTACCTGAATTGCATTGAATTGAATGATAATAATAATAAACTAAACTTGAAAAACGGGGTAAGACATCGAAAAAAATGATAAACTACCTAAACTTTTACGTATTCTTTATATATACTTTATGGGGTCGGCGATGCCTCGTTCTACCTGTAACGCATATTTGCGCAAACCCATTAAATCCTTTTTAACCAATTTCAATGGGTGTAAATAGGGTATAAAAAATTCACCTTATGCAGGGCTGTTATTTTGTTAGCAACAGCTGTGTTAAACAGACATAAACGTGACACTGCTATTTGATGTAATTCTAAATTATTAAAACCAAAAGATGTTACAAAATTGCCTAGTATTTCTCCTCGGAACTGCAAAACTAATTTGGCTGATTAGCTCGGAAGAAGCAAATTAGAAAGAGCGGGAAGATTTATTAGTAAAAGTCTACTAAGGTAAGAAGGTATGCGAGAGTGCAAAAAGCAGAAATTTTCTTATTGCAAGTTCAATTCTATACTATACTGTAATTAAAATTTTATAAATTTACTTGACATCAGGTTTGAAAACTGTCAAGATCGAAGTGCAAAAAAACAGGCAAAGTTTTATGTCATATGCATACATACATTAGCACTCGCGAATGATCTATCGCCGAAGAAAAGTCATTTATAAACAACGTGAACAACAACCGACCAACGTATCTTCCTTATGATATTCCAAAAGTAACTTGAACAGGCTTAGAGGCAAGGCTTTTGAAGTAAACTTGTTGGGTCCATAAAGGTTAAATATTTAGAGATCCAAAGAGTTAGGTTATTTGAAAATTCCAGAAGCGGAAGTTTATGTAGAAAATGCGAAAGATTAACAGAGTCAAACGCCTTACTGAAATCAGTGTCAATAATATCTGATTGCATTTTATTTTGGAACCCTTTATAACAAAAGACGTAAATTGGCAGGATGAAAATATAGATATACAAAGAAGTTGTTGTTGAGAAGTTATTAAGTTCTTATAAATATTAGGATTAGCAGACAACTTAGTAATGCATCTATAGTTCTCAACATAAGACTTATTTACTTTTTGAAGAAGGGGAATAATAAATGGCTTTTCTAAAATAAAATTAGGAAAATAACACCTTAAGTTACAGTACCTAAGAACGCAGCCTGGAACTCCATCAGGTCCCGATGACCCTTAGATCATTTAGTAGTGAACATTTTGTTATCAAAGGCCCAACAAAACAACTAGAAACATTTACATGATAAGGATATGGCAACCCATATTGTCTTAAAAAATTTTAGCAAATAAATCGTTTCAGAGAGAAATTAGATCGACAGATATGAGTGTTATCCAAGAAAATTGTTGTACCCTTATTTAAAGCAGCTGACCACTAATCTACCTTTAAAATTTTGTGACTCTAGCTTTAAAACTTTGGAAGATATAGCAATTTTTTAAAGCGGCCTTGTTATCAAGGTCTCAATCCTTTGGGGAGGTCACCAGCAATCAACATACCAAACTCAAACTTTAATATTGTGGGAAATATTCACCTTTAATCGAATTGCGATTTGAGGTGTATCGATATGTTATCGATTTGCTAGCCCTTCAGTGGAGTGGCGTGACATAAAGATCTAACACTTTGTCTGAAGCAGATAATTACAAGTATATATTCCAAGTTTCAAGTCATTATCCTCAATAGCTCCGAATAATATTGCATTCATTTGAACAGAGGGACGGACAGCATGACGGACATTGCACAAAACCAATATACTAGTTTCACTTCGTGAACGATTATAAAAAATATACGAAACGCCAAAAAAATAGCGTATTTTTTTCCCCCGTCCGGTTGTATTGTTCTTATGACAGCTAAATAATATGTGGGTGACTTAAAAATATATACACATATAACCCTTGCAGCAAAAAAATTATCTATGTCAGAATTGCATCAGATAGCTTTTGAAACTGAAAGATTTGACACAAGCAAATTTCGTCATCTAATCAAAATTGTATCCATTGAGGGATTATAAATCAGATACAAAAATCGTAACGGATGAACTCGATGTCTCCATTTAATAGAAAATTTGACTTTGATACATCGATACATTGACTTTTCTACACTACTTGTCATTTGTGACGATAATTAACCGGGCATTGGTGCTGAAGGAATAGTCTATCATTCCCCCGAATTTAAAAACCCCGCACTCGCTACGACATGTTTAACGAACCGTCCAGATAAATACCTTCCAATACCAAAAAGTTTCCTTCGCCTTGACTTATTAGATAGTCCTTCAGCAAAGGAATGACATCAAAATATTTAAATCTGATTTTCAATAAAGCAGATACGTCAGATCCTGATGGAAGCTTTGCGATTCTTACCTCTTCAATTTATACCTAAGCAACGTTATCCGTATTTAACTCGATTCTTGTATTTAACATTAGCATTAACATTTATAAGTAGTAGTAAAATACGCTCTACGTGTGCGGGGCACTGACCACATAGCGTATGCGCCATTCACCTCCGCTCTCTCTGTACGAGAGGCCTAACTGCAATTTTCAAGCTTAAGTACTATCGAAAATTGATTGCAAGTCAGCTATGACAAAAAATAGACTAATGCCAGATTGATGCGCAAGCATCTGTACTTCCTACAAATTGCAAAACATTATATGCCTAAGCCGTGTCTTCAAAGTAACGAGATTCTAGAGAACAATTTAGTGAAATATACAGTGGGAGCAAGTCAAGACTCTCTTAACTAGGATACTAAATACTTTTTATAGCAAATAACAATCCGCAGCCGCCAAAGGTTCACTGTGAGAAGAGAGAGGAGGGACTGGTGTGAAAGGGACTGGTAAGGTAAGCCAGACGGAAACAGCCACACTGATCGGACGCGATTCTGATAAATATTCTGCAGGAAAAAAGACGCGAGCGCTGGCAAAACTGTGCACTTCACACTTAGCAGAAATTGCCCACAGTTTAAGAAACGAATCAGCGAGTCAGCCACAAAGCACGGAGATCATACATGGTGGACAGATTTGCTCGATAAAATGTTTGAGCACCTTCAGCAAGGAATGTCGCGAGTCCATAACAGATTTGACTTTCGCAGTGACCACATCGCAGCTTTCAGATGTTAAGCTGATGACATAGCGCCCACAGTTTTGAAACCTGTCATCGCAGCACCATGAAAGTTCGGATGCCATTATGGCGATGACTGGAATTGCACAAAACGCAATTTAAAGTAGGAAATGGCGGCAGCAAACAGTACTGCCTAGATGTGAGAAATGACTTTAATTCGGCCAAATTGTAAAATATTCTTTAGTAGCCAGCTACTTCCAGAATAGAGTTCTAGCTTGCAACATTGATGTTGACAAACGAAAGGACACGTTGATCTGAGGTAATCCACGGTCTCATACGAAATGAAAACCTGGCTACTCTGATGATATAATTATGATGACCATTATTTAACTCAAATGCTGAGCGAACATGGGTGCTTTAAAGCTTACGTCTATAGATGTTGAGCCCGCGATTTTCTACTGCCCAACTGCCCGCCGTCTAAACTAGAGCGAATTAAAGCAAACACGGTCAGATACAAGCAGAACTGACCACAGAAAACAGGTGTGCTGCCATGGATGAAACAGCTGCGCCGAAGAGAGGGTATCCGACATAACTTAAAATGTTTAAAGGGGTGCTCTCCGCCCATCGAAGTAGTACTCCCTCTATATATTGTTAATTTTTAATACCTGAATCGTTCTCAACCACACCACAAACTGCGCAGCATGCTTAACGGCTCAATTTTAGTGAGAGTGCGTAGAGATATCCAATAAGCAAAAAATTTTCTTAATCTGCTTGAAAAGAACACCAATTAAATTAAATTTAATGGTTTGGCGATTCAAAGAACCGATAAAGTAGAAAACCAACAGTTTCAAATAAAATCAATCTGCGTGTAGTATACATAAACTTAAACAAGTAAGTCGCTCTAGTCGGAAGCGCCTGGAAACTAAATTCGTGAATAACTTTTAAACTAAGAGCATATTTTTCAATGAAATTTTTAGTACGTAGTAGGAGCACCTAAATCTATGTACAAACAAAAGTGTATATCTGTAATTTGAATTGCATTTTTTTCATAAATGGAGCAAGTGGAGGGAGGAATCCAAAATCAGAAATATTCTTAAGGTGCGTATGGTTCACATCAAATTTGCTGGCGTAAACTCTTATAAGAAGCTTCCTTATACACTTTTAACCTTTTATTAATGGGGTCAGGGTATAAAAAACAAACTTAAAAGTCTCATGCTGTAAGATGGTCGGCTTCATACAGACATACGAAAGCACAGAGCTCAATCGACTTAGCTAGTGAAGGTGACAAAAAATGTGTGTATATATGGTATGTTTAAGCGTATGGCTGTACCTTTCCAACTGCGTTTGTTTCCATTGAAACAAACCAAAGCCAAAGTCCGTAGTAATTGAATGGCGTTTTTTTTTCAAATTTTTGCAGATATGAGGCGAATAGGGGAGGTATACTAAATCCGAAATATTTATAACCTGCGCATACTTCACGCGAATAGGTTAAATCAGATTTGGTGGCTCCAGCTCTTATGGTTTCTAAGATATAACAAACCGAGTCAAAAAACCGATAATTATCAATAATAAGAAAATGAGATAAGTTATCGGTGATTTGAAATAAACTTGATCTGCGTATAGTATACACCAAACTTAAATAGCCCAAGTTCAGCGTTCTACCTTCTGTAGTCTCCAAAATCGACGCGTTCAAACTGACGGACGGATAGACGGACAGGGCTAGATCGACTCGGCTAGTGATGATGATCAAGAATATATATACTTTATAGGGTAGTAGACGCCTTCTTCTACCTGTTACATGCACAAAACCATTATACCCTAATTTACCCATTTTCAATGGGTTCAGGGTATAAAAATCAAATTGAAAATGGAGGAAAAATATTTATATTTCAATATTTAAAATATTCTTTCCGCAAAATGTAATTGGTGTGTCTGCCAGTTTCTACATATTTATCGAAATCAAATAAAAAGTTTCAAAAAGTAACTGCACCAGATATATTTTTTTATAGGCCACAGTTTCTTGGTAACTTCTAGACACGACTATCAACTATCAAGTGCAATTTACATTATTTTAATAAATTACCTTATTTCAGCTCCATGTGGATAGAACCGTTGAACGAGCCTATTTCCACGGATGTCGTACAGAACACAAGCGCTATCTGCATGTCCTGAAACAAGTAATCGCCCTGTCGGATCAACGCAGACTGCCGTGACAGGAGAATTTTGCAGTGCACCGGCTTTGTAATCATGGTCAACAGTGTTAACGTGACTGTTGACTCGGAGGTCCCAGAACCTTATAGTTTGATCCTATGGAGTACAATATATATTTTAACTTGTCTTCAGTCGGCTTTCAAAATAAATATTACCTGCGATCCAGAAACGAACGTTGCATTGTTCCAACTATATAGTGATGAAATATGCCCAGTATGACCACTAAATACCTGAAACGGCATTTCCGTGACACAATCCGTTATGTAGATTTTGCAGTCACCAGCACCTCCGCTTGCAAGCAATCGTGATTTTGTTGATAAGTTGTCAAGAAAACACATATCCCTGACAGTTCCATCATGCATATTAAGTTCTACTTCTTGGCCCACCAATTGATTAGTATCTTTGTTAAATCTCATATATTTTATAGTTTTGTCGTTTGACCCGGTCGCAATAAGTTCGCCATCTGCTGACCAACATGTACAATATATTGAGCCTCTATGGTGCTTTGTCCGTTTGCATAAAACAGATGGAGGATAAAAATGTTGATCTTCTCTAAAGTTATCAAATTAATATTATTAAAAATAATATATATGAATATATTTATGTATGTATTTTATCACCTTAGTTTAGATAGTTGGGGATATTGACAAATTCGAAAGGTTTTAGAGTTTGATCCGACCGCATAAAGCTTTCCATCGGGGTGAAAATCCACACTGCGAATTGCTTGTGAGTCAGATATGGTAGTGACTGCTACAAAATGCGAGCGATCTACGTCACTCTAAAATAAAGTTAGTAAGTATCCTTACATTTAAATAAGTGAGAGCGGTGCAGTCGTGTCTAACCGACTAAAATATGTACTTTACCACTATGTGTATTAATAATAATAATAATACTAAACGAGTATCTAAATAAACCAAAAGAAAATTGACTCTGTGCAGTCAATATGAACACATAAACTGATTGTAATACATCATCAACGTTGTTGCGAAATTCGAGTTAAGTTATATAATAACCTAAGCTATCTAATAAGAATCAGCGAAAACTTCTAATAAAAACCAACAAAGGTTTGTGGGTTTGAGGGCTGTTTCTAAATTAGGACGCTAGATAGCAAAGAAAGCCACCTATTGACAATATAAAGAACTTTTATTATTATGAACACAAAGACCGCTGCGCTTCGGTGGTTGCTAAATTATGCCGCATACAAGTCTCTAGCTTCAATAGCGATGCAAAAAATTGCTTTGTTACAGACAGACGGACGGACATTGCACAAACCCAATACTCTTTTCACTTTTACATGAACGAGTATAATAAATTAAATTTAAGAAATACATGTTTATCAAAATCACTTAAACATTAAAACTAACACATAGTTTTTACAAAACTTAGAAATGATAATTAAAAAGAGGATAAAACTGATATTTTAAATGTTCCCCCATCTTATTAAAAGTAAGAGGTGAGAGTGCTCTGCTTAGTAGTGCTCAACTAGGAGATATCCTAAACCCATATATCATATACATACATAAAATCACTTACATGAAAATTGGAATATTAAAATTAAAGAATGTATCACTTAAATTGCCATTTTTTCTATTTTATAGTAATTGCGGGTATACAAGTAATCAAACATATTTGCCATACGCAATATTATACGTGTTAAGTTTACTGACTTTTTCTAATCAATAATTTGACATAAACTTTATCTGCATATGGTACACAGGAACTTATATTCCAAGCTGTAAGTCTCTAGGTCTTATAGTCTCTAAGACAAATAGACAAAATAGACAATACAATTGATGCCAATTTAACATACCAGAAACGTTAACGGTTTACATATATGCTGGAATATCAGGAGTTAAGTACAGCTGTTACAAAATAATATCAAATTTTCATTATGTGAATTTTAGATAAATTTAAAATGCTCATAACTTTATTCCTTGCTGGCAATTTTTAAATTTAGAACCGACTGAAACTAGGTAAGGCAAATATAATAATATTGTAGAAATGTATATTGTTGTATGAACGCGTCGATCTCAGTGACCACAGGGGCAGAGAGTTGAAGTTTCAGTTTTTGTATACCGTACACAGATCAATTTTATTTCATATAACCCTCTCCTTTTCTTATTATCGGTTATGGTTTGCACATATTTTGAATGCTCTTTTTAAATACTGAAAATCTCATAACGGTCAAACGATTAGTTTAGAAGTTATTCAAGAATTTAGATTTAATACTGGGGGCTAAGCGCAACAACTGAATCAATTGCAAGCATTCGGCGTGCTTTTGTGTCTGTGTGTTTCTGTGATGATGTGTACAGATAAAGATAAAGATTATTTAAAGCTATACAAATAAATATATGTATACATACAATAATAATAATATAATAAATAAATAGTAATCATAATAACATATTTTTAATAATATTTTATATAGATATGATATATATACATATACTATATTTAAGATAATATAATTAAAAATATTGTCGAAAAACTGTTTAGTTCTTACCAGTGGATAACATAAACATGTTTTACAAAACCCCTTCTCCATACATAACGCTAAATCTACTGCACTAATAGACAATACAATTGATGCCAATTTAACACACATAAGCTATTATATATTTATATACTATATATAACACTATATATTTATATAATAAAATGTATTTGTAAAGCGAATAATCGTACAGAAAAAATCTGGCAAATCATAAAATTACACATAAATACATACAATACAATAAATAAACGTAGTATGTAATATATATATATTATATATTTTACTTACCTCTCTCAAATCCCTTTTGTCAGTATTCATTAAAATTTATGTTATATTTTTAAATTGTAAATTTAAAATATGTTTACAAATATGACAAACTGGTCAGTTTGATAGACTGAAGTGGAATCTTTGCAATCAATGGTAATATTCAATACGAATATCATATTCTTTAAAAAGGTTGTTGGAGAATGCAACATAATGAAGTAAATGCAATGCTTTTTTATTTACATGCCATGGCATTCGTATTTCTTCTATATAAACAAAAGAAATAAAAATTAAAATTTTTAAATATTGGGTTGCTAGTTACTATTCTCCCCGTTCTTTTAGACACCCTCCGTCTTCGTTTTATGCGCTGCGTGAGGCTGCTTACGGCTACAACTGTGGTTTTCGCCGCTTGCTGCTTTTTCACTTCCCTTCTAAGCTTGAGACCTCTAGCAATCACAAAGATTTCCTCGGTTCCATCGGCTGTGAATGGCGCCGTTGCGCTCTCAATACCATATGTTCTGCTGGGTCAAAGTAACTCGACGATAAGCTGCAATTTATTAGCGTCAGCTGGTGTAGCTTGTTTGCCACCATAGAGCTTTTTAACGACTCTTAAGTAAGCTCTACCCCAGGAGCCATCGGGAGAAACGCTTTTGCTCTTGCGAATTGTCAGCTTAAGATATCCACCTTGCAATCTGGTACTCCATCTGTTTGGCAGTAAAACTTATCTTGCGCACTTTTTTGTATCATTTTTTTAGTGGACTGAGAAGTACTAACGAACAGTACTTTAATGTGGCTCAAAGACAGATGACATAGGACTAAAGTTTTAAGAATAGGATTATAAATAGCATGACTTATTAAATGGAAAAGTTTTTTTTTTATATTTTTATTTATTTATTTTTTATTTTATTTATTTGTTTATTCAGAAATTAGGGTGTACAGTTCCCTTTTATGTGACTTTATGCTAGCGTGTAGATGTAGTGTTTGTCTTAGCCGAAAGCTACAGCAGCCAATACTATTTAAAAATAATTCGGTTGATAGTTTATAACTATGTCCAATACTTTAATAATAATATCACTTTAATAATAATATTACTTTTAATAATAATATTACTTTAATAATAATATCAATAATAGTCAGGCATTTACAAAGATATTTGCAACTAGAATGGGGAGGTATCCAAAATTCGAAAAGTCTTAACCCTTTCGACCCCAACGTTACCTGAGAGGAATTTTGGTTCTTCAGCAGCTAACGGTAAGCGTTCCTTTTGTTTTTGACAATGAAGTTTTATGTGATAACGGAAGTTTTATGTGTCTACTCAAAATGTAAGGAAAAAAACATAATTTGTACATCATTGAGCGAAATTATTGGCAATAGACTGCAGCTGCATCGGAAAAAATATTCTTGTCAAATTCGGAAATGTGTGTTCGGTGGTGGTTTCTTGCCGGCTGGATGGGGGTTACGGGCAAATTACAGCTACAGCTTCAAGTAGTCGTATTTAGTTAAGTGGTTTGCCGCTTGGATAGCGTATTATCCAAAAAAGAAGTGTCTTCGGGTTTGAGTAGATGTTAACTGTTTAAAATATATTTCAACCAAAAAATTAAAAATGTGTAAATGATATAGTTTTCAGAATTGATTAAAATTGAATGTGTTAAAAGCAGATTTGCTTTTTATTAAATAATTATCAGGTTTTATATACCATCATTGCCGAAAAATGCTCATAAGCAACTTTCGGTAGCGCCCAAACGGGTGGGCGCGGCGACCTGAAATTTTGGCCAAATACTTCTTCAAATACAGCATGATTAAAATTAAAAGAAAATGTTTATCACCAAAGGAAAAAAGTTGGGATCGAAAGGGTTAACCTACAAATGCTTTACGCGAACATATTGAACCACATTTGATGGGTCTAGCTTTCATAGCTTGTAAGATATGCTCCAAAAATCGGATCAATAATCAAAAAATATCGGCAATAAGTAAACGAGACGAGTTATCGATGATTTCAAATAAAGTTGATCTGCGTGTGCTATACACGAACTTAAAAAGTAGAAGTTTAGCTTTCTAGTCTCCGAAATCGACGCGCTCATACAGACCGACGGACAAACAGGTGGACAGACAGACGGACCCGGCTAGATCGACTCGGTTAGTGATGCTGATCTAGAATATATGTACTTTATGGGATCGGAGATGCCTCCTTCTGTCTGTTTCATACAATTGCACAAAACCATTTTACCCTTATTTAACCATTTTCAATGGGCTCAGTGTATAACAAACTGATCAACAGGTTTTTTTTTTTTTATTTACTTAGTAAAGTAAAAAGTATAAAACACAAAAAAATTATTATAAACATATATATAAGCATAACTATTAAAAGATAAAAGCCTAGAGGAATTATAAAAATTTCTAATAGCATCACCGACACGATGGGGTATTCTTTTTGCCTGTCCAACTGCTACGCCCCTAATCACAACTAATTGTTGGCAGTAACGTTAAGACAATAATCAAAAAGATAAACAAAATAATAAGGAAAATGAGGGAAAGAATTTTTAATTATTAATAATATTAATAGATAAAGCGAAAGAGTCAGATACGGAATATCACTGACCCTATGGGTTAGTATTTTTAGCCCGTCCGGCAAGCTATTATACAGCTGTGGGTAGTCAGGGGTTTCCGAAAGCAATGATTTTATGTGGAAAAGAGGTCTTATAGCGGAATATATGTCGCCACAAATAATTTAATGCATGTGCCAATTTGCCACTTTATTTATTTTACCAACAATACCTCCGCGAAATGAAAAATTTGTTATTGTAAGATATGATGGCCATAGTGGAATTGGGCTATAAAACATGAGAGAAGTTGTTGAGATGTGAATATGAATACTTTCATTTGGAGTCTTGTGGTGGACACTTGGAAATATTTTACCAGACACCCTTTAAAACCTAAATCTTATGCTAACAGATTTCCTCTTATGGTTAACTCATAATAACCTGCTACATCTGCACATAACTATTGACTGAGCAGTTTATAATTTTCAACTATTTTAAGAATTCTTAAAGCTAATGTAAAGGAGCATGTCTCTGAACATCGGATCCAAAAAAACATCGATAAGAATCCGATATTTTTCAGGTAAGAATCGATACACAGATTATATGCATCTGTGCTTTTACAGCCCGACTCAGAATTTATTTGTTCGTGTTTTGACAAGTGATCGCGAGGTAAAAAGGAAGAAAATGTCTACTTTGGAACAGCTTAAAAAGATAACTACAATTGTTGCCGATACCGGTGATTTTGATGGTAAATTCTGTTCAATAAATTTTGAAATATAAAATTAAGTACATAATTTAAATATTATTTGAAAAGTGATCGATACATTATATATAAAAGTTGGAAGTGTGTCCGATTTTATTTATATACATTTATATATGTATGTATATAGTCCGACTCTGGTTTCACCTTTTACTATAAGTCGGACTCACATTGAACTTTAACTTTTATTTGAACTTCAGGGACTATAAGTAAAATAGCGTTTTACAATATTTGGTTTTGTTTTCGTTATTTTATAAATTTGGCAAACAATTTGAATGCCACTTGCAATGCGATATTCATGCACATGTAAAAGGTTAAACAAAAGTCGGATTCACACTCAACTATAACTTTTATTCGAACTTCAACTTCATATCTATACTGAAATATGTATATATAGATACATACATATACATATGTATATGTACATATAAATTTGAAGTTCGAATAAAAGTTATAGTTGACTGTGAATACGACTTTTGTTTGACCTTACATGTGTTCTACTAAATTGGTAGATAATCCTCGCAGTGTCATCTGAATTTTTTATTTAACTTTCGCCAACTTTATAAAGTTACAACAACAAAACAAATTTTGTTAAGCGGCCTTAATTTTCATCGCGCGCCAACGTATTTTTTTTTCTCTCAAACACACCTATTTAGTAAAAAAGTAGAAGAAACATCGACATAATTTAAATAGAGCCATGTTTAATAACTGAATTATTTGAAAACAGAAAAACACGCCTATGTTTTTTAATCTATATATTATATATATTATAAATTTACATATGTACGTGCTTTTCTTGATGTTTGACATATGCAATGTTATCTATTCGTAAGCCAAGAAAAGGTTTTTTTTTATTTGAACACCATTCTAAAGAGAATGTAACAAAGCAAAACGCTTTTTTTTTTTTTTTTTTTTAATACCCTGGACACCATGAAGAGGGTACCATAAAGTACTTACATATATACATACAGTAAACACAACAATTATTCGTACACCATTAACATTCAAGTTTAATGTTCTGTAACTTAACGTTCAGTAATGGTAAAGGAAAACTTTTTATTCATATTGCAAATTTATCAATCTTAAAACATATTTTTAACTACACTTATACTTTTTGTTTTTAAAGTTTTATAACGGACATAACTATATACATAGTTTTGATTTTCAATAATTTTTTGGGCCTCCTTTGGCCTTAATAACGGCTTCCAAACGTCGCCGCATACTTTTTACCAGATTATTGGTCTCTTTACGATCGATTTTCGCCCACTCTATAATTAATGCGGTTTTTAGGGATTCCCTAGACGTAATCTTATGTTTTCTTGTCCTTTTTTCCAATAAATCGCATACATGCTCTATGGGATTCAAGTCTGGTGACTGCGGTGGGGTTTTAAGCTGCTTGCAGTAATAAATGAACCACTCGTGAACCAAATATGACGTATGCTTCGGGTCATTATCTTGTTGGAACATGAATGTTTCTGGATTGAGCCCAAGTTTTCTGACATTGGCATGTAAATTACCTTCCAAAATATTTGTATAAGCATGCTTGTCCATTGTGGTATCAACAAACACCATGTGTCCAGGTCCAACTGCTGCTACGCACCCCCAAACCATTACATATCCTCCACCATATTTAATGGTGGGAATAAGGTTTTTCTCTTTCATGGCTTGATTCACTTTTCGCCAGACTTTCGGAGAGCCGTCGTATCCAAAAATATTAAACTTGGATTCATCACTAAAAATGACGTTCTCCCAAAATAAATTCCAGCCTCTTTTTTATTACTTTTGAAATAAATGCACTATGCAAGCAATTACCTATAGTTTGGGGGTCGCTTCCTCTATGTTATGCGACAGATCTGTTGTGCTTATTTTTGGATTTTGGACAACAGCAGCTACAGTATTTCGCATTGCATGCTTTGAAAGTAATATGCAACATCAATTTCAACAAAATTCTACGAAAAAAATTGCCGATTACAGTTAGAAGCGTACGAATAATTGTTGTGCGTAAAGTGACTTTTTTAGCTTATTTAAACTACTTGCTGTATCTGAGTCTACATAGCCCTGTTTGATAAATTTTGTGATAACAACGAAAGATGCTTTCCAGTTCTCAAAGAGTTTCAGTTTGTAGTTTACAATTGTACAATTGTAATTGTACAATAGAATGTCAACAATATAGCAGTAAACTAAATCTACTCCTCTGATTATATTTTATAAAAAGTTAAAAGGTTGTGTGGTATTCTTCAGACGGAAAGGCATGTGGAGAAATTCTATAAGCCCTAAAGGTGTGAAAGCTGCTGTTTTCTGAATGTCCTGCTCGGTTTGCAAACGTCTCCGCATGCGGGTCACCCTCCAGCTTTTTTGCTAACCATATGCAACGGACTTGCCCAATGACTTTTTGACGGTCGGCAGATTTCTTGGGCAATTAGCAAGTTGACCCTTGCCTTGCAGCTAAAAGCTTTCCTCCAGCTAAATCTTGGTCGTGCTATGATTGTGTCTTGACATTCTTATGACGACAGTCGTTTTATTTTGGATGTTTCCATTTGGAACAACCATTACAACATTTGCGTGCGTTGTTTCTGAATCAGTAACTTTTTTTAAATTTTTTCAATTCCACCTAAACACAATATCGCATCTACTGATGTGCCGGCTGTTGGCTGCATTAGTTGCTAGAATGTGTAAGCATCGTCCGTTTTGGTTGTATTAATCATCTTGTCAGCTACCATGGCCAAATTTTCCAGATTGTTTTCTGGCCATACTGACAGAAACGATGGCATTGATGATGAGACTTGTTACAAGAATATCGATCGAATCACAGGCTCCAAGTTGCTCAGTGCCAGGCGTGAGCAAACATCTCGGTCGGTTTCATGCCGCTCAGTCCTTCAGTCTGCAGCAGGCTCTGGTGTTTCCGTATACTTTTTAAACAGCCGTGCCTTGAGAGTTTCATAACAATCTTGCTGTGGTGGTGTTTCAACCAGGTCCTCGATATTGAGAATGACGTCTTCGTCTATGCTAATCATAATTAGATCAAATTTATCGGTGACGTCTGAGATTCCAATTGTGCAAACCAGAGATTTGGGTTGCTTTTGTTGAATTTCGGTAGCTGAACACGATGCTAGTCAGTGCAGGCGCTTGTGTGCCGACAATAATTCTCGCCGAGATTTTGAATTTGGTGTATGTTTTCCAATGACGATGTCGCTTTCAGTTTACCCAGTGTCATTTGAATTTCTTTAACATAAATTGTCATTAGCAACGCAATTTCATTACAAAATTTGCACAGCAAATATATGTTATGTTATATGTTATATATGTATGTCTATGCGAGTGCTCCAGCCAATTCTTTCTGTTCGATCACTTCGGGGTCACCACTTTAGTAAACACGGAAGTTCAGTTTACTAATAACTTTTATTAATATTCTTAATTACTAGATATGCTATGAGAATTTCAAATCATTAAATCTATTTACAAGCGTATGTACACAATGTATATGCGTAAAGCATACGCATTTTGGGTACCCCCAAGATTTTGTAAGATTTACAAGTTATTCACGAATTGAGTTTCGTTAAACCAAAATCTCGATAATTCAAAAACAAACATATTTCTTTTTTGTTTTCGCTTGAATCTCGATGCTATGCGCAGCATCCCATCTTCCGCCCAACCGACCGAGGGGCGCAGTCTTATAACGTACGACATAAGTCGCGAAATACGAAAAGAAAAAACAACTCAAACTATATACGATATATTTGCAAAATAGTTTAAGAGATAGGATTTAATACTAGACTCCGAACTGATCACTTTGTACGCGGAAAAGTTTATGCACGGCATAGCTGTCATCCACTCAGAGGAGTCGATTTCACCAATAATTAGTTTATGGATAAAGGTTACACCAAACATAGTTCACCGATTTGTTAAAGAGGGGAGATTTATTAATAAGGGTCTACTTGAATATGAGGGTCCGGTCTTAATGTAGTGCTCTAAGTGGACCACACGCATGACCCGAACTTAAGAATTTATGATGTATGGGTCATCAAACTCCTTCGACTATCTTTTGATGAAACCAAGAGCAGTCATAGCCTTATTGACTGTGGCCCCAACGTGAGAGTCCAATTTAAGTTTGTGATCGAAAATGACACCTAGGTCGTTAATAACGATATCTGTGTTATTTACCCTTTCAAGCAGTATTCTACGTATCGTATTTGGAAACGTTTGAGGAATGTTTCCATAAACAGTCTGTTGCATTTAGAGCAATTAAGATTTAGTTGGTTATCTTGACACCAGGACTCAAAACCGTTAAGATCGACTAGTAAAAGATTACTAGAAACCATATTCTTATATGCAAGGCACAATTTCACATCATCGGCTTACACTCGAGAGTGTAAAATTACCGAGGGAAGGTCATTGATAAAAAGAGTAAAGAGAAGCGGACTGAGATGACCTCAACCACTGTTTGCCAAATTTTGTGATTCTACCTCAAAAATTGTGAAAAATATAGCTGTTCGCGATTTGCGGGTACGGGAGTAGGAGGGAGGTGGCATGGCCGGGGAATTTTTTACGATTCGTTAACGGGGATGACCAGCCATCTACGTTTAAAATTTGGTGACTGTAGATGTAAAAATGTAGGAGATTAAGGCTTTCGCACTTGGCGGGAGAGGGCGCGGGTGGGCATGGACGTTACATTTTTGTACCCTTATTTAAAGGAGCTGACCACTGACCATCTACCTTTCAAATTTGGTGTCTCTAGCTCTAAAACTTTGGAATATATAGCCATTTCCGATTTTTTAAGCCTGGGTGTCTGGGGGTCGTTCCAGTGGGCGTGGCCAGGATATCAAGGTCTCAATTTTTTGAGGAGGTCACCAGCAATCTACATACCAAATTTGGTATGTATCTGTCCCTAGCTTTAAAATTGTGTAAATTATACATGTGTTGCCGTTTTGAGCTTGCAAATATATCGATTTTAGCAATTACGGAGGCGGAAGGGGGCGTGGCCGGAAAATTGAAAAGATCACCAGCAATCTACATACCAAATTTGATCACTGTAACTTTAATATTGTGGGAAATATTCAATTTTGATCGATTTGCGATTTGAGGTCTATCGATATGTTAACGATTTGCCAGCCTACAAGTGGGCGTGGCACAATAATCTTAACACTTTGTCTGAAGCAGATAATTACAAGTATATATTCCATGTTTCAAGTCTATATCTTCAATAGCGCAAAATATTGCGTTCATACGGACAGACGGACAGACATTGCAAAAAACCAATATACTAGTTTCACTTCGTGAACTGGGATACAAATTTTCCAATAGACTTGCAAAGTGTTTTTGCATAGTACCTCACCACACAGGCAGGAACATCAGGGCCAGATGAACACATTGCTTTAATTGTGATAAGGTCGCAAAGTAGCGAACTTTTAGTAATAATAGGACACAAAATGCAGTTTGACGACTGTAGCTGATGTGTATAAAGCTGATTTTTCATAGAAGATGTGGAATAAATAGTTTCAAAAAATTTTACAAACAGATAGATGATGTCCTCATCTGTGTTCGTATTCACATTTTCAAACGTTTCAGTAGAAGGCAAATAGACAATTTTCGTTGAGAATTTACAAAATTAAAAATTTACTGTCCATTTTGGGAAAACTGAAGCATACGTGATTTTCCTTAGAGAAGTTAGATTTAGCAACTACATTAGAAAACACCAGGATTTGTCGATTTCTTACATTTTTTATAATACCTCGACTTAGTATTTTGAGATATCAGTAATTCATGTGAGAGCCAAGGAGGCGAAACAGGGAAATTTGATATCACTAGGTATACAAGAGGAACACATACATATAACAAGATGTGAGTTCAGGATATTATGGAAAAGTTTAATGGCAACATCAATATCTGTACAATCGTACAGTTGGGGCCCTTCGGTATGCAGAATCAGATCATTCATCTTATTAAAGTCAGCCTTTCGAAAACAACGAATACGTAGTTTTGGTACCACCAGAGTAGAATCAAAAGTGTTAGGTCTTAAAAGCGGTTCAATTCTGTGTAGAAAATCAAATCAAGAGATCACAGAAGACATTCTGACGCACTGGATTAACCTGAGCTAGGGACAGCTCCTGTAAAGCGTCAATAAATGCATGTGACATAACAGCAAAGCCACCAAGCCACTTCGGGAAGATTAAAATCTCCAAGAACAACTAAGAGGTTCCATTCAGATAATGTGGCAGATATTGATTGCATGTGATGTAATTACAAAAATTTCTCAAACAAACTTGTACACCAATGAACTAAATGTCCAATAGGCTCAGATGTAAAGGCGGACTTAACTCGTCCAATATATAGAGATTAGCGAATTTAGATTTGAGACCTCTAAAGTTTTTTAATAGGCAAACTCGATGGGGGTTATTAGTTTTTTGACGCTGCAACCAAGGTTATAACGTTGATAGGCAGTGGTTACAAAATCGGAGTCCCACTTTTAAAGTCTGAACCCATTGAAAATGGGTAAATCAGGGTATAACGGGTTTTGTTCAAATGTATGTAACAGGCAGGAGGCATCTCCGACCCCAAAAATATATATATTCTTGTTCAGCATTACTAGCCGAGCCGATCTAGCCTTGTCTGTCTGTCCGTCCGTATGTGTAATCGCATCGATTTCGGAGATTATAAAAGATAGAAAACTAAATTTACCGTTTTTAAGTTCGTGTATACAATACGCAGATCAAATTTATTTGAAATCATCAATAACTCGTCTCGTTTTCTTATCGAAAATTAATGGTTTTTTCAGCATATCTTGGTAATTATAAGAACTAGAGCCATAAAATTTGGTTCAAAATGTTCGCGTGACGCATACGCAGATTAAAAATACGCATACGCAGGTAAAAAATATATGTAAAAACATAATTCGAATACTACAGACTTGCGCTTTGGTGTGTACATAGATTGCAATGCTTTAGCTAATCACTAAAAATTTAGGAGCGCAACAGCTGATCATAGTGTGCGGCATGAGTTTCGTGAATGTTTGACTTTGTATACAGTGGCGTGCAAAACTCTACATACGACTTATTTTTTCCTTAAATTTAACAAGTTATAAAGGATTTGAAAAAAAGTAATGATGCAATATATATCTTCAATAATAACTTTTAAAGATATTTACAAAAAACTAAAAAGGTAAAAGACTATTAATTATTATTTTTTCACATTATTTTTAATTTCTTAAGGTCGTACATACACTTTTGTCAGTGCCTTTTTGAGCTTTTAGTGTTGTTAAATAAGAATAAATATCTTAAATTAAATTGTATTAAATCAATAAAATTATGTAATTTGTCAGCAACTTATTATCCCGACGAACATACACTAACGCAGTCTTTTAATTTCACATTGCTAAACGAACAAAATTTTACTTTGGACGAACTTATCGAAATATAACTTGTGTTTAATTTCGATCCAAAAGAAAGCTGCGTTCTAGCTCTTTCCGATTTCACCGTGCGTTGATCAGTAATAAAAAGACAAAAACCGGAAGATTAATGTATAAAAACTTATAGCAATTCTATTAAAAATTTCCTCAAATCATCATTAAAAATTATTTGATGCCAATAGCAGTACTGATGTTTATTTAAAATTTTCTATTATAGCAATAAATATCTATAAGCCGACCGATGCAACGACTAACCCATCACTTATTTTATCTGCGTCCACAATGGAGCGCTACCAATACTTAGTACGAAAGGCCGTGGATTATGGGAAAACTAAAGAAGGGTAATGTGCTGTTTGTATATAAAACTTGAAAACTTAAAACCATCACGCATTAAAAATAAAGTATGTTCATTCTTGATCGAGACAACGAACTGAATCAATATAGCTTTATCGGTATATTTTTCAGTTTCTATTCAGATTCATACATTAAATTAAGTATAAAAATGTTGCAATCGGACGTAACCGACTGCGTAAAATTCGTTCACAGTACACAGCAGCGGTGGTGGACATGGTCAACATATTTTCAGCACGTGAACAGCTACTGTGCTTGGTCGTCACAATGGAAACTAAATTCGTGAATAACTTTTAAACTAAGGATATTGCACCAAATTTGGTGGCACTAGCTCTTATGGTTTCTAAGCTATAGTCAAAAAACAATGCTACAAAGCCGATAATTATCGATAATAAGAAAACGAGACGAGTTATCAATGATTTGAAATAAACTTGATTTGCGTATGGTATACACGAACTTAGAAAGTTCAAGTTTAGCTTTCTAGCTTCTGTAGTCTTCCACACTCCTAGTGTGGCGAGGGTAGATGTTTACTATTGCTAAAAAAGTTTTTATTTGAAGTATATCCAGTTCAGTATCTGTCTCATCGGTCTATTTCCAATTTATTAAATTATTAATTAAAGTGTATTCAAGGAGTTTGATGCTCTGAGACATATGTCTGTTGGGTATGTATGTTATACGAAACTTCGAATGTAATCGGGTACGGGGATATGCTAATCGAGCACTCTCGATTAGAGGCTCATTTCTATTTTTATGAAACCGTCAGTTTTGTTAAATTTTAACCTATGTAATATTTCCATTTCAGATCGCTGGAAAATCAAGTATCAGAAGCTATGGATTACTTGTGTGTATTATTCGGATGTGAAATCTTAAAAGTTGTGCCTGGTAGGGTATCCACTGAAATTGACGCTCGACTCTCATTTGACACAAAAAGAAGCGTGGATAAGGCATTAAAATTAATTAACTTATACGCCTCCTTTGGAATAGAAAAGGAGCGCATCTTAATTAAACTTGCATCAACTTGGGAGGGTATAAAAGCGGCCGAAATTTTGGAAAAAGATCATGGAGTGCATTGCAATCTTACTCTGTTATTCTCATTTGGTCAGGCGGTTGCTTGTGCTGAAGCTGGTGTTACACTAATATCCCCGTTTGTCGGTCGCATATTAGATTGGTATGTGGCTAACACAGATTCCAAGAAATTTCAGCCCCAAGATGATCCCGGTGTTAAATCAGTTACGAGTATCTATAATTACTATAAAAAGTTTGACTATAAAACATTGGTAATGGGTGCATCATTTAGAAATATTGGTGAAATAAAAGCATTAGCTGGATGCGACCTACTTACAATCAGCCCATCCTTACTGAAGGATTTGGAAAATGATACGGAAGTACTAAAAACAACTTTATCCGTAAACGCTGCTAAAAAACAAGATATTAAAAAAATTTCTGTTGATGAGAATCTATTCAGATGGTTACTTAATGAAGATGCCATGGCGACTGATAAATTATCTGAAGGGATTCGAAAATTTGCAGCAGATATTCAAAAACTGGAAAATGTTATAAAAAACTATTTTACATAATTTTCTTGAAGACACTGAAATGTCACATTTATCAAAATGGTTGAATGATAAACTTTTAAGTTAAACAGACTTTTCTGTTAAAAAAAATTGATAAAATACTTTATATTTTAAATAATTTTACAAATAAAGATTTTATACGAAAAATTTACTAGACTTAATTTAACACTTATTCTGGCGTTTTTATACATTAAAAATTGATAAAAACGGAATATAAAGTTAAGTGGTTTTACGTGAGCTCCTACCACGATGGCTAAATCTTACGGTCCCAAGGACAGGATTAATTTAAGCGTCAATCTGCGCCCCATTAGAACATCAATTCCGCAGGTACCAATTTGAAAACAATACTGTTTGATCGTGACTTCCATCTTGGTTTGGAGGGAGGCCTACCTAAACCTCTTCTGATCTATGAGTCACGGCACCCGGTTTTATAACGCAGCACCACGTCAAGCCCAGGCTCTACCCGCATTTGGGTGTTAAACCACAGGACCCACGAAACTCACCGAAGGCCCGCAACCAAAAACCAGGACGGAACAAGTTTCGCGGGTTCCTGATTACCCGTGGTACCAGGAAATACGCCTCCGGTCAGGTCGCGTACCACGAAAAATACTTCCAATTTTAACTCGTATCCTAAAAAGAATACTTCCGGTATAGTTCCATGAAACTAGGTAACCGCGGACACCACACACCACCTAACTCTTTCACAATGTTACCCCCTCACACACACCCTCGCATATACCCTTAATTTATCCATTCATACTATCTCTTCACTGAGTTTGACTTTTGGCAAATGCAGCTCTGGCAAACTCACTGAATCTCCTGACCCTATCACTAGTGGAGAGTGCTTGACTTACGTCAAACCCACCACACCCATGTATACATACTGCGGCACACAAGTGAACAACCTAACAGAATCGCTCTCTGGCAAGCCAGCACTTGCCTGCCGAAGGTTGTGCCGAGATATTTCCCCTCAGTCGAGACGTCGACCAGGTGACAATCTGCCCTTGAGCAACATTGACACTGTCTTGCCCATTTCCAAGCTCACCCCACTCATACACCCCATTACAGAACTGTCCCTCAATCAAGATGAGCAAGTAATCCACATATGCTCGAGCTGCCACAGCAAAGAATCCATCATAAATCGACCACAGATGGAACCCTGCGGGCAGCCACGAACAACAATAACACTTACCCTTGCATTCGGCCCTACAGCACACTCCCGTCTGCCAGAGAAATAACTCTTCCACAGAGTTGATTCCTGGCATCCACAAACATTCAATTTGCCAGCTCAGGTAGTCGAAAGCACCCTTAAAATCCACAAAAATACCTAGGACATAAGTGGAGCTACTGGTCTTCGTAGAGTACCTAACATACCTCCACGCATCCTTCACATATCTACCCTGCCTAAAACTAAATTACCGTTCGGACATTTGACCACTCCTCTCCTGAAGGCGTTCTACCCTGGCCTTCTCCAAAAAGAAAGAGTTCTCCAGAACTCTTCTTCGACAATACCGCGATATCACGTTGCACACTCGTTAAGAGAAAGCTTTTCGCTTCAACGGTGCCGAGCTGCTTGCCGAACACTGTTCATCGGTGAGCTCACCTAAGTTGTACGGAAAAAGTCCAAGTGGGAATGTAGGAAATGGATTTTTTTTTGACATGTTTGCTCCAATCTTCTTTCCAATTTTTGAGTTCAATTCCAAAATGTTTATTTATACTTGGGATTGTATCAGCAGGAATATTTGCGCACAATGTTACTCATTTTTTACAGTATATTTTAGTTTTAGCTCGTATTTCGATGAATGTCAGAACTAGACTGAGCATCGGTAATTCTGCTCTAAATTGGACAGAAAGCTTTAAAGTGTCGCTATTACCTGGGGTCAACATTAAATTTCTTGTTGTTGTCTGGTCCAAATTCTCAAAGGTTGAACTTTCGGCACAAAAATCTTAACACTTTATCTGAAGCAGTTAACTACAAGTATATATGCCAAGTTTCAAGTCTCTATCTTCAATAGCGTCGAAAAATATTGCGTTCATACGGACAGACGGACGGACATTGCACAAAACCAATATACTAGTTTCACTTCGTGAACCAGTATAAAAATGTTCGTCTGCGATTAAAAAAATGTCCATGTGCGTACAATCGTAAAGACTGGTTTTCCTTGCTGCTGCCTTAAAGTGGATGCTAGGATTTATGAGGCAGGCTATTAAAGGCTTTGGAGATATTTTTGGAAGGTTTAAAAAACTGTCCGACTCCGCTTTGGAAAGTGAGTTCAAAGCTATGAAGCTTTTGAATGCATTTCCAACGCATAAAAAGGCCAATTTTAGGCTGTCTATTAGCCCTAACGAAGTTTCTGTCCTTTCCCATCTGCCCACAACATCCACTCCAAATTAGAACCTATCAATTTTTCTTCCTTCTTCCCCACAGAAAAGATATAATTGACGAAAAGTTAATAGCTTTGTTCACACTGATCAGCATTCTAGTGCTACTATAACATCCAAATCAAATGGTTAATTATCCAAGACTATTGCATCATTGGAAGCTACTGCTGAAGTTTCAAATATGAAGGTGTTCCACTAAAGAAAACAAATTATTGTCAATATTACTGTGGAAATATTCCATTCGTCGTACATTTGGGAAATTTCTTCATTTAAATTAAGTATTCCGGCCGAACATTTTAACAAAATTAGCTGTAACAAGTTCTGGCCAGACCACTTAATCATTAAAAAACGAAATGCGAACAGAAAGAAAAATCTATCTCCGATTGCACTTCCGGCTCCTGGTGTTAATTTAAACCCAACTCTTACAGTCTCTGTTAGCACAAAAAAATAACATCCTCCCTTCTTTTGGCTATCAGAATGTAAGACGATTTTGTAGCAAACTTAGTAATCTTTGTCTTAGTAGCCTCTCCTTTACATTTCAAGTCAGTTCCTTCTCTGAAACATGGTTCAGGCCTGACATCCTAAATTCTGAAATACAATCTAACAAATTTTCTAACTAAAGAAAAGATCGCACTTCTCGTCGTGGTAGTGGTGTGCTTATTGCTGTTGTTGCTGATTTATTTTCAGAGATAGTAATATATATGATAGTAAATAATAAATATATATGATATAGAATTTATTGTTTTAGATCACTCCCACTCATCTGTTTCTTGTACAGAGAATCTTGCCCTGAAGATCCTTATCACCCCACTGCAGAGGTGTTAATTGATTTACCTGCCCAGGTGCTAACCCAGATAGTAAGCGTCCAGAGCGAGCTCACCAATTTCCGGAAACCGATTTTTGTAAACTAATTCAGCTCTAATCCCAGACTGACTGGTCTCGGATTTACATGTGTAGAGACCTGGATAGTGCAATCGAGAATTTTTATTACACTATAAACCATATATTTGATATATCCCGGTTTTTGATTCAATTAGGTCTAAAAAGCCTATTTGGCTTACAAAAGAATTAATCAATTTAAAGAATAAAAATTCAAGGATGAACAATAAGTTCAAGGAAACTGGCTCTTTCTTGGCATTCACTCAATATCTGGTTTCTCGATCTAATTTCTCTGTCCTCAATAACCAGTGTTTTGAGGATAAGGATGATAAGTTGTAGGATACAGTTGCAGCGGGATCCTAATCGGTCCTATAGCTTCGTTATTGCGAAGCGAAAATCATCAACACTACCATCAACTTTATTTTTTGAAGGCACGTCTGCTGACTCAGATCAGGTTATTGCTCAGAATTATCTTCCTGGTTTGACATATTCTTACCATATAAATGTTACTAACTGCATTTTTGGCCTTTGATCAGAGAAAGCTTACAACTGAATGATTTTAGGGTCATCAAGCTCGTATTTTAACTGAGACCTGGTGGAATAGCAGGCTGCGTGCTTAGGTATTGTGCTGTCCCTTAAAGCCTTTGTATAAACTATTTAATTTGTCAGTCGAGTTAAGTTCTTTTCCTGATATTTGAACAGAATCATTTATTATTCCTCTTCTTAAAAAAGGTAACAAGTCTAATGTTCTGAAGTATTGAGGTACTTCTAAGTTGTCTGTTATTCTCAAAAGTTTTGAGAAGTTGATAAGTTTTTTATTCACGGAACTCACGTCTTTTATTATATATGGAATGCAAAACAAAATGCAAACTGATGTTATAGGCGTTTTTACTACATAAGCTTAATATTCTGGGATCAGATAAATAATCAATAACTTAATTCTTTGGATATCTAACTATTTATCTTTAAGAACCCAAAAAGTTTACTTTAATATAATATAATCGTTCGTTCTCGCATTCGCAACGGTCGTGTTTTTTTCTTGCGCCTCGATTTGTCTAATTTTCACTAATTTAAATCAATCTAAATTTCGATTTTATTGGCCTAATAATTTTATTACAACAGTGTGATTCATTTTCGGTTGTGCGAAACACATTGTTTTGTTGATTTATATTCTTTTAAATTAATTGTCATTTGAGTTTCAAATACAACAACAAACTGCAGCGCAAGCAAACTGATTATCTTGTGCAGTTGCATTGTTTTGTTTTTGCATTTTTCGCTCTTGCTGACATTCCGCGCTCTAAAACTCTCTTCAAGACTCTCTCCGCGCTAATATTGTTGTTGGTGTTGGTCGGCTGTTTTTGTTTTGTTTTTTTCTCTTTCATTATTTTTGCTTTGGTTAATCCCGTTGCTTATTTCGGTCGTCGCGCCCGCGCTGTTTATTGTTTGTATTGTTGTTGTAAGTACAAATCAGCATCAATCTAATTTTAACCCTAGTGTGCCAATTTTTTCATTCATTTTTATTTTTCTTTTTCTCTCTGAGCAGAATATTTTTGTTTTATTTCTGTATACATATATAATGTTTGTCTGCTATAAGAAAGATTGCCAGGTGCGTGCAAACGTAAAAATGGGATTTGTTTGCTGCTGGCTGTGTGACAATATGCACGAAAAATGCGCTGGCCTCAACGGCCCACTACATCCGCTAATTTACAATTAATTAATTTTTCATCCCCCTCTCCAAACATCAAAGACAGAAGTGACCAAACCAACTTAGTTCCCATGGATGTTGCTCCTTCTGATCCCGAACCTTTTTCTGATTCGGTAGTTATTAGCCCTGTTGACACTGATCAACTTTCTGGTGCTAGTAAACCAACCGAATCAAATGGTCAATTATCCAAGGCTATTGCTCCATTAGAAGCTATAGCTAAGGTTCCAAATGTGACCCTTGTAGGTGTTCCACAGAAAAAACAAATATTTGTTTCTAGGCTTGCCCCTGATACTACATCTGATGTTGTCAAGGCCTTTATTCTGGCTAAACTGAAAGCCAATATTACTGTGAAAAAATTCCAATTTTCATATATTCGGGAAATTTCGTCTTTTAAATTAAGTGTTCCGGCCGAACATTTTAGCAAAATTTGCTGTAAAGAGTTCTGGCCAGACCACTTAATCATTAAAGAATACACTGCGAAAAAGAAAAATAGGTCTCCGATTGCACTTTCGCCTCCTGCTGTCAATCTAAGCCCACCTCTTGCAGTCTCTGTTAGTACAAAAAACTAACACCCTCCCTCTCACTGGGCTACCAGAATGTAAGAGGTCTTTGTAGCAAACTTTGTAATCTTTATCTTAGTAGCCTATCTTTTCATTTTCATGTCATATCCTTCTCTGAAACATGGTTAAAGCCTGACATCCTAAATTCTGAAATACTATCTAACAAATTCTCTATCTATAGAAAAGACCGCACTACTCGTCGTGGTGGTGGTGTGGTTATTGCTGTTGATGCTGATTTATTCTCGGAGATGGTAATAACTAACTTTAGTACAGATATAGAATTTGTTGCCGTCAAATTGTGCATTAATAGTGTCTGCCTTTTTATCACTTGTTCCTATATTCCTCCTTCCTCAGATAATTCTGTCTATTCGATGCACTTTTCTGCTATACATTCTGTCTCCGCTATGCTTTCCGATCGTGATTTTCTTGTAGTTCTGGGTGATTTCAATATTGCTGGAACTACGTGGATCTCTAGTCCCGATTCTAGCGTCTTGAGTTCCACGACCCAAAATGATTTTCTCGATAAATTATTTGGGATGTCATTATGTCAAATCAATGCTATCCCAAATTCTCTTAATAAAATGCTTGATCTTGTTTTTGTCTTGGATCAATCTTTCTTGTCTGTTTCCCGTACTGAGCCTATATCATGTCCGGAAGATCCCTATCACCCCACTTTAGAGGTGTTGATTGATTTAACTGCCCGGGTACTAAACCCTGGTAGTAAGCCTCTAGAGCGAGCCCGCCAATTTCGGAAAACCGACTTTAGCAAACTAACTCAGCTCTTATCCCAGACTGACTGGTCTCGGCTTCACATGTGTAGGGATAGTGCAATTGAGATTTTCTATTCTACTATAAACCATCTATTCGATTTATGCGTCCCGGTTTGTGATTCAGTTAGGTCTAACAATCCTATTTGGTTCACACGGGAATTAAACAATTTGAAGAATAGAAAGTCAAGGATGTACAAGAAGTTCAAGGAAACTGGCTCTTTCTTGGCTTACACTCAATATCTGATTGCTCGATCTAATTTCTCTGTCCTCAATAACCAATGTTATAAGGATTACTTGAAAAGTTGTAGAATACAGTCCCAGCGGGATACTAAACGTTTCTATAATTTCGTTAATGTCCAGCGTAAATCGTCAACACTACCATCAACTCTATTTTTTGAAGAAGCGTCTGCTGACTCAGATCAGGCTATTGCCGATTTATTCGTAACATTTTTTCAAACTACTTATAGTTCGCAGAATTATGTTCCTGCTATGCCATATCCTTATCATGTAAATGTTTCTAACTGCATTTTTGGGCCTTTGATCACAGAAAGCTCACTACTAAAAGAGCTAATGGTTATCAAGCCCGTATTTTTACCGGGACCTGATGGAGTACCAGGCTGCGTGCTTAGATACTGTGCTGAAGGTCTCTCAAAGCCTTTGTATAAATTATTTTATTTGTCCGTGGAGTTAAGTTTATTTCCTAATATTTGGAAAGAATCATTTATTATTCCTCTCCTTAAAAAAAGGAAACAATTCTAATGTTCAAAACTATAGAGGTATTTCTAAGTTGTCCGCTATTCCCAAGATTTTCGAGAAGTTGATAACTTTTCAATTACAACATCTTTGTAGATCTGTAATTTCACCCTGCCAGCACGGGTTTATGAAATATAGATCTACTACCACTAACTTATTGGAATTCACGTCTTTTGTTATTAAAGGATTCCAAAATAAAATGCAAACCGATGTCATTTACACTGATTTCAGTAAAGCGTTTGACTCTGTCAATCATTCGCTTTTACTGCATAAGCTTCATCTTCTGGGATTTCCAAATAACTTAATTATCTGGATATCTAACTATTTATCCTTAAGAACCCAAAAAGTTTACTTCAAAGGTCTTGTCTCTAAACCTGTTCAAGTTACTTCCGGAGTACCGCAAGGAAGTCACCTTGGTCCGTTATTATTCACCTTATTCATAAATGACCTTCCTTCTGTAATAAACCACTCTCGGGTACTGATGTACGCCGATGACGTAAAACTTTGCCTGTCGTCTACCAATTCTCTAGCTGCCCAAAGTTTGCAATCCGACCATGACAGTTTCAAAACCTGGTGTCAAGTAAATTTATTAAATCTTAATTACAGTAAGTGCAAATATATGTCCTTCTATAGACGATTGCCATTTTTCAATAATTATTTCCTTAATGGTAAACCCCTTGAGCGTATTGAGTCCGTTAACGATTTGGGTATTCTTCTTGATCCCAAGCTTAAGTTTAACAAGCATATTTCTTCTGTTGCAAATCGAGCTTTTGGAGTCCTGGGATTCATAAAGCGCTGGTCGAAAGAATTTGACGATCCCTATGTTACTAAAACTCTATATACTTCACTTGTTCGTCCAATTCTTGAATATGGTTCTTGTATATGGTGTCCCCAATACAAGGTTCATCAGGATAGAATTGAATCTGTACAAAAACAGTTTCTGCTTTTTGCCCTCCGGGGTCTTAACTGGAATACTAATTATCGCATGCCTTCCTACCATAGTAGACTTTTACTAATAAATCTTCCCTCGCTTTCTAATCGTAGAACCATGCTTGGTGTAATCTTCTTACACAAACTAATTAATGGGTAAATTGATTCTTCCGAATTAATCAGCCAAATTCGTTTTGCAGTTCCGAGTAGAAATACGAGGAATTTTCTACCGCTATCTCTTGAAATGTGTTATAGTAACTATTCTATTCATAATCCTTTTCGTATCTTATGCTGTAATTATAATAATCTTTTCCGAATAATAAGTAAAGCTACTTCTATTCCTATCCTTAAAACTTTAGTTCTTTGTCATCTGTCAATTTGTTCGCGATCTTTGTCACCGCACGTTATGCGGCGCGCCCCTCGGTCGGTTGGGCGGGAGGTGGGTCACCTTGGTCCGTTGTTACTCACGTTGTTTATAATTGACATCCACTCTCGGGTGCTGATGTACGCCAATGAGGTAAAACTGTGCCTGTCAATCGTGGCAGTTTTCAAACGTGGTGTCAAATAAATTTATTAAATCTTAATTGCAGTAAGTGTAAATTAATGTCGTTTTATAGGCGAATGTCCTTTTTGAATAATTATTTTCTTCCTGGTAAACCACTTGAGCGTATTAAGTCAGCTGATGATTTGGGTATTTATTTAATAAGTTGACAATACGAGTGTCAACGTAAATGAAACATAGAAAACACAAAAGAATATATATACATATATACAAATGTAAATATTAAGAGCTAAAACCCTAAGAGAATTATATACTTACCTCATATTATCACTGACACGATGGGGGTATATTTGCCTGTCCGGCTAGCTATGCCCTAACCACAGCTAATTGTTGCCAATGCCATTACGACAACCTTCCGCTAGAGAGTTGTTAGTAGGAAGAATATGTTCTAAAATGTAAATCTAATCTAATAGATAAACAAAATATTACGGTAAGTGAAGGAAACAATTTTTCAAAATCACTGACGCAAAATCTCTGACGCAAGGGGGAGAGAGTTTTTAGTCCGTCCGGCAAGCTATGCCCGAAGATATCCTGAAAGCAAGGACTTTTTTGGGGGAAGAGGGAGGTCTGAAGAGAGTACGTGATAAAGGCTATTATAGCGTAAGACACGAAATGAATTGTGCAAAGCGTAGTCTGTCGTGCATGTAGGAAGGAAAAAGAGGAAATAAAGAAAGAAAAAAGAAAAAGTGCTACCCGTAAAAAGAGTTTTGAGCTTGGATATAAGACATTCTGATATAAAAATGAAAAAATTGTGAGAAAAATAATTTAGTTTTCTAATGCAATGATACCAGGTCCTTGCGAGGATGAAACCGGAAGGCTAACGGGCGAAGACTGATTTCTTTTTATACTCGTTTACTAAGTGAAACTAGTATATTGGTTTTTTGCAATGTCCGTTGCAAAATTTGCCGGCGCTATTGAAGATAATGGCTTGAAACTTGAAATATATACTTGTAGTTATCTGCTTCAGACAAAGTATTAAGATCTTTGTGACACACCCACTGGGATGCCTGCATATCGATACGTCGATACAACTGAAATCGCAAATCGGTAAAAGATGAATATTTGCCACAATATTAAAGTTAGGGTCACCAAATTTTAAATGTAGATTGCTGCTGACCTCCCCTAAGGGATTGTGAGCTCGATTTCCCGGGCACGCCAACTAGAATGCTTTCAGCAACCCCGCGCTCACAAATCGCGAAAGCTTACAACTCCTCCAGTCTTAGAGCAAGAGTCACCAAATTTTAAAATTAGATTAGTGGTCACCCCCTTTAAAAATCGGTAAAATTATTCAGCCATGCCCAGTCCCGTCCCGCAAATCACGAAAATATATATCTCTTTGGGTAACCTCTTGAAAAATACGATTTAAAAATTATATATTTTTTCAAAATTACAATCATACTGTGTGCAGTGAACGAGTTTTACGCAGTCGATTACGTCCGACTCCAACGTTCATACTTGTTTCGTGGGGTATGTACTGTTACCGGTAGCTTGCAATCTCTTACTTCTTATTAATGAATGTTAATGAGCATAAATTGGAGCCGATAGCATAACTTCATATAATTCCATATTATCACCTTATTTATTCTCGCATTATATTTATCACTGTATATTGCTCATTTATGGCTAGCGCAGCAATGTTTAAATATAAATACAATACAAGTACATACTAATTAAGAATAAAAAGTAAACGTGCTCTAATCGGGAGTGCCAGACTAAGAGATAATCTGAGCCCTACAATCATACATTCATACACAAAAGAACACATACACACACACACAAACGCACGTATGATGTGCAGTTTTTTCAGCAGCTTCGCTTGGTCCCCAATATCGAAGCAAAATTCATGAAAAACATATATATAAACTAAAAGTAAAGGGCATTTAAATATTTTAATTGCGTGGTCAAAATATCTGCAGCAAATGGGTAATGGTATCCACAAACCAAAATGATCTTCATCTGCGGAAGGCTTACGTAAACATGCTTAACTAAATTTGGTGGCTTTGCCTCTTTTAGTTACTGAGATATGTTCAAAAATAAGAGTAAAAAACTCTATAAATATCGATAGTGAGAAAACTGGGGGTTATCGATAGTACACAATACTAGTTCAGTACTTGTTCTAATGGCAGTGCTTACGGCTGATTTTATTTTACCACATATTTTCTTTAATATCTTCTGTATTTCTTAACTGATCTTGAGGAAAGTTGTTGCAGTAGATTCCTTAAGTGCTATATTACTTGAAAAGTTTATGTCAACTAAATTTAGTTTTTTAGTTGTTTAGGTAGCTATAGATTTCTATCGATATTAGGGAATCGGTGTGAGTTATCAATCATTCAATCAATCCTTCGTCTTAGAAAGGGATTATATTCTTTCGAAATTGGGCGCCTCACTGCTTGTACAAATATACACATTAATTTTATAAAATTTTCTTTTTGCGTGGAGAAGAAGCAGCATCGTCAAACACTATTCTCTCGGGTTCGATTAGATTCCAAATGCAATGCACTGGGAAGGAACAGTTCGGCAATATTTTGCCCTTGAGGCTTAGGGAACGTAAGCTTAAACTTAGCGTAAAAATAATTTTATTTAAAAAATTTTTGCAAATAAATTTATTTATGTAATTCAAAACAAACGTGTCGTTCCGTTTCCGGAACAATATTCCTATATCAGCACTATTGACTGATGCTATTTTGACGCTCTCTAACGAAGAACGAACGGTTATGGGAATAAAACGAACTATGAACAATACTCTGAGAGGTAGTTCGTTCGTTCAGTTAAGTGAGCTTAGAACGGTTCCATGCACCTCTAGAGTCTAAACAAGAACGTGCCGTCCACGTTTAGGGCTTGTACAATTGCGATTTGAAAATAATCAAAAATGAAGGGGGAACGTAAATATGGAAAATCTGGGAAAATTCGAAATTCCTTACGAAGGAACGAGAAATTTCCCAAGAACAACAGTTTTATACAGAGAAGCAGACAAATGGAACAACTGCAAAGATCAGCAAATCATTTTTTGAACAGAGCTGAAGGAGATGCATCAAAACCTATTGCAAACCTGGTACCAATATTAAGTGATCAGAATGAATTTTACGAGCAACTTGTGAGTGGATACAGCTCAAAAAATATGAGTAAGGAAACAATACGTCATATTTAATTTGTTTTTAACATACATTTTTTAGTTCCTATAGTTAAAGAACCGAACTCTGGAATTTTAGAAGGAACAAATAAGGTGCCATTCAGTCATGGACGAATAGACTCCCATGTTCATAAACAAATCAATTCATTTTTGAATCGGTTTGATTTCAACCTTACTTCGGAAGATATTGCCGCAATAATTTCAAAGCACACACAAGTTTTGAAAGGTAATTGGTCTGCGATCGGCAATTTCAAAATTGAAATACCACTTTTAAAATCTTCGAGGTCAGATGTCGATTATAAGCAGCCTCATGAAGTCAATAAACCAACAGATCTTGAGATATTGAATGTGAAAATGCCATTAACTACAAATATTTCATATCCCCTAAGCAGTTTACAGACGGAAATCTTCCATATTGCAAATAATTACTTAGACCTCTATTATCCTCAGCGATCCCACGATAATGCTGAGGAAATCCGTTTTGCATACTGCGTTCACACTGTTAATCATATATTAAAGAGTAGAGAACTCTTTTTACGTAATAATGAAAAAATTAATGAGCTTGTCAAATTTCCAAACCAACTGCCGACTGAGGAGGTGTCAATACCAGATAGTTTAAGGGATCAGGGTCTTTCCCGAATGAAGGCACTTATCGTTTTACCCTTTCGGGAGTCCGCGTTGAAAACTGTACAAATAATAGCGAACCTGCTGTTTAAGAATCGAATGGGTACGTATAATTTGAAATATATAACGAACGGTTTAAAACTTTTATGTCAAATCTGAGATTTAATGGCGTTTCTCTTACATTCGAAAGAAATCTTTATCCATCACCAAACCCTATATCTCCCACAGTTTTAAAGTTAGAGAAGGGGTGCACTACGGAGGTTTTCATGCATTGCAAGGATATAAGATATAAGAAGTAAAAAAAAAAGCGATTTACCAATTTGGCAAGTAAAATACCGATGACTTTTCGAAAAATCTAGATCAGAATATAGTAACAATTCCCACTGTTGCTTTTGTATTAGAGAATTTATTATTTTCTAAAATCCCAGTTTAAAATAATTTGCTGTTGTGGTATATTTCAAAATCACCAACCAATTATTGAAAAAAATATTTTCGGCTTTTAAACTGTTATTTCATTGTTAACATAGTGTTGCTTAGTTTGTTGCCCCTGAGATAAGTAATGCCAAACAACGAAATTCTGTAAGGCAGTTTGGTTGTAGCAAAATTGAGAACAAAAACGACTGCGGTTCCCTTTTCGCTCTCTCATCTCACATCAGCTATAAAAAATATATACGGAAACTTTTGAAGCTTTGCTACGATTGTCCGATTACATCGAATTATATACTGATCGAAATGTTTCGTTTAAACTACGAAAAACATACCACAACATGTAAAGTTTACCGGTTAATGAGATTTGGAGAGGTATGTGATTTAGACAAAATTAAAATTTTGGAGCCGTTAGGGAGTTTCAAGAATTCGTTCAGACATTTGTGTTTTGAATTCAAATTGAATTGTACCTTGTTTATACTCAACCGAAAACTCAGAAGTTCTTAAGAAATTCAAATGTATGTGGGAGACATATATTTGTTCCAGTTGCCGTGACCGGGATATTAAGGTACAATCCACATACCAAATTTGGTGACTAACTTTAATATTGTGGGAAATATTTACTATTTATTGATTTGCTATTTAAGGTGTATCGATATGTTATTGATTTGCCAGCCTTCCAGTGGGCGTGGCATTTCCCAAGTTTTAAATCTGTAGCTTCAATAGCGGCGAAAAAAATTCGATCATGCATACAGACGGACATTTCACAAACCTAATATTTTCTCTTCACTTTGTGAACGTGTATATAAATATGGGCCATTTTAACTCGGAATAAAAAAATATGTCACAAATAGTGTCTACACTACACTGCCTACATATTAAAGTTAAGGTTTAATTAATTTTAATTTTTATTTCTTTAGATCAAAAGACCGGCCATCCGATTACAAAGTTCGCTCGCTTTCTTCAAGAATTTTCTGGAAATACTGTGTATTTCCCAAAAACGAATCCCAAGCCATATGATTATGAGAAAACATTTAACGGTAATACTGATGACAACTTTAAAATTGGCATTCGTTTAACAAAAAAATCGATGTCTCTCTACTCTGACTTATGTTCATCGGATATATTAATTACTTCTCCTTTGGCGCTACGTATGATTATAAATGATAAAGACCAAAACTTTGATTTCCTTAATTCAATTGAACTGCTTATAATTGACCAAGCTGAGATATTTTTAGCTCAAAATTGGGAAAATCTTCTTTACGTACTGGATCACCTACATCTACAACCGCAACAGCTACCTAATACAAATTGTCAACGCGTACGAACATATTGTCTCAATGGAATGTCGCGTTTTTATCGACAAACTTTAGTTTTCTCTTCGCATGATCTTCCTGAATTTCGCGGAGTAATAAATAATAAATGCCATAATTTTCAAGGAAAATTTCGCATTATGAATGAAATTAAACATGGTGATATAAGCAATGTTCTTACACCAATAAAACAGGTGTTTCAACGTATCGAGTGCTCAACTGTAGAGTCGGCTTTAGAAGATCGCTATCAATATTTTATTCAACATGTTTTGCCGCAATTTTTAAAAGTTGGATACTCACATTGTCTGCTGTATGTACCCAGCTATTTTGACTATGTACGTTTAAGAAATCATTTTAAGAAAGAAATGATAAATTTCGTTCAAATAAGTGAATATACCAAAAAGGAAAAAATTTCCCGAGCGAGAGACATATTTTTCCATAGTGGCGCACCATTTTTGCTTTACTCAGAAAGAGCCCACTTCTTTCGACGCACTCGAATAAAAGGTGTTCGTCATTTAATATTCTATCAACCCCCAAATTTTCCAAACTTTTATTCGGAGTTAATTAATTCAATGCTTGAAATAAACCAGAACCCACGAGATGGCTTACAGGATACTATGAGTGTTAAAACTTTGTACAATAAATTTGATTTGCTAAGTTTAAGTAATATAATTGGAAATGAAAATGCTATGAAGTTAACTGTAGGTGTCAGAAATTCATATCTCTTCTCAAATAAAGACTAATGTCTCACAACATACGTCTTTGCGTAATACTTGTGATCAAATAAATAATTATAAAATTATGCACAAATAATTGGATCATCTATCTTTATACCTATGTAAGACAATATTTCCTGAAAGACGATTGGCTTTGACTTTGACAACACAGACAGTAAAACCCCAAATATAGTTGTTTTATTAAATAATATAAAATTTGATTTTATTAAAATAAACATAGTTTTAAACTAACTCCCTAAAAAAAGAAATGCAAAATACTTAACAATTTGTTAATTTACGAAAATTATACCATTATTTGTTGGTTTAAATAAAAATGATAGTTGATCATTTTTATTGATAACAACAGTACATTACGTGCCGCAATACTATATCCTTCGGTGCTAATGCATTAGTCAATATCAAAATGCAACGTTCAAGTAAAGCCGACTTAGTTGACCGATTACTTCGTAATATATACAAGTTAACACAATCAATCCAAAAAGTGTCGCAAGAACGGCTAACGAAACAACATAGCGATCGACAAAATCTGACACCAACATGTGCGCTCCAAGTGCCCAGGCTAAGAACGGTCACGAGGCGCCAAGTCAGCATTCTGTCGGTGTCGCTGCCCCAGACCACGGACTACATGGGATAGCTTTAAGTTATAATAAGTCCAGTTTATATGAAGCAGTCAACAAGCATAGTTCCCGAATAAATGAAAACTATAAAGGACAACTGCAACAACATATGATTCATAAGGTACCTGAACTAATACACCTAAATTTATACAGAATGTGAAAGGATGTGACACCATCAAAATAATATGGACAAGTCGATGATGTGTCTTCTTTATTTCCAAGCTCAATCAAGATTACCTTCGTACATACCAAGTGTTCGCACTTTGGATCAAAATACATTTTTGTTAAAGGTGATAAACCCTGTGGAAAACTTGAGAATCTCAAATTTGAATTCTTTGCATATCAGGTCTGAACAGACTATCTAATACTCAGAAGCAATCCAAGCTACTTAAATTGCTTATGTATGTTGTTCATCCTGAAAACAAAAATCAACAAATATTGTTATCAATGCGGACGGCAGTCCACGCTAGTGACGAAGCGTCACGAAGTGTGCAAAGTGCGAATAGTATATACATATATATATAATTACACGAAAAATGTAAATTGATGATTTGGATAGGACCATTGGAGCATTTCAAATGTTTTTTTTAATTTTTAACCCCACCACTTCCAAATCATGCTTTATATGATTGAATTCGAAAATATAAAAAATAGTTGGGCGTTCGCCACATCGTTAAAAGTTATTTTAAGATAAAAAAGGCAACTTTTTTTAAGGCTATAGTCACCGAATTTGGTAGACAGTTTTTGGATGACTTCTAAACATACAAGTCAAATATTTTAGCCACGCCCGCTCCCTCCCTCACAAATTACAAAAATCGAGCTGAAAAATGGATATGCACAACGCCTACTCTAAACATATCCGGAGTGTACTGAGAAGGATTGGCCACTCCGTGCTTCATCTATTCAACGATAAGATTGGAGTGGTGTTTCGCATTAACGCTCCAGACAATATCAGCAGACGGATCAATAAGCTGCTAAAAAAATAATTCAAATGTCGACATTTTTAAGCCAAGGCTGGAGCAAACGTTGAACCATCGTTTTAGAATCCGGCAAGGACACCGATATATCGGTTAACGTCCTGACACGCAGTATCCACTACAGCAAATCAAATGGAGAGGACATTCACACCATTTAATAAATTCCACTGATACCTACCCAGGTTTTCCTGCACTCGCAATTCCAAATGAACCCTCCGATCCGGCTGGTACTAGTAGAATAAGTTAAAAATGAGATGTCTGGCCTGAAGACAATTAAAAGTCCTAAGTTCTGCTTCTTTTCCTCACAATGGAAGTATGCGGAGATCACAATAATATATAAGCTTAACTTTGGTAGATGTTTAGTTACCAAAAAATATGATTTTGTAATTGATCATAAATGTATATAAAAAATAATCTTTAATAATAAGCCATAAGCTTTATTGTTTTGTAATTATAGCGAACTAAATTTCTATAAAGTAATCTTTGCGAATTTAAGTGATAACCGAGTTTGTTAACACAGCCAAAAAGGTTTTAATGCGTGCGAAACAGCCAAAGAGCGACACGATAATAAAAATGCAGCATCGCTGATATTGATGCACTACCCGCTGAGAACAATTGATAAGAGTGATAACTGAGCGATAATAAGAAAAAATGGAGTGTAATGTGAGAAGCGCTAGATAGGTAATATGGTAATATTGAGCTTTATTGTGTTATGCGAGAAGCGCTAATTCAACGGTATAGAGAATTAGCTTGCCTCGCAGGGCAAGTTACAAAGATTTAGTTTTTATCTGTTGAGCCGAACATACTCGTCGAACGATTGAGCTTCAACAGAATCGTTAAGGGGAAGCAGACACAGATTGTTAGTTGCTCGTTTTATAACTACATTAGCCGTCTTGAGAACTGACCAATTCAACCACTCTGGCTAGTGGCCGTTTTAGAGGAGGTAAGTTCTCGTCTTTAACGATAAGGCTTTGGAATTTGCCATTTAGATCGCTCTTGCAGAAGATTTAAATATTCTTCTCGCCAGTGATGCCAAAAGACTTTGTTCAGATACGAAACTCGTTGCCAGCTATCCAAACGATTGCAGTTGAGCCGTGTCACATCAGGCTTTCTGAATCTATAATGAGCTGGTGTTAGAACATCAAGATCTTCTGAAATGGGAAGTACGATCGTATCTTATCACAGCCGCCTCCCAAAGGCCACTAAAATGAGGGGAACACGAAGGAATGAATCGCCAGTCAAATCTGACGTGTCTTGCCACGCGTGCATATGAAGCGTTTAATTAAGAAACGCAGCCGTAGACAGAACCTTTACCAGCTCAAGGTAGATGGCTTTCGTGGCGAAGCAAATAAAAATGCTTATATAGCATTTTATGGGATCTTTGTTGAGACTATCAGTCTTGTAAAAGAATGGTCCGCAAAAGTTCACGCCGGTTAATAGCGAGATCCAGCAAGTCGCTCTTTTGCCAGATCAGCCATTATGTTCTCCACCAAACGTGGTTTGTTCCGGAAACATCTTATGCATTTGTCGACTATCTTGGAGGCTGTTTTATGCCCACCAATTGGCCAGTACTGCAGACGAATGACTGCCAACAAAGCTCGTGGTCCAGCATGGAGATTCCGCTCATGAATGATAATAGCGGCTGTAATAGCATGCTGTCTAGGCAGTATAATAGGATGCCGGGCCTCATAAGGAAGTGTTGACTTTTTGAGACGCCCAAGAATGAACTTGTACACATACGCGAATACTTGTTGAATGTTGAATTGTTGGAAAACGAGTTCACGGATTCGCATATCATTTTGGCATCATCAGTGGGATTTTGGATAAAAAAGTACTCTTTGGCGTACCTCCAATGTTGGCTTTTCAAGAAGACAAGATGCACACCAGGAACTCGTGAACCAATCAAAAATGTAGGCAGAGTTGTGATCCTATGAACTCATTTGGAGTTGCCCCTTTAAAAAGAATGTCAGCTCGGTTGATGGCTGTCCTGGATAGTCACTATTCGATTTTCGCATCCAAGAAAGACATATTGACGAGTCTGCCTAACAATAAAATGTTCCAGTAAACAGTTTCAGTGCAGCTACTTTCTACATTAATTGGGCCAAGAAAAGTTACCCACAAAGTTCAAATTTCGGCACCGTATGAGTTTTAAACTTCTTCCCAGGCAGTATTCAAAGCAGCTGGAAGACTCTCATCGCAATCTAACTCTCCTTCCAAAGAAGCTGCAGAAAAAACTTGGCTTTTACAATAACTGCTCCAATTAATCCGAAAGGATCGTAAAAACGAGTGATAGTGGACAGAACAGATCTCTTGCAAGGTGAAGGATCCCAAGAAACACCTAGAGTTGTGGTAATGTCGCTTCCACCGCTAAACTTTAAAAATAAGTCCTTGTTTTTATCAGGAATGTCTTTTAGCACGGCAGAATCAAAATGACCTTTAGAGAGGATGCCTTTTGTTTTATTTAAAACTTCGATTACTTCTTGCACCGAGTCACCGCCAGATATACAGTCATCGACTTAAAAATCTCTTCGAAGAATTATGACACCACTTGGAAATGAGGGTTGCTCATCTTCTGCTAATTGCTGCATTGCTTGAACTGCAAGAAAAGAAGCCGGTTTCGTACCAAATGTAACTGTTATTTCAGATTCAGTTAAATCTCGCCAGAGAATGCATTGTAGGTAGATACAGCTGTGATCCACCATTCAATACTGCACGACAAGGAACTAACGTGCCAGCGCGAATCTTTATCAGAACAATGGCAGGACCCCAACATCGCTGCTGAGCAGGAGAAGGAGAAACTGGAACGAGAGTGCAAGTGTAAACAATCGAAGGCGAAAAATCCAAATGCAACAATGTATGGTGTTTGGCTCCACAGGTGCGACAATTTCCAGAATTACATGATCGTAAAAGACGTACTTTTTTAAGACAGTTGGGGCATAGAGACAACCTGTTTGCTTCTTTAAGACGCAAGTCTGGAGACAAATTGCCAAATCTGGGGCATTGCCATATACAATGTTCTGTGCTATCACAAAATACACAAACATTCGATATTCCACTGGGGTTAATATTTATGTTCTTGCCCACCTGAGAGCTCGGCGTATACGTTGCCATAGCATAATACACACTCTCTAGTGAGCTGCATCGTTGCAAACACCGGCTCCTCCAGCTTCTCTTCCCAGTTTGCCTGCGAAACAGTATCAAATAAATGCAGCAGCTATTGAACTATGATGGCTCCAACAATTTGTCCTTGTTGCCCAAACTGGTCAGAGCAGGAATGTGGGCATTGAACTTATCAGATCGCTTGAACTTATCAGATTCGCTAAGCATACATATTCCATTCTCTACTTTCTTGAGCCTCAGCAATAAAACGATATGAGCCTGAAATACTAAACGATGGTTTTCAAATCTTTGTTGTAATAAATCTAATGCAATAGTATAATTAGCTTCTGATATTTCCAACGAACGAGTAGTATCTAGTGCAGAATCCTTCAAACAAATGCTGCAATTTTTAAATTTTTGTTAGTTCGTTGTGATTTTCGATTATAGTTATGAACATGGAAAAGAAATCTGCCCAGTCCGTATAAGACCAGAAAACGTCGGTAAATTGATTGGCGGTTGCTCCGGTAACGCTCGAGATCTGGTAATTGCAGCGGCATGAAGAGGATAAATAAAAAGCGTAGAACAAGATGTTCTACTAAGCTTGGCGATGTTTCCAACGTGACTGCAAGTTCATCGAATGGATATCGCAACTCACTGCCGATTTCGTCTAAATCCAATTCCTCCAATTTATTTTGGGCCTCTTCAAATGCAGATTTTATCTTCTCCATCCGTTTAAGCAGTACCGCCAACGAAATCTCTTCGATATTGGCAAGGGGTGTTTCGTTGAGGTTGGTTTGTAACGCCTGCAACCGTTCATAAGACAACGCCACCTTCACTTTAAAAAGACACCCTGTTTGTAGGTTGATCGACTGAATCAGCGGTCGAACTTTCCATTATACCCAAAAAAATTAACAAAGACTGCGAATAAATAGTCTGACCCGAAACGGCACTTATGTATGTATGTATGTACTTATTTGCATGTATGCGGGAAAAGTTTCACTGTCACTCTACTTGAAAACGTGCGCGCAACAGTTACCCGAATACAATTTTAAGCAGAATACAAGAATGCCGGGAGCCAATGCGTCTGTCTGTAAGTTTATGTACAGACTCCGCTATGCAATTTACCGCATGGCACCTTCTTGTCTGTAAGTACGTTTTTGTTTCCGCCGAAACAAATTTCAAATGAGATCTATAGTATTGCTCTATTCTGCTCACATACGCGCTTTGAAAAGCTTGGGTAACACGGAGCAGATCGCTGGAGGTATATTGTGCAGATTATTCTACAAAAGCTGAACCCAACTTCACAGGCCAAGTGGGTGAGAAGCTAGAGGATTCGTCGTTCGTCAACCTGATACCATCGGGGAATGGGAAAAACATAATAACTAACACGAGTATATCGGTATTTATCGCCAGTCTGCGTTTTGTGTGATACACCTGGCCATATCATAAATAATTCTTCTCGATTTAAAGCTTGGTCCTTTACGACTCAGGGAAGCTAAGCACCTTCCATTATGCTTGAATTGTTTAAAGAAAGGTCATCGATTGCGATCATGCAACTAAGTATGCTGTAGGACATGTGGAGCCAAACATCATTCGTTGCTCCACATAAACAATTCTCCCTCGTGTTCGGGACACCCTACACAAGCTGTCGATGCCCATTCCTCTTTTTCTAATTCGTCGCCATCTGCATCAACCTCTCTTGTTGTCCAGTACCTCAGCAGTGATGTTGTCATGTTAGCCACTGCTATGGTGCTTGTTAAAAATCGATCTGGCACATAATTACCGTATCGTGCCCTTTAAGACTCTGGCTCTCAGCTTCATCTGCTTACTTCTCGTCTCTCGCACCAGATTCAATCACGAAAGAAAAAATCATCAGTCATTGTCTCTAGTCTTGAAGATTCTCGTTTTGCCACAGAAGGCACTGTCAATCTTCAATCCCAAGTCTCAGAGTACTCGACATGCCTCACTGCTGTGGTAGCACCTAACATAACTGACAGCCAACCAAGTTTCGCAATTAATACAGCAAATTGAAACACTCCCTCCTACATAACATTTGATCCATGGATCTTTGCGCTTCAGCGCGTGGACTACAGCCGATTTGAACTCAATTTCTGAAAATCGCTTAGAGGAGATAGTGCGTCGATTTTGGGAGATAGACGGTTGCTTGGACACTATACCTACTAACTCCAAGAAAGAAAATTACTGTGAAGAACATTATGTTAGCACATTTTCCAATTTACCTAGTGGTCAATACTACCCGTTAAGCGAAGTTTGGAGCTATATGGAACTCGTACAACAACAAGCTTTCCGTCTTTTTCTGGCTCTTGAAAGAAACCTAAAAAATCGCCCTTATCTCACGGTTCAATATTCACAATTTTTAACTGAATATTTAGATCTTAGTCATATGTCGCCCATCGCTCCAGAATCCCTGGGAAGCTGCAAATATTTTCTGCCGCACCATTGTGTGTTTAAAGAAAAGAGTTCTACGACGAAGTTGAGAGTCGTGTTTGACGGTTCTGCAGCCACTTCATCAGGAAATTCATTTAATGAACTGTTAATGGCTGCTCCTGTCATTCAAAGCTCATTATTTCACATCCTTCTTCGCTTTCGCACATTTCTTATTGCCTTAACTGGTGATATAGGAAAATTATTTCATATCCTTCTTCGCTTTCGTACATTTCCTGTATTCCTATGTGGACGATCGCATTTCTGATGGTGACTCGATTTCAGAGGTAATCGAAATTCCTGGTTTGGTATTTCGGCGAACGAAGATTTTAAGTGGCGGAAATGGTGCTCCAGCGATTCTACTTTACTGCAAAATATATGGAAAGGAAGAATAGGAATCTTTTCTTAAGTTTGATGATGGGAGCGACATAAAAAAATTCTCGGACTCGCTTGAGATTCAGCCTCGGATCAACTGTTGTTCTCCTCCTCTTTCATTCAGCCAAGATCAAAGCCATCTAAGAGATCGATTCTCTCGACTATAGCCCGTTTATACAACCCACTTAGACTTATATATTATATTATATTTTTTATATTGGATGTAGATGTACTAACGAGGAGTACATTCAAGTGGCCCAACGATACCAAGCACGGGCTTGTTAACGCGCGGACCCAGGCAAAATGCCACCCACCTCCCGCCCAACCGACCGAGGGGCGCGCCGCATAACGTGCGGTGACGAAGATCGCGAACAAATGGAAAGATGACAAGGGACTAAAGTTTAAAGGATACGAATAGAAGTAGCATTACATATTATTCGGAAAAGATTATTATAATAAGAGCATAAGATACGAAATGGCGGTAAAAAATTCCTCGTATTTCTACTCGGAACCGCAAAACTAGGACCGGTAATATCGAAGGCTAAGATCTTCTTGCAACAGATTTGGAATGAAAGGCTTAATTGGGACGAGAGCCTGCCATCATCATTAGCATCGGCTTCGCATGACCTCTGTAGCAGTTTTAGGAATGCGCAGTTGTTTAAATTCCCTCGTCTTGTGTTAATACCTTCGGCAGAGGTAGAAATGCATGGTTTCTGCGACGCCAGCATCGAAGCGCATAGAGCCTGCATTTTCTCGACGGCATCTACCTAGTGGTCAGCTGTTATGCTCTAAGTCGCGAGTAGCTCCTTTAAAAACAAGTACAGTTACAAAGCTGGAACTCTGTGGTGCCGTTCCATTAGCTAACCTCATGAGTGAAATATCGAGGATCAATCTTTTTAGAGGAAAATTTTATTGCTCTTTAGATTCATCCGTAGGCTTTTCATGGATAAACACATAACCATCGAATTTAAACGTTTTTGTAGCTAATCGAGTTTTCGCCATTCAAAAGTAACCCACGGCATGGAATGGCGCCACGTTCCCACTTCTCTCAATCCGGCGGACATACTCTCTAAAGGATCTACACCATATGAATTATGTCACTCGTCACTCTGGTTTAACGGCCTACAGTTCCTTTGTGGAAACAAATCGGACTGGCCGGCTTCTTGTCTGCCAGAAAAATCAAACCTCGAATTAAGGAAAAGCGTCCTTCTTGTTGCATCTCCCTTAGTCGACATATCTGCCACTTGTAAATACGCCAACTCTTTTAATACACTGCAGCGTATATATGTCTATAAATATGTCTATAAATTCATACATAGAGTCAGACAGCCTGGATTAACAGTGCTTGACATGCAACATGGTAGTCGTCTCTTATTACGTCTCGTCCAAAGCGCACATTTAGCAGAAGACATTAAAACGCTAAAAGCAAATAGAGTTGTCAAGCCATCCAGCTGCATCGCGTCATTCTTGGATGATCTTGGCCTTCTCAGAGTTTATGGTCGTTTAAAAAACTCCGCGCTGGACTTCGAAGCACGTCATCCAATAATTCTTCCAAGGCAGCATCCAATTACTAATACGCTCATTTTAAACTTTCATGAACGGAACTTACACGCTGGTCCACGGGCACTTCTTGCTCATATTCGTCTGCAGTATTGGCCGATTGGTGGAAGGAAGACTGTATCCAGCGTGGTTGGAAAATGTGTCAGATGCTTTCAGGCCAAGCCTCTTTTAGTAGAGCACATCATGGCTGATCTTCCCAAGGAACGCTTGATTATTGCGGACCATTTTTCTACAAACCAGATGTTCGGAATAAGGCTCCAGTCAAATGCTATATTAGCGTCTTCGTTTGTTTCGCAACAAAGGCAGTACATCTGGAGTTGGTAAAGGATTTATCTACGGGTTCGTTCTTGAACGCGTTAAAGAGATTCATCTCCACTCGCGGCAAACCACTCTGGTCGGACAACGCAACGAATTTTGTTGGTGCTAAGAACGAGCTACTAGAGTTGAAGCGACTATTACTCAGCCGCAATCATATAGACGCAGTATCAAATATTTGCTTGGCCGATACCATCGATTGGAAATTCATTCCCCCTCGAGCCACAGTCAAGACAGCGAAACATCAATTTTATCGCGCTGTTGGGTCCTGCACTCTGAGTTTACGGACCCTGGTCTGCTGCATATATTCGATTATTAATTCCAGGTCATTGCTTCCACTTTCAGAAGATCGTGCTGACATAGATGTGCTCACTCCACTCACTCCCTAACTGGTGGCCCCAATTTATCGTTCATTGAGCCCGATTTGACGCGACTTCAGTTCAATTGTCTGGATGGCTGGCAGCACGTAACACACCTGACTCTTCTGCTGCCAGTGTTACGGAGATTATATTGGGAAAGGTCGCGTAGCTATTTTGCACACCTCAACAGGAGCTATAAGGAGAGTCATAAACAAGCTTTGCATGCTCCCTATAAAGGAATCGGTTGAAAGTCCATGCCTTCCAACGAGGGGATTCGTAACAAATGGCCACAACAGCCAACACAATATTGGTGGTCTATTAATTTAGACCAACGAAGAAATAAAAAACTCTAGGTAGTTTCTGCTCAGGCGCCAAATAAATATCAAAAAAATTAAATTAAATAAAAACAGCTGCAATAGCTAATTCAAATTATTTATACAAATTATTTTACAAAAATGATGCAAAGAGTCGAGTAATATATATGTGGCTGTTGCGTATAATACGTCTGTTCCATTGAGCGATCGAAACTGCAATTATTCGTAAGAACAAGCTCAGCTCACCGACTGCTGCTTGATCCGCCGTGTGAGTGGTTTGCATGCCTTGTATAAGAGAGAATAAATGCTTATGACACCTCAGTGCATTTCATTAGGGACGATTAATCTAGTACAATGCCTAATTGTAATTTACAACTACGTCTGCAGGGTGAAATTATAGAATTGTAGTTGAAAAGCTATCAACTTCTCCAAAATTGTAAGTATACCAGACAACTTAGAAATTCCTCTACAGTTCTAAGCATTAGACTGGTTTCCTTTTTTAAGGAGAGGAAAAATAATAAATGCCAGGCAAAGATCTTAACTCCACGGACAATTTAAATAGTTTATAAAAATGCTTTAAGAGACCTTCAGCACAGTACCTAAGCACACAGCCAGGTTCTCCATCAGGTCCCGGTTAAAATACAGGTGAACTGTCTGTGATCAAAAATAGATTAATATTTCTGAGAACTATAACCCGTTTGAAAAAAATTAGCAAATAAATCGGCAACAGTCTGATCTGAGCCAGCTGTCGTATTTTCGAAAAATAAAGTTGATGATTTGCGCTTCGCATTATCGAAGTTATAGAACCGCTTAGGATCCCGCTGGAACTGTATCCTACAACTTTTAAGGTAATCCTTATACCAATGGGTATTTAGTACACTGAATTTAGATCGAGCATTCAGATATCGAGAGTAATCCAAGAAAAAGCCTGAATTGAACTTCCCGTACATCCTTGACTTTTAATTTTTTAAGTTGATTAAGTTGATTAATTGACTTTTAATTTTTTAAGTTGATTAATTCCCGTGTATACCAAATAGGTTTGTTAGACCTAATTGAATCACAAACCGGGAGAAATTTATCAAATAGATATTTTAAAGTGGAATAAAAAGTCGCGATTGCACTATCCATGTCCCTCAACATGTAAAGTCGAGACCAGTCAGTCTGGGAAATGAGCGGAGTTTAGTACGCTTTATCTATATATATATATATATATATCAAATATATCTCTAATTATTTTTACTTAAGCAATAAACATGATATGAATTTAAAATAAAGAAATAAAACAAATAAAAACTACTGCACAATATAAAAGCAATGTATATGTTTGGCTCAGCAGATAAAATATAAATCTTTATTTTGTAATTTGCCCTGTGAGACAAACGATTTCTCTACAGTGTTGATTTAGCACTTTTCACATAACACAACAGTTGCGTTATTGAGCTTTTTCAATGGCTTTCGATATTTTAAATATATAACACAATTATGGTTTTCTTTGCAATAAATTATAATATAAGTTTATTTAATGTAGTTAAAGTTTTATTATTAAATGCACGAAACAAACGAATCGAACACCGCTTGCCAATATCGATGAGATTTCGTTGACGGCGCTGCTTAAACGGCGTGGTATTAAGAGTGACCGCAATAGCGCTACTTTAGACTTGACTGCTGCATTTTCACCAGCGTCAACGAATACAAGGAGTTGAGTTTGGCAATCGTTGGCTTGGTAGCGTTGAAAATAGCACTGTGGTATGCTGACTCGCTGTATTAATGACAAATATAATAACCATGTCCTCCAAATTTCTTGCTGCTCCTGCGTTAGCTGTTCAGTCCAATCGATGTGTGCGCGCCAGATGCATTGGAGCAGTTTGTTGAGGACAATCATGATGCATTGCATCAGACGGACATTAGAACTTGCAGGATTTCTGTTTTCCTCGGCACTATGTTGCCCGAAATTATGACGAGCTTGACGCGAACGAATCTTGATTAGGCTCTATTGCAGACCCAAAATGTTTTCGTGGGCATGCGTTTCGACGCTGTTGTAGAGCTCTTTTTCATCTTGGCTAGTGGCCGGTATTACCGCTTCTAAAACTTCTTTGGAATTCGAGCACCACTTCCGCATGTGGAAACCGCCTCGTAAATGAACTTCTCTGACTTCTTTTGCCAAAGCAATATCTTGCTCTCCAGTGTAGCAGGAATCGATGTAGTTCGTAATTCTGTAGCAGACCCATCGTACATTTGCCATTGACGCAGCTTGTTGTAGTTTCCAGAATTCATAGGGTTTGCTGCTCATCATGGAGTTTGCCTTCACCTTTACGCAAGCCTCCGTAAGCTGCCCAACCCAACCTGGTTTTGGCAGCGATTGGCTCTTGCCATTTGCCCACGCGACCTGTCCCAATTTAACGTTGGTGTACATTTTCAAGCTTAAAGGCCGATAACACTAGGTAACAAAATCCAATTTTTTGATTGTATAGTTTACCAAACCAAGTTTTTCTGATACATATAGTGCCCCAAATGACGAAAAACCACTTTAAAAATTATCCTATGGTGAGACTTTTTTTTTTACAAAATTTTCAAAATCTGGTATTTTTTTAGCTTTTTTTTTCAGAGGTAAGTTTACATTATTGATTATTACTCGAGAATGTCGTGACCGATTTTGAAAAGCTTAACGATTACTGAAACCTAATAAATATATCTATTAATCAGTCATACTCATTTTCATTTTAATCATCGGTTTGGCAACTATATGTTTTTGAATTAATATGATAACTATTTTACAGTATTTTTTCCGCTTTTTTGAGTTTAAAATTCGGGGAAAAGTCGAAAAAAAAAATAATCTAATCAGAAGATTTATGGGGTCGGAGATGCCTCTTTCTGCCTCTTACATACATTTGCACAAAACCAGTTTGTTTCATTTAAATGTGTACGACGGTCACGTTCGATATAATGGAAATACCCATATACATATGAACATAGATAGTGCTGAGAGCTCGTTAAATGCGACGCTGATTTTGGCCGTCGAAAAAAAATTGTTCACTCCGACCGCAACATTTCCCTAATTTATACTTACATACTTATGTTTTTTTTTTACCAAGGTTTGGGTAGAATCGTAATCAATGAAACTGATTGTAATATTTAAAAATTATTCTTTAAATATTACAATGGTATTATCAGATGCAGATTTTCTTACGACCCAACGTAATTTTTGTACTTAAAAATTTTTTATTTATAAGGGAAAAGAAGTTATTAGAATTGCGTTACCTGTTTCTTTATAAAGACCCGTAAATTAAGAACGTTTTCAATTACATTCTAAATCAGATAAATAATTTTATTCATGTTGGATACAATTTGCAATTTCAGTTAACAGGGCTGTCTGAGCAATGAATATAATATTGATAAAGGTTTACAAATATGACATCCTTGAGGATCTTCTGCTTGCGTGTTCCAATGACCAAGACCTTTACCATGTTTTAACGACGACATCAGGAACTACATATAAATAATATTGTCGGCAATTACCAATATGTGTGAACTAAAATAAGGAAACCAATGCGTTTGCAAACCAAAATTGGAATGAAAGGAAGGGCAGGACTTCAGCAGCGGCTTAGGGAGGCAACTTCTATGCTGCTTCATTGATAGTGTGATTCGTTCAAAAAGTAGACCAGTTCGGATTTCAGTGTTTATATTTCGTTATTATGGATATCTTACATGCTGAATTATAATTTTTATAATATGAATTCATTCTTTTTAACGTTTGTGTCAAAATGTAGTAGACCATAATGTACAGCAATATATCTCTCGAATTCACATAGAACTTGGCACACTAGTATATCAACATTTAACAACTTCACATACTTTCTATAGCAGGGATGGACTTAATTTATGTTAAATGAATAGGGTGTCATCCAATTAATGAAATCGGGGATTTACTGTATAAAAAAACAATAAATTATTTAAAAAAAGTAATTGAAATATTGAAATCAGTGTCGTTCGTTTAATCATCAACAGCAGCAAATGCAAATGCGAGCGAGCAGTCAAAAGCGAACTATGGGGATGAGCTACGCCACCACTGTAAGATTCTATGGGTTTTCAGGCGTACTTTTTAGTTTCGCTTATAATAATGCTAATGGTGTTTGTAATTTATGTATATTTCACAGCGTCTTTAATTTATAACGAAGTACATATATGTAAATTTTAAGCAAATATTAAAAAAAATTTTTTTATGCTTAATTACTTTTGTTTTTTAACAGAACGTAGATTTTGTTTTGTATTTTCCTTCTAAACCTAAGCTCGACACAATTTGGAAAATGCTTTCATGTATACAGTACAGATTTGCAGTAAAATGTATACCATGGACAGTATCTATGGATCCCCATGATCTTAATTTACCTTTACTAAGTCTCAAACGTGACAAACAATTCTAGTTGATTGGAACGGATGCTTGAACTAAAGACTTACATTCCAATGTAGTACACTCAATAATTTTTTTGGTCAAGTTGACTGTCAAAGATCGATCAAAATGAAATATATTTCTGCTCGAAGATTACTTCTTAAATTCTATGGAATGAATGAACCAATTTTATTTATAATTTAAAAACAAGAATCTGCCTGAAATAAGTATATTTATATATATATATAAATGGGATACAGTATCTTCACTTTCCATCCACGAAAATAGGCAGGTAAGCTAATTGTTGCCGTATAAAAAAAGTATAAATTATGTATATCTTTGTATATAGGGATTCGGATTTATCTATGGTTTTAAATATTTTCGTGGTTTATTTAGTTACATGACCCCCAATTGAATAATTATTTACATATATTTACGTATTCAGCGTTAAAGAAAGTATTTGAAGTATTGTACAAAAATACAATTCGATTTTTCACATAATACATTCTAAAAAATCGATGATTGGATCTTTTGTTTTTATACAAACTAAACTTTTAAAAACCAACTACAAATTTTCAAATCAGAAATCATCTTAATAATTTATCTGTTATCAGAAAATAAACTAAAATTGTTTGAAACCTATGCATGTATGTATTATAGTTCAATGTTCCACAGCGCCGGACTTCCTCAGCATTGTATGTACAAAAAGCAATGCCTTGTTATGTAAAACGTATTTAAACAGAAATATAATGTGTACGTTTTCAATTAATTAGTTAGCTCATAATCTATTGACCAGTTCACGGTGTTTAGTGTAAATTAACGAGTAACTCGATCTCTTATCAAAATATCACGCGTGAATTTTTTGTTTCTTTTTTTGTTTTTTTTTTTAGTAATATTCGGAAATAAGTCTATGTGGTGGTTAAAGTCGTTACTTTAGTATTTCTTTTTGTTTATATTTAGTAACACTTTATGCTAGTAATTAGAATAATGATGTTGGGCTTTATGATTATAATCTTAAAGCATCATAGCGTACAGCAGGCCAAAGAAGACAGCCCACATTAACACAATCCCATGCATCTTATATATAGGACTCTCACCATCTGCAATTTTTCTAGCAACAAACTTCAATGTTTCATCTAATAAAACTACAGGAATTGAGAATTTCATCACAGTAATCCATTCCTCTGTAGACAATGGTGTCACTTGGAAGACGGTCTAAAAATATATTGATTTTACTATCGTATGTTACTTTGGTTTTTAGTATAACTTACAGAGAGGACATCAACATAAAGAATGACAAAGTGAAGTGTGAATGAAAGGGCCATTGAACCAATCAACCACAAATTGCACCATGGAGGCATTGTTATTAAAGACTGGTTCTCGGATAAGCTGCAGAAAATATTAAAATTTATACAGTTGGTGTTTTGCAATATTTATATAAACGAACTAACCTGTTCATTGCATTCAACATTTCAATGGTCACAAGGACTGAAAGAGCCATAGTCATCGCATGTGGATCGCTAAAGATTTTGCAATCTACACCTTTGAATTCCTCTCCACCGCCCAAACAGGCAAGATGATGAGTAAGTTGCCAATATGTTAGCTTTGGACCTTCATCAGAAAACACAAACCACCAAGCCGCCGCACCTACCGTTGCTGCACCGACGTAGAAACCAATTGCCATGTAACTAAATTAAAAATAAGATTAAATTAAAGATACGAGCAAGCACATGATTAAGCCTGTTTAAACGTATCAGCAGCTGCTCATCAGTGATGTATGTGTGAACATATATATACACTCAAGCACATTGCCCATAGCTAATTTTTTTAACGAGTTAATGCTCATTATTATTATATATGCTGCAATGTGATTGTGCACTATGTAGAAATAGAGCAGATGCTCCATTGTTTAAACATGGTTTTAAAAAGTGTCCAACCGGAAGAACAGCCATCCTGAAATTAAACCTTCGTCGGCTTTCCTTGGTGGCTTCTCCATTATATCTAAGTCAGGTGGGTTAAAGCCGAGAGCTGTAGCAGGCAGACCATCAGTTACCTTAAATAAAATGTTCAAAACTCATTTACGATTTAGTATACAGTGTTTACGAATTGTAGGACATACCAAGTTAACCCACAAAAGCTGAACTGGAATCAAAGCTTCGGGCAAACCAAGAGCAGCCGTTAAGAAAATGGAAACAACTTCGCCGATGTTGGATGAGATAAGATATCGAATGAACTGCTTCATATTGTTATAAATAGCGCGACCTTCTTCAACAGCAGATACAATAGAAGAAAAATTGTCATCTGCCAACACCATTTCTGCTGCAGATTTAGCTACAGCAGTACCAGAGCCCATTGCAATACCAATTTCAGCTTTCTTAAGCGCGGGGGCGTCGTTGACACCATCACCTGTCATGGCAGAGATCTCGTTCATGCCTTGTAAGAATTCAATAATCTTTGATTTGTGCTGTGGCTCCACGCGCGAGAATAAGCGAGCACGCGCAACCGCGGCCTTCTGTTCAGCAGGTGATAGATCGTCAAACTCTCGGCCCGAATATGATTTACCAGTGGTATCTTCATCCTCAGTAAACACACCAATTCGACGACATATGGCTTCAGCAGTGGCCTTGTTATCGCCTGTGATAACTATGACGCGAATACCGGCTGCCCGACAACGTACAATCGAATCAAAAACTTCTTTACGCGGAGGATCCAACATTCCAACGACTCCGACAAAGGTTAGATTGACTTCATATTGATAGAACTTAGTAGAGTCACCCAAATCCATTTCATCAGGACGAATTGGACTGTCGGCAACAGCGAGGGCCAAGCAACGCAGGGTATCACGTCCGGTACCATATTGACCAGTAAGATTTAAAATTTTATTCTTAAGCGCAGACGTCAATGGTACTTTGCTTGTGCCAACTCGAGCATGAGTGCAGCGATCTAAAACACCTTCCGGTGCTCCTTTGACAAAGAGTTTAGGTCCAGTACCCAGGCGAGAGGCCTTCAGTGGTGTACAATAAGAAGACATGGATTTACGATCGCGTGAGAACTCAAGGGTAAACTCTTTCTTCCATTTCGTTTCAATCTCACCACGAGCAGCAATAGCGGCTGATCTTCTATCCAATCCTGATTTGTTAACATTGAAAGAGTTCAGTTTTTCTGCTAATACAATCAATGCAGTCTCCGTTGCCTCACCGACCTTTTCAAAGGCCTGCTTAAATTCGTTGTAATCAATTGCCGAATCATTGCACATAATACATATCGTAGACAGTTCTTGCAAAGCTTCGTAATCGCTGGCTTTGGCTCTCTGGCCGCTCAGGAACAACTCACCAATTGGTTCATATGTAGAGCCAGTCAGCTCGAACTCGAGAAAACTGCTATCGTTACCTTCCACTTTGTCAAAAATGAACATTCGGGAAACAGACATTTGGTTTGTGGTAAGTGTTCCAGTTTTATCAGAGCAAATTACAGAGGTGCAACCCAAAGTCTCGACAGACGGAAGTGACCGCACAATTGCGTTCTTTTTGGCCATGCGACGCGTGCCTAGTGCCAAGCAAGTTGTAATAACAGCAGGAAGGCCCTCAGGAATAGCAGCGACAGCTAATGCAACTGCGATTTTAAAGTAATAGATAGCACCTTTGATCCAAGATCCTCCATGTGCTGGATCATTGAAGTGTCCAATGTTAATGGCCCATACAGCAACGCAAATAATGGAGATCACCTTAGACAGCTGTTCGCCAAATTCATCCAACTTCTGTTGTAGTGGTGTTTTAATCTCTTCAGTTTCAGACATTTCAGTTCGGATTTTACCAATAGCAGTGCTGAGGCCAGTACCAATTACGATGCCACGAGCTTTACCAGCCGCAACATTTGTGCCAGAGAACAATATGTTTTTTTTGTCTTGATTTACTGCACGAGGGTCTGGGATGGCATCAGTGTGTTTTATAACCGATACCGACTCACCGGTGAGAATAGACTGGTCAATTCTTAATGTTGTTGAAAAAATGTGAGTTATACGGATATCAGCCGGGATCTTATCACCAACAGACACCTCAACTAAATCTCCAGGAACAATTTCTTTCGCTCTAACTTTTTGGATTCCAGACTTGTCTTGCCGGACTACTTTACCCATTTCGGGTTCGTATTCTTTTAGTGCTTCAATTGCTGATTCAGCATTTCTTTCCTGCCAAACACCAACCACAGCATTTGCTATTAGAATAAGTAAAATTACTAAGGGCTCTACAAATGCAGTGAACGTTTCCTCATGTTCTTCAAATAGTGCTAATACCTTTAATGACAGAGAAAATTATTTAAAAAAAAAAAAAGAAAGAAAATTAATCCAAATAAGATTTCAATAATATGTTAAAGGGATTGTGACGCTCACAATTCGTAAGTACATAGATTTAAAAATAAGCAAGTAAGATTGCTATAGTCAGGAGTGCCCGATTATGATATACCCTGAACCCAGCTGCGAGCTGTCGTTACACACACTTCATCCCTCTCAAAAATCACACATACAAACACACACTCAAATACACGCCGCAAGCTAAACTATGCTAAATTATTTCTGAAATAATTACTAAACTAAAGCGCCTGATCTTTATAAAATGTTCAGGACTAAGCAAGCGCATTTATATTTTTGTACAAAGCGAAGTGCAATGCTGTAGTCCTTTAATTGTTTTTTTAATATTTCATGCTTAAGACGAATGGAGTATCCAAAAAACCGATATATTTATGATTTATCAGATCATGTTAAATTTAATTTGGTGGTTCCAGCTTTAATAATTTCTAAGATATGAGGAGGCAAGGCTATCACCGATTTTAAGTATACCTTAATCTACCTGTTACATACAATCGCACAAAACTATTATATCCTTTTTACCCATTTTCAATACGTTCAGGATATTTTGATACTAAAACAATTCTTTCGATCAATTGCTATTATCTCAGTTCTTTGCTATTGTTATATAATGGTCCGATATTAATAAGATTTTGCAGATATCTTAGAAGTATAATGGCACACATGTGAAAAAATTAATTTATATAAACACTTCCCCTCTTTTATAAATTTAAACTAAATCATGCATACAAGTTAGTATATTATATAATATATAGTATATACTGTCTACCTCTTAAAATATTCTTTCTTTAAAATCGAAATTATAGAGACGGACAAACACACGAATATAACTAAATGGACGACATATTTTTTAACAGGACGATTACATTTTTGAGGGATCAAACACGGGTCCCTCTGCCTGTATTATTAAACTACAAAAAACTGAATTCTATTTTATTTTCTTTTTATGTGTATAAAAACGAGCCCTCACCGAAATCACTGAAATATTATTTCTAAGAAACTTCTTTATTAACCTGCTGTGAGCTACTTTATGTATTTGTTACGGCAATTTACTTTAATTTAGTTTTGCAAACAAAACAAAAAAAATGATTGCGGTAAGGACTCGATAAAAAAAACCTGTGAAAAAAGTGCCAGACAAAGAAAACATCAAGACGCAATTTAACTTACAAATGATATTATGGCTGCCAATAGCAAAATCTTCACCAGAAGATCGTCAAACTGCTCTAAAACTAATTGCCAAATACTCTTTCCTATAAAGTAAAACAAATTATATATCAGATATTATGAACATGTGAACATCATCAAGAAGCACAACAAGTGCTTGCAGACAGAAGTAGCGCACCTTCCTCTGTTGGTAATTCTAAAAATAGATAAAATGTAATATATAATTAATAATTTTTCATAAAAACCACTTACATACTAAAAACAAAAACGTAGCACTTGCGTGTAACCGACTATGTAATACTTGTATACAATGTAATAACAGCTTCCAATAGTGGCAAACGTTCTTAATAATAATTATTATATTGAGAAATTGTTAAATCTCGCAACTTGTGGGGCGGAAATGGGAATGGACGATCTTTTTCGGTTCGATCTTTACATGATGTCATCGGAAAATTGTGATAGATATAGATTTTCGCGGTTTACTGGCTTCCAATTTGGTGTTCGAAATAAACGCAATATACTGTTTTCACATCGTGAACAAGTATAAACAACAAAACAGGTTCAAAATTCACATTAGGAGCATATTTTCAAAAATGCGATTATTTTAAATTAAGAATAGAATAATAGAATAAGAATATGAAAATTACAGAGATGGAACGTCAAGCCGGGAAAAATAATGAATTGAGACAAAATAAGCCACAATACCAACAGTCTTCCTTTACATTAGGACCTAGATGTCACAAACTTATTTTTTTCATAAGAATCGTTCAGAACTGTTATAATGCAAACCCGAAACATGATTGCTATTGTTTGGTTTCTACTTCGACTTGTGATTTGACTATATTTTTGTATCTTTAGTGCGTAAAACTCAATTTAAGCTTAGATACAAGCAAATGAATGTAACAATGTAACTATAAATAAAAATGTTTCTATACAGACTTGTGCTTGCGAAAGAATTTTTCACGAGAACATATTGAACTAAATTGGGTGGCTATTATAGTCTACGAGATTTACTATAAAAATTAAGATAAGCCGTGTTTTAAAACCGATTTTTATCGATATAAATGAAACGGTGCAGATAAAAAATGGTGGGGCACTGCAGAATCTGTAGTCTCGACTCGTCCTTATCAAGAATATATATGTATACTTTATGGGGTCGGAAATACATCTATAAAAACTAATTTAATTTAATTTAATTTAAACAGAGTGTAGCAACTAGTAAAAATATCCGTTCAAAGCTGTAAGATTACTATACGTAATATAAAAATATACATTAACACGTGCTTACCATTGGGTCCATACTTTTTTTGGTTGGTCTTGATCTGATCAAGGGATAAGCCGCGCTCGCCATCTGTGCCAAAGAAGTTCAGAGATTGTTCGACGGTTTTCGAGTGACCGTCTTCCATTTTGAATTGTTATCCTTCGAGTACCTGTGAATAAAAAAAAAATTTTTAATTATAAGTTTTAAATTTTTTTATTTTTAAGGTTTTTATTATGACAATACATACAAAGCATGTCAATTATAATTTAAATGAATGTTAAATCGTAAGAAAATAATTCATTGCGCAACAAAAATCTATATAGTAATTATACTCGTTCACGAAGTGAATTATACACATATAATCGATTTCAGTATTCAGGTTTATTGATTTTAGCGATTATGGAAGAGGGAGGGGTCGTGTCAGGGAAATTGTTTCTGTGATGTTAAGGGGAGCTTTCCAGTTATATATAGCTCAAAAACTGTAGGATATTTTAGATTTTTTAACGTGGGGGCGCTGGGTGGCTTTCTAGTCGGCATAGCCGGGATAGGTCGCAACCTTTGGGGAGGTTACCATGGACAATTAATTCTTGAACAACTTCTAAACTAAATGTATGATGTTATTGATCTAATCAGAGCATTGAAATCTATATAAAAACCAATACAAAATCAAAAATATTCCGGATATGGTAAAAAACCGATAAATATCGATAAGAAAATGGATCGTAGCACTGCGCTCGGAAAGAAGTGGAAGAATACGAGGCTTGACACAGTTTCACGGTTGATCTGCAAGAGCACAAAGCATCGTTTGAAGGCTGCAACTGAGCTAAAAAGGAGTTGAATATAAGTGCAATAATAAAAACAGTTGAAATATGTACCAAACAATTTAATTTAAAAGCCTGTTGTCCAGGAAATGTTCCTCTGTTAAGCCCGAAACATTGTCATGCGCAAAAAGTTGCAAGCAACAACCAATTGTTCGTATAAAAACAATTAAACATGGAGTCAAACGTCTATAGGTTTGTTTCTTTTATTATGGAGTAGTTCCAATACATTCGGTCAAAACCATAATGGACCAACACTTTTACGTCAATATTGGGAAAGTCAATCAGGAGCCCTGACAAAAATTCCTTTAAACCGATGCGAGGACTTTGATGAATTGAAACCAAAAAGTTGCACTGCCGCCCAATAAAGGCAACGCAACGCAACTAAATATTAAATTTTTAGAATTATCATCATAGCTTTAATATACAATTATTTTTATGGACTTAGGCATGTTCAAATACTACGGTTTTTCGCATTGATTTATACATAGATTTCAATGCTCCTGTTAAGCTCTGAAAACTTCATTAAGATCATGCTCTTAGTTTAGAAGTCTTGAAATACATGACAGTGTTCAGGGTATCCCCTAGTCGAGCGCTCCCGTCTAGAGCCTCCTCACTCTTTTTTTATGCAGCTGTATACATACATAATTACATGTATGTAATTTTTACAGCGTGCTTAGAATTTGAGTATCCAACCTGTATGACTGCAACAAGTAAAAACAGTCGAAAAACCTTTTTTTTTATTGTTCAGATCGCTCTTTAGAGGTCAACAGAAAACTCCCTCCAATGAGCGTAAGAAACAATTGTATGTATCTAAAACATAGATATATAGATTAAATCGAATTGTCACAACTCTAATTCTGAACCGGGTATTTTTTAAGTTTCAAGTCTCTAACTTCAATAGTGGCGAACAAAATTGCGTTAATACAGATATACCACAAACCCAATATACTCATTTCACTTTGTGAATGAGTTTTATTTTGAATTTGTTAAGTTTCCTGATATATACATATATATCCAGAATTAGTATTCACATACATATGTTAAAAACATCTATCCATCTAGCTCCAGACGTTTGATATACACATGTACATATGTATGAATGTATGGATGTTTTAAATGCATCCGAACATTTGATAAATATTTGAAAAAAATATTGTAGAATCTATAACATAGCTTAACAAGTACTTTCATAATAATTGATTTGAGTGACATAAATTCAAATGATTGAAATAACTACATCTACTTCGATCACATACGTAATACACACGCATATAGTATGTATATACATACATACATATCTATATATACATATATATTTATATATATTGTTAACATCCAGTATTCAAGACACGTGCGTATAGGGATTGCCCAACATACATACATAACATTCTTTAATACATTTTTTTAGCTTACGCACACATACACGATATAAAAAATAGAAAGCATATGTACTTATTTCATTACCACTGTTTGACTAACTTCGTAGCGTTGACTTATGAGATTCACACACGTGTCACTTTTGTCCAACTAATGCGTTATATGTATGTAAATATATTTCCAATCATTCAAGAGTAAAGAACTTAAAGCGTTAAGTACTTAATTATTTTCATCCAATATTTATATCTTAAATGGCCATGGCGATTTTTTTGTTTTTAGTATATATGTATGTGCACAGTTGCATGAATGCAATTTAAGTCCGTTTATTTAACAATTTTTCCGGTGTGTTGCCTACTATGACATGACAACTTCGGATTCAGGGCTGCTTGTTTTTTCATACAAATATCGATAAAAAAAAGTGTAGTTACAAAATACTCACGTCAAATATAAAAGTTTTGTACACATCTGTGTGGCCAATATATTTTAATATTGCAGCAAAATCTGTATTTTTTAGTGTGTTGTTTTTTTTTGGGGGTTTTTTTTTTTCCATGTAAATGAGATTGTGTGCAAATTGTTTGAAGATAGCAACTTTAAGTTACTATCCAATAAACCAACAAGCAATGAGTACGCAACGCCTAATTTGTCAACTTATACCGTGTTTATCATGCTTTTTTTTTATTTACTTAAACATAAGCAACAAAATTTGCTTTCGCTACACCTTTGTTCCCAAAAATTTACACTCATGTTCAAGAAGTGAAGAGTTTATTGGGTTTATCCAATCTCCGTCTTGTTGTCCGTTCGTCTGTCCATCCGTCCGTCTCTACGTATAAGCGCATTTTCTTATATATTTAAAACAAGAGTCACTAAATTTGGCAACAGTTTTCGGATGAACTCTAAAGATAGATTTATTACAAAAACCTATATATTTAATTATAATAATTAAGACTTTATAAAGCTGCTATTATACTGTAAAAGAGTAAAGCGCAGTTGTCTACACCAGACTACAATGTACCAATGTAACATTTTGAGATATCAAGGTCAAAAAATAGATAATAAGAAATCGAGACGAGTCGACAATTTGAAATAAACCTCATCTGCGTATGGTATACACGAACGTAGAAAGTCCAAGTTCAGCTTTCTAGTCCTTCTGTCGCTAAGATCAACGCGTTCATACAGACAGACGGACAGAACTAAATCATAGAACATGGTGATCAAAAATATATATACCTTATTGGGTGATACCTTCTTTCGACTGTTGCAAACATTTGCAAAAAGCTATTACCCTCATTTTCAATAGTTTCAGAATATAAAAAGCTTTTTGGCTTAGTGTATCTCATAAGATCTAGAACCACCGAATGTGATTTAATATGTTCACGTGAGTCACGTCAAGAATACTTGTAGTTACCTGGCTTCACACGGCCCAAGGCCCCCCACGCTTTATGTACATCGATTTGAATGCTCTTGTCAAGTCCCAAAAATTTTATTAGGATCATACTTTATGTTCTGAAGTTACTTTTGAATTTATTTTCCATAGGGCTGTCAAGCGCAGCCGCTAAATAAAGTGTTGAAATGCGAGGGTGTTGAGGGAGCACTATAACTTGTTTTCTTTAAAGACATTAAATACCAATTGTTTTTATGGCAATACCCAACGGACACGGTCTCCTGACCATAAATTAAATGATTTGGGTGGATTGCTGATGTCAGCCATTTAATATTGAAACTAAAATATTTTCACCACACACAAAAGTCTCAAAATGATGTATCGCGCTTGACATTTTTAAGATCAAACCAAAAAAGTACGGCACGATTCCCTACCATCCCTGAATTTTGTAACTATATTCTAAGTTGGTTGCTTCTTATCTGCTTTAAATGTCGAGGAAGATATATTTTTGTAACGTCTACTTTCGTTGCCACACATCAATATATCCTTGGTGCATTATAAAGTTACGCATTTTTATAATCCTAAAGCCATCAACTCAGTAATAAGACTCATTTCGACACTTTATACCTCTGTTACACCGTTAATCTCAGAAACTATATGAACTGGCGTTTGAAGTTCAGTTTTCATACCCTGAACCCATTGAAAATGGATAAAAGGGTATAATGGTTTTGTGCAAATGTATGCAAGTGACAGGCAGAAAGAAGCATCTCCGACCTCATATACATATATTATTGCTCAGGACGACGACCTAGGTCGATTTAGCCCTGTCCGTCTGTCTGAACGAAGCGATCTCGGAAACTACAAAAGCTAGAGACATACACTTTTCGACTATGGGTTCTGCTATACCATTTACTATAAATCCCTCTTATTACGCATAAAAAGTTGCTCTCAGTTTAAAAGTTTTTCAGTTTTCATAGTGGAGGCTGAAACGCAGCGGCGCAAAAAAGACATGCACAGCTTGCGGCGTGGGTTAGTGTGTATGATTGTGTGATTGTGCGATTCTGTGTATGTATGTATGTATGAAAGCAATTGGGCTAAAATGTATGTAAAGACGGTTCAGGGTATCCCCAGGTAGGCGCTCACCATACGCAGATCAAGTTTATTTTAACTCTTTCATACTCCCCCACCACTTATTTTACTTTATGGATACCATCCCCCGTTCCTCCAAATATGGACATATGGACCACATTTTTCAACTCTGCAAGTTTCATAAAGATCGGACCATAAACACCTAAATTATTCACATTTACACTTTTAATAGTGTGGGGCTGACTGAAGAAGTATAGCTGTTGAGTAAAGTGAGCAGATTAAAGCATGCGTCTGTTTGTATGCTTCTGTTTATGTTCGGCTCGGAGCTGGGTTTATGATATCTCTTAGTCGGGCGTTCTCGTTTAGAGATTTCTTATTTGTTATTACACATACATACATACATAGTATATATATACATACCTTGGGCATCTACCCAATGCAAAATAAACAGTCCAATGTAAACGGGATCCCTCCATATATGTATAAATACATACATAAATGTACGTACATATCACGAGTATACACGTTCAAATGCATATACATATGTATTTTTATGTATTTATGTACATACATATAATTACATATGTGCAAGTATGCACGTGAGCACATACATACATATACTCGTAATGAGTAATTATTTAAAATATATTTATGTATACATATATATAATTTAGAAATATGTAAAATAAATTTAATATTTACGCATATTAATGTATTATGCATAGACATACATTCAAATGTATGTATATATGTACACATTTTTCAGAAAAAATATATTTTCAGTATACAAGATATTACCTAAAAATAGACACTGAGCTACCGATTCTCATACATAAAAACATATTGATTGTTCGTTCATAAACACAACTATATATATTTGTATATGTGTATGTACAATTACAATATACATATTTACATACATACATATGTACTTTTATACTTGAATATATTTATATACATACATACATACATCATCATGCATACATATATATGTGTATATATATAATATATATATATATATATATATATATATATATATATATATATATATATATATATATGTATGTATATATATTACATACATGCACATGTATGTACCTACCATGTGTACTGAGGAATTCCTTATACTTACACCTGCTTTAAAAATGTTTTATTTTTAATATTTTGAAATGGGATGTTGCCTTTCTGTTGTCATTTAGATAACAACAAGCATGGGTTGCATAATCAACTTTCTACGCATACTGATACATTGGTCAATTTATAAATTCAAATGTATTTATGTATGTATGTATGTATGTATGTTCAAACTTCTGAACACTCGTATATTTTAAAATATGTACATATTTCTGAAAAAGTTTCCATTTATATAAATGCGCAAAGTACATACATATGTACATATCTCAGTATGCTTGTATAAAAGGCTTACAGGTGTAGTTAGGTACATACATCCATATACACACTTTATATATCACACTTTAAATCAGGATACAGGTTACAGGTGAATGATGTGTTTTAGTTTAATAATTTGAATTACATACGTCTGTTTGTATATACATACATATATATATGTACAACTACATGTGCAAAATACTTAAGACCTACATAGATACATAAGCACCATTTACACTTTAATGACTAAGTATTTCCAATAAAATTGGAAAATGTTAATTATTTTAACAGGTCGAGGTAACTTTCTTCTGTGATGTATTTATGATCGTATGTGTTTATGTATATTTTCAAATATTTAAAAACTTTTATTTACTCAATAACATGAACAAAAGCTCGTGCACATATATATATATATATATATATATATATATATATATATATATATATATATATATATATCATATATATGCACAATAACTTATAACTTTTAAATATAGTAATATACACACTTGAAACACCGATATATATGTATATATTTATATTCATATGTGATATATATATATATATATATATATATATATATATATATATATATATATATATATCACATATATATATCACATATGAATATATATATATACATTTGTATATGCGCGCAATTTTTTCAAAAATTTTTTCTTAATTCTTTTATGAACATATGTATGCTTATTGCAACTTCGTTGGTTATATATTTTTTTTACACAAAACATACTTTTATTAGAATTGTTGGAAAAAATCAACAAAACTTACAATTATTTATCTAAACAAAAATGTTGTATTATATAATATTTTTTAATTAAAAGACCAAGAGCTAACACAAAGATCGCGCTATTATAACGATCAACGGCAACTGAACGCAAGGAGAACGCTGCTTGATGAGAGTGTCTATTTGAATTACAAAATTCATATATTTTGGCAAAATTCCCAAAACTAGATACACTCTCTATTTTGGCCTGGGAAAATACTTTTAGCACGCATAAACTTTTAAGCACTAACCATCTATTCAATTTTGTGTCGTTGTGTTAGTGAATAGATATTTATGTGTATGTGCATACATTGATAAAAAAAAATATACACAGATATACATATGAATGAATTTAAGTAGCTGTGTTTGCTTATGCATAAATAATTTTATTATACAAAACATATGTAGATTTATGCACACTCTTATGCATATATATGATAAAAACAAATATATATAAATATATATGTATATAAAAATATAAATATAATATAATAGATTTCATACATATTTATAATCATATAATTACTCATTCAATCTTCTATCCATCTCTCTGGTTGTCCTGGCTTACGGATTGACTAATTCTTGAATGATATTTATCAATCAATTGATTATATTGATTGTTTGATATCGTCAAACAGCCTAACAAACAGTAAGATCTGAGAGTTAGCATTTTAAACTGCTGTTACTTTATGTGATGTAAATGCCCGCTAAGGCGGGTGTTTGAAATATTGGAAGAACGGTTGTGGGGGAAAAAAGATTGTGCGAAATTTATGTAAATTTATAACGACAAGGTGTGAACTATCTTCGTTAAATTTCCCAAATATAAATATAAGTGCATACATACATATATATGCAGTTCAATATTACGATATAGCATTTACATATACATATATATATATATTTATTTAGCTCCATTAACGTCTTAACGGATTTGAATGGTTGCATAGCAAATATGTATATATTTATATAAAGTCTTTAAAATGTTTCACTTACTTGCTTGCAACCATATAAATCCGTTAAGACGTTAACGCAGATAAATAAATGAGATTAACAAATGAGAGGGCTTTCCTTCTCCGTGTTGCATACATTTGCAAAAAAGCATTACACCTTATTTACACAATTTCAATGAGTACAGATTACGATAATGTGGTACGGCCAAAAGGTAATATTTTCATATATACAAGAAGAAGTAAGAACGGTGCAGTGGGCGTAACCCATTGCGTAATACTCGTTCACAGTACAAGAACGGTTTACGGTTTAGTCAAAAACGTTCTGTATGTACTCGTTCACGAAGTGAAACTAGTATATTGGTTTCGTGCAATGTCCGTCATGCTGTCTGTCCGTTTGTCCGTATGAATGCAATATTTTTCGACGCTATTGAAGATAGAGACTTAAAACTTGGCATATATACTTGTAGTTATCTGCTTCAGATAAAGTGTTAAGATTTTTGTGCCACGCCCACTGGGAAGCTGGCAAATAGATAACATGTCGATAAACCTCAAATCGCAAATCGCATATTTCCTACAATATTAAAGTTAGAGTCACCAAATTTGGTATGTAGATAGCTGCTGATCTCCTCCAAAAAATGTTGTGAAATCTTTCTACGTGTTCATCACTGAGCTCACCTAAGTTGTACGGAAAAAGTCTAAGTGGGAATGCAGGAAATGGATTTTTAGTGACATGTTTGCTTCAATCTTCTTTCCAATTCTTGGGTCCAATAGCAAATAATTCATTATATACACTTTGCAACCTTTCGTTGAATATCATTTTGGAGTTGGTATTGGCTAGGTAGATACCACATAAGTAGCAGAACGAATCGGAGTTGAATCGGCACGAATATTTGCGCACAATGTTACTTTTCGTTGTAGATCGCATTTCGATGAATGTTAGAACTAGACTGAGTACCGGTAATTATGGTAGGCAGCTTTATATAGATACTTCGATTTGAGCAGAAGTCGTTAACGTGACGTTATTACCTGTGGCCAACATTAAATTAATTTTTGTTAGTTTCGTCCAAATTCTTTCAGTTAGATCTTTCGGTTGAAAACATGGTTAGCCAATTTTCCCAGATAATACTCCCTATTTAGCGCTCTATAAGTGTACCGGTGCTCTAATGTGCAGACCGATATCTGATCTGATCTGATCAGATAGTATTCCATTACATCAGGTACCAGTAGTAGTTAGAGGTAGAGGCAGATTCTCTGGTCACCGGCTGATATAAGTAGATAAGAGACTATCGCTTGAGTAAAGTAGGCTGTCTACAAAAGCACTGGCATCTGTTCGCAAACCCCCTCACTAACGGCAAACATTTCGCCGATTCGGGCCGATCCGAGCCAAGTCTGCGCGCATGAACGCATGTGGACGGCCTTTTTGACCCATGACGAATTTAAAAAACGTGACATTAAGCAGGTTTGCTGAAGTAGTAGTATCTCAACCGTCTCACCATCGATTTCAATGATTAATATTTTAAACGACGCCCAATTAATGCATCTATGTAGGTCAAGAACACAATATATATTTTTTGTCGACTTTTTCCCGAGTTTTGAAGTCAAAAAATCTTAAAATATATATATTATTTTCCTAATTCAAAAATATATAGTTGCAAAAGCAATGATTAAAACGTAAAGTGCATATGATATTGTTTTTCCCTGAACCAATAAATATGGCTAAAATGGATAAAAGGGAGGCATCTTCGATCACCTTAAGTATATATATTTATATATTGTTAATTAGCATACATAGCTGAGTCGATTTAGGTATCTAGCTATTGTAGTTTCCGAGATTAATGCGTTTAAACAGACGGTCAGAAATGACTAAATCGCCTCAGCTCATCCTGTTAATGATATTTTAATAACTTCTGTGTTCTGTGAACGAGTATTACACAGTCGCAGACTGCGGCGTTCTTACTTGTTTTTTCTAATTATGGCAAACAATATAACAATATTAATATAAATTGGTGAATTTATGTGATTATATGTGAACGAGAACAATCAAACTGTTCAATACAGTTCAATACAGCAAAAAGTTATACAAACAAAAATTAAATTTTTGCTGCAGAGCAGAACACTTGTCGCAGAACTGCAGGGACGATAATTCTGTGTAATATCTAATATATAATTATAATAATATATATAATATAATATCTTATCTGGCTATTAAAGGGCCTTAAAGGTAAAAACCGTGTTGTCCTAATCCAACAATGCATTTACTGTTCCTCTCATCTTATTTTGTATTATAGCTACAGTCAGGTAGTTCATGACGCGGCCATTGTTTGAAAAGCCACTATGAAATTCTGGAATGGACTTCATGATATCAAATAGGTCCTTGCACTTAATTGCCGGGTCCACTGAAATTCGCTGATTTTCTGTATGAAATCTTGGCCATATACGATCTTGTTGTTGTATTCGAATTTATGTCATATTTAAATCTTAACCAAAATGTTGGGGGAGGTCACGAGCTATCTAACATAACGTCTCCACCGATGGCAGCAACGGAATACAAAATGTCAACAACACCAACTGACGGCAGCGAAAGCATAATAATTACAACAACAAAGGCAAATTATACAAATTAAATAAGAGCATCAGTGAAGAAAAGACAATACCAGAAAATTCAAAATGATTTCCCGGACCTCTCCTAAGATGTCATCAGTAAAGAAATTGTATCAATTTCAACACTCCTCCTCATTTTAATTAAGAGCAACGATATAGCAGAAAAATACCTAAAAGCAAAGCAGCCAACAAGCATATGTGAAATCATCTGCACTGTCCAAGATTCGCTCAACAACGTTAAAGGTACCATATATGCCGCATATTTGAACAATGTACCAGAGGAAGAAATTATTGAGGAACTAAAACTTGTATTTTAAATTTCAATAAAATTATCGACGGCGTCAGTAAACCATCTGGGGTAATCCTATTGGCTTTCCAACTTTACACTCTCCAAAGCAAAATAATTATAACGTAGAACACCGTTAGGGTTAGGGAATACATACCCAACCCAATGCGCTGCAAAACATGGCAACTGCAATTGTAAGAGCCCCCAGTTTGTCAAAACTGCAACTTTCCCCCTCACCATCCAGTTAACTGCAGCTGCACACTATGGGCCAACTGTAAAGAAGAGCATGCTGCCGCATCTGTGTTGTTTAAAAAATATCAAGAGCAAAAATAAATATTACATATCAAAACCAGAAAGAAATACAGCTTGCGTGAAGCCCGTACACTACAAAAACAACAAGCCCAATTACCATCAACCAATGTTCTTAGTTATTCCGCGGGTACCACAAACACCGGCGCACAAAAACCAACGAATAAAATAGAACCGAAAAATAATGACTCTAATGCCGTTATTTCCAACAAAACCACTAACATCGCAGCTTATCTACCTATCTCCCATCTACCTGAAATCAAACACTTTTTTCGATCATCTCTCTTCTATTATACCAAGAAAAAACACAGTGCTTTCTTCAAATAACGCTCCTTTTAACCTAACAGCTTCAGCTACACACCTGGAAACCCCATTTACATTGAATTTGAAGCTGCACTTGTTCAAACCAAGGGTAAAACACCTGGCGATTATTACAATTATTAACAAATATTACAATCATTAATATATATCTCCCATAGCTTTTGAGCTAGAGTCATTAAATTTTAAAGGTAGATTAGCGGCAACCCCCATTAAATAAGGTTACAAACATATACCGCCCATACCCCCCGCAAAACCATAAATCTATATGTCAAACAATTTTACAACTAGAGTCACCAAATTTGGTGGACAGTGTTTGGGTGACCGCCTCTTAAGATCGAGGCGAAAAATGTTGGCCCCATCTCTTTATTTTTCCAAAATAACAATAATAATAGCTTCTGTGTACTGTGGACTAGAGTTGCATCGAATCGTTCTAAACAAGTTCGATTGATCTACTTACTTAACTGAACGAACGAACTACGTCCCATATTATAGTTCATCGTTAATTTTGTTCATGCAAGTACCATTAACGTTCGTTCCGTTCGTTCAAGTCCGATTACACTAGGTAACAGCCAAATTGTATAGTTTATCTGATACATATGGGGCGCCATATAACCAAAAATCACTTTAAACAAGTAAGAACGTTCCAGTCGGACGTTACCGACTGCGTAATACTCGTTCACAGAACATGGAAGTTATTATTGTTATTTTGGAAAAATATAGAATTTTTATATTTCGTGGCTCGGTCTTTAGAGAAAGTCACCCAAACACCGTCTGCCAAATTTGGTGACTCTAGCTCCAAAATTGTGGGAGATATAGCATTTCGCGAGTTGCGGGGGCTGCAGTGGGCGTAGCTGGGAATTTTTTTTTCGAATCCTTAAACGGGGTGACCAGCCATGTACGTTTAAAATTTGGTGACTCTAGATCTAAAAATGTGGGAGATATAGGCTTTCGCAGTTTGCGCGGGTGGGAGAGGGCAGGGGTGAGCGTGGGTGGAACATTTTTGTAGCCTTATTTAAAGGAGCTGACCACAAATCTACCTTTCAAATTTGGTGACTCTAGCTCTAAAACTTTGGAAGATATAGCCATTTCCGATTTTTTAAGGCGGGGTGTCTGGGGGGCGTTCCAGTGGGCGGGGCCGGGATATCGAGGTCTAAATCTTTTGATGGGGTCACCAGCAATCTACATACCAGTTTGGTGTCTCTAGCTTTAAAATTGTGTAAATTAAACACATGCTACCGTTTTGAGCTTGCAAATATATCGATTTTAACGATTACGGAGGCTCATGTTTGGGGGACCTTACCAGTAATATATATTCAAAATTTTGTGATTTTAGCTCTAAAACTGTGGGAGATACAGCCATTTCCGATTTTTTAGAGCAGGCGCTGGGCGGCGTTCTAGTGGGCGTGGCTGGAATATCAAGGTCGCATTTTTTGGAGGAGATCACTAGCAATCTACGTACCACATATGGTCACTCGAACTTTAATATTGTAGGAAATATTCAACTTTAATCGATTTGCGATTTGAGGTGTATCGACATGTTATCCATTTGCCAGCCTCCTTGTGGGCGTGGCACAAAAATCTTAACACTTTGTCTGAAGCAGATAACTACAAGTAGTGTAAGTGCCAAGTTTCAAGTCTCTATCTTCAATAGCTTCGAAAAATATTGCGTTCATCCGAACAGACGGACAGACGAGTTGCGATTTTTAAGGTGGGGGCGCTGGGAGGCTTTCTAGTGGGCGTGGTCGGGAAATCAAAGATATTTACCTAAATCTCAGAATCAGGTTGCCTTCAATCGTAAAGAAAGCTGGATGCTCGCACTTTTCGCACATTTGTAAGTCTATCACTTTGAGTCAGACATTCAGCAAGAAATCACGTGTCCGTGTTGGGGACTTGAAAAAGCGTTTGATCGCGTGGAAGTACATGCTGGCCTCGATCAGGTTCACGTCAACAATATCTACTCCAACCGTAACTCACTTCCCAATGGCATCCCACAAGGTTCCCCGCTATCGGTCGTTTTATTTACTAAAGCTTTTGAAAAACTAAATAAGATAATCTTAAGGCATAAAAATATACAATTTGCAGTTTACGCAGACGATGCAAGTTTCTACATATTTGTAAAAAACATCAATGTGTAGCCAATACTTGCCACCTTCCATTTGAAAAGATCATTATTTAAAAATGTATACCATCTTAATATACTTAGTATTGTTTTTGATTCAAAATTTAATTTTAGGCAACACGGTTCTCAACTAAAATTAAGCTTAGAAGCCAGACTTAATAATATAAGATTTCTTAGCTCTACATTTTTTGGAATCCACTTAAACACACTAGTAAATATCACTAGATCTCTTTTCGTCTCCAAACTGGATTATGGATTCCCGATATTCGGCTGGAGTTCGGATTCTAACCTAAAAAAATTCAGGCGCCATACCACGTCGCAACATTAACGCATTCCTAACATCGCTCATTAAATGCATCCTTGTAGCGATTGGTCTACTATCACTAAAACATAGAATATAAGAAGTCACGCGCCAAACTATTGATCAAACTCTGCAGATCGCACATAAAATAGAAAAAATATGAGCATGTAAGCAGATCGCTCACTGATAATCTATAATTTTATATTGCAAAAAAAAAAAGAAACAAGTAAGGGGTTCTAGTCGGGGACGCCCGACTGTCATACTGTCTGTCGACATACATTTCAACCCTCTTGGATGCATAAACACATTCACAGAGTCATACATACACACATGTAAACACACGCTGCACGCTGTGAACTGCTGATGCACTTGGCCCTCACGATGGTCCAAGTCTGTACTATTTGAATTGCGTTTTTTTCATATATGGAACGAATGGAAGGAGGTATCCAAAATCAATATACAAAATCAATCAGCATTCTGTGTATGGTTCACGCGTACATGTCGTAACAATTTTGGTGGCTCTAGCTCTTATAGTCTAGAAGATATGCTCAGAAAACAAAGAAAAAATAATGAAATGGTGCAAAGTATCGATAAAAAATGATCGATTGAGGATGATGATGAACTTGTATTGCGTATTGTAAAACAGAATCTGCAGTCTTTTAGTTTGAGTCTCTAGCTTTTGTAGTTTTCGAGATCGCTGCGTTCATTAATATTATATATTTTTTATGGGGTGTCAGATGCTTCTTTCTTGCCTTTGTGAAATTTAATCGGCTTATCAACTCAGATGATATCTCCAGTAATTAATTTAAGTATAAAGATTAAACCTAGCATAGTTCTCCGATTTATTAAAGAATAGGACGGACAAGAGATATGAATAGAAGCTTTATCGTGTATGGGACATGAAACTCCTCTTCTATGTGACATGAGAGTCAAATTTAAATTTGTGATCGAAAATAACACCTATGTTGTTAATAAAGTTACTCGTATTCTTTATCTGGCAGCAATAGATATCCATCATCGGTTCGCCAGAAGCATTAACCTTTTAGGCAACTTTGAAAAATAAAAATTGACACAATAGGAGCTCGTCGAATTTTCAAATAAATAGGTAAACATTAATACAGACACAGAAACAGTTAAATAAGCTAACAGACCCAGTAAACATTCTAATAAAAAATTCAATCTAAATAATTACTGAACACTTGAAAAGTTCTTTCTATGAAAATTCTACGAACATAATCTTTACTGACTTGATGGAAGTTACCTATTTTAATTAAATACCCTAAGCCAAGTTTAATATCTAAGAAGATACTTTTATATCCTGTAGAACACAATAGCACCTTCCTTAATCTAGTAGATAAAAACATTACAGCCGACTGCGAACCTTATTGAAATTCCTAATTGTTTGATTAAGTAACTTTGAAATTAACGATTTCAGAAATTGTATATCTATATAAATTCTCTCTCCTTTTATGGCTTTTTATATTTCTCTTTATCCTATTCGCCTGTTCAAGTTGACTACATAACCGATTATTGCAATGTGCAGGGAGTGAAAGTTAAGACATACAAATTTATCGGCCGAGAAAGCGGCCAACATTTGGCGACTGTGACAGGACTGAAGCTCGAATTGGTTATATGAATATACGCAAATTTGGCGCTACAGACGTCAGCATTGGAATTTAGTACACATAACCTGAATGTCTGAGATACAGGCATTACACCCCACCTTGCAACTCCAGTAAGTAGACATCAATATATACACACATATTTTGTCAATATACATTCACACCTATACATTGCATTGCTAGGCTCGCTACAACACTGCTGTTAGCACATCTCTGCTAGGACAGCTGTTAGCACATCTCTGCTACTACTCAACTGTTGGCACATTTCTGCTAGCACAAAGGCTGCATTAAAGTTAACCATTTTCAGAGCTCAACGCACTTGGTTGGAATGACTTACATGCCAACGTGACCACAGGTGGCGATGCTGAAGAATTCGAATTTCTAAACTATCGACCTTAAATCCTTGAATCACATTATGCTCAATCACATATATTCCCAAAACGCTCGTATCATTGACAACGAACGTAAAAGTCAAGAAGAAATGTTCATTGCCGTTAAGGTAAAGATTCTTACGCGATTCTTACGGGAGCAGAGGCGAGTTTTTTGAATTCGTGGGGGTTGGAAAACATCGATTGCCCAAGTTGAATTTGCCAAGTCTTGACGGCATTTACACAGCGTTTAAAAGATACGTCGTGTCATTAAAGAGTCTATTGCTTTCGTGCGGACTTTTATCGGCGGTGGTGGTGGTTCTTTGAGTTGTGGCCAATCGTCACTGGGGAGCTTTAAGAAGTCTGGACTTTTCATCCACATGTTTGTATGTAGAGCCGGGCTCTTGGCGGAGGGCACATATCTCCAAGTGACATTTAAGTGTTCTTGCAATTCGGCTACACGGTTGGCAACAACGAATTGCAGTTTCACGGAATGCATCTGAAACCACTGCAGAATAATTTTCTAATTATCGGCTGAGTAGAAGAGCGCCACAGAGGTCAAGTTTCGGTAATGATTGTACCTTCATGGGCGCTCTCTTTGATTTTGCTATTAACAGGTTAACTTCTATATCGTGTGCAAGATGTACTCGAACGTAAATGCAGTATCATTCCGATGCGTCTGCACCCGTGGATCTCGCAGCGCTACGTTGACAATATGAAGGCAATTAGTGGAACCTCCACCTTAGTAGGTGGTAGGCGGTAGGTCTGTTGGGGCTGATGGTAGATCCGTTGGGGTTGACGGTAGGTCCGTTGGAGATGCCGAGGCGTTAATTTTATTGACGAAGTTGTTGATAAATCCGTTGGCGTTGGCGCTAGGTCCAATGTCGATAGCGTTGACGATGGCGGTGGCGGTGGCGTTGCCCCGATAGGCAACGGTTTTGAATTAGTTGGGGCTGTTGTTGCGATAAATGAGGTTAATATAGTTGACGTAGTGGTTGTTGTGGTTTGCTGGTATGTGGTATTTGGTTTCGTTTTGAGGTCTTGAGGTTTTGATAGTTCAATGACAATTAATGCAGATTCAATGAATATAAGGAACCTTAACATTAGACTAATGGTTAGGTTTTCTATTGCCGCATTTAATTGTGAAACCTTGTCCAATCCATGAGCCTCTTTTTAAAAATTAATTAAAGGAGACACCCTAAAAATCACTGAAACATTGGCCAATCCATAAGCCTGTTATTAAAAATTTACACACAAGCCATAAAACTACAATAAGAGAAAACAAATCAAGAAGCCCACCAACACATTACCTGAATACATGATTACTCCTTCAAAGAAATTTAATAGTTTACCATTGTCTCTAGAAAAATTTGATTAAATCTAAGCATTGCCCTTGGGTTCCCTCCCCGTTTAGAAAAATGGTCTATTCACACTCTTCTGCAAAGGGAGATTAAATTTAATATCTATACGTGTAGGCAAACAAGTCGATACGCGCACTTGTGCGCACGTTTTCTCATTAGCCATGACACCTTAAATCGGGACAAGCAATCAAATTTAATGGCCACTTTCCTCAACTCCCCGCCCACAAAAGATCATATAGAACCATGAAACAATCGGTCCCCTCACCCCGTGCCCCTCAAAAATGGTCATGTGGGCCCGTAAACCGATTTGTTCAATCAACCCCTCCCAACCAAAATATGCCACTTAGACTCATTAAGTAATCGGTCCCCTCACACCTTCCTACCACAAAAAGTACTTGATTATTGATTAGGGTCACGTGGGGTCAAAAATCATTATTATTTAACCTAAGATAATAAAATTTACATCTACATCTTGTTCCAGAATATACAGTTTTATATCTAAGTTGCATAACTTAGATATATTATTTAAATTTTTTATTATTATTGGACGTAGATGTACTAACGAACAGTACATTCATAGTTGCATAACGTGCGGTGACGAACATCGCGAACAAGTGTACAGTTGACAAAGTACTAATGTTTTAAGAATAGGAACAGAAGAAGCATTATTTATTACATAAAGAAGATTGTTACAACTAGAACATAAGATCCGAAATGGATTATGGATATTGGATATTGCATTACACATTTCAAGAGAAAGCGGTACAAAATTCCTCATATGTTTGCTCTGAACCGCAAAACTAATTTGGCTGATTAATTCGGTAGAATCAATTTCGCCATTGATTAGTTTATGTAAGAAGATTACACCAAGCATTGTTGTACGATTAGAAGGAGAGGGAAGATTTATTACTAATATGCATGCGAAAATTCTGATTCCAGTTAAGACCCCGGAGGTCAAAAAGCAGAAATTGTTTTTGTACGTATTCAATTCTATCCTGATGAACCTTGTGACACCATATACAAGACCCATATTCAAGAATTTGACAAACAAGTGAAGTATATAGTGCTTTAGTAAGTGATTTTTAAGTGAATAATTATTAAAGAAATGAGAAGGCTCTAGTCTGGCGTTCCCAGACTGAGAAATAACCTGAACCCTGTATTTTCATACCTTTCAGTCTTCTTGTATTCGTACACATATACACAGAATTACACATACACACACATGTAAACGCAGGGTGCACGCGGTGAACAGCTGATGCTCTTGGGCCCCGCTATGGAAACTAAATTCGTGCATATCTTCTAAACTAAGAGTATGATCTTATTGAAAATATCAGGGCCTAATAAAAGCATTCAAATCTTTGTACAAACCAAAACCCAAGTCTGTAGTATTTGAATTGCGATTTTTTACATCTGTGCATTTAAGGTGCGAATAAGGGGAGGTATCCAAAATCTGATATTCCTCACCTGCGTATGCTTCTTGCGAAGCGTTTGAACTAAGTTTGGCTGCTCTACCTTGTATGGCTCTTAAGATATCTTCAAAAAACAGAGTAAAAAAACGATAATTATCGATAATAATAAAACAATATGAGTTATCGATGATCTGAAATAAACTTGATCTGCGTATGGTATTACAAACTTAAAAAGTCCAAGTTCAGCTTTCTAGCATCTGTAGCCTCCGAAATCGACGCGTTCATACTGTCGGACGGACAGACGGACAGACAGACGGACAGGGTTAGATAAACTCGGCTAGTGATGCTGATCAAGAATAAATATACTTTATGGGATCGGAGATGCTTCTTTCTGCCTGTTACATACATTTGCACAAAACCATTATACCCTGATTTACCAATTTTCAATGGGTTCAGGCTATAAAAGAGCATTCGTTTATAAAACGACATTAATTTACACTTCTGTAATTAAGATTTAATAAATTTACTTAACACCAGCTTTGGAAGCTGTCAAGATCGGATTACAACCTTTGGCAAGATAGAAATGTAATAGACGACAGGCAAAGTTTTACGTCATCGGCGTACATCAGCACCCGAAAGTGATTTATCACAGAAGGAAGGTCATTTATAAAGAAAGTGAATAACAACGGACCAAGGTAACTTCCTTGTAGTACTCTGGAAGTAACTTGAAAAGGTTTAGAGACAAGACCTTTAAAGTTAACTTCTAGGAATAGGAAATAAGTTTTTTGGAAATCCCAGAAGATGAAGCTTATGTAGAAAATGAGAATGATTAACAGAGTCAAACGCCTTACTAAAATCAGTGTAACTAATATCAGTTTGAATTTTATTTTGAAATCCTTTAATAACAAAAAACATGAATTCCAATAAGTTAGTGGTAGTGGTAGATCTATATTTCATAAGCCCATACTGGCTGGGTGAAATTATAGATATACAAAGATGTTGTTGAAATTTTATCAAATTTTCAAAAATCTTAGGAATAGCAGACAACTTAGATCTATAGTTCTGAACAATAGACTTGTTTCCTTTTTTAAGGAGAGGAATAATAAATGATTAGGAAAAGAACTTAACTCCATGGACAAATTAAATAGTTTATACAAAGGCTTAGAGAGACCTTCAGCACAGACCCTAAGCACACAGCCAGCTAGTCCATCAGGTCCCGGTGAAAATACGGGCTTGATAACCCTCAGATTATTTAGAAGTGACCTTTCTGGGATCAAAGGGCCAAAAATGCAGTTAGAAACATTTACATGATAAGGATATGGGAAACCAGGAAGATAATTCTGAGAGCTAAATCGGCAATAGCTTTAACAACGGATTATCGCATTAACGAAGTTATAGAACCGATTAGGATCCCACAAATAGGATTGTTAGACCTAATTGAATCACAGATCGGGACGCATATATCAATGGTTTATAGTGGAATAAAAAATTTCGATTATACTATCCATGTCCCTCCATATGTAGAGCCCAGACCAGTCAGTCTGGGATAAGAGTTGAGTTAGCTTGGCAAAGACTGTTTTCCGAAATTGGCGAGCTCGCAATGGAGGTTTACTACCTGGGCTTAGCGCTCGGGCAGGTAAATCAATCAACACCTCTTAGGTGGGGTGATAAGGTTCTTCAGGGCATGCGATACAAAACTGTAACAATATCAAGCATTTTATAGAGAAAATTTGGGATAGCATTGATCATTTGGGTCGTGGAACTCAAAACGTTAGAATCGGGATTAGAGATTCAAGTAGTTCCAGCAATATTGAAATCATCCAGAACTGCAAGAAAATCACTATCGGAAAAGATAGCGCAGACAGAATGTAGAAGGAGGAATATAGGGACAAGTAATAAAATGGCAGACACCGTTAAAGCACAATTACTATCTGCGAAAATAAATCAACATCAACAACAATAAGCACACCACCACCACGACGGAAAGTGCGATTATTCTATAGATAGAGAACTTGTTAGATAGGATTTCAGAATCGAGGATGTCAGGCCTTAACCATGTATCAGAGAAGGCTATCCTTCAGAAAGGATATGGTATAAGATAAAGATCACAAAGTTTGCTACGAAAACTTCTTACATTCTGATAGCCAAGTGAGAGGGAGCATGTTAGATTTTTGTGCTAATAGAGACTGCAAAAGGTGTGTTTATATTAACACCAGGAGGCGGAGGAGGCAGGAGGCTTTTTCCCCGTGTATTTTTTAATGATTAAATGCTCTGGCCAAAACTCTTTGCAGCAAATTTTGCTGAAATGTTCGGCCGGAACACTTAATTTAAATGAACAAATTTCCCGAATGTAGGAAAATTTTAACTTTTCTACCGTAACATTGGGTTTTAGGGGTCAAACGGAGCAACATCCATGGGAACGATGTTGTTTTCGTCAATTCTATCATTTATATGGGGAGAAGGGGAAGTAAAACGTATTAAGTCTAAATTAGGAACGGATGTTGTGGGCAGTTGTGAAGGGACAGAAAGTTCGTTGGGGCCAATAGACAGCCTAAAATTGGCCTTTTTACGCTTTGGAGATTCATTCAAAAGATTCTTAGCTTTGAATTCATTATCCAAAGCGGAGAAACCGTCGGACTGATTTTTAAACCGGCCGAAAATATTTCCAAAGCTTTTCTTAGTTTGCCTCATAAGCCCGAACATATCCCTTTCAATATACCTACAGGATTCACAAGTCAACTTTAAGCCTGATTCGGACTTAATTAGGTCAATGACGAGGCCGTTGAGGCCAGCGCATTTTTCGTGCGACATAGTTTCGCCCAGCCAGCAGAAAACAAACTCCATATTGACGTTTGCACGCACCTGGCAAATAGTTTGAAAGCAGACAAACATTTCATTAATTATTTTTAATTGAGGCATAGACAAGATAATTTATTTTTTATTAATTTTTTTAAAGATTTAATTTAATCAGCAATCAGGGTGCAGATTACCCTTTTATCTGACTTTGTTCTATGTAATTAGCACGGTAATACACGGTAATAGGCATGGTAATAATTTAACAAAGTTTCTTAGTCTAGTAAGATTTTAAAGTGGCGGCGTTTAAGACGCCGAATTGCGGTTTCTTCGGCCAAGGGGTAGGCTAGGCGGTTCTGCTTTCAGCAGCCTATCGTTGTTTCGACTATTTGGTCCTCGACCGTGGCTAGGTTGAGGTCGGCACCAGTGATTAAGCGTAACGCTTTGTTTTGTAGGACGGGCTTGGTTGGATTTGGCTGCTTTACCCCAAACTTGCATTCCATATCCCTATATGTGGGCGACGACTTGTTGGCAGACGAGTCTCTTGTGTCTCAGCGACAGTTGTTGATCAACCAGAAAAGTTTTCGTAACTTGGCTCTGCAGGTTCCGACTGTCGTGGTTATATGTTCTTGAAATGTTAGTCTTTGGTCAAGAATTAGTCCAAGATATTTGGCGTTGTCATCCTGTGTCAGGGAGCCACCGTTAAGAAAGACGGCCGGCGGTATTTTTTGCCTTAACGTGTAGCAGACGTTGACGCTCTTGCTGGCGTTCAGCTTGATGTGGAGGCTATTCGCCCATTCCTCGATATGATGCACGTATTGCTGGATCCGGTCGGCTGCATCGTACTCGCACTTGGAGCGACAGAAAACGCTGATGTCGTCAGCGAAGGAAGCTATCATCATTTCAGCAGGGTTAAATTCAATACACAGAGTTTCTAGAATTGGTGTTCGGTCAAACTAATTTGATTATAACGATCTTTTGATTTATTCGCTGTTAACTTGCCAATTATTGATTCTGTACAGCATCTCTGCTAAATCTTGTTCACCTATGTAAATACCAGAATGTAAATATTCTTATCGATACAATTGTGAACGAACCAGTTCGAGTTCGTTTTCGCACCAATCAGCATGTACACGCAGTCTTTTGTAATTTAAGAAATAATATAAAAATAAATTAGTTAAAACACCGCCCAGACCTGAAGACTCATGTTTACATAAAAAAAGCTTTGTGCAACAAACATTTTGGCGCCCAACGTGGGGCAGTGTTTTAAATAAATTATTAATCATTTTTGGATTGCAAACAACTTGTCATGTGCGGGTTCTTTGTGTCCATGCACACAAAAACATACGAGCATGAAACTGTTCGACTTGGATTCAAATTGCTTACAATGCTTATAATAATAAGCTAACATTGATTTCTTAAAATAGTTAACAAATCTCTGTACACACTTCGCAAAGAGCTGCAGCAATCGCACACGTGCCTGCATATAGTCGAAAGTAACGGTTAATGTGCTCTACCCTTCTTGCTCGTTCGATGCCTACGTGACGTACAGAACTTTCGCTGTTCGTTTTGGCTGCATTCGCCGTTAATTTCGCTATTCGCTTGTAAATTAATCGTTTCGTCGTTCCATCATCTTTATCTCCATAATTCGCTGCACTCTTCACACTCATCGCTGCTACTACTACGGCCAGTTATCTGCTCGCAATCGTCCCCTCAGTCACTGCCTTTAGTAGCCTATTCAAATTCGTCAATTCGTTGGAACTCATATATATATACACACACTAATATTCGTCATTCTTGCTGGAACACGCAGAGGTTAGGTCCAGCACCAACCGTTACCTCCAGCAAGATATATAACCTCGTCTCGACCTCGTTGCACATTTTTCTTCGAATATGTCAGTTCGTAGTAGTAGTTCGCACCATACATTGTTACATAACAGCAATACACCTACGATCAAACAACAACAATCAAACTTATCGCCAACCACCGAAGCAGTGGCACACACTCATTCGTTAATCGACACTCGCAATCGGCCTCAAATCATCCTAGCAACTGCTATGGTCCTAGTTAAGGATGCAACTGGCACTTACAGACTAGGGCGTGCTCTCTTGGATTCATGTTCTCAGGTGAACTTTATCACCGAGGCCTTCGCTCAAAGGCTTCGTCTACAAAGGGAGAGATATAATATGCAAATTCGTAGCATTGGTCAAGCTCATACAGACGTCACCTCTCTAACCACCGCATCAATAAAATCGCGATTGTCATCATTTGAATTATCGTTGGATCTCTGCATCACCTCACATATAGCCTATCAGCCGGATATCCCCATCGACATTTCTGCCTGGAAACTGCCAACAAACATTGCTCTGGCGGATGAGAATTTCTACCAATCGCGACACATCGATATGCTGCTAGGAACAGAAGCGTTCTTTGATATTCTTGCAATTGGCCAAATAAAACATCATTCAACTGGGCACATGATTCAGAAAACGCTTTTTGGATGGGTAGTAACTGGCAAGTTTCAGCCACGACAGAGCACACCACTTGCCGCGTGCTTCAAACTTGACACAAGTCTAATCGATGACCATCTCAAACGTTTATGGGAAATTGAATCAGCTGAAGTTCCAAGTAGTCAGCTGAACCCAGAACACAGTGCTTGTGAAGAACACTACATAAAATGGACTTATGTAAACGCAGACGGTCGCATTGTTGTCAAACTCCCGTTCAAGGATAATCCCAGCCAACTCGGTCATTCGTTCGATATAGCACGCCGTAGATTTCTCAGTTTGGAACGCCGTTTAACAAACTGTTCGGAAGTTCGCAAACAATATTGTCAATTCATGGAGGAGTACGAACGTTTGGGACATATGTCGCTTGTGGCAGAGCCAACTCTATCGGAACCTCACTACTACATGACCCACCATTGTGTCTTCAAGCCCAGTAGTGAGTCAACCAAGCTTCGAGTAGTCTTCGACGCCTCGTGTTGTACAACCAATCAAAAGTCGCTGAACGATCTACTGCTTGTCGGCCCGACTCTTCAAGTTGACTTATATTTGCTGTTGCTGCGTTTCAGATTACATCGTTATGCCATTACAGCTGATGTCACAAAAATGTACAGGCAAGTAAATGTTGAAAAAAATGATCGCAAATATCAGTACATACTTTGGCGAGCTCTTCCAGATGACGAACTGAGCACCTATCAACTTAACACGGTCACCTATGGTACAGCCTCCGCACCATATTTAGCGATACGCAGCCTGCATTATTTGGCAGATCTAAATATCTAATAGCTTAATATCCAATCGGTGCTGCAGTCATTCGTTCGTCATTCTATGTAGATGACCTGTTGTCTGGAGCCGATGATATACAAACTCTTCGCATCATCAAGGATCAAGTAACAGAAATCTTGCGTCGTGGTCATTTTCCGCTATTCAAGTGGCATTCAAATCATGCCAAATTTATCGAAAACTTCGCTAACAAGGATCTCAGTACGTGTGACGATGGCCTAACCAGCGCACTTGGCGTCAGCTGGAATCAACATTCTGACATGCTACTGTTCAACTTCAAACCAAAAATCGTTTCGTCGGCCATCACCAAAAGGAGCATTTTGTCTATTGCGTCAGCAATGTTCGAAATTGTTCGATCCTCTTGGACTGGTGTCGCCCCTCATAATCGTGGCAAAGATCATCTTACAAGAACTCTGGCTCGCAGGGATTGCATGGGATGAATCTTTTCCACAGCACTTAGAACTGGCATGGAAAAGGTGCTTGGAATCACTTCAAACTATTTCGTCGTTAGCTGTCCCTCGTTACTGCATCCAAGTCAAACCAATATCCATCCAAGTTCATGGATTCTGCGACGCTTCGATCCGAGCGTACGGCTGTTGTAACTACCTGCGCTCGGAAACGGCCTGCGGAAACGTTGTTGTTCGCCTACTCACGGCCAAATCCAGGGTAGCTCCAGTCAAAAAGAAATCGCTGCCCAAACTGGAACTATGTGGGGCACATTTGTACGCACAAGTCTACAACAAAATAAAAGGGATATTCACCGACAATGCATATGCTGCGTATTTCTGGACGGATTCACAAATTGTTTTACATTGGCTAAAACAATATTCAGTGACATTGTCAACATTTGTGGGTAATCGCATATCTGAGATTCAGGATTTGACTTCGATTGGGGAGTGGAACTTTGTGCCCACTGCATTTAATCCTGCTGACATCGTGTCTCGAGGCTCCAGGACTTCCGAATTGGAATCATCGATATGGTTCTCGGGACCTTGCTTCCTAACTCAACATCATGAACATTGGGCCCTATCGTTAACCTTGACATGCAAGTGATCAACGCTGAACAACGGAAAAGTACATTCGTCGCCATGATGTCTTCGAACCATGTCTTAAATAAACTGGAGAACATCAGCTCATATGTTCGCTGTATTCGCACAATCGCTTAAATTTTTCGCTTCTGTCAGATCACACATCGCAAACGAAAATTCCAATTGGCTCTGTCACCCGACGAACTTTGCAATGCATCACACAGCATAATTTGGAACATTCAGCAATTCTACTTCACCGTCGACTTTCGCCAATTACAAAAATCTCAACCGTTAAAAAGTCACTTAAAGTTTCTTAATCCGTTTCTAGATCGCTCCACAGGATATCCACTGATTAGAGTAGGCGGCCGGCTGGAGAACGCGGATTTGACAGACGTCGAGAAATATCTCCTATTGTTGCCCAGCAAATCACATTTCGTCTGGCTCTATGTGCGTCACCTACATCTTCGTAATTGCCATGCTGGACCCAAAGCTCTCGTCGCACTCATTCGGCTAGAATACTGGATTGTAAACGCCAGGGTTTTAGCGCGTCGAATCGTGCGTTCTTACGTGGCGTGCGTGCGATATAGAGCCAAATTGGAAGGTTAACTTATGGGATCACTACCAGCGGAGCGCTTTCGACCGGAACACCCATTTCAGCGCTGTGGAGTCGACTTTTATGGCCCAATAAATACAAATGTTCGCATACGTGGAAAAGGTCCAACGAAATCATATTTGGCCGTATTTATCTGCATGGCTTCCAAAGCGGTACACATCGAGGTGGTCTCCACCTCTAATTTCAATATTTTGGAACGGGTTAACGTCATAACCGCTGCCAAACAAAAATTTTGGCTCCGCTGGTCAACGGACTACATCAATGAACTTCGTGCCCGAACCAAGTGGTTCGGAAGTGCACTGGAACTCGAGTGAATATGTTTTTGTTCTTAACTCTAGGTTTCTGTGAACAAATATTTCTTTTATATTAAGTGGATGTTATTTTTGGCTTCAAATTTTGTTATTTGTTTTATTGTATAGAATTGAAACATCCGAAAGCTTAAAATGATTTCTCTTTCCATTAACTCGTCTTCATTCAATAAAAGCGTGTTTACAATATTTAATTTTACCCATTGTGTTGCGTATTTTATTGCGTATTGTTGCGTATCTGATTGTGTAAACTGATGGCTATCTCGATACTAACTGAACTGCTTTTTTGTATAGAGTTTATTGGTATTGTCACTAGATATCTGCCTTTAAAACTTGGTGACTGAAACTCTAAAACGGTGGAAAGTATAGATTTTCGAGGGCGGGACTGGGCCTGGCCGTGAAATTTGTTTACCCTTATTTACAGGGGGTTGACAGGTAATACTTTATCGATTTGGTGAATTTCGTCTAGCTCTAAAACTGTGGGAGATATAAGCTTTCGCGATTCGTTGGGGCGGGGCATCTGGGGGTGTTCTATAGGGGAGTTTTCCAGTAAAATTTAATCCAAATAAACAGTCCCTAGCTCAAAAACCGGGGAAGATATTTTCGATTTTTTAAAGCGGGGGTGCTGGAGGAACCGGGATATCAAGGTCACACTCTATGGGGTAGAGCACCAGCAATCTACATAACAAATAATGTGACTCTAGCTTTCATATTATTAGAAATATTCACCCTTTATCGATTTCCGATCGTAACGTTATCGATTTGCCAGACTCCCAGTGGACGAGGCACAAAAATCTTATCACTTTGTCTGACGCGGGTATACACGAGTATATATTCCAAGTTTCAAATCTGTAGCTTCCAATAATTACGTTCATACGGAATATAGTAATTTCACTTTGTGCAAGAGTATATAAGCATCCAACATATTAAAACATTTTATATAACACTATTACTAAGAATTGTATTGTTCTAAGTTGCAGCTTATTAATTATTGTCTCTATATTTATATTGTCACACCAGATAATTGAATGTTAAGCTTAAGAAACCCAAAATTGTTCCACATTATAAGTAATTGCTATTATCATAACAGCAACCACTATCAGAACCTATTGCCAAAGCAACTAATGCATATATTGACTACGAGAAACATTTTGTTAAGAATTTCCAAAGCCTGCCAATAGGAGAATATTCCGTGCGCTGCTTCTCAAATTCAGTCTGGATCAAAAGTTGCAGCGTCATCCTCGCCTTATATCCCAGTATTGCTACATGACTTTTGTCCCTTTACAGTCTTCACGTCTATGCAAATATTTTCTCCTTCATCATTGAAGAATTAGCAGTCGAATACCAATCCTCATTTCTAATTGGTGCCAATATATTTCGCAGAGATTTTTATGTAGATGACCTTACATCTAGCGGTGGCTTGGTGTAAGAGGCATTCGCAGTTTTATACCAAACAAAAGTTGGACCAGTCATTGTAAAGGCCAAGATTTTTCAGCAACTTCTTTGGAAGGTGAACTTAAATTTCGATGATAGTCTTCAACCTGTTCTGGATACTGCCGAACTTCGCCGAACTTTTAGTTATGTTCGGTTGTTCACATTTCCACGGCTTCTGTCAGATCACACATCGCATACGAAAATTCCAATTGGCTCTGTCACCCGACGAACTTTGCAATGCATCACACAGCATAATTTGGAACATTCAGCAATTCTACTTCACCGTCGACTTTCGCCAATTACAAAAATCTCAACCGTTAAAAAGTCACTTAAAGTTTCTTAATCCGTTTCTAGATCGCTCCACAGGATATCCACTGATTAGAGTAGGCGGCCGGCTGGAGAACGCGGATTTGACAGACGTCGAGAAATATCTCATATTGTTGCCCAGCAAATCACATTTCGTCTGGCTCTATGTGCGTCACCTACATCTTCGTAATTGCCATGCTGGACCCAAAGCTCTCGTCGCACTCATTCGGCTAGAATACTGGATTGTAAACGCCAGGGATTTAGCGCGTCGAATCGTGCGTTCTTACGTGGCGTGCGTGCGATATAGAGCCAAATTGGAAGGTTAACTTATGGGATCACTACCAGCGGAGCGCTTTCGACCGGAACACCCATTTCAGCGCTGTGGAGTCGACTTTTATGGCCCAATAAATACAAATGTTCGCATACGTGGAAAAGGTCCAACGAAATCATATTTGGCCGTATTTATCTGCATGGCGTCCAAAGCGGTACACATCGAGGTGGTCTCCACCTCTAATTTCAATATTTTGGAACGGGTTAACGTCATAACCGCTGCCAAACAAAAATTTTGGCTCCGCTGGTCAACGGACTACATCAATGAACTTCGTGCCCGAACCAAGTGGTTCGGAAGTGCACTGGAACTCGAGTGAATATGTTTTTGTTCTTAACTCTAGGTTTCTGTGAACAAATATTTCTTTTATATTAAGTGGATGTTATTTTTGGCTTCAAATTTTGTTATTTGTTTTATTGTATAGAATTGAAACATCCGAAAGCTCCATGATTTCTTCCATCAAAAACGGCGGCACATTATTTTTTTTTTAAAATGATTTCTCTTTCCATTAACTCGTCTTCATTCAATAAAAGCGTGTTTACAATATTTAATTTTACCCATTGTGTTGCGTATTTTATTGCGTATTGTTGCGTATCTGATTGTGTAAACTGATGGCTATCTCGATACTAACTGAACTGCTTTTTTGTATAGAGTTTATTGGTATTGTCACTAGATATCTGCCTTTAAAACTTGGTGACTGAAACTCTAAAACGGTGGAAAGTATAGATTTTCGAGGGCGGGACTGGGCCTGGCCGTGAAATTTGTTTACCCTTATTTACAGGGGGTTGACAGGTAATACTTTATCGATTTGGTGAATTTCGTCTAGCTCTAAAACTGTGGGAGATATAAGCTTTCGCGATTCGTTGGGGCGGGGCATCTGGGGGTGTTCTATAGGGGAGTTTTCCAGTAAAATTTAATCCAAATAAACAGTCCCTAGCTCAAAAACCGGGGAAGATATTTTCGATTTTTTAAAGCGGGGGTGCTGGAGGAACCGGGATATCAAGGTCACACTCTATGGGGTAGAGCACCAGCAATCTACATACCAAATAATGTGACTCTAGCTTTCATATTATTAGAAATATTCACCCTTTATCGATTTCCGATCGTAACGTTATCGATTTGCCAGACTCCCAGTGGACGTGGCACAAAAATCTTATCACTTTGTCTGACGCGGGTATACACGAGTATATATTCCAAGTTTCAAATCTGTAGCTTCCAATAATTACGTTCATACGGAATATAGTCATTTCACTTTGTGCAAGACTATAAAAGCATCCAACATATTAAAACATTTTATATAACACTATTACTAAGAATTGTATTGTTCTAAGTTGCAGCTTATTAATTATTGTCTCTATATTTATATTGTCACACCAGATAATTGAATGTTAAGCTTAAGAAACCCAAAATTGTTCCACATTATAAGTAATTGCTATTATCATAACAGCAACCACTATCAGAACCTATTGCCAAAGCAACTAATGCATATATTGACTACGAGAAACATTTTGTTAAGAATTTCCAAAGCCTGCCAATAGGAGAATATTCCGTGCGCTGCTTCTCAAATTCAGTCTGGATCAAAAGTTGCAGCGTCATCCTCGCCTTAAATCCCAGTATTGCTACATGACTTTTGTCCCTTTACAGTCTTCACGTCTATGCAAATATTTTCTCCTTCATCATTGAAGAATTAGCAGTCGAATACCAATCCTCATTTCTAATTGGTGCCAATATATTTCGCAGAGATTTTTATGTAGATGACCTTACATCTAGCGGTGGCTTGGTGTAAGAGGCATTCGCAGTTTTATACCAAACAAAAGTTGGACCAGTCATCGTAAAGGCCAACATTTTTCAGCAACTTCTTTGGAAGGTGAACTTAAATTTGGATGATAGTCTTCAACCTGTTCTGGATACTGCCGAACTTCGCCGAACTTTTAGTTATGTTCGGTTGTTCACATTTCCACGGCTGATTTGCAACCTAATGTGTAAGATAGAGGTCCACTGTTTCTGCGATACCAGCATTACGGCGTTCGAAGCTTGAATATATATGGTTTCAATCTTACGGTGCCGAATCTTGAGTATTGTGATGCACTTCTATTGGCCCAATTGATGCAGGAAGTAGCTCAAATGAAACTGCTTACGGGTACATTCCATTATTAGTCAGACTCGTCAATATGTCTTTCTTGGATCCGAGAGAACTCATCTAAGTATACAAGTATACAAGTTTATCCATCACAGTCGCTATTGCCCCTCATTTCGTTTAGCACACAAAATTGATTGGCTTTTCATTCCTCCACGCTCCCCTCACTTCGGTGGTCTTTAGGAGGCGGCGATGAAAACTGCTCAACTTTAAACGTTTAGATAGCTGTCAACGAGTTGCTTACCTGCACGAAGTATACCTTTAAAGAGATCTAAATAGCAAACTCCAAAAACTGTCCCAACGACATAGTCAAGGAAGAGAACTTACCTCCTCTAAAACAGCCACAACCAAGAGTGTCTAAGGAAGAGATAATATCGCACGAGTTGCAATCCTCAAGACTGCTAATGGAATTTCAAAACGAGCAAATAACAAGCTGGGTCTCCTTCCCCTTTTTTCGTTGAACGTAGATTTACTAACGAACAGTACATTCACAAGCACGGGCTTGTTAACGCGCGGACCTATGTAAAATGCCACCCACCTCCCTCTTAGCCGACCGAGGGGCCCATCGCATAACATAAGCAGACGATGATCGGGGACAAATGGATAGATGACAAAGGACTAACGTTTTAAGAATAGGAACAGAAGAAGCATTACATATTTCATGAAAAAGATTATTATAACTAGAACTAATATACGAAATGCGTTATGAATAACATAGTTAGTATGACACATTTGAAGTAGGTAAAAAATGTCTAGTATTTCAGCTTGAAACCGCAAAACTAATTTGGCTGAAGAAGATTACACCAAGCATGGTTTTACGATTAGATAGAGAGGGAAGATTTATTAGTTTTAATTTACTAAGGTAAGGGGGCATGCGACGATTAAGATTATAGTTAAGACCCCGAAGTGCAAAAAGCAGAAATAGTTTTTTTACAAATTCAATTCTATCCTGATGAACCTTGTATTGGGAACACCATACAAAAGATCTATGTTCAAAAATTGGAAGAATAAAAGACGTATATAGAGGTTTAGTATCGTCAGGATCGACTCTAATTAGCAGCAGTACAAATATGCTTGTCAAACTTAAACTTGGGATCTAGAAGGATACCCAAATCATCAACCAATACACTTAAGTCGCTTACCGTTAACAAAATAATAATTCAAAAAGTGAATTCGTCTATACAAAGATTACAATATAACAAAATTTCCATCAAATTAAATAAATTTAATTTTAAACAAAAAAAAAAAAACCAACACAAATATAGACAATGCAAAACAAAATAAGTAAGAACATTGCGGTCGGACGTAACCGACTCGTTCACAGACCACAGAAGTTGTTATCGTTATTTTGGAAATATGTAGAATTTTCATCTTTCGTAGGGGCGGAGGCGGGCGTGACCAACATTTTTTTAAGCTTGATCTTAAGAGAAAGTCACCGAAACACTGTCTGCCGAATTTGGGGACTCTACCACCAAAATTGTGGGAGATATAGATTTTTGCGATTTGAGTGGAGTGGGCGTAGCCCGGAGTGGGCGTAGCCCGGAAATTCGTTACGGATCTTTAAAGGGCGTGACCAGCCATCTACCTTTTGTTCTTGTTTGGTGACTCAGGCTCCAAAATTGTGGGAGATGTAGCCATTTCAGATTATTTAAGGCGGGAGCGCTGGGGGTCGTTCTAATGGGCGTGTCCATGATATCAAGGTCGAAATATTTTGGAGATGTCACCAGCAATCTACATATTAAGTTTGGTATCTCTAGCTTTAATATTGCGGGAAATATTCACCTTTAATCGATTTGAGGAGTATCCACATGTTATCGATTTGCCAGCTCCCCAGTGACGCCTATAACTACAAGAATATATCCAAAATTTCAAGTCTCTATCTTCAATAGCGCCAAAAATAATTGCGTTCATTCAGACGGACAGACGGACGGATAGCAGATGGATATTGCACAAAACCAATATACTCTTTCCACTTCGTGAACGAGTATACAATATAATGTGCCTATGTGTCTGTGCCGTTATTTAACGTAACTAGATTGTTCATACGTGTAAAAACATAAAATACAAACGATTTTATTAATTGTAACATTGTTTATTTATTAATACAATGTAACAATGAACGATTTATATAAATATATAAATATATTATATTGGTCGTTGCTACATCGTTGCCAGCAGTGCTGAGTTGTTGGCAACTGGAGCACCCCCCACATACCCGTATTCACAAAACACAACGCCAGGTTGCATCGACTTTGCAGTATACCAACGACTTCCAAATTCGATCCTGAAAATAGAAGACCATCTACCCTTGATTATCGATATGGACGCACACACCATGAGATACCCTCCTGTAAAAAGACTCATCTACAATTCATCTAACATCGCAGCTTTCCACAGAAGACTGAACAGCACGATCCACCTGAACATGGATATAAATTCTAGTCATTCTAGTCGACATGGCTGTGGATTTATTTAATAAAAAGGTTATTGAAGCTGCTGAGGATGCAAATCAGGATGCTTGCTGTACCACAACGCTACATAGGAACCAAAATCTCCCTGACGAGTTGCAGCATCTACTGAGCGCGAAACGACCGAGGCACTAAAAGATCACCGCCGCAAGCACTTTGACAATATCCTTGAAAACATGGAGCCAACTGGCAATAACAGCTTCTCTCTCTGGAAGGCTACAAAAAACATCAAGCGCCAACTAATCCGACGTATTCCGATTATTAACCCAAGTGGCAACTGGTGTCGCTCAGACAAGGAACAAGCCAACGTGTTTGCAGCTCATTTCTCTGAAAGACTTAAACCATTCTCTCTGGCTTCACCCGAAACGGTCCACGCAATAGATGAATCCCTTGACACCCCTCTCCAAATGGATTGGCCCATCACACCGTTTTCGCTAAAACAAGTAGCCGATACAATCAACAAACTGAACCAAAAAAACTCCCGCTCATCTTCTTTCTAATACTGCTTAATACAATATTAAGAATCCAACACTTTCCCACTCAGTGGAAACTAGCTTGGATCTCCATGATTCACAAACGAGACAATTCGGAACATGTTCCAGAATCATACAGACCAATTCGCCTCTTACTATCCTTATCCAAAGTATGAAGGCACTTATTCGTATCCAGGATGGCTGAACACATAGAGCGGCGTCATATCATCGCAGATTACCAGTTCGGATTTCGCTCTGGACACGGCTCTACCGAAAAACTGCACAGAGTAGTCAACACCATACTTGCTGCATTCGACGCTGGCAAATACTGCAATGTGGTCTACCTGGACGTACAACAGGCCTTTGATCGTGTTTGGCATGCTGGCCTTCTTGCCAAACTAAAAGGATCACTCCGGCGCCGTTCTTCCTTTTGTTGGGCTCATATTTGCGGGATAGAAAGTTCGCAGTCAAACGGAGAAAAGAGTCATCCGATATATATATATAACGCTCGCCGGTGTCACTCAGGGGAGTGTCCTTGGCCCAATCCTATATTCACTTTTCTCGGCCGACATTCCAACTGTTTGTTGCACAAAGCTTTTTTTATGCAAACAAGAGTCTTCAGGTCTGGGCTGTGTTTTAACTAATTTATTTTTATATTATTATTATGCGAAAACGAACTCGAACTGGTTTGTTCACAATTGTATCGATAAGAATATTTACATTCTGGTATTTACATAGGTGAACAAGATTTAGCAGAGATGCTGTACAGAATCGATAATTGGCAAGTTAACAGCGAATAAATCAAAAGATCGGTATAATCAAATTAGTTTGTCCGAACATCCCGGCCTCCTTGAAAGGATCCTCTTTCAACATAATGAAGTTTCCGTTGGTAAGATTGCTAGCTTATGCACTGGTCGACAGCAGACGCCATTGGTTGTGCGGAGATAGACAACTCGAACATGACCATCCCTTCCAGCCACAAGTGATTCGACACGTCCGAGCTTCCATTGTTGCGGTGGAAGGTTGCTTTCCTGGATGATGATTGCTGTTCAGTCTTCTGTGGAAAGCTGCGATGTTAGATGAATTGTAGATGAGTCTTTTTACAGGAGGGTATCTCATGGTGTGTGCGTCCATATCGATAATCAAGGGTAGATGGTCTTCTATTTTCAGGATCGAATTTGGAAGTCGTTGGTATACTGCAAAGTCGATGCAACCTGGCGTTGTGTTTTGTGAATACGGGTATGTGGGGGGTGCTCCAGTTGCCAACAACTCAGCACTGCTGGCAACGATGTAGCAACGACCAATATAATATATTTATATATTTATATAAATCGTTCATTGTTACATTGTATTAATAAATAAACAATGTTACAATTAATAAAATCGTTTGTATTTTATGTTTTTACACGTATGAACAATCTAGTTACGTTAAATAACGGCACAGACACATAGGCACATTATATTGTATACTCGTTCACGAAGTGGAAAGAGTATATTGGTTTTGTGCAATATCCATCTGCTATCCGTCCGTCTGTCCGTCTGAATGAACGCAATTATTTTTGGCGCTATTGAAGATAGAGACTTGAAATTTTGGATATATTCTTGTAGTTATAGGCGTCACTGGGGAGCTGGCAAATCGATAACATGTGGATACTCCTCAAATCGATTAAAGGTGAATATTTCCCGCAATATTAAAGCTAGAGATACCAAACTTAATATGTAGATTGCTGGTGACATCTCCAAAATATTTCGACCTTGATATCATGGACACGCCCATTAGAACGACCCCCAGCGCTCCCGCCTTAAATAATCTGAAATGGCTACATCTCCCACAATTTTGGAGCCTGAGTCACCAAACAAGAACAAAAGGTAGATGGCTGGTCACGCCCTTTAAAGATCCGTAACGAATTTCCGGGCTACGCCCACTCCGGGCTACGCCCACTCCACTCAAATCGCAAAAATCTATATCTCCCACAATTTTGGTGGTAGAGTCCCCAAATTCGGCAGACAGTGTTTCGGTGACTTTCTCTTAAGATCAAGCTTAAAAAAATGTTGGTCACGCCCGCCTCCGCCCCTACGAAAGATGAAAATTCTACATATTTCCAAAATAACGATAACAACTTCTGTGGTCTGTGAACGAGTCGGTTACGTCCGACCGCAATGTTCTTACTTATTTTGTTTTGCATTGTCTATATTTGTGTTGTTTTTTTTTTTTGTTTAAAATTAAATTTATTTAATTTGATGGAAATTTTGTTATATTGTAATCTTTGTATAGACGAATTCACTTTTTGAATTATTATTTTGTTAACGGTAAGCGACTTAAGTGTATTGGTTGATGATTTGGGTATCCTTCTAGATCCCAAGTTTAAGTTTGACAAGCATATTTGTACTGCTGCTAATTAGAGTCGATCCTGACGATACTAAACCTCTATATACGTCTTTTATTCTTCCAATTTTTGAACATAGATCTTTTGTATGGTGTTCCCAATACAAGGTTCATCAGGATAGAATTGAATTTGTAAAAAAACTATTTCTGCTTTTTGCACTTCGGGGTCTTAACTATAATCTTAATCGTCGCATGCCCCCTTACCTTAGTAAATTAAAACTAATAAATCTTCCCTCTCTATCTAATCGTAAAACCATGCTTGGTGTAATCTTCTTCAGCCAAATTAGTTTTGCGGTTTCAAGCTGAAATACTAGACATTTTTTACCTACTTCAAATGTGTCATACTAACTATGTTATTCATAACGCATTTCGTATATTAGTTCTAGTTATAATAATCTTTTTCATGAAATATGTAATGCTTCTTCTGTTCCTATTCTTAAAACGTTAGTCCTCTCATCTATCCTATCATCTATCCATTTGTCCCCGATCATCGTCTGCTTATGTTATGCGATAGGCCCCTCGGTCGGCTAAGAGGGAGGTGGGTGGCATTTTACATAGGTCCGCGCGTTAACAAGCCCGTGCTTGTGAATGTACTGTTCGTTAGTAAATCTACGTTCAACGAAAAAAGGGGAAGGAGACCCAGCTTGTTATTTGCTCGTTTTGAAATTCCATTAGCAGTCTTGAGGATTGCAACTCGTGCGATATTATCTCTTCCTTAGACACTCTTGGTTGTGGCTGTTTTAGAGGAGGTAAGTTCTCTTCCTTGACTATGTCGTTGGGACAGTTTTTGGAGTTTGCTATTTAGATCTCTTTAAAGGTATACTTCGTGCAGGTAAGCAACTCGTTGACAGCTATCTAAACGTTTAAAGTTGAGCAGTTTTCATCGCCGCCTCCTAAAGACCACCGAAGTGAGGGGAGCGTGGAGGAATGAAAAGCCAATCAATTTTGTGTGCTAAACGAAATGAGGGGCAATAGCGACTGTGATGGATAAACTTGTATACTTGTATACTTAGATGAGTTCTCTCGGATCCAAGAAAGACATATTGACGAGTCTGACTAATAATGGAATGTACCCGTAAGCAGTTTCATTTGAGCTACTTCCTGCATCAATTGGGCCAATAAAAGTGCACCACAATACTCAAGATTCGGCACCGTAAGATTGAAACCATATATATTCAAGCTTCGAACGCCGTAATGCTGGTATCGCAGAAACAGTGGACCTCTATCTCACACATTAGGTTGCAAATCAGCCGTGGAAATGTGAACAACCGAACATAACTAAAAGTTCGGCGAAGTTCGGCAGTATCCAGAACAGGTTGAAGACTATCATCCAAATTTAAGTTCACCTTCCAAAGAAGTTGCTGAAAAATCTTGGCCTTTACGATGACTGGTCCAACTTTTGTTTGGTATAAAACTGCGAATGCCTCTTACACCAAGCCACCGCTAGATGTAAGGTCATCTACATAAAAATCTCTGCGAAATATATTGGCACCAATTAGAAATGAGGATTGGTATTCGACTGCTAATTCTTCAATGATGAAGGAGAAAATATTTGCATAGACGTGAAGACTGTAAAGGGACAAAAGTCATGTAGCAATACTGGGATTTAAGGCGAGGATGACGCTGCAACTTTTGATCCAGACTGAATTTGAGAAGCAGCGCACGGAATATTCTCCTATTGGCAGGCTTTGGAAATTCTTAACAAAATGTTTCTCGTAGTCAATATATGCATTAGTTGCTTTGGCAATAGGTTATGATAGTGGTTGCTGTTATGATAATAGCAATTACTTATAATGTGGAACAATTTTGGGTTTCTTAAGCTTAACATTCAATTATCTGGTGTGACAATATAAATATAGAGACAATAATTAATAAGCTGCAACTTAGAACAATACAATTCTTAGTAATAGTGTTATATAAAATGTTTTAATATGTTGGATGCTTTTATACTCTTGCACAAAGTGAAATGCCTATATTCCGTATGAACGTAATTATTGGAAGCTACAGATTTGAAACTTGGAATATATACTCGTGTATACCCGCGTCAGACAAAGTGATAAGATTTTTGTGCCACGTCCACTGGGAGTCTGGCAAATCGATAACGCTACGATCGGAAATCGATAAAGGGTGAATATTTCTAATAATATGAAAGCTAGAGTCACATTATTTGGTATGTAGATTGCTGGTGCTCTCCCCCATAGAGTGTGACCTTGATATCCCGGTTCCTCCAGCACCCCCGCTTTAAAAAATCGAAAATATCTTCCCCGGTTTTTGAGCTAGGGACTGTTTATTTGGATTAAATTTTACTGGAAAACTCCCCTATAGAACACCCCCAGATGCCCCGCCCCAACGAATCGCGAAAGCTTATATCTCCCACAGTTTTAGAGCTAGACGAAATTCACCAAATCGATAAAGTATTACCTGTCAACCCCCTGTAAATAAGGGTAAACAAATTTCACGGCCAGGCCCAGTCCCGCCCTCGAAAATCTATACTTTCCACCGTTTTAGAGTTTCAGTCACCAAGTTTTAAAGGCAGATATCTAGTGACAATACCAATAAACTCTATACAAAAAAGCAGTTCAGTTAGTATCGAGATAGCCATCAGTTTACACAATCAGATACGCAACAATACGCAATAAAATACGCAACACAATGGGTAAAATTAAATATTGTAAACACGCTTTTATTGAATGAAGACGAGTTAATGGAAAGAGAAATCATTTTAAAAAAAAAATAATGTGCCGCCGTTTTTGATGGAAGAAATCATGGAGCTTTCGGATGTTTCAATTCTATACAATAAAACAAATACCAAAATTTGAAGCCAAAAATAACATCCACTTAATATAAAAGAAATATTTGTTCACAGAAACCTAGAGTTAAGAACAAAAACATATTCACTCGAGTTCCAGTGCACTTCCGAACCACTTGGTTCGGGCACGAAGTTCATTGATGTAGTCCGTTGACCAGCGGAGCCAAAATTTTTGTTTGGCAGCGGTTATGACGTTAACCCGTTCCAAAATATTGAAATTAGAGGTGGAGACCACCTCGATGTGTACCGCTTTGGACGCCATGCAGATAAATACGGCCAAATATGATTTCGTTGGACCTTTTCCACGTATGCGAACATTTGTATTTATTGGGCCATAAAAGTCGACTCCACAGCGCTGAAATGGGTGTTCCGGTCGAAAGCGCTCCGCTGGTAGTGATCCCATAAGTTAACCTTCCAATTTGGCTCTATATCGCACGCACGCCACGTAAGAACGCACGATTCGACGCGCTAAATCCCTGGCGTTTACAATCCAGTATTCTAGCCGAATGAGTGCGACGAGAGCTTTGGGTCCAGCATGGCAATTACGAAGATGTAGGTGACGCACATAGAGCCAGACGAAATGTGATTTGCTGGGCAACAATAGGAGATATTTCTCGACGTCTGTCAAATCCGCGTTCTCCAGCCGGCCGCCTACTCTAATCAGTGGATATCCTGTGGAGCGATCTAGAAACGGATTAAGAAACTTTAAGTGACTTTTTAACGGTTGAGATTTTTGTAATTGGCGAAAGTCGACGGTGAGGTAGAATTGCTGAATGTTCCAAATTATGCTGTGTGATGCATTGCAAAGTTCGTCGGGTGACAGAGCCAATTGGAATTTTCGTATGCGATGTGTGATCTGACAGAAGCCGTGGAAATGTGAACAACCGAACATAACTAAAAGTTCGGCGAAGTTCGGCAGTATCCAGAACAGGTTGAAGACTATCATCCAAATTTAAGTTCACCTTCCAATGAAGTTGCTGAAAAATCTTGGCCTTTACGATGACTGGTCCAACTTTTGTTTGGTATAAAACTGCGAATGCCTCTTACACCAAGCCACCGCTAGATGTAAGGTCATCTACATAAAAATCTCTGCGAAATATATTGGCACCAATTAGAAATGAGGATTGGTATTCGACTGCTAATTCTTCAATGATGAAGGAGAAAATATTTGCATAGACGTGAAGACTGTAAAGGGACAAAAGTCATGTAGCAATACTGGGATTTAAGGCGAGGATGACGCTGCAACTTGTGATCCAGACTGAATTTGAGAAGCAGCGCACGGAATATTCTCCTATTGGCAGGCTTTGGAAATTCTTAACAAAATGTTTCTCGTAGTCAATATATGCATTAGTTGCTTTGGCAATAGGTTCTGATAGTGGTTGCTGTTATGATAATAGCAATTACTTATAATGTGGAACAATTTTGGGTTTCTTAAGCTTAACATTCAATTATCTGGTGTGACAATATAAATATAGAGACAATAATTAATAAGCTGCAACTTAGAACAATACAATTCTTAGTAATAGTGTTATATAAAATGTTTTAATATGTTGGATGCTTTTATACTCTTGCACAAAGTGAAATGACTATATTCCGTATGAACGTAATTATTGGAAGCTACAGATTTGAAACTTGGAATATATACTCGTGTATACCCGCGTCAGACAAAGTGATAAGATTTTTGTGCCACGTCCACTGTGAGTCTGGCAAATCGATAACGTTACGATCGGAAATCGATAAAGGGTGAATATTTCTAATAATATGAAAGCTAGAGTCACATTATTTGGTATGTAGATTGCTGGTGCTCTCCCCCATAGTGTGACCTTGATATCACGGTTCCTCCAGCACCCCCGCTTTAAAAAATCGAAAATATCTTCCCCGGTTTTTGAACTAGGGACTGTTTATTTGGATTAAATTTTACTGGAAAACTCCCCTATAGAACACCCCAGATGCCCCGCCCCAACGAATCGCGAAAGCTTATATCTCCCACAGTTTTAGAGCTAGACGAAATTCACCAAATCGATAAAGTATTACCTGTCAACCCCCTGTAAATAAGGGTAAACAAATTTCACGGCCAGGCCCAGTCCCGCCCTCGAAAATCTATACTTTCCACCGTTTTAGAGTTTCAGTCACCAAGTTTTAAAGGCAGATATCTAGTCACTTCCTTTAAAGATCGTTAAAAAAATTCCCCTGTTACGCCTAGTCCCGTCCCCCGCAATTCAAGAAAATCTATGTCTTCAACAACTTTGGAGGTATAGTCAGGAAATTTGGAACACAGTGCTCGGGACGAAAAGTCTTGGCCGCGCAAAGTTCTATATTTTTTCAAAATAACAATAATAACTACTGTTTACTGTGAACGGGTATTACCACTAAGAATACAAAACATAGAGTCGTCAAATTGACAAAAAAGTGATTGTAAAAGTTTTCGAGCTCGTTGAACCCCAAATAGCGCGTGCGCTCATTTTTTACTACCGGAAAGAGTTAGATCCCAGACCCAGAGCGCAAGCTCATCATAATCACAGCTCGAAGCAAACAGACATGTTTTTTAATGCGCCTTCGTTTTATTAATATAACGTAACAACCGGTGTCTTTCAAAAAACATTTTATATTATTTATAATCTTAAACTGTCAATTTTATTATTGTTTACTATCCGTGATAATTGTATAATTATATTTATTTGTGTATCGATATGCAATTTTTTGTTTGTCTGTTTTTTTTTTTGTGCTTTATTTGTTTGAGCAGATGTTGTTGTTGGGTAAGACTAACATTTTCTCTCTGTGCTTATCTTGCATGCACTGTGTTTTGCCTTCTCGCTGTTTTCGCTTTAGTGTTTTTGCGCTCAAGCATTCAGGCTAACTATTTTATTGTCGTACTCTTTGCGTTCGTTGGTACAGTGGTAAATTAACCTATAATTTCCTAAATGAGTATTCATATTATTTGCTCTATAAAATCTTGCCAAAAGCAGATAACTGAATACAACCTCGCATACCCTGCCGAAATCTGAAAATGATTTCTCCCATTATGCATTTGGCAAATCAAACTTCTCTAAGGTAAATCTCGTATGCTAAAAAATTATATTCGCCGTTGTCAGCTTAGGATTTCCTAAAATCCACAGCAATTTTTTAGCTTTGTAAATTCTTAAAGAAACGTGAGTGTGAACACTGATCAATGCTTATTCAAGTTATTTATTTATTTGCACAAATAATTAAAAAAAATTGGAAAGTTTTATTTTTGAATGCTTTATTGATTCAACTGCAATTAGCAACTGATCTTATAATTCTAAAGCTGGCCCTAACAAGCTGTGAGTCTTTAGCAGAGGTTCTTCGGCTGCACTGCTCCAGGTTGCCAAATATTAGGCGCGACGTCGGCTGCACTAATTCTGATTGGCAGGTGTAAGCCATGACATCGGCTGATTTGCTGTTGATTGATGATTGGTGCATTGTGTAACTCCAATGCACTTGGCGATTTTCTGGGAATTAACTGCATTGATGGGAACGGAAGTTTTTGGCAACTGGGTTTATTAAACTCGGCGCGTGCAGGAAATGGGACAAACGCTGACCTTGCACTGGAACTCGAGTGAATATGTTTTTGTTCTTAACTCTAGGTTTCTGTGAACAAATATTTCTTTTATATTAAGTGCTTTTTTGTATAGAGTTTGTGAGGGCGTTCGATACAGGTGAGAGTCTCTTTATTCGTTGTTCTAATTGTTTATTTAGAATGACCTGTTTATTATTATTACCAATGATGTTGTTCAAATTTTGTTCTAACATTATCAAATCATCGTGGTCTGGACTACCCGCTATATACATCCAACCTGATCCTAACCAATTTTTTTTGGGAAAGCTGTGGTTGTCTGGAATGTGTAAATAGTAGCATTTATCTCATGGTGAAGAATGGCATTTAATGGGCTGTGTTTTAAACTATTTTCGGTATGTTCATATAACAAGTCTAATGCATTTTGGATCTGGTCGAGGTCTGTGAGATGTATAAGTTTAGTCATTGATGTTTGTAATTTTCCGAGTCCTTTGTCTACGGTCACGGTTAACGCGTTGGTGTAGCTCGTGATATTCATAGTATCGGTAATGCCAGTCACATTCCATAGTATTCTGTAATAGTTAAGCTTTGATAAGACTCTTATGTACTGCTTTTCCTGATTCTGTTATAATGGTAGTGTTTTTATTTTCCTGACTATTTCTTTTGTAAACCTAGAAGAAAACTTCGATCCTAGTCTATTATTTCTTTTTACGAATACCTCCTGTCCTGGTTGATAATTGATTACTTCTTTTCAGTCCTTGTTATGAGTTAGTAAGTCCGTATTTTGTTTTGTCCTAAGTCTGTCGATATTGTCCTGCCTAAGTCTTTCGTATTAGTCTGGGTCTGTTGTCACTTTTCAGAATACTTCCAGTGGCCACTTCTTAGTAACCGAATAAAATGAGTAATTGTATTCGTATATTGCCCTGTCGAGAAGCTCTTCAAAATTTCTATGGATGTCTTCCTTCTTGAGGCATCTTATTATTTAGGAGAGTGTTGAATGAAATCGTTCTATTTGACCGTTAACGCTGCTTTTATATGGTAGAGCGATATAAATTTCTATCTCTAGTTGTTCCAGCATGAATTTTATTGACTGTGAATTAAAAGATTTTTCATTGTCCATAACAATTTGTTTAGGGAGTCCGAAAAAATCACGCAGAGGGGCTCTAATATCTTCTATAGCTTTTGATTTAATGATTCGAGCTTGAGCTAATTTAGAAAATTTCTCAGTCGTATGAATACCGTTCAATGTCAAAGGGTTATGATGTTTTTATACTCGTTCGCGAAGGGAAACTAGTATATTAGTTTTGTGCAATGTCCGTCAAGCTGTCCGTCCGTCTGTCCGTATGAACACAATATTTTTCGGTGCTATTGAACCTGCATCAGACAAAATGTTAAGATATTTGTTCCACGCCACTGGGAGGCTGGCAATTCGATAACATGTCGATACACCTCAAATCGCAAATCGATTAAAGTTGAATATTTCCCACAATATTAAAGTAAGAGTCACCAAATTTGGTATGTAGATTGCTGGTGATCTTCTCCAAAAAATGCGTCCTTGACTTCCCGGCAACGCCCACTATAACGCTTCCCAGCGCCCCCGCCCTTAAAAATCTGAAATGGCTATATCTCCTTCCGCCTCCATAATCCCTAAAATCGATATATTTGCAAGCTCAAAACGGTAGCACGTGTATAATTTACACAATTTTAAAAGATTGAGACCTTGAAAAGATTGAGACCTTGATATCCCGGCCACGCCCACTGGAACGCCCACCAGACACCCCGCCTTAAAAAACCGGAAATGGCTATATCTTCCAAAGTTTTAAAGCTATAGTCAACAAATTTGAAAGGTAGATTAGTGGTCAGCTTCTTTAAATAAGGGTACAACAATTTCCCGCCCCCGCAAAGTGCGAAAGCCTATATCTCCCACATTTTTAAATCTAGAGTCACCAAATTTTAAACGTAGATGGCTGGTCACCCCTTTTAACGATTCGTAAAACATTTCCTGACCAGGCCCACTCCCGCCCCCGCAAATCGCAAAAAGCTATATCTTCCACAATTTTGGAGCTAGAGTCCCAAAATTTGGCAGACAGTGTTTGGGTGATCTTCTCTTAAGATCGAGCCGAAAAATGTTGGCCACACTCACCCCCGCCCCTACGAAATATAAAAATTCTATATTTTTCCAAAATAACAATAATAACTTCCGTGTACTGTGAACGAATATTACGCAGTCGGTTACGTCCGATTGCAACGTTCTTACTTGTTTTAAGTCTGCTATTAGTTCATCTGTCGTATATTCTCTTCGGTATATTTCGTGTCTATGGTACGTGGGGAATGGAATACTAAATTTCTAATCGAGAGTATTTGCTTTGTATAGAAATATATAATTTATAAATACATTTATATGAACTTCAATGCTAGGTATTAAATCATGGTTTCAGTGCTATGCTGTGTGGAGGCAATTGAATTGATTTGTTCTATCTGTGTTCTGGATAGTGCATCGGTTTCTCCCTTTCCTGGTTTGTGGCTTTCTCTTCCTGGCTTGTAAAATATCCCAAAGTCGTATTCCTCTAATCTGTAAAGATCTGTAAATATCTTTCCCTTTGCTTTACCCTTCAGGTAATTTTTTGAATTAGAAGCATCAGTAGTCAAATGAAACTACCCATTGAAATTCGGGTAACGAAGAATTATTTCATTTGACATAAGACTACTCTTAAGTTTTCTAAATGCTTCTAATGCTTCTTCGTTTAATGAAATACATTTTTTTGATGGCATTCTTTTGGACACTTGTCCATCCTCCACTCTTAAAAGAGATGTAAGGGGCTTTGCTAATTTAGCGTAATTTTGTATTATTCTACTGTAATAGCCGGAAAGCCCCAGGAAGGATCTTCAGTCTCTCAGAGTTTTAGGGCAGGGATGGTTTGCTATCGCTGCGACTTTACTTGGATTTGTGTCTATTCCTTGATCGGAAACATCGAAACCGAGAAGCTCTACTTTATTTTTCATCAACTCGCATTTGTCCCACTGACACTTCATGTTGGTATTCTGCAGTGTTTGAAAAATGTTGGCCAAGTTTTTTAAGTGAGTACCGTCATCTTTTCTAAATATGATTATATCGTCTATGTATATAAAACATATTTTTCCAATATGCTCTCGAAGTATACCATCTACAGCGCGTTGAAATATTGCAGGCGCGTTTTTGAGACCAAAAGGGCGTCGTGTAAACTCATATTTTTCGTTATTCACGGTTATTTATAAAACGATATAGTTTTTTTTTAATGACATTTGGTGAAATCCAGTTTTGAGGTCAAAAACGGAGAATACTTTATTGTCGCGTACTTGAGTAAGTAACTCATTTATTTCAGGGATGGGGTACTTATCAACTATTTTGTTAAGTTTACGATAATTAATAACCATGCGATATTTTTTTGCGCCAAAGGCGTCTGCTTTTTTGGGTACAATCCACACTGGTGAATTGTACGGGGAGCGGGAAGGCCGGATTATTCCGTCTTCGAGAAGTTCTATTATCTGTTTGTTTACTTCGTCTTCAGTGTCATAGGATACTGGTAAAAATTGGAGTAAACAGGGGTGTCGGACGAGGTTCGGATTTCTGCCTTCACATTGGCTGTGTAGGTCAGTTTTTAATTAGGGTCGGCAAATAAGTCTGGAAATTCTTTGAGTAATTTACTTAATTTTGTTTTCTGTATATCGGACAAATGGGATGTTCTCGGGATAATAGTACTTAGAGTTTCGAATTTCTTTTCTTTAATCGGAATTCTACTACCGTTTTTAAGAATCGTAATATTTTCGCTGATCTAAATTTCGGAACCTAGTTCCTTTAAACTATCGTTGCCTAAGATGGCATCAAAAGATTTTAACGCGGTTAACAAAAAGAATTTTATTTCTACGTCTTCGATATTGAAAAGGTTTACTACTTTATGATGTGTAACTGGTGTACTGTCTCCTACGTAAATAGCGTTAAATGATTTTTGGTTTGGAGTTGGATTATTCACAAATTTGGGTTGAATGTAATTCCTATTTGCCCCTATGTCTATCAGAATTTTTAAAAATTTGCCATTCCTCATCTTGCATATAAAATATGGTAATAAGGAATGCCTTATTCTAATAAATTTAAAGAGGCATTCTCGTGTTGGTCTATCATCAGTATCAGTGTTGGCTTGGTCAATCTGTTGTATTGCATTCGTTTAGGGTTTCTTCAAAGTAATTATTGTCTGTCTGTTGGTAGTCTGTCATTGCCTGTTCGTATTCTGTCATTGTAGCGTATGTGTCAGCGGATTGTGTTTCAGTTTCGTCATTTCGTCAGAAGTGTGTATGTTGAAATTTTGTTGTCGTTTTTGACCGTCTGCCATTGGACCTGGTGGTCTTTTGCCAGCTTCGAAGCGGGGTCGGTTCATGTAGTTTACCATTTTTGTCTGTACACTGGAATCCACGTTCATAGGTTCTGCGCGTGGCAGTGGTTTCGGGGCCATAGGCCTAGGTGGTGCGACCCGTGGTACGAACTGCTATGGGTACTAGTGTCGAGGTGCACCAGTAGGCTGGTAGCCGAAATTGTTAAAGTTGTGTCTCGGTTGTATAATTGGTGGTTGTTGTCCGTACTGTTGGTATTGGTAAAGTCTTGTTGGAACCGGAGGTGGTTGTTTGTTTATAAGTTGCATACTGCGTGCAGTAGGTATGGATTTCACATTCTGGTTCCTAAAATTCCCTGTTTAGCATTTGTTCATAGCGTGGTTTGCACGGAAAGATTGATTCTCAAATTTTAAACACAAATTTAGTGCTAAAGGTTCTTTAATTCCTAATAAGCGAGGCAAATCGCCTTGCAGCTCTCGCACAAAGGCGACCTTTGTTTCTGTACTTTTTTGTCATTAACTGTTCTGCTTCTCTACCTAGTCCCATGCAACCAATTTTATTTAGAATAAGGGACAAGTGCTTATAGACTGCCTGGTGGAATTCTTCCACTGATTGATTGGAAGCCTGCATCAACATGGTCATTCGGTATTCTAATATGTTTATGTCGCGTTTTTCTACGTATTGAAGTGTTAGACACTTGGAGATAGCTGGCCAATTAAGGGGGGTATTATAGGATTCTAATGCCGTTTCGGCAGGTCCTATTATTTTGCTACGTTTAGTATGTAAAATGCCGTACCTTGAAAAGCACTATACGCCTGCCTTAATAATGCTGGCAGTTATCGTGCTAGGACTTCGTTTATCATAGCTGAAAGTGCAGCTCGACCTACATTTTCAACCATGTTTCTATCTACCTGTTGTTATCTTGTTGGTTCGTTATTTAAAACTGGGGAACTGATTAGGTTATTTGGATTAGCCAAGCAAACACGAAATTATCAATTTAAATCCGACCAAGGAGTGGATAAAGTTTGGATAAAGAAAAAATAATAGAGTTTTCCAAATGGTAAAATTTTCTTAAAAAGTTTATAACTAAGGTGTTAGTTTTCTTATTATTAATTATATGGCATTCACTGCTTTTAATCGAATAGTGCAAGCTGCAAAAGGCTTTCTTTATATTTTATTGGTTTGTTTGCTTTATTTAAAAAATTTGTTTTTCCTTTTTTTATGAAAATGTACTTTTAGAACCAGTAGCTGGTTCAGCCCTTCTTTTTTTTAAAGGATTCGCAGGATTGAAATGGATTATACTAACTCTTGTTAAGAACAAATTTCCTTTCAAACTTTAAGTTTAAACGTAGTATTTTATTTTTTTACGGTTTTTTATCTAGTCACTTCGGTTGCACCATTCGTTTTCACTATTCACTTTGGTTTGAGATGTATATTTTTAATTATTCTAATTTTAGTTTTTTTAACAATTTTGCTTTGTGGGAGTTAATTTTTTCTTTAAAAATATTCAATTCGTTTAAATTTCTTTCTGTTGTTAGTATCAATGGTAATTTTCACTTAGCTTAACTTACATTACTACGATGCATGTTGACGTGGCTCCTCCCTCCTCCCTCCGACGATCCGGATTTCATCGTTTTTGCGTCAGCTACTCGGGATCCTGCGATGCGCACCTTCTCAAGGGATGTCCTGCAGCCTTGCCTACAGTACTTTGTAGTGACCAGTTTCCAAATGGCAGCATAAACTAAGCCACTCTGTTATTTACAGGGCATACATTGCTAATATCAGCACCCGTACTGCTTAATATTTGAGTTGCTTATGTTAAAGATCAATAAGTAAGTGTGGAACTGCTTACTGTCTGAACTGCTTACTGAGCGATTCGCACATGCGCAATGGTATTGATATGCAGAGCTGTTGCTGCGCTGTTAATCTCTTATCTCTCTTCCTATCTGTACTTGCTTCTGTGTCGGCATTCTTTGTTCTTTCGATGCGCCTCTCTTATGTCACCTTGGATAAGCTCAATCAGATCATACGATTTAACCGTATTTATCCGTCGTCGCCCACGCTTTACGTCTGCTTGGACCGAGCTTAGCTAATTTACCGCCGATCGGTTCAGCAGAGAGGCATTAAGCGACGCAACGCACTACATATCTGTGTCGGTGGTGGCGGCGGAACTTAAATAATTTCACGTGACGGGACACAAACCACTATACAATGCAATTATTTTTGGAAATTTATTCCCGTGGAGGGAATAACAATTGCTGTCCGCTTTCTTTTATTAAGCCAGGCGGAGCGCACCCGAATGCTACATTGGCGCTCAACCAAGAGCCTGACAGCAGAAAACTACAACTTGGACTCCATCGATGGGCTAAAGAACAGTCGCGTTCTAACACACACGAGTATACAAAAATATCACGTCCCATCTCTCAAGAAATACTAAGGTAAGTGCTTTGCCGTGCACCGTCACATGAAAGTATCCAGTCAAAGCGAATCACATCCCGCAGCAAACAGATCTGTTTTTTTTTTATGAGCTTTCGTTTTTATAAATGTTTCCAAAGCAACCGCTGTTTATACTCTTTCACGAAGTGAAAACAGTGTATTGGTTTTGTGCAATGTCCGTCATGTTATCCGTCTGTATGAACGTAATTTTTTTTGGCGCTATTGAAGATAGAGACTTGAAATTTTGGAATTTTGAATTCCGGGAGCTGTAGCATTGGGGTCATAACGTGGACACTCGCGGCATACAACTAGCTCTGCTGAAAATTCACCAAGCAAGGTCACTTCCATTAAGCTCCTCCGCAATATTAAAATGTGACATCTGTGTTGGCTCGTCAGCAAGCGAATGCGACTTTCACTGGGACTTTAGTAGGATTTTCGCTGAACGTTATCATAATGTACTCTCATAAAATATTTACAAATATAAGTATGACATGGTGCAGATTTAAAATAAAATACTGTCGCAGTGTGGACTTTAGCTTTGCGCCGAGCCTGGAACCTACCGAATACGTAAGCTGCTATAAGTTCTGTTATTATTTATACAATATAGCTATCTTTATTGATTTAAGGTAAATTACGATCATTTGGAATAAACTTGATTTGCGCATGCCAAAATTTAACTAGTAAGTGTGTTCTAGTCAGGAGCCACCCTATACCCAGTTATCAGCTGTCGTTAAAAACATTTCAACCCCCTTGCATTCTGTTCTGACTTAATAGAGCATTGAAATCTAACTAAAAACCTGTACAAAGCTGTAATGCATCAATTAAGTTTATTTCAAAAGCCAAAAATATTCTTAATCTGCATATGCTTTACGAGAACATATTGTTTTGGCTCTAATCCGATATTTATTAATAATAAGAAAACGAGACAGATTATCGATAATTTGAAATAAACTTGATCTGCGTATGTATATATATCGTATATATTAACTTAAATATCATAAAGTTTAGCTCTCTAGCTTTTGCAGTCTCTGACATCAACGCGTTCATAACGACGGGCGGACAGCATTAAGTCGACTCGGCTAGAGATGCTGATAAGAATATTTATGTTTTTTAGAGTCAGAGATGCCTCCTTCTGCCTTACATACAAGTGTAACTTGGAATATGTACTTGTAGCTATCTGCTGCCTGCTGTCTGTTGAAGTGCTAAGATTTTTGTGCCACGCCCACTGGGACGCTAGCAAATCGATAACATGTCGATACACCTCAAATCGCATATCGATTAAAGGTGAATAATTTCCACAATATTAAAGTTAGAGTTACCAAATTTGGTATTGCTGGTGACTTCCTCCAAAAATTGCGACCTTCATTTCACGGTCACGCCTACCAGAACGCCCCCCAACGCCCCCGCCTTAAAAAATCGGTAGATGGCTACTCACGCCCTTTAAAAATCCCTCCAAAATGTCCCGCCCACACCCAACTCCAACACCGCAAATCGCGCAAAAATATCTCCCAAAATTTTACAGGTAAAGATTTCAAATTTAGCAGACAGTGTTTGGTTAATTCCTGTCTAAGCGAAATAAGTTTGTTAGACCTAATTGAATCACAAACCGGGACACATGTATCAAATAGATGGTATAAAGTGAAATAAAAAATTGTGATTCCACTATCCAAGTCCCGACACATGTAAAGGTGAAACCGATCAATCTGGGATAAGAGCTGAGTTAGTTTGGCAAAGTCGGTTTTCCGAAATTGGCGAGCTCGTTTTGGAGGTTTACTACCTGTATTTAGCATCCGAGCAGGTAAGTCAATCAACACCTGCAAAGTGGGGTGAAAGAGATCTTCCGGACATGAAATAGGCTCAGTACGGGAAACAGACAGAAAAGATTGATCCAAGACAAAAAGAAGGTGAAGCATTTGGGAAAGGTGAAGGAAATTGGGAAAGCATTGATTTGACACAATGACATTCCAAACAAATTATTGAGAAAATCATTTTGGCCGGACTTGAAATCCAAGTAGTTCCAGCAAGATTGAAGTCATAGAGAACTATAAAAAAATACCGATTGTAATGCATAGAGGAGGCAGAGTGTATAGCAGAGAGACAGAATTATCTAAAGAAGGAATATAATAACAAGTAATAAAAAGCAGACACGATGAATACACAATATGACAGCAACAAATTCTATATCTATACTACAGTCCACAATTACTATCTCCGAAACTAAAACAGCATCAACAGCAATAAGCACACCCCCACCACGATGAGAAAGCGATCTTTTCTATAAAAAGAGAATTTGTTAGATAAGAATTCAGCATTTAAGGTCTGACGGCCTTAACTTGTTAAGATAAAGATTACTAAGTTTACTACAAAGACCTCTCAAATTCTTATAGCCAAGAGAGAGGGAGAGGATGTTAGTTTTTTGTGGCAACATAGACCGAAAGAGGTTGATTTAAGGCAGGTGGCAGAAGTGCAATCGGAAATCGATTTTTAGTTTTCGTAGTGTATTCGTTTATTATTAAGTGGTCCGGCGGGAATACTTTACAACAAATTTTGCTGAAATGTTCAGCCGGAACACTTATTTTAAATGATGATAATTCCCGAATATACGCAAATGGGAATTTTCCCACCATGATATTGGCTTTAAATTTCTACAAATATCATGTCAGAAGTAGCTTCCAAGTGAGCAATAGCCTTGGTTGATTGACCATTTGATTCGGCCGGTTTATTAGTACTAGAATGCTGATCAGTGTCAGCAGAGTTAAAACCTTCAGAATAAGAAACATTTTCAGGGTCAGAAATTGTCCTTTAAGGCGTAAATTCATTCCGGCGGAGATTCATTCCGAAGCTTCATAGCTTTAAACTTATTATCTAAAGCGGAGAAACCGTCGAACAGTTTTTTAACTGGCTGAAAATATCTCCAAAGCGTCTCTTAGTCTTATCCCTACAGAATTCACAACTCCACTTTAAGCCTGATTTGGACTCAATCAGGACGGTGATGCGACCGTTAAGGCCAGCGTATTTTTTTGTGCGACAGATTATCACGTAACCAGCACCAAACAAAACGCAACAGCAGGCAAAGATTATGAAGTTATTTTAATTAAGGGATAATCAAAAGAATCAATTTAAAATAAGGAAATAAAACAAAAATACCTGTCCAAAAATTAAAAACGAAGTGTTCAAAAAAATAAACACCCAAGGGTTAATACAAAATTAATGTAATTAATTTGTACTTACAATGCAATTCCAACGTTAGACAAATATAAAGTGTGTGGGCGCAATGACCGAAATAAGCACAACTGAATCAAAATAAAAGCAAAACTAAAAGGGAAAAAAGAACGAACCAACATCAAAAATAATATGCATGTAAGAACGGAGAGAGTAATTAGATCGTTTTAAATCGCGGAAAGATAGCAAAAATATGGAAAGATCCAAAGTGGAAAAACAAAAATAGATTTGCACTATGTGTTTAACACAACCGATTGACTGACACAGTTACAATACTATTTTTAAGCCAAAATAAGCGAAATTAGTATTGACTAAATCAGTAAAAAATTAACACTTCAAGGCGCGATAAAAAAATACCTCCGTTGCAAATGCGAAAACGAAACAATTACGTGTTACTCTGGTTGGTAGCGATAAATTTAATTGGCATATCAGCTCAGTGAATTCGTTTTCGCCAGTAATTAACTTATGCACAAAGATTACGCTAAGCATAGTTCTCCGACTTCCTAAAGGGGGGAGATTTATAAGAAAAAGCCTACTTGAGTGTAATTGCAATCGAGCATCATAGGCCCAGTTTAATCCACGAAAGACAAATAGTAAGAATTGCTTCTGTACCGACTCAATATTGTTTTAATGTGATTAGATTATTTTGACACCAGGACTCAATGGCATCAAGTTTGGCTTGTAAAAGATTACTATCATATGCAAGGCACAATTTCATATCATGGGCCCTAAGCATTCGAGTCTTACACACTTGTATAACTATTAACTATAATTTTTCGAATTAACCCTATCGACCCCAACTTTTTTCCTGTGGCAATACATTTTTTTTGTCTTTTTAATCATGCTGCAGTTATTATTTTGAAAATTTTTAATAAAAACAAGTTTTGTCATAGACAAATTTTTAAAGTGGTTTTTGTCATATGGGACTCCATATGTATCAGAAAAAGTAGGTTTGACCAAAATGGTCATTTGGCTATTACGTAGTCTTATATACCTTTATCACTTAAACACTGCTTAACTAACTATGCCTTTTCCGCGCCTTTTGTGATGATTTTAATAAATATTAAAGAGTGATCAGTTCCGAATCTTCTCTCCCTCGTATTAAATCTTCTTTACTTAACTATTTAGCATGTAAATTCTAGATATTTTGTTTCGTTTGAATTTCGTGATGCGTGTCTTACGTCGTACAGACTGCGCCCCTCGGTTGACTGGACGGAAGATGAGAAGCTGCTAAATGCATCCAGATGCACATGAAAAAATTGTGTGATTTTATAGAAAAGCACGTTCTTAAAACAGGCCAGCCCCGTGTAAAAGGTCAACTCGCTACGGCTATTACAAAAGAAGATAAGCAAGGAGAATAAATTAATAATATTAAGGACAAAAAAGCTGTCCTTACAACTAATTAATTTTTCATCCCCCTCCAAACCAACATAGTTCCCATGGATGTTGCTCATTCTGAGCCTAAACGGTTCTATAACTTCGTTAATGCGAAGCGCAGATTATTAACACTACCATCAACCGTGTTTTTTTGAAAAAACGAGTGCAGGCTCAGATTAGGCTATTGCCGATTTAATATTTAGAAATATTTATCTAATTTGCCATATTTTTATCATGATGGAGTACCAGGCTGCGTGCTTAGGTACTGTGCGGAATGGGTCTTAAAGCACTTATGTAAACTATTTTATCTGTCCGTGGAGTTAAATTCTTTTCCTAACATTAGGAAAGAATCATTTATTATTCCTTTCCTTAAAAAAAGGGAACAAGTCTAACGTTTTGAACTATAGAGGTATTTTCAAGTTGTCTGCTATTCCTAAGCTGTTTGAGAAGTTAATAACTTCTCAACTACAATATCTTTGTAGATAATTTCTATAATCTATAATTTCACCCTACCAGCAATGGTTTATGAAATATAGGTCTACTACCACGAACCTATTGGAATTCGCTCCTTTTGTTATTAAAGGATTCCAAAATAAAATGCAAACTAATGTTATTTGCACTGATTTCAGAAAGGCGTTAGACTCTGCTAATCATTCGCTTTTACTGCATAAGCTTCATCTTATATGATTTTCAAATAACTTAATTCGTTGGATATTTAACTCCCGGAGTACTACAAGGAAGTCACCTTGGTTCGTTGCTTATAAATGACCTTCCTTCTTCACTCTCAGGTGCTGATGTACGCTGAGTACGTAAAACTTTGCCTGTCGTCTACTTTTTCTCTAGCTGGCCAAATCTGTTGCAATCCGATCTTGACAGTTTCCAAACCTGGTGTCAAGTAAATCTACTAAATTTAATTACTCTAAGTGTAATAATAATTATTATCTTGAATAATTATTATCTTAATGGTAAACCTCTTGAGCGTATTGAGTCCGTTAATGATTTGCGTATTTTTCTTGATCCGAAGCATGATTTTGACAAGCATATTTCTACTGTTGCTAATCAAACATTGGGAGTCCTGGGATTCATAAAGCGTTGGTCGAATGAATTTGGCGATCCCTATGGTACTAAAACCTTAAACAATTTCTACGTTTTTGATCTCCGGAGTCTTAACTGGAATCCTGATTCTCGCATGCCTTCTTACCTTAGTAGACTATTACTAATAAACCTTCTCTCTCTTTCTAATCGTAAAACCATGCTTGGTGTAATCTTTTTACACAAACAAATCAATGGCAAAATTCATTCTTCCGAATTAATTAGCGAAATTAGTTTTGCGGTTCCGAGCAGGAAAACAAGGAATTTTTACCGCTTTATCTTAAAATGTGTAATGTAAACTATGCTATCCATAACCCATTTCGGATTTTATGTTCTAGTTATAAAAATCTTTTTCATGTAATAAATAATGCTTCTTCTGTTCCTATTCTGTCCATTTGTTCGCGATCTTCATCACCGCACGTTATGCGGCGCGCCGATCGGTCGGTTGGGCGGGAGGTGTGTGGAATTTTGCCTGGGACAGCATGCCATACGCTGACGTGCTCAAATTAGCGCCCTCTATGCACGCTCTGTAAAACAATGTGCACGGAATCTGCATGTCAGCACCAGGAGAACTTATGCTCAGACTACAACAGCCGTCGGACCCAGCAACCGAGCAACTTGAAACGACGCCAACAATGAGAACATCATAAGACGGCAACGCTGTCAGTGCAACCCAGCCTTGCAGCAAAACTGCTTGAAACTGGCAAAGTTCGGATTGGATGCGTTATCTGTCGTATATATCGGAGGATTGAGCCAAAACAGTACTATAGTTGGACATACATCTACCAGGTATACCTGTAGTATACTAAGAAACGTGCTTCAAGCATGGAGGCACGGGACATAACTCTGGACAATGTACTATTGAGCCAAAGTGCATACTTTGAACGATGAAAGGCGTTATCCAGTGCTATCCACGCCTCATATTCCAGAGTGTGAGCAGAAACTGCCCAGAGTTCAGGAAGGCCTACAAAGCGCTCAAAGATAATTAAAGCTCTGCAACTGAACCTTAACCACTGCAGAGCGGTGCTCTCCCAAATGGCCCTTAAAGAAAAAATGTACGTACCAATAATCAGCGAGCCATACACACCAAGGCACACAGGAGTGAGGCATCAAAGCACCGTTGGTGGGGCAGCACTATGGAGCTGTGCACAGACACGGACAAAGGCTTTGTCAAAATATATGACTACATCTATCGCAGCAAATGTCGCACAGCACGCGTTTGACAAATCCCAGGTAATCATCGCCGGCGACTTCAACGCTTGGGCTACCGAAAGGGGCAGCAATAGGACGATTCCAAGATGAATTTTACTGGACACTTTTGCTCGGCTAACTTTGAAATTGGATTTGACGCCAAATGGCAAGTATCAAGAGCCCTCACACACAGTAACCACTTCGCTGTGATAATTCAATCGGGATGCAAAGAAACAAAGAGAACACAATGGACGTGGGAAGGCTACTTCAATGGCTAAGGCTCTCTCAAGGGTGCAAATAGATACCGGCCGGTAGCCTGGTGGAACGAGGAGATCGCCAAGCTTTGAACCGAACGGAAAGCCCTAAAGTATGCAATTAAGAAGACCAAAGCCCGCTAATTCCAGGACTTATGCGATGCTGCTGATGCGGAGCCTTTTATACTAGATAAAAGCTAGTAGCGGGGAAGCTAAGAAGGCAATCAATGCCAACGTGCCCGAACCAGAGCAAATGCAATATCCACACGCTGTTCTCCTGGCAGCAACCCGTGAGCACACCGCAATTTCAAACTGGCGAAACTGAGGACATGAGCATTACCATACCATAGCCGCAAGGACCAGATGGCCTCCTAAATGGTGTTTTGAAATCTGTCATCGCTGCACACCCCTTACAGTTCGTAGATCTGTATAATCAGTGCATCGCGGAACGTACGATACCACACAGATTGAAACTCCAATGACTCGTTCTCATTCCGAAGTCGGCAAAGAATATGGACGACCCCTCCTCATATCGATCTTCGAGCGATACTCTGCAACCACCTTGAGGCCAAACTCGCAAATGAGAATGAGCTCTCAGTTAACTAATTTGGTGTCCGGAAACATAGAAGCACAACGGACGGCATAGTGGATCAGCCGCTTACAGTACGCTGAGGGACAACACAATCACTCAATGGCAAGCAATGTGGGAGACAAGCCCAAACCTGAAGCCATGGCTACTCCGGCGGCACGGTTATGTTAACCATTATGTAGCCCAAATGCTGACATGACATGGATGCTTTAAAGCTTACCTCAAAATGTTCAAACACGATGACGACCCTTACTGCGACCATTATGAGTTTGGATGGCCAGAGGATGCTGAGCACGCGATTTTCAGCTGCTCGCTCTGTAGACGGGAGCGAGCCGCAGCTTCAACTGGCAGCTTGGAGCTGAGCCCGGAAAACATTGTAGTATTATGACGGCCACCGTAAATGGATGGACTGCTATAGCCAACATGGGTTTGGCAGTAATGAACGAGCTGCGCCGGAGCGAGACGATACGACATGGCATATGGTCTAACGGGTCGCTATACGGTCGCTGTGCGCCCTGCGAAGTAGTACTTAACGGTGGTCACGCAGGAGCGGAAAACTCAATTCGCTTCACGCGACTTGATTGAACCACATTTGGTAGCTCCATTTCGAGATATGAGATATGTTCAAAAAATCGGGTCTAAAACGACAGGAGTTATTGATGATTTGAAAAAAAACTTGACCTGCGTATGGTATACACGAACTTAAGAAGTCAAATTTTTCTAGCTTCTGTAGTCTCCTAAGTCGACGCGTTCATACAGACGGACACACGGACGAATATACATGGCTAGATCGACTCGGCTTCTGATCAAGCTGATCACCAGAGATTCCTCTTTCTTCCTGTTACAAAAATTTGCACTCAATCATTATACCCTTTAAACCAATTTTCAATGGGTTCAGGATATAAAAAAATCTTCTTGTTGTAAGTCGGCTTAATGTCAGAATTCGAGCCCGGCACCTTCATAGTTTTGACATTTTGAACCGACCCGGTTCGTTAATAACTTCTAAACCAAGAACACAATCTTGATGAAATTTTTTATAGTGATCAAAACAACGATAAATATAGATAACAGCAAAACGAGACGAATTACCGATAATTTGAAATAAACTTGATCCTGAGTAGGGTAAGCACGAATTTAAGAAGTCCAAGTTCAGTTTTCTAACTTCTGTAGTCTCTGAAATCGACGTTTTCATACAGAAGGGCGGACATATGGACGGACGGTCACACAGACGGTAAGGACTCAACCGATTTTTAATGGGTTCAACGCTTAAAAAAATTCACTGCGAAAGTAAAATTTTGGCGAATTGAGTCCTCATTTTATAGTAGAAGTAGAGTGCTTATGGGTTCCGAGAGAACAAATCGTGTTGGCCAAACCCACTCCTGAGTTACAGTTTTAAGGTCATTGTTTTGAAATTACAATAATAAGGAAGACAGTTTTTGACTATTATATTTGATATAACATTATGACAAAAGTATTCGGCAGCAATTTACTCCAGACAATAACATTCATTAGTTTCAAAGAATTAATTTTGTCAAATTCACTGGAAAATTTTAGGTCATTTGTAATCACCGTAATAATTCAGATTGTACTGCAATTTCATCCAATTGCATTTTACATTATATTTATTGTTTTATTTTCTGTACCAATGTAAAGATCCTATTAAACTAAGCAGTATTGTACTTTTTGTCGAATAACGCTAAAGGTTTTGTGAGATATTTAACATCACCAACAAAACGATATATTCAAATAATAAGAAATATCGATAATGGTTCATCTCTAGGTTGATACATAAAATAAAAATACATAAAAGTGAGTTTTTAGTTATTGAAAAAGTTAAAAATTCGATTAGCACTATAATGTGGCAGGCTAAGGCGAATTGTAAGATTGGCCATCCACTTAATTTAAATGAATAATATCGTGCAATTGTAGTATATGTGCAATCAAGGTAGATTTTCCTAGATGTTACCTACATAAATTAATAGAGCGTTCACTTTAATTTGGCTATTATAATATTAAGTGTATCATAAATAATATAAGATCACTTTTCTTGATGCCCATTAAATATGTTATGTGTATTCACCGATATATAAATGTATAATTCTTCAACTTGCTTATAAAAAGATGTGATAAAGGTCTGACCTTTTAAATTCTAAAAAAATTATAAACCGAAAAAACGTTACCAGATAAAAAAAGTTTAAATTAAATGTATAGTGTACATGAGACAATTGTATATGATATGGGCGTACATATGTGTATTAATACTTTGGAATTTATGTACATATGTACATGCGACACATAAAGTAGTGTATATATATTTATGTATATATATATATATATTTATATATATATATATATATATATATCAATACATATTTATGAAATGTATTTATGTATTCATGCATACAAATACAAATATAATTTTCGGTGTTAAATTGAGTTAATTTTTCGTTACCATTTTGTTAACTCTGTTTTTTCTTTTTAACCTTATATTACTTACAAAAACGTATGTGTGTGTGCATTAATAATAAATGTAATATTGATACATATAACTGTCCTTATAACATATATATATATATACATATATATATGTATATAAATATATTATATATATATATATATATATATATATGGATATGGATATATATATATATATATATATATATATATGCATATGTAGTGTGTATGCGCAAAACAAGCCCACTTTTCACCTGTTACACAGTACTGAAATAAAAGTTACCATCGTTCTGAGAGGTCGACATTTACATACAGTAGATTCATGCATAAGTAAATAGGTATATTGACATGTATTTCTTTTAAAATATAATGTATATTCATTTTTTACATTCGACTCAGTAAAATGTAGGTATATAAATATTTTAATTACACAGAGATAGCCCTCTCAAATATTAGTATTTTTCTTAGTAAAGGTTGTCGATCTATGCATGTCCATCTATTCTGCGATCTCAGAAACTTATTAATAACACTTTGAATTTATTGAAATATAATGAAAACCAATGAGTTCATGGCTATTTTGATTTTAGAAGACATAAAATATGTGATTAGCTTTTATTTTAATTAATAGTAACATGCAAACAATTTGAGTACAGCATGGAATTTTTTTATAATTTATCAGAATTTTTGTGAGTTTTTTATTATTAATCGAGCTGATTGTCTGTCCTGACGTTCTTGATGGGATTTAAATCAGGACTCTATAAAAGCCTGTCTAAAACGCTAATGTTTCCATCGGAAACCCATGCTTTAACGCTTCAAAAACTAATGGAACAATCATGTGTTCGTCATAATGTTCTTTATGTAAATGCAAGGGTCATGTTCGTTGTTTGGCGGGCATCGAACATACGATTTTTCATCTGATTGGAACAAATTGAATTTCGATGCGTCGCTTCACTTTACTTCCATCCAAGAGTCAATTTTTTTTTTTCACTATGTTTGTTTGCAAATTGAAGTCCTCCTTCAAGTAAACCTCGTGTTTTAGTTTGTGTTGACACATCATAGCTTATACCGTGTGTTAGCTTGGATCTTAAGAATGGATCTGCTTTGCTGTTTCGGCGAGTAGTCGATCATAATGCACCAAGTCATTGTGAACCGTCGTTTTCAAACAAACAGGTTATACCGCAATAGACTTTTCTATCACATACATTTTGGCCAATTTTTTTGTCTCAATTTATCTGTTTGGTAAATATGCACTTGATCTACCTAAAAAAAAGTCGAGAGTATTTGCTCAGAAATATAAACAAAAAAAACCTGAAATGTCTAAAAGTAAAGTTAATTTTTTTAAACTAATATAGGGCCAACACTTTATACATATATTGTAAGCTATTTATGTGGAAAAACATTTAGATATATACACCCTTATTCAACTGAATATGTTCAATATTTTCACAAATTAAAATAGTAATATCTTTTTAACCGGCGTGTTGATTTTATTGAAAATGGGTTAAAAAGGTAAACTGGTCTTATCCAAATATATGTAACAGGAAGAAGGCGGCATCCCCCCATACTACCCCATAAAGTATATATATATATTCTTGATCATGTCGACAAATTTAGTCGATTGAGCCCTGTCAGTCCGGCTGTCTGTATGAAAGTGTCGATCTTCGACACTACAGGAACTAAAGAGTTGAAATTTGTTTTTTTAAGCTCGTGTATACCATACGTAAATCAAGTCCCCGTTCAGTTATCATTGATATTTGACGATTTTTTTTTGAGAATATCTCAGAATCATTAAAAGCTAAGCCTCAAAAATTGGATTAACATGTAAGACTTACGCAGATCTCGAATATTTAGGATTTTTAATGCCTCCCCCACTTTTGAATGACTTCCCAAAGTTATCCATTGCTGGTTGGTTTGGAAGTAATAACAGCCTTTTTGATATCAGCCCATTGATTTTCGATGGGATTGAGGTCTGGTGACTGTGCAGCTAACTCCAATGCGTTTATCGAATTTGTTTTGAACCCTTCCTTTGCTTTCTTATTTCGTTTTCCCAAAAACTCGTCTTATATTCTGCGTAGGGTAGCATCACTGCATCGAAAATATTGAGGCAACCGTTTTGGTCCATTATAGTTTTCACTCAATGTATTGGACCTACTCTGATAAGAAATACAACCGAATACCAATACGTTTGGTCCTCCATGTTTAAGGGTTTTTTCGCCATACTGACATAAGAGTGAACACGTTTACTCTTTACTCTCATCTGTATAAAAAACATTATTGGGCTGGATGTTTCTTTGCGAAATTCATGTCCACTAAAAAATATATTAAATACTAATTGTTACTTTTTTGATCAATAAGAAAATGTGTTTTAGCGGTGCTATACTTTTCTTACTCTCATCTGTCTAAAAAACATTATTGGGCTGCATGTTTCTTTGCGACCTTCATGTCCGCTAAAAAATATATTAAATACTAATTTGTACTTTTTTGATCAATAAGAAAATGTGTTTTAGCGGTGCTATACTTTTCTTCGCTACTGTACATTTGAATGCTCTTGTGAAGTCCTGAAATTTCATAAAGATCATACTTTTAGCCTCGAAGATTTTTACGAAAATAGTTTCCGTTTAAAATGCATAGCTTGCGGCGGGAGTTTGTGTCTATGAGTGATTTGGTGTATGTATGTATGAATGAAACAGGTTTTTTTCGGTCAGTGGTCAAATCAATGCTACAAATTCTCTATATAAAAGGCATGCATTTTTTTTATATGTTCTGGATCGCTTTTTCTTATTTTTTTCCGTACTAAGCCTGGAGAATTCCTTTTCTGAAGATTCAATATTTGTTGGGCCGTGTATAATATAACCACGGTTTTTATCCCACTTTAAACCATTAATTTGATACACGTGTGTAAATTGTAATGAAATCAATGTGGTTTACACGGGAATTAAGCAGTTTACAAGAAAGTCAAAGATGTACAATAAGTTCTAGGAATCTGGGTCTTTCTTGGCATACTCTCGATATCTGAATACTCGATATAATTTAATTATCCTAAATAACCAATATTATAAGAATTACCTGAAAAATTGTAGGTTTACAAGTCCAGCGGGATCGTAAAATGTTTTTATAATTTTAGTTATTGCAAAGTGTAGTTTTTTACAAATTTGACAGCTGACTCTGATCAAGCTTTGCCGATCTAATTGCTAAATTTTGTTTAATCATGGACCGTTATCTTTCCTCAAGACGACGCGCATTTGTCTTTTCTAGCTTTCACAGATTTTTATTGTTTGTTGTGATCTCAATTTTAAGTTAACCGAATAATACAAAAATATTTTTCTATTTAATTAACATTATTAATTAATTAAACACCAAAAATAATTTAATAATGAACATAATGTGTGTGAAATTAATGTTTCCAAAAGGCGAAGGATGATTTTAGTGTACAACAAATAAGGATGACGTTCCAGGCTTAAACGACTTATTTTTCTCTAGATAATAAACTGGGGTTGCCTTCTTATCATGTAAACAACTCAAATTACATTTATAAGACTTTGAACTCGGAAAGTTCACTACTAAGTGATGTAACGGCCATAAAGCCCGTATTTTCACCGGGACCTGATAGAGTACCAGGCTGCGTGCTGAGGTACTACCCAGAAGGTCTCTTGAAGACCTTCTTTTTCTAACATTTAGAAAGCGTCATTTATTATTCCTCTTATAAAAGGTATTCCTCTTATAGAAGTATTGTTGTCTGCTATTCCTAAGATTTATGCGAAATTAATAGCTTCTCATCTACAACATCTTTATAGATCCATAATTTCACCCACCCAGCACGGGTTTATAAAATATGCCATTGGAATTCACGTTTATTGTTATTAAAAGATTCCAAAATAAAATGCAACCGGATGTTATTTACACTGATTTTAGTAAGGCTTTTGACTCTGTTATTCATTCACATTTACTGCATAAACTTTATATTCTGGAATTTATAAATAACTGAATTCTTTGGATCTCAAACTATTTAACTTTTGGAACGGGAAAGTTTATTTTCAAGGCTTCGTCTCAAACCCTTCCGGAGTAGCACAAGGAAGTCACCTTGGTCTGTTCTTATTCACGTTGTTCATAAATGACGAAAGGTCATTCTATGATAAATTACTATCGGGTGCTGATGTATGCCAATGAAATAACACATTGCCTATCGTCTCGAAAACCTTTTTGCCCTTTTTAAATAGTATTTTTTTTAATGGTAAACCACTTGTATTTAAGCGGTCGATGATTGGCTTATCCTTTTATATATCAAGCCTAAGTTTCACAAGCATATTTGTTCCGCTGCTAATCGAGCCTTTTGTGTACTGTGATTTATTTAGAGCTGGTCAAACATTACTACAACTCTAGTTCTTCCAATTCTTGAATATGAATCTGGTATATGGTATCCTCAATACAAGGTTCATCAGCATAGAATTGAATTTGTGCAAAAACAAATTCTTTTTAATTGTAAAACCATGCTTCGTATAATCTTCTTACACAAATTAATTATTCTTTTGAATTAATCATCCATATTCATTTTGATGTTCCGAGCAGAAGTATTACGAAATTTTTACCGCTTTCTCTTCAAATGTGTAATACTAATCATTTCAACATAATATTTATGCTCCCTCTCTTAAAACAATACTGCTTTGTCATCTGTCTTTGTTACCGCCCTTATGCGGCGTGCCCCTCGGTTGGGCGGGAGCTGAATGGTATTTTGTTAATAAAAATTAAAAAGAAGTACCTGAACCCATTCAAAATGTAATATAGACTCGTTATGGCCACGGTCATATCAATATTTTTTTCACATCATCGAAAAACCGTAACACAGTTTTCCTAAAATCGATAAAAATCTGCAACAGCCCCTAAATTTTAAAGATTTTTTCGTAGATTCTGAGTGCTAGAGAAACTAAATTTGGTTGATATGAATATGTTAAAATTATATAGCGCTTAAAGAATCTACTAAAAACAATAATATGTTTGGGAACAAAGAAGTAATTTGCAACAAGTACTGTAATAAAAGCAGGGAGATGAAGTTTGATTAATTTCTAAGTTCGCGTATACCATTCCCACATCGAATCTATTTCGAAATATTGATAAACCGTCCTGTTTGCTTATTAATTTATTAATTTATCGGGTTTTTAACCCGGTTATTTGAACATAGCAGGAATTATATGAGCTATAATACGTATACTTCACGAAAACATGCTGAACCGAATTCGATAATAGCTCTAATAGTTTCTGAGGTATGCCCAAAAAAAACCGGATTAAAAAACCATAAATGTAGCTAATAAGAAAACGAGACGAGTTATTGACATGTTGAAATTAACTTAATATGCATATGGTATACACGAACCTAATAAGTCGAAATTCAGCTCTCTATCCTTTGTAGTCTCTGGAATCGACGCGTTCATAAAAAGTGACGGGCTAGATTGGTTCGGCTACTGATGCTGAAGAATATATATACTTTATGGGGACAGAGATGCCTCCTTCTGCCTGTTACATATACCCCAGTAAATAAAAATTTTCTTTATTTATCTCATTTTTTTATTTCGTTAGCTGTTACTATAAGAAATAACGTAAACAAATTCAAAATAAAATTTTTAGATATAAAAATAATTCATTATGTTTCACCTAGAAAATGGTTATATATGCAATTATTTCTTGTATGGAAAAAATTAAAAAAACAAATTTACTCTCTTAATAAATAATGAGGCCGGCCTTATGTTTTTGAAGCTTCTGCAGCCTGCGGAACATTTTCTGCTAATTTTCGTAGAGCTGATAACGCAATCTTGGTCCCTTCGGCAACGATAGGGTATCGTACAGCTTTGTGCAGACAGAAACTTTTGCTACACGGATGCCGCATATATCCTAAATTCGATTTAAGTTCGGAATCATTGCCGGTCACTTCATCAGCGGTATATTGTGGGTCTAAAAAAAATAACCTAATGTAGTCCGGGCAATATGAATCGGCGCATTATCTTGCTCAAAAGCCCATTGACCACAAATTTGTTCATCACTAAAAGTGATATTTTTAAATTCGACGTCCCAGAACTTGTACTTTTCATAAAATCTCAATCTTGTGTACATCCTTGTGACGTTTCGTTAAGCGGTGTTTGTCAACTTTGTTTTGGTATTTGGGTTCAAACTTTCGTACAAAGTTTGGTTCACACGTTACCTGCACAGTTAATCTGAGTTCCGCTTTGATTTTGTTGCAACTCATCATGTCTTAATTAACTAAGCGATCGACAAGTTTTCATGCCTGCGATCTTCATTCCCTTGATCCTTCCCTGTCCTTCCTCAGACAATGCAGTATCACGTGGCATTTTTAACTAAAAATTAATTTATTTTGTGTTTCGGTTGATTTTACTGCCTTCAATGACTGCTTACGTATTATTTTTTTTTTTGCACTTACTCGTCTGATGCTAACACTGCAACTTAAAAAATTAATAAAGCATATAAAGCAACTAAAATCTCTTATCTAAGCTAACGGCGCTACAAATAGAATTCTAAGAAGACGTGGATTTGCAGTAAGTGAGTACAACCATAAGAGATAAAAATTGCATATTCAAAACAAACAAGCAGTTGTTAAAAGTTGAAATATTAAAAATAATTTTTGCATATAGAGCGAATTTACTGAGTATTTGCGCAAAATCATTAAAACCTTGTTTATACATTTTCAATGCGTTCAGGTTATAAAAAACATACCTGAAAAAGTCCTGAAATATGGTTTTGTTTGGGTTCAGGTTCGAACCGGTTCGGTTCAAACACGGTTTGGAGCCTCAGTTATAAGTTGTTACTCCCAGTACAGATAGTAGTCAGTCCACACATTCTAAATAATGTTTTTGATTATTTTTCTACTTTAGAGGAATATAGACGAAATACCGATTGTGAAGGATAATGTGCCTATTCATAAATCTACAAACAAGAGTATAGTTGGAAATGAATGCTCACACGACTTAGCGCAATTGAAAATTTTTGGGACATTCTGGCTATAGCATGTCGAACATTCTAAAACCCCACTTCAGTGCTCCAAAAGTCCAAAAGGGTAATCCCTTACCATTTAGACTGTGTTCTGAACACCAGTCAATGAATCAGATAGACAAACTATTTTATAGATATAGAGTAAAAAACAAAAAAAACAAAAATAAAGTAATATCGTATGGTTTTGATACTTTTAAAGTAAGTAAAACTAACGGCCAACCTTCAAAACAAAGACATAAGTTGATAAGTACACATCATTATACACAATATGCGTTGTTCTTTCGTTTTGTGTACCCAGTTTTTTTTTAATTTTAAGCTAAAGATTTGGCGAAGCTGTAAAGTAAAATTTTTTGGTGTATAGTTAAATTACGGAGTATATGTATGTACATTTTTAAATGGCGTTCGAGCGTCACTTTTAATGTGTTGCACAAATTCGCAAGGGTAAATTAATGTTTGAATACAATTTTTTAACTGGTTAAAATTTTTTACATTTTTTAGATTAAACAATTGTTTGGAGGAGACTTTGAACACGCTCTACTAAAATTACATAAATTGAATACTATATACAATTAGCACATAACTAACAGACTCTGTAATACTGGAGCAGAACGGAGAAAGTACTAGGGGTGCAGAGTCCCCCGACGCTAACCAAGAGAATCGAGCGACGTGTTGGTGGACTCCGTGGACTGCCATGGGTTGCTTTGGCTCTCCAACATCAAAACAGTCTGATGTTAACTCGGAGGATTCGAAAAGTCAAAAGCGTAGAAGCGATGCCATATCAAGGCAATTGCAGAAGGATAAACAGCTATATCGGGCTACACACAGGCTGCTCCTACTCGGAGCGGGTGAGTCCGGTAAATCAACAATAGTCAAACAAATGCGGATATTGCATGTCGATGGATTTTCTGAACAAGAGAAGAAACAGAAAATTGATGATATTAAAAAGAATATTCGTGACGCTATACTGGTAAGTAATTTATTTGACAGTGATTTATTATCTTTGAATGTCAATACTGTTATTTGTTACAAACTTAGTATAGTATCAAAGTTTTGATTCGATCTGGTTAGTTGAAGTCACCTATGTATGAAATAGTTGAGTTGGAAGAACTTATCTAAATCACAAGGTTAGAAAGGTTTGGGGAAGTCACCGATAATTACGTACCAAGTTTGGTGAGTCTAGCTTTATAATTGTGGAAATTATACATGTTCTGGATTTGAGCTTTTCGATAAATCTATTTTAGCGATTACGAAAGCGGGAGGGGGCGTGACCGGACATTGTTTCTGTGATGTTAGGGGGAGCTTTCCAGAAATATATATTCCAAATATGGAGCCTCTAGCTCAAAAGCTGTGTTAGATATAGCCATTTGCGATTTTTTAAGGCGGGGGTGCTGCTGAGCCTTCTAGTGGGCGTGACCGGAATTTCAATTTGTGGGGGAGGTCACCAGCAATCTACATACCAAATTTGGCGACTATCTTTAATATTGTGGGAAATGTTTACCTTTTATCGATTTGCCAGCCTCCCAGTGGGTGAGGCACCATAATGTTTACAATTTGTCTAAAGCAGATAACTACTATTTCAAATATTTCAAGTCTATCTTCCATAGCGCCGAAAAAAATGTGATTTTGGAGCAGATCATTATATATGCTGTCTAATTCAGGAGAGCGCACTTTGCCTGGTTGGAGTGGAGAGATCTTTTTAGTGAGGTCACAACACTGAGACTTATAGTAGGACTACGCGGATAATTGCTAAGTGTGACCAATTTTCTTGTACAATTCGTCCTTTCTGTCTTTCCGTCGACTTTTTTGTTAAGGAGAGTGCTCCTTCATTAAAGTTTTTGGCTATATGTTAATATGATCATTGAAGAAGGTAGGGCTATCAATTTGAATCTGATTGTCTTAAATATCAGCTGGTCTAAAAACCTTTCCTCCGCGTATCCAATGTTTCTGGATGACGACAGCACCCACTCCACCATGACTATGGCGGAGTACAAGTGTAGCAGTTGCTGATTACACTACGTAACAGCCAAGTTGCCATTTTGGACAAACCTACTTTTTCTGATACATATGAAGCCCCATATGACGAAAAACCAACCAAACATTTTTCTATGGCGAGATTTTTTTTAAATTTTGAAATATGGTATGGTAATGGTTTTTTTCAGAGGTGAGCTTGCATTGTACGTCACTCGAAAATCTCGTAACCGATTTTGAAAAGATTAGTTTGTTTCGGTAGCTAGCTCTAATATATAGGCAACAGCCGTATGTTGCACTGGATGCGTCCGCAAATCCATGTACTTGAATGCTTGTGACGAAGCTCTCATGAGTGTATCGTGGGATGGAAATGATGTCGAGATTGAGAAGATCTGCCTTGAAATTTTCCCATCACCAAGATTAGTTGGTCAAACATGCGTGCAGCGACTGACAATATATTGCGCTTGGTCGGGCTTAACTCAGTGAAACTATTATCCAAATGATACCGAATGTATCGGACTTTAAAATTGAGAGCTTTATCGTTCTGACCTCGTTCCATCAAATTGGGATGGTTTGAAAACCATTTTGCCAATTGGAAACCGCCTGAACTGCGGATTACGGACCCCTGAGTAGATATTGTATTCAGAGTGTCAATATCATCGGCTCCTGTAAGCATATCGTCGACATAGAAGTCATTACAAATGACTTCGGAAGCAAGAACAGATCCTTATGACGTATACCCAGTTCTCGTAAACATCGGATGGTTAGAAACGGAGCGCACGCAGTGCCATATGCAAAGCTTTTTCAAGCGAAAAATGCAAAGCTTAACCGATCACGCCACGCAATGAACTAAAAGCGTCAATCATATTCAGTCATCATCTTAACTGTGGCCGTGAGTGCATATCGATTAAGGCGAAACCGAGGAAGAGTTAGAATTAGATCCCACTGAATAGTCGGGCCCACCATAAGACGGTTGTTGAGTGAGTGTGTCGTTGTCGTCTTACACGACGCGTCAAAAACTACTCGTAGGTTAGTGCATCTACCAGGCCTCAGGACGCATTGATGCGGTATGAAATAATGCGGTCCTGGTGGAACTTTTGTGCTAAAGTCTGACATCATGAATTGTACGTACATTTTCCGGAGTTCGACATCTTTGGATACTCTCCGTGCTAAAGACAAAAATCGTCTCTTGGCTATTTCAAAAGAAGAACCTAAGACCTGCGGGTCCGTTTTGAAGGGCAAACTTACTTCAAACCGCCCTGATGGCAAATTTCGAACACTATTTTCAAAGCTCTGCTCGCATGCAAGTTGCTCTGATGAGTATTTTGCTGCACTATATGATGCGGGAATTGCTTCTAGTTCCCAGAATCGCTGTACACGGGCCTCTAGTCTAGATTCTTCTGTTGGGTGCATAATTGCACAACATAATTGCGTTTGTAATTTCTTACAACGCCCTGATGCTACCAAACTTAGCAAAGTTTTTTGTAGCAAAGGTCCATTTTCTGACAATCTAATTTGCCCAGTGCATAACAGGTCGAAAAATGAGTCCTAGTAGCAGATCAATTCGTTGGGGCTTGTGGAACTAAGGGTCAGGTTCTACGTTTGCTGGGATTTTCCAACTATTTATTGGGAGAACACAATCTGGCTGCCTGCTCGATATAAAAGTAAGAACCTTAAAATCGGCGTTAATCTCATGGGCATTTATTCGAGACGAATAAATAATACCTAATTTTTCGTTACTAAACCGGCTTTCCCAACCGACTGTTAAGCACTTGTTATTTCGGGAAAGTCTCAATGCTTGAGCAAGCTGGTCTCTCATGAAGTTAATTTCGGAACCAGAATCTAATAGAGCTCTAGCGAAACGAGCTAGTCCGAACCTGTCACGAATTTTAACAAGAGCTGTCGCAAGGATGACTTGATCCACTTCGCTCGCAACATGGTTTACATGAGCGGGATGTGCCTGTGGTGTTGCAGAAGATTGTCCTATGTCTGAATCAGGAGTTGCGTATTTATGAAGGAGAGTATTATGAGCTCGAGAACATACTCTACACCTCGACGCAGTGCAATTTGACACTCTGTGTCCTGGTTGCAAGCAATTTATGCACAGTTGCTTTGTCTTGGCGGAGTTTAATCGATCATAGACAGACATTGCTGCAAATCCTTGGAAATTTCCAATAGTGTGTGTTGCTTAATCCTAGACTTTGAAGTCTCGTCAGCTGATAAATGCTGAGATCGCCTATTTAATGCTGAGACACATTCAGATCATCGGGGCAGCGAATTGTAGTCGAGTTGTTCCTCCTATCTACATTTAGTGGCAGAATCAACTTTCGACATGACAATATGAATGAGTACAGCGTTCGCGTTCATTACCTATTGACATTAACGACTCGTAAATGGCGGAAACCGAGTCATTGCTCAATGTCGCAATGTCGAACAACTGTGCTGAAGTGTCGAAGAAAATAAGACACTTGTTGTCGTACAAGCCTTTTACATTTGCTAAGGCTTTTGGGTAATTTGCATCTGAGACCTGGAAAGCTTTTATAGTGCCATCTGACAAACACGAAATGAGATGGTTGAACTTGTCTATGTTTAATAACGAACGATCAGAGTCCAGTAAACTTTCGAACAAGCTAATGAACTGTTTGTACTATGCATGCTTCCCACTAAATTTTAATTTTGGGAGATAGCCGGCATTTGGAGTTGTCATTTTGTTAGCTGAGGAGGTTCTTTGACGTTTTATGTCACATTCTACCTTTTCAATCGCGTTAATTGTTAGCTCTGACAATCCTCCACTTGAATGTTTTTGTGTTTGTTTTCCATTTTTACTGCACTAGCTATTACGTATGTATATGTACGTAAGTATGTAAGTGTGTGTCACACAGAATTTGGCCAGCGAATAATTAAGAGCAACTCCAATAACCGTTCGCTGAAGAAATGGAGCAATTAAGAAATGTTTAGGCAAAGATAATAAACACTCTTAATTGTAACCGACGGTGACTAACGAACGTCCAAAATAATGCAAGCCAAGAATAATTATGTATGTGTGTAAGCGCGGTTCTAATAAAAACGCTGTTAACAACGCTGGCGAAAACAACTAATGCAAATCAAAGAAGAACTCAGACAGTTATTTCTGTCTGTATGTATATTTGCTTGCGCTTGTATATATATGTTTAAGCGACGACACGCTACAAAGGAGCGGGAGTAAAGTACAAATAAGGCAATGCACTTATGGTATGTATGTATGTAGGTGTGCGGTTTTAATAGAAACGACGCTAATAACGCTGGCAAAAACGAAGAGTGCAAACAAACGAAAAGACAGCAAATCTCAGATGTAAAAGAGAGCGAATATCAGTTTATGTATGTTTAAGCGACGACACGCTACAAAGCGGGACTAAATGCAAATGCAATGCACTTATTTAATGTATGTACGTATGTATGTATGATTTGGGCGCGTTTAAAATTAAAGAAAATGCAAGAATGACGGAACGATTTGTATGTATGAGTTTTATAACTATGCATATGTGTTTATATATGCGTATGTTATGTTATAATTGTGTACTCTCGTTAGGGCACTGTTACCTGGTCATTGGAGGATTTGTCGATGTATTTTTTCCTTTCCATTTGATTCAGGAACACACGAACAGGCCGCACCAAATCCAGTTCTTTCAAGTCAAGCGGTGAGCAAGTAGTGGCGACGATGAAGCAGCGTCATTATGGCGTAGCGGTGACAAACAGCGGTATTGAAATTAGCGGCGACAAGCAGCGAATGCGATAATATATAAAATACTTTTTGCACCGATTGGCCAGGAACAATTCCCACTGAATTGGTGGCAATTACCGTACCGATTCGCAATACAATTTCCACAACAGCCAACACAATATTGATTGTCTATTAATTTAGACCAACCAAACAATAGTATAATTCTTTGCAGCCCTGCTCGGGCGCCAAATGAAAATCCAAAAATTAGTTAAATAAGAACAGTTCAAATAAATATATAATTTATTTACAAAGTATGTGGGACTACAGCAAAGAGTTTTAGTAGAGCGATCGAGAACGAAGTATTTGAAGTTTAACACTCAGCTCACCGACGGCTGTTTGATCCAATTTTAAGTTTAAGTCTCTAGCTCTTATGGTTTCCGAGATCGACACGATCGATGGACAGATAGACAGACAGACGGGCATGGCCAAATCGACTCGGCTTGAGGTGTTGATCAATAATATGTATACTTGAAGTGTATGTAACGACAGCACGCAACTATGTTGCGGGTATCTCATAGTCTGACACTCCCAACTAAAACATATTTACTGGTTAAATTTTAATTTAAAAAACCGGCAAATCTATTCGCAAGTTTTTTTTTAAAAATATAGATAACCTCTTAAAGAAGTTTGAGGCGAACGTACCATAAAACAATTTTTAAATCGTTTTTGGGGCTCGAAATTCTTAATTTGTACTGATTTCATCCATCCTAATATCGTGCATTTTGCCTTAAAAATATTTTTTAATTAAATTATTCTAAATTAAGTTTTAATTCAACAAACTGCAGAAAAGCATAGTGGTTGACTTGTGTAGTTACATTGTTTCCCTGTAACATTTTGCTTTTTTTTTGTATTTTTGCTCTCTGCATATCTTTGTTATCTTTTCACTTTTCAAACGCTACAGTTACTCCCTAATTTCTCCTTTCTGCGTTCACATTAATATTGTTGTTGGTGTTGGTCGGTTTTTTCTTTTGAGCTTTTTGCTTTGATTCCGTCGCGTCTGCACCTATTTATATTTGTGTAACGTTGTTGTTGTTTGTAAGTACAAATCAGTGTCAATTTTAATTAACCTTGTGTCATATTTTGTATACTTTGTTTTAATTTTGTACAGCTTTTTTTTGCTTTCTTTATTTTAAATTAATTTTTTGTTTACCCCCCAATTAAAAATAATATAAGTATATTTGGGATTCTTGAGCCCGACTAAGAAACCCTTTTGATATATTTTTGGTCGATTTAAAAAACTGTCCGATGGTTTTTCCGCTATGGATAATGAGTTCAAAGCTGTGAAGCTTTTGAATGAATCTCCAAGGCGTAAAAAGCCCAAGTTTAGGCAGTCATTTTGGCCCTAATAAACTTTCTGTCCCTACACAATTGCCTACAACATCCGCTCCTAATTTAGAATAATTAAATTTTTCTTCCCCTTCTCCGCATATCAAAGACATAAGTTACGAAAACATCGTAGCCATGGATGTTGCTCCTTCTGACCCTGCACATTTTTCTGATTCTGAAGGTTTTAGCTCTGTTGACACTGATCAGCATTCTAGTGCTAATAAACCGGCCGGATAAAATGGTCAATTAACCAAGGCTATTGCTCCAGTGGAAGCTACTGCTGACGTTCCTAGTGTGTCCCTTGCAGGTGTTCCACACAAAAAAAAAACCAAATCTTTGTTTCTAGGCTTGCCACTGATACTTCATCTGATGATGTCAAGACCTGAAAGACCTGGAAAAACTCAAATTGGAGTACATTCGGAAAATTTTGTCGTGTAAAATAAATGTTTCGGACGAACATTTCAGCTTAATTAGCTGTAAAGAATTCTGGGCGAAGCATTTAATCATTAAAGAATACACGTCGAAAAAGAACAAGTGAGAAGGCGCCACTCTGGAGCGCACGACTCGGGTATACCCTGAACCCTGTGTTTTATACATTTCAGTCCCTTACATTCAAACACACATACAGAATCACGCATACATACATACATATACACACACACACACACACACACACACACACACACACATACACACACACGCGGTGAAAAGATGTTGCGTTTGGCCCCGACTATGGAAACTAAATTCGTGTATAACTTGTAAACTAAGAGTATGGTCTTAATTTTCAGAAATCTATGTACAAACCGAAACCCCAAGTCTGTAGTATTTGAATTGCCTTTGAACAGTTTGAACTAAATTTGCCTGTTCTAGCTCTTATAGTTCTTAAGACATCTTCAAAAAACAGAGTAAAAGAACCGATAATTATCGATAATAAGAAAACGAGATGAGTTATCGATGATTTGAAACAAACTTGATCTGCGTATGGTATACACGAACTTAAAAAGTCAAAGTTCAGCTATGTAGCTTCTGTAGTCTCCGAAATCGACTCGTTCATACAGACGGACAGACAGACGAACAGGGCTAGATCGACTCGGCTATTAATGGTGATTAAGAATATATATACTATATGGGGTCGGAGGTGCTTCCTTCTGCCTGTTACATACATTTGCAGAAAAAATTATACCGTGATTTAGCCATTTTCAATGGGTTCAGGGTATACAAATTGGACTCCAGCAGGTGTTAGTCTAAACCATCCTCTTGCTTGCACAAAAAACTAACATCCTCCCTGTCACATGGAAAGAAGAGAAACGATCACACTTCTAGTTGTGGTGTGTTTATTGCTGTTGATACTGATTTATTTTTGGAGATAATAAGAACATTGATATTAAATTTGGTGTCTAATGTAGCCTTAACAGTGATTGGCTCTTTGCTTTCTATAGTCCTTTTTCTTCAGATAAATCTCTCTATTTTATGAATATGCTATACATTCTGTCTCTGCAATACTTTCCGATTGTTATTTTCTTGTAGTTCTGGATGATTTCAGTATTGGTGGAACTACTTGGATTCTAGCGTGTTGACTTCCACGACCCAAAATGATTTTCTCGATAACTTATTTCAGATGTCATTATGTTAAATCATATTCCCTATATAGGATGACTCTTTCTTATCTGTTTCCCGTACTGAGTCTATCATGTCATCCTTATCACCCCACTTTAGAGATGTTGAGTGATTTACCTGCCCGGGTGTTAAGCACAGGTAGTAAGTCTCCAGAGCGATCTCACCAATTTCCGAAAACCGACTTTGCTAAATTCAGCTCTTATCCTAGACTGACTGGTCTCGGCATTACATATTATTATTATTGGACGTAGATGTACTAACGAGCAGTACATTCAAGTGGCCCGCCGATACCATGCACGGGCTTGTTAACGCGCGGACCCAGGCAGAATGCCACCCACCTCCTGCCCAATCCAACGAGGGGCGCTCCGCATGACGTACGGAGACGAACTTCGCTAACCAAAAAGACAGATGACATAAGACCAAAGTTTTAAGGATAGGAATATAAGTAGCATTACTTATTATACGGAAAAGATTATTATAATTAGAGCATAAGATACGAAATGGACTGCTGAAATCATCATTTTCTTAATACGAAAATATATAGTTGCAAAACCATGAATTAAATTTAAAAGTGAGTAGGGTTAATTAATAGCAGCAGCTTCACCCACTAAAAATTACAATATTTTGTAAATTTAAAAAAATCTCACCATAGAAAAATTTTTGGTTGGTTTTTCGTCATATGGGGCTCTGTATGTATCTGTATCAGAAAAATTCGGTTTGGCGAAAATGGCAATTTGGCTGTTCCCTAGTGTTATCGATAATAAAAAACATAGAGGGTTATTTACAATTGACAAACTTGATCTGCGTATGGTTCATATACATACACGACCTTAGAGAACTCTCTAGCTCTTGATGTCTCCAAAGTCGACACGTTCATACAGAGGGACGGACATCGCTAAATTGTCCCGGTTATTGATGCTAATCAAGAATATATGTTCTGATTGTATATATTGAAGATATTTCGAAAATTGAAAAACTTAATTTGTGTACAATACCTGCCACATTTAGAATCTCTAGCTATTATGCCAGCATTCACCTACAAATAGACGAACGGACAGAAAGACAGACGGATATGGCTAGACTGACTCAATTTCTAAAGCTGATTAAAGCGAAAAATGCTACCCTTCACTCCCATAATGGGTACTTGATTAGGATTTTACCAGATCGAATCAAAAACATTTTTTTTTAATTGTTTATTTTCTGCTAACTTTCTTAATATGTATTTTTCAATATTTACAGACTATTACTGGAGCCATGAGCACACTTAATCCACCTGTAGCTTTAGAAAAGAAAGAAAATGAACCCAGGGTGGAATATATTCAGGATTATGCCTCTAGTAAGAAAACAAAAAATGTTGTATTGATATCTTAATTCGCAAAAATTTACGAATGTTTGGTCGCGATACATATTTTTTTTGCTACACCTGCAAACGGTGCTACTTAAATACTTCAGATAAAACAGATCATATTAATTTATTAAACTAATAAGAACGTTGCAGTCGGACGTAACCGACTGCGTAATATTCGTTCACAGTAGACAGTAGTTATTATTGTTAGCTCTTGTTATTAGTTCAATTATATTGCTATAATTTGTAATAAAGTAATATGACGGAATATTTTCTGTCATATTATTTTTTCCAAAAGTGATTACTAATAATTAACATAATAATTGACAACTAATTAAGAATAATAACTTTATGTGCATTTTATGTCACACTACCAATTGATTAAACGCAAACAGCCGCGTTTACAATTCTAAGAATAAGAAACCGATGGCAAGTTAGCGCCACGTAATAATCAAGTTGAACAACATGAATTAATGTACAATATTAATGTAAACGCCACCTATTGTTCATGTTGATAAATATTATTATTATGTCCACGTCACAAATACTACGATTGAGTAATTTCTAAATTATTGATATAATAAATCGAATTGCCACGCCCACAGTGGGCATAGCCAAAATTTTTTAACACTATCTGACGCGGATATACACGAGCTTCAGATATACTTCTATCTTCAATGGCGGCGAAAAAAATTGCGTTCATACATTGCACAAACCCAATAAACTCTTTTCACTTCGCGAACGAGTATACAAAAAAAATATAGAACAAATAAACATAATATATATTCGACGAGCTAAGCCGATATAGCCATGTCCGCCTGTATGAACGCAGCAATCTCCGAAACTACAGAAGCTAGAGACATGAACTTTTCGACTATAGATTCTGCTATAACATACGCAAAATGAGTTTATCGCTTTTTCCGATATCCTGCACCGTTGCATTAATATCGATAAAAATCGATTTTAAGACTTGGTTTTCTTAGACTAAGAGTGCCACCAAATTTTGTCCATTATGTTCTCGTAAAACATATGAATGTTAAGAATATTTCGGATTTTAAATACCTCTTCCCCCTCGCCCGATATATGAAAAGAACGCAATTCAAATTATATAGACTTCCGCTTTGGTTTGTACATAGATTTGAATGCTTGTATTACGTACAACAAATTTCAGATCAAAAACTAAGATCAAGCTCTTAGTTTGAAAGTTATTCGCGAATTTAGTTTCCATTGTGGAGGCCAAGCGTAGCGGCTGAAAAAACGCACAGCTTACGGCTTATGTATGAATGTAAGGGAGTTGAAATGTATGTAAAGACAGGGTGCAGGGTATCCCCCAGTCGAGCGCTCCCGACTGAGGACCTTACTTGTTTTTATTAGCTATCTCCGTCCTTCCGTCCGTTTGTATGTGTGAACGCGTCTATCTCGAAAACCATAAAGCTAGAGACCTAAACTTTTCGAATATAGACTTGTCCTTGGCACGCCTTTTCCCAAAACCGATAAAAATCTAACAAGCTCTACATTTTAAAGCTTATTTCATAGATTATGAGTGCGAAAGAAACTAAATTTTGTTAACATAAATATTTTAAAATTATATAATAACGATGTGTTAGGATACATAGAAGTTATTGGCAACAAGTACTACAATATAAGCCAGAGAATTGATGTTTCGAATTACCGATAACCCCCACTTGTTTTATTATACCTTGAACTCACTGAAAATGAGTAACAAGGCGTACAGAAGGAATCATCTCTGACCCCATAAAATATATACACTCCCCAGTTAAGTGGGGAGTCGTTCAACATTAAACAAAATTAAAATAGCCGTATCTTTTGAAGCGGTTGCCGGATTATTTTTTTTAGATGGATTATTCTATTCTAAATAGCACACGTAAGTTTGGAATGTCTAACACACGTAAATGTAAATGAATTATTTTTCCAAATACACTACAAAATATTACCATTGTTTTTGGCGCAACTAAATAGGTTCGAAGGTTTAAAATTAAAAAATATTAATATAAAGTAACAATTTACAGTTTTATTATATTTATTATATTATCTATACTATTTATGAACAATTTAGTATTTTGTGCTTTCCCCCCTTACTCAACATAATTTCAGGAAGACTTGTCATTTTTTTCAATAAATCTAAGAGAAATTGTTTAATAGGCTTTTTCAATGGCGTCACTTAAAGTGGAAATCCGTAAATTGTTTTCCACCCTCTATACTTTTTAAAACAATTGCGCCTCCCAAATATTTTGAATGATATTTATGTTCAGGAAGTATGGCGCCTACTCGAGCAGCTAACATTTTGGTATAGTGCCTTACCATCCCAGCAATATGAATTGGGACTGGTATATCCTTGGAATCCTTTCAAATAAATTAAGAAAACCAAAGTCTCTCACTTCAAAAAATGCATTTTACAGTTGTCAGACTTACATAAACACTACATTTATCCTGATTTGGGTAGCAAAATGTTGGAAATGTAAAGCAATTCTGATGAAAAGTTTTATTACTGATGGTGTTATTGCGTATTGAATACCTTCTTTCATATTATTTCCATAATTCGATTAATTTCGAATAAAATTAATACTTTTTGGCATCATTAATTTTTTGTTGCAACTTCGCACGGGTTTGGGCCAAATTCAACATATTCTCTTTATTTGATCTATTTCAAATTTGTTAAATTGCTTGCCGCGACCCATTACAAACCGAAGTAGTTATAGTAGTATAGTAGTTACCAACCAAATTTATATTCTCTAAAACTATTCAGTTGAATCAAAAAAAAAGTTAATCCTACGTGTTTTAATTAGGATTAAATGTACTATCCGAAAAGGTATTTCATTAAAATTGGGTAACCGGTTTAAAATATATGGCCATTTTACTTTTTATACTCGTTCACAAAGTGAAACAAGTAAGAACGTTGCAGTCGGACGTAACCGACTGCGTAATACTCGTTCACAGTACACGGAAGTTATTATTATTATTTTGGAAAAATATAGAAATTTCATATTTCGTACGGGCGGGTGTGAGTGGCCAATAGTTTTCGGCTCGATCTTAAGAGAAGGTCACTCAAACACTGTCTGCCAAATTTTTTGACTCTAGCTCCAAAATTGTGGGAGATATAGGCTTTTGCACTTTGCGGGGGCGGGAGACGGCGGGGATGGACGTGGCGGTCAATTATTATTTAGAGGAGCTGACCACTTATCTACATTCAAAATTTGGTGACTCTAGCTCTAATACTTTGGAAGATATAGCCATTTCCGATTTTTTAAGGCGGGGTGTCTGGGGGGCGTTCGAGTGGGCGTGGCCGAGATATCAAGGACTCAATCTTTTGGGGAGGGCACCAGCAATCTACAAACCAAGTTTGGTGTCTCTAGCTTCAAAATTGTGTTAATTATACACGTGCTACCGTTTTGAGCTTGTAAATATATCGATTTTAGCGATTACGGAGGTGGAAGGATGCGTGGCCATTGGGGCGGGGGGGCTGGTGGCGTTCTAGTGGGCGTGGCCGGGAAATCAGGGCCGCATTTTTTGCAGGAGATCACCAGCTATCTACATACCAAATTTGGTAACTCTAACTTTAATATTGTGGGAAATATTCAACTTTAATCGATTTGCGATTTGAGGTGTATCGACATGTTATCGATTTGCCAGCCTCCCAGTGGGCGTGGCACAAAAATCTTAACACTATCTGAAGCAGATAACTACAAGTATATATGCCTAGTTTCAAGTCTCTATCTTCAATAGCGTCGAAAAATATTGCGTTCATACGGACAGACGGTCAGACGGACAGATGGACGGACAGCATGACGGACATTGCACAAAACCAATATACTAGTTTCACTTCGTGAACGACTATAAAGAGTGTATTGGTTTAGTGCAATGTTCGTTATGCTGTCCAAGTAAACGTACCTTTTTTGGGCGCTATAGAAGATAGAGACTTTTAATTTTGGATATATACTGGATGTGTAGTTATCTGCTTCAGATAAAGTGATAAGATTTTTGAGCCACTGGGTTGCTGTCATATCGATAACGTCGATACACCTCAAATCGCAAATCGATCAAAGGTGAATATTTTTTACAATATTAAAGTTAGAGTCACCAAGTTTAGAATATATATTACTGGTAAGCTACCTCAAACATCACAACACCACACCCCTTGCCGCTTCCGTAATCGCTAAAATCGATGCACATGAAAGCTCAAATCAATAACATATTTTAGAGCTAGACACGCCAATCTTGGTATTTAGATTGCTGGTGACTTCACCTAAATATTGCGACTTTAATATTCCGACCAGCCACCCCGCACTCACGAATCGCGAAAGCCTATATCTCCCACAGTTTAAGAGCTAGTCACAACATTTTGAAGGTAGATGGCTGGTCACCCTCTATAATCCGTAAAAAAGATATCCCGGCCTCGCACACTACCGCCCCGTTTATTATGTTCTCGTAAAGCGGATGCAGATCAGGAATATTTTGGATTTTTAACCCTTTCGACCCCAACGTTGCCTGAGAGCAGTTTTTGTTCTTCAACAGCTATCGTTAAGCATTGCTTTCGTTTTTGATAATGATGTCTTATGTGATAACGGAAGTTTTATGTGTCTATTCAAAATGTAAGGAAAAATAACATCATTTGGCGAGATTATTGGCAATAGACTGCAGCTGTAAAAAAATGTAATGGGGCGCCCAAACGGGTGGGCGTGGCGACTTGAAATATCGACCAATTACTTCTTAAAAAACAGCAGCATGATTAATATGAATAAAATATTTATCGTCACAGGAAAAAAGTTGGGGTCGAAAGGATTAAAAAACTGCAATTCAAATACGCTCTTATTATGTGCTAAAAATTTGATGAAGATCGCGGTTTTAGATAAAAACTTATTTATAAAGTTTTTATAGTGGGGGACAAGCGCATCCGCTGAGTAAACTGTGGTGTGTGTTTGTATTAGAGCTGGAAATACATCGATTTTTATAAACAAAATCGATATGGAATAGATATGGAAGTTAAATCGTGAATAACTTCTACAAACGAAAGTGCAAGTCTGTAGTACTTAACTTGGGTTTTTTTGATAAATATTCCAAATATGCTACGTTGCAAAAACATAATAAATTAAATTTAGTTGTTATTGCTGTAATAGTGTCCGAGATATGCTAAGAAAATCCTAGTCTTAAAATCTATTTTTATCGATATTAGTGAAACGGAGAAACATATTGACAAAACATTTTAAATTTGTTCTGCATATGGCTTAAGGAATCTATAGTTCAAAAGTTTATCGAGGGATCGATTAAGTAAGGATATGTTTTTCTTACATTTATAAAACAACATTTTGCATTTGTAACAAAATTTTGTTATAATAATATATACGCTGACATTGTCTGAGTATCATACATAAAATGCCCATCAAATCTTATATTTTAGGTATCCAACCCACATTGCAAGTTTTTATACCCTGAACCCATTGAAAATGGGTAAATCAGGTATAATGGCCATGTTCGTCTGTCTGTATGAAAGCGTCGATTTCGGAGGCTACAAGAGCTGGAAAGCGATACTTTGACTTTTTAAGTTCGTGTATACCATATGCAAATCATGTTTATTTCAAATCATCGATAACTCCTCTCGTTTTCTTATTATCGATAATTACCGATTTTTTTTGACTCAGGTTTTTGAACATTTCTTAGAAACCATGAGAGATAGAACCAAATTTGTTACAATATGTTTGCGTGAAGCAACGCAGGTAAGGAATATTTTGAATTTTGGATACCTCGCCCCATTCGTCCCACATGTGCAAATATGTGAAAAAACGCAATTCAAATACTACACACTTAGGATTTGATTTGTACATCGATTTAAAGACTCTTGTTAAGTCCTAAAAATGTCATTAAATTCATGCTCTTAGTTTAGAAGTTATTCACAAATTTAGTTTCCATAGGGGGGCCAAGCGCAGTTGTTCACAGCAGAAATGTATGAAAACACTGTGTTTCGGGTATCCGCTAGTCGGGCGCTCCTGACTAGAGCCTTTTCACTTGTTTAATTTAACACTATTAAATTTATTGAACCCTTAATTAAAGTAATTAAAAATTTGAAAATATTACATTTGCACTTTTGACTTACCAACTGCTGATATTCTTTCTGGTAAGAAAGTAAAAAAGAATCAATGTGAAATTTTAGAAATATCGGTACATCGATGTTTTGTCCCAGGTCTAGTTTACATGCGTCTTTCTTTATGGCTGTGGCTATATAATTAGGGAGTCGTTTTATTTGTCAAAAGTTCATGTATTTAAAAAAAAAAATTGTATTTTAAGTGAGAGTAATTATGTTTATTAAGCCATGTATTTATTATAAGGGTAAGAAAACTAATGCTTCCAAAGTCATTTTAATATTAAAAACCATAAAATATATGAATTTTAGTTTGGAAAACTACATATGTATGGATACTTTAAAGTTTTACTTAATATATTAGAATTGATCAGTATCGAACAAAAAATAAGTTTTAATATATTGTTTAAATGAAATATTTTGTTAGATCTTCTCTAAAGGCTAGTGACTAAATCCTGACATCGTTTAATTGAAATATTTAGCCATATTTCTTTCACATTTTGAAAAAGTTCTTCAGTGTTTGTTAGTTTTATATTTTAATCTCTGCTTAACGTCTGCCAGAAGTTCTAGATGGGATAAAAAACGAACTTTTGTAGCAAAAAATCATAATTTAACGCTCTTAGCTGTATGCTTAGGTTCGGTATTCCGCAAAAAATAAATGAGACCGGGATGTGCTCTTCTGAAAAAAGCTTCATAGGAAACTATGCTTCCTCTATTTTTGCACAAATCCTGATCCATTTTTTGGTTTACACGAACCAAATCTTAAATATCGTTATTGTGTACAGTTGCATATTACAGTGGGCTCGTACTCGATAAATAACTAATGAAAATTTCACATTTTAAATCAAGTTATAAATTTTACTTAATTATAAGGCCACCACCAATAGGAGCAATCTTGTTTTTTTTAGAAGCTTTATGATCAGTTTTAACGGCACTAAAAGAAAGTTGAAGCACCCCACTTACCTGCTGCAAGTAGAAATGAAGACCAAGAAGAAGAAGACACTAGTAGATGCGGGATTTGCGGGAAATTTGAGCTTTGTGTCTGCAACTTGGCGAGCGTATTAGCGAAGTATTTTGAGTATAAACTCGTGTGCGAAATTTCATCTCTTTGTTCTTATTTCTCAATGAGAAATAAATGTTTACCTTATGTAACTTAACTGTTCTATGTCATTTACATATATTACTGCTTTGGTATCTTTACTTATATTTAAGATATATTTATTTATTTTTCTAGGTCCCGATTTTAACTATCCTCCTGAATTTTATGAACACACAGAAGAGTTATGGAAAGACAAAGGGGTCCTTCAAACCTATGAAAGGTCAAATGAATATCAATTAATTGACTGCGCAAAATAGTAAGTAATAAATGATATTTTATCAAGTTTAAATTTTGTATTTTCTTTGTGTAATTACATATCTTTTTTTCTTCGCTTTAAAAAAGTGGCTGTGTTTAATTTAAATGACTGTACGTTATAAATTTCCTTTATTTAGGACATAGAACACCGGTTAAAATGGATTAAGTGGTAAATTGTTTGTACACTATATTCGAAAAAACTTTCTGTAATCGCTTATTTAGCGTAAATTGAAGCTAGTGGCTACTGCTAGCAACGTGATCGTATTAAAGGGAAATACATTTATTTTGTAAATGACAAATATAACCTTAAAAAATTATTAAATTTCTAGCTGGTATTATCCAGTTTTGCTGTTGCCACATTATTAAAATTTAATTAATACCATTCATTCTACAACTACTCTTTACTTGGGATTTATTTTAATTTGTATGCAAACTTTGAAAATATATAATTTACCGACAGTGTTATATAAAAACCTGACAACGATTTTTACTCATTTAGAGGTACATTGTACAAAACCGCGTCTTAGTTTCGTCTTTTCGTAAGCGTAGGTCATCCGTTATCAATTAGTCCATCAGTCGGTCATGACAACCACTTTTATATAAATTCTATATATTAAATTTAGCTGAACTCATTTATCAAAATAAAATTGCGACGCAGTAAATAAATTAATTGTTATTAATATGAGAAAGTAAAAAAAAAAAATGTTCATATAAGGAATACTTTCAAAAATAATTTTTGTGTGAAAACGTTTTTGTTCTTCAAGATATCTTAAATTATGTGAACACTTAATAAATTGAATATTCAAAGATTTTGAGCACCCAAAATTTTTGTCGCTGCTGACGATAGTCAGCGCGAATTAACACGAAGTTTGCAAAAAGCGCTATGCAAGATATACGCGAACGTTGATGTTTTGATACGATAGTTCGATCAGATTACGTTATACATCGATCGAAACGTTTCTTTAAAACTAGAAAAAGGCATAGTACAACATGTGCTAGTTCGTGTGATGCATAAAATTTGGAGCTGTAAGTATTTATTATTTTATTTTTTTGGAGGCTTTCAGGAGTTCGTTCCGATAGTACCTCATTCATTCCAATTTGATAACTCGTTGTAAACTTATCAACAAAGTACATTTTGTGTGTCTCTCCAAAATGAAATAAAATGCGTAGCTTAGCTTTCTGATACTTTATAGACTTATTCCCTATCAAGAATTAAGAATCTTTTTTTCTATGGCCTTTAGAAAATAGAACTAGTTTGGCGGAAAACGCTAAGGTCCCACAGTTTCCAAACCACATAATATAAGATAAGCTATCATCTATGTACATCTTGTATGAAATTTATTTTTAAGATTTACTAGGCTTGGCATTTTTTTTAAGTAGGTAATTTACAGTTGAAAAAAAAGTTTAAAATTTCACATTTTGATAATTTAATAATCGTACCCACTGAAATTCCCCAACTTTTGGTAGATATTTCATGTTAGATATTTCAAGTACATTAGACCTTCTTCGTATGTTGCACAAATAACCAGTGCTGCTAGTCAGTTTTTTGTATTTCTTTTTGAACAATACGGGCAATAAATAGTTTAAATGGATTGAACTGTTTTTTGTACATAACTGTATTAGGTGATGGCGTCAACTGATTTTGACTAAGTTTAAGCTAATTCAAATCAGTTGACAAAATTGATTTTGATTTTTTTTCTGTTTGAAATTTGGCGATGTTTTTTATTTGAGGTTGTGCCTCAAAACGTAAACGAACACAAAGTGAAACTGCTGATTGAATCAATTGAAAATTATTTCAAAATCAGTTGCCAGTTCTTAGTAAAAAATTGTGTGCAAAATACAACTTAGCATGAGCCAGCCATATTAATCTGTGCGCGGCCCTACTTAAATATAATGCTTTTAGATATAGAATCTGCACATCGATAATTTTCTTCAGTCTCTTATGCTTTGTTCGAGTTTCATCCTCAAAATATTTGAACGACCATTCGAGATATAGAAATGAATATCAAAAGTAAACACTTTTTCATAAAGTTATCTTCTCAAAAGGAAACTTAAACCCAATAAATTTCTGACATCTAACAAAAGCACCTCAAGGTAACAATATTGAACATAAATTTGGATTTTGTGCAGCTGTTTGTGATTAATAGATTTCTTGTCAGATTTGTTGATTTTTGTCACACAAAAATTAACGGATAGAGTAGTGCTGCTATCTGAGAAGCAGTTAATGTTTTCAGTAGGTCCTAGGTTCAAAAGGACCCAGTCGCAATGTTCTTTTCTTTTTATTAGCTCTTATGTGTGCACATGATGCTAGTGTACATGATTTAGTTGTTATTATACTGTAAACAAGCTGTGCGTAGTAGGTTTTACTCGACGGAACGGTTTTACTTGTTTATGTTTTTTGATACTGTGTTAAATTTTTTGGCAACTTTAACGAATGTTTATTTATAAATTATTTTGAGTAAATCTTTCTTGTTTGGCATTTAAGCTTCTTGGATCGAGTTAGCACAATTAAGAACCCAAATTATACCCCCAATGAACAAGATATTCTTCGGTGCCGTGTTTTGACTTCTGGTATATTCGAAACAAGATTTCAAGTGGATAAAGTTAATTTTCAGTGAGTAATATATACTAATTTTATTATTATTCTACAATTAAATAAATTTTTTGCTTTATAGTATGTTCGATGTGGGAGGACAGCGTGATGAGCGTAGAAAGTGGATTCAATGTTTCAATGATGTAACTGCTATAATATTTGTAACGGCATGCTCAAGTTATAATATGGTTTTGCGTGAGGACCCCACTCAAAATCGGCTTCGTGAATCCTTAGACTTATTTAAAAGTATTTGGAATAACAGGTATAATGCATAAAAACAAAAATTGTTTTTGATTATTAATGAAATTTTTTGTAGATGGCTACGCACAATTTCTATTATACTTTTTCTAAATAAGCAAGATTTGTTAGCAGAGAAAATAAAGGCTGGAAAAAGTAAATTGTCGGATTATTTCTCCGAATTTAACAAATATCAAACGCCAAGTAAGTAACATAACCTATATTTGAAAAAGTGAACCGCACACAAATTTAAATGTCGTCGGATATACTGTACCTGTTTCTGAAGGCTTTTGAACAAATGTTATCTCGATATATATGAGCTGAGACAATTTTTGATGTCAAGTCAAACGACACAGCAGAGAACAACCGGAATATAAAAATGCCAATCTTTCGTGCAGTTATGTCCGTGTTATTTGTTGTGTTTATTAAGTAACTTGTAAAGTCGTTGACTTTGCCCGTGTATTAAAATATTCATTTTTGCCTATATTTGTTCAGACATACAGTGAACCAATAGTGTCTTTATACAGTAACTATGTTTGTTTTTATTATATTGAAAAACTACCATACAAAGTTGATGAAGCCTTCGGCTATGTCGGGTGAAGTTGTTAAGTTTGCATGGGTTCACATGTCATACAAATAAGTTGGAGTAGTAATGTTCCATTTATTTAAGGTGTAGTAAAAAGAAATTATTATTTATGCATGAAATTGAAGGCTTTTTTTTAGCACTGTTAAAATGATCCGAGTTAAGTCAATGATGCACTGATTTGTTCGATAACTTTCTGCCATTTTGAAGATTCCTTTCTACAGGCAGTCCAATTTTTGACAGTGCATGTTCATTCGGAATTAATGCGAATTCTAAGAGTTGTGTCATAATTGAACAGCTCATAGTATATGATTCCCTGCCAATCTTACCAAACACGCACCAAAATCTTCCTGGCGTCAATTGTGGATTGGCTAGCTTTTGCGCTTGCTGACCACGATTCGACCACGACCGTTTTCACTTGACGTTGTCGTATGTGGCCCCCTTTTTAATACCCGTTATCATGAGCTGAAATATTTTGCATTAACTTGAGTAATATGCATCTTCGACATCAAAATTACTGGAACAGATTCGACCAAACCAAAATTGCCCATGATTGGATGCTACTGTTTCAGATTGTATAGATATTTAGTAGGGAATATTTAAATATGAAATGTACATATTTGGACGCATTGAAAATTGGTAAAAAAAAAGGGTACAATAGTTTTGTGCAAATGTATATACCAAACAAACGGTTTCATCTCCAACCGGGACGACTAACCGCGTCATTTTAGCCATGTCCGTAGAAACCTAAACTGTTCGATTATAGCTTTTTCCAATACTACACGCAGAACAAGTTTATCATTATACTCGCTCTCAAAGTGAAAAGAGTATATTGGTTTTGTACAATGTCCGTCATGCTGTGCGGATGAACGTAACTTTAATGGGCGCTATTGAAGATGATTTTTAATGTATACGTGTAATCATCTGCTTCAGGCAGTGTTAAGATTTTTGCGCCACGCCCACTAGGAAGCTGGCAAATCGATAGCATGTCGATACTCTTCAAGTTGCAAATCGATAATTATCGATTATAGATTGCTGGTGTCCCCAAAAAAATTGTGACCTTGATATCTCGGCCATGCCCACTATAAGGCCCCCAGCCCCACCGCCTCACGAATAGCTTACTTTCTTATCGAATGGGATAGAATGTCGCCAAATGCGGTCTTCCGTGTATTAAACATATTTAATTCCGAATCTTACGAATACTACAGAGTTATCATAATTTATAGTCATTAACTTGATGTGCCTTTAATATTTATGTATAAAATAGGTGACGCAATAATGGAATCTAATGATGACCCAGAAGTAATAAGAGCAAAATATTTTATACGTGACGAATTTCTGGTAAGTTCCGTAAATCTAACAAGAATTTATTTAATTTCACATTTTATTTGTTTAAATAGCGTATATCAACAGCAAGTGGAGACGGTAAACACTATTGTTACCCACATTTTACATGCGCCGTTGACACAGAAAACATTAAGCGAGTTTTTAATGATTGTAGGGACATAATTCAGAGGATGCACCTTCGTCAATATGAATTGTTATAGGTTATCCCTATCGCCGTAATTCAAAAAAATAAAGTGAAGAATATATTAATGAATTACTGTTTTAAATATAATTATCAAATGTAATTTGTATTTAAATAGTCCCTTGAAAAAATAAAAGCGCTGCATTTAGATCTGGTATGACCTTTCACAAAAACTCAACATTAAAGAAGAATAAATAAACATGTTAATAACAATTATAATTGTTTTTATTAAAATTGGGATATATATACAAATATTTTTGTTTATTTCTTTACTATTACGTAAATATTCTTTACAATTATTCCCTTGACACAAAGCAATTTTGCGTAATTTAAACGTGAGTAAGTAGTTTTAATTATAAGTTTAAATAGTAAAAACTATACAAGAGGGTTTAGTATACCAAAACTAACGGAAGCCTTATCAATTTCGTCGAAGTTTCTTTTAATTTTACTTTTCCAGGCATTCTTGTTGTGCATTAAATCTCTTCTTACTGGTACAGCGCGTACTGTGGGGTGTTCATTATTACTTTGGGAGATCAAATCCCTAAAGTTGCTCTGTATGTTGTAATCCTGTTTATACTTTAGTACTTGTGCATCGGAAACGAATATAGCTCTGAAAATAAAAAAATTAAATTAATATAAAATATGAGTGTATCTAATAAAGCTCTGCCAAAAAGAAATATATATACATATACAAACATATAGTAAAAAATAATAGAAACGACATACACTTCAACAGTTAGAACCATATTATTCATTGTGTAGGCTTATAGTATGTATGATTCCAACTGGACACAGTTCGTTGAAAACAGTACTTTATTTTATTTTTTTTTGGGCTTATGCATAATTCGGCAAAACTGTGAGTTGTGTATATCCATTTTTTCAGTGACCACGACTTGAGGTTGGGGGAAAAAAAACGCACCCGACTTTTGTTTTATTATGTTGTATTTAAAAGCGTGAAATATATCAATTAAGTTCCAATTTTGACGTCTTAAAATAAAAAAACTGTTAAAAAATTAATTCCTGTGAAGTTCGTGTTTATACTCATTCACAAAGTGAAAATAGTATATTGGGTTTGTGCAATGTCCGTTCGCCCATCTGTCCGTAAGAACGCAATTTTTTTCGCCGCTATTGAAGCTAGAGACTTGAAACTTGGAATATATACTCGTGTATATCCGCGTCAGACTGTGTTCAGATTTTTTGACGATCGGAATTCGATATTTACCAATATATTAAAGCTAGAGTCAACAAATCTGGCGCCCCGGCTTACAAAAAGCGGAAATGGTTATATCACCCACAGTTTTTGAGTTAGAGGTTCCATATTTAAAATATATATTACAGGAAAATTCCACCAAAAAACAGAAAAGAATTCCTGGCCACGCCCCCTCCCAACTTCATAATCCCTAAAATTGATAAACATGTGTATAATTCCCACAATTTTAAAGCTAGAGACATCGAACTTTGTATGTAGGTTGCTGGTGTCCTCCGGAAAAGATGACCTTGATATCCCGGCCACGCCCACTATAATGCCCCCAGACACCCCGCCTCCACGAATCGCGAAAGCATATATGTCCCACGGTTTTACAATTTTTAAAGGTAGATTAACGATCACCCGTTAAATGCTAAAAAACTTTCTATACCACGCCCACTCCCACCCCAAAAAATCGCGAAAGTCTATTAAATTAATGCAATGCATAAACAAAATAAGTATTTTTCAGGAGGTAAAAAAAAAAAAAATTCCATTCATCAGAAGATCTAAAATGAGTTCAAAGCAGTTGTCACTAGTCGCACAATTATGAATTGTCAATATACATTCTGCAAAAAAAATAACAATTCCTTAAAAAAAAGAACATATGTACAAAACCAAATGAATTTCGCTGAAAGGCATTTAGTGCGGAGGAATTGGCGAAACGTTTTACAGTCAGAATAAAGAAAGGCATTTTTGCTTGAATCTGATTAAAAACACGCAAATAAGTACTGCACACAATCGAAAACATTAAATAGAAACTATTGAGTATAGTGGTGGCAACTTATTGGTATGGATATGCATCCGCTCTTTGGGTATTGGTCCAATATATAGGAATTAACCAGCAATGTGCCCAAGGGACTACGTCGTGAACGCATTGCGAAAAAATTAATCCAAGCACTCCCCGCACCTTGGAAAAAAATGGTCCTGGACTAACAAAGTAATTTTCATGGAATGCCAACAACAAGATCTTGAATTGTGAGAAAAGCTATGGTAGATAGATATGTTGAGAGTATGTTAAATTACAACGTATATGTACTGCATACATGTTTAAATGTAAGTGTGGTTAACCAACCTTCAACTGTCTGTTTAAGGAAGTTTGAATCGAACTTGATACAAGCTACCTGTGTGCAGCTCTGCATAACTTCCTTAGTCATTTTGTAAGAAGTGGTTATCCTTATTGAATAAATCCAATAGGTTATGGGCCCACATATTGCTTGTCTGCGCAAGTGACTCTGTTTGCCAATAATAAAGATTTGATTGATCGTGAAAATAAAAATGGTGTCGTCGAGAAACTAAACGATGAGAACTATACCGCCTGGGCAGTTTAGATGAAAAGCGTTTTGATTCAGCTAATTTATGGTCTGTCGATAAAGGATAAAAAGCATTGGCAAGCATTATATTATGCATAAAGTCCATGCAAATAAACAGTGCAAAGAATTGTACAACGTCGGCGAACGTTTGAAATTGTTACGGGAAATTCATGTGCTGAGAGGTCCGGCACGTCGTGTAACATTACTACGGCAATTATTGGCCACAAAAATGAAAGGCATGGCTAAATATTTTAATAGCTCGTTTGACGTGGTCTAGAAACTCAATGAGATCGAGGTTAATTTACCAGACGAAATTTTGTCTATTCTTCTGTTATTTTCTTTGGAAAGCACATACGAAAACTTCGGAGTTGCAAAAGTGTAAAATTAAACTTCTAGAGGAACGGGAGCGGCGCAAGAGAGAGGATTGTGTGCAAGAAGAACAGAAAATGTTCAGTATGCGAGAGCTAAAGCAAATAGACAAAAATTGGCGAGGTCAAAAGAAATAGAAAAAATCACCGCGGCAAAAAACGAAGCGACGACAAGAAGTCGGGCTGCTAGAAATGTGGCCGTTATGGTCAAATTTTATTAAAATTGCAAGTACAAAGAACGCTAAGAAAAATGCGAAACTGACGAAGAGAAAAATATATATTTTCAGTGTTTACTGGCAGCTCGAACTTGAAAAAAAGAAAACCGCTCATGCAACATATCTGGTGTTTAGACTGCCGCAACAGCGCATTTATGCAAACATAAAAGACCAGTTTATTAATTTGATAGAGTAGAAAAGCGCATAACTCTTGCAGGTGACAATTACATAGAAGCCAGTGGTCGTGGAACCGTACGGTTATACTGGAAAAATAGTGAAGTCGATCTGATTGATGTATTGTACGTGAAAAGCCTGCAATGCAACTTTATTTCAATTACAAAGGATTTTAAGTTGAATTTACAGCGAAAGACGGGTTTGTAAAAGATAAACACACTAAAGTTGTGTTGGTTGCAAAGGCTACAGGATTTGCGTATGATAGAAACAAATGTGCAAAATTACTATGCTTTAAATGTAAATAACTCACAAATGATGAAATGGCAGAGTCCTTTTAGCCTTTTGAATTTTCGAAGTCTACGAAAAATGATGACGTACAACATGGAGCATGGGTTAAAAGCAAGTCAAAGTAATTTCTGATTGTATAACGTGTGCAAAGAGCAAAATATGTGAGAAGCAGTTTCGAAAGGCTTGTCAAAATCGTGCTAAAGATGGGCTAGGGTTGATACACACCGATTTGTGGCCCCATGAGCAAGCCAAGCAAATGGAGGAGCAAGATATTTAGAAATGTTTATCGACGACAAAACGCAATTTGTTTACGTTTTTTTGAAAGACAAGAGACGAAATTTTAGCGAAATTTATGGAATATAAGAAGTATGCGGACGGTGTACCTGGCCAGAGTATGAAGACAGTCAGCAGCGATAATAGGTGAGAATATTTAATTGAGACGTTCGAAAGTTTAAAGAGTAATGGAATCCAGAGGCAGCTCACAGTGCTGCACACATCGCAACAAAAGGGTGTGGCAAAGAGGACTTTGATTGAGGACTGAGAAATGACACCCCAAGAAGTCGGAGCTAGGTCCATTTTGCCTAACAAAAACGCACAATAGAAAGTTTCAGCCAAAGGGTGAAGAGCATATTATGGTCGGCTACTCGGAAACTGCAATAGCGTATCGATGGTATAACCTGCTTAAGCAAAGTGGCTGCGAGTGGAATGATGAGGTAAAAAGGGTTCTACTATAGATTGGGTTCATTCCTTGCCCAAATGAGCTTTGTGTGTATACACATAAGCATACTAAGCACTAAGCAGTTCAGACACTTTTATCGGCGGCTAAGGAAGCCGTATATATCGGTAAGCTGATTGAAGAAATGGGCTGCGACAAGATGACGGCAGCAAATACAGCGACAACCAAGAATTCTACACTTCATGCACGTAGTAAGCATATCGACGTCAAATATCATCATGTGAGTGAAATGTATATGAAAACCGTAATTGAAATTAAATTTTTTTTTAAATATGCTTAAACATTTGGGACACACACAATGTAAAAAAACGCAATGAAAATATTACGGACTTGCGCTTTAGTTTATACTATATATTTATATTATATATTTATACTATATATTAAAATTTCATTGAGATAGTGCCATTATTTTAGAAGTTATTGACGAATTTAGTTTCCATAGTGGGGGCTCAGAGAAGTTGCTGAGTAAAGTGCACAGCATGAGGCATGCGTTTGTGTCCACTTTTTCGCGTATGCTAGCGTTAAGATAGTAACTTCGTGAACTTATCTGCTCTCATGAAACAAGAAACTTTGGTACTACGGCCTTCGGAAAAACACGCTATATTGTCGGGAAAACGCTTAGATCCGTTGAAATTGACACCACCACAGTATTCAAAGCACACAAAGATATTGCTAACTACATAAAAGCTGGTGTTTTTTACGTAAAATTCGGAATTCCGAACGATTTTTATAATTTGGAACTGTTCAAAGACTATATTATCCTTTGTCACAAAATTATCAAAATATCAGAAATTTTGGGACTTAAAAATGCATTCGCCACTAGATTGTTACTTCGTGTATAGGTGTTTTTTTATACAACAAACTTTCAGCCGCCGTATACTTATGTTTTTGTATTATGTGTAAATCGTAGCTAAACGAATGTTACTTCGCCAGCAGACAGGTTGGGTCAACTTCTATTCGACCTGGATGGTCGATTCTGGTGCTAGGAATAGCAGCTACAACAATTTTACCATCTGCAACATCTGAGAGAGCAATTAATTTTGAAAATTTATAACTCGCTGTGTACAGCTTTTTTTTTTTTTTTAAAATCTCCATATGAATGTTCATATGGAATGCCATTGGGAACAAAATCCGTGAACTGTATTATTTGGCTCATAAGTTTGACATTACCATACCATCATCAAGCACAAATGGTTTGTTGAAGGTGGCTGGAATGCTAAGCATTGGCTCTGAGGCTTCCAATACGCGGACACTCGATGCACACAACTCCCTACCCTGGCTCTGGTAAAAATTCACCAAGCAAGGTCACATCAATTGAGCTCCTCCGCAATATTAAAATGTGACAGCTGTGTTGGCAATAAGCGAATGCGACTTTCACTGGGACTTGAGTATGATTTTCGCTGAACGTTATCATAATGTACTCTCATAAAATATTTACAAATATAAGTATGACATGGTGCAGATTTAAAATAAAATACTGTCGCAGTGTGGACTTTAGTTTTGAGTCGAGCCTGGAACCTACCGAATACGTAAGCTGCTATAATTTCTGTTATTATTTTTACAATATAGCTATATTTATCGATTTAAGGTAGGTTATCGATCATTTGGAATAAACTTGATTTGCACATGCCAAAATTCAACTAGTAAGTGTGCTCTAGTCAGGAGCCATCCTATACCCAGTTGTGAGCTGTCATTAAAAATATTTCAACCCCCTTGTATTCTCTTCTTAAATGTTCTAGAATTAATAGATCATTAAAATCTATCTACAAACCTGAGTACAAGGCTGTAGTGCTTCAATTGGGTTTATTCCTATTTGGGGCGATTGGGGAGAGGTATCAAAAATCCGAAATATTCTTAATCTGCGTGTGCTTTATGAGAACATATTGTTTTGGCTCTAGTCCGATAATTATCGATAACAAGAAAACGAGACAGATTATATTAATTTGAAATAAACTTGATCTACGTATCGAATATATCAACTTAAATATCAGAAAGATTAATTCTCAAGCCCTTGCAGTTTCTGAGATTGACGTGTTGAAATCGACGGGCGCACAGCGTTAAGTCGACTCGGCTAGTGATGCTGATCAAGAATATATATTTTTTGGAGTCAGAGATGCCTCCTTCTCCCTATTATATACAAATGCAATGTCCGTCTATCCGGATAAATGCAATATATTTCGGCGCTATTGAAGATAGGTAAATTAAAATTTGGATATATACTAGTAGTTATCTCCTTCAGACAAATTGTTAAGAGCCCACTGGGAGGCTGGCAAATCGATAACATGTCGATACACCGCAAATCGATAAAAGGTGATTATTTCCTACAATATTCAAGTTAGAGTCACCAAATTTTTTAAGTAGATTGCTGGTGATCTCTTCCAAAAATTGCGACCTTGATTTACCGGCCACGCGTACTGGAACGTCCCCTAGCGCCCCCACCTTAAAAAATCAGAAATGGCTGTACAGAAGTGGTCCCAAAGTTTTTGAGCTAGAGTCATCAAATTTTAAAGGTATATTAATTTCGAATTTCTCTTTCTTTCGGAGGCGTCCCGCTTTATTAATCTGAGCCCATTCAGCTTCCCACTATCAGGGCATCGCTGATCTGTTTGCAACATTTTTTCAAACTACATATTCCACATCATCTATGAGTAATCAGCTTTATCCACATTAGTTATAGTCGTCAAACTGCATTTTGTATCCTATCATTACTGAAAGTTCGCTACTTCACAACAACACAATTAAACCAGTGTCTTTACCTGATCCTGATGGTGTTCCTGCCTGTGTGCTTAGCTACTGTGCGAAAACTCTTTGTAAACCCATTTTGAAACTTTTTAATTTGCCTGTTGATACATCATGTTTCCCTGCTATCTACTATGCGGTTCTATTATTTCACCTTCCAAGCATGGGTTTATGAAGCGTAGATTTGTTACCACTAACATTTTAGAGCTATTTTCTCTGGTAATTGATGGATTTAAAAACAGAATGCAGACTGACGTTATTTATACTGATTTTAGCAAGGCATTAGACACAGTAAACCACTCCTTGCTACTCCATAAATTATGCCGACTCGGCTTCCCAGTAAATCTTATTGACTGGATTTCAGAGTATTTATTGATGACCCATACACGACAAAGATTCTGTACATATCTCTTCTCCATCCTATTCTTGACGTTGGATCATGTGTATGGTCCCCTCAATACACCTTACATCAAGACCGATTTGACTCGGTACAGAAGCAATTCCTACTATTGGTTTTTCGAGGCTTAAACTGAGGCCCTAATGCCCGTTTGCGAAAATCTATATCTTGCACAATTTTAAAGCTACAGTCACCAAATGTAGCAGATTGGGTGACCTCCTCTTAATATCGAGCCAAAAAATGTTGGCCACCCCCTACGATATATACAATTTCTATAGTTTTCCAAAATAACAATAATAAGTTCAATGCACTGTGAACGAGTATTACGCAGTCGGTTATGCCCAACTGCAACGTTCTTATTTGTTTCACTTTTTTTTACCTATTTTCATGGGCATAAAAGTGACTATCTCCGTGCATACGCTAGTGTGGCCAGAATATTCCCACAAAGAAATATATGTCAGGTAGAAGTCTCCAGTTGTAGAAGTCTCCGCCGTCTATAGGTGTGGGGAGGAAACTCTACAAATTTCGCTTCCACAAGTTGTGTTAAGCTGTACACGGCTTTACCAAAACTTGAATGTGTCAAAACTTTCCTTGCTCTACATTTCACTCACTGTTCTCTTCAAATGTTAATGTGGAGCTTCCACTCGGTTATCAACTATCGAGAGTCTAACACCCCATGCAATATCCTGCCGCCGCCCAATCTGGACGGTTTGCTTAGTCCAGGTTTCTGGAAATCGCCTCAGCGTGAGACACCACAACTTTGCTCTACACTTTATGTTCTTGGCGTGGTATACACCCAGGGATCTCCCTTGCAAGTCCTCCAGCAAGTAACAATTGCTTCCAACTCGACTCACTACCCTTGCTCTTACAAATTTTCGAAAGAATTTATCTTTTCAGGGTTTTCCAAAGTCATTGTACGAAATTGCGACAATAGACTTCTTGTTCGTGTAACTAACCTTGGATTTTCTGTCGAATTATCTGGATCTTGTCTGCTATATACAAATGAAAAATCTCATGATCCCAAAGCGACCCAAGCTTACGAGCCAGTTTGCAATGGAGAAACTCCGGTCTCTGTGTGTACCGCATTACGGGTGGATATCTCTTTTTGAGGGAGATACAGATCACACAGCGATCTTGTTCAAGATGCGACCTAATTGCGGACAACAAGGTGCGAGCGACTCGCTCAGCTACATTTCTCTGTGGTGCTTACACTGCTGTGCGCATTGGCGAGTCTCCGACGGCTTCGATCATGCCCTGGAAGGGCGTACTCCGAACATATAAACGAGCTCGTGGCCTCGCGCATAGTAAACTTTGAAAAATGGCCAACGACTCTAAAAATATAACTTCCAAGCCGTCTTCAAACTGAACGATATCCATGCACTTGAAAAGTAGCTTTCCCCTACCTCACCATTATGTTAAGGGTTGCCAATTTCTGTTGATTTTGGCGCATTTGTTCGAGCAACTCGTGGTATTCGTCTGACTCAAACTTTATGGTTGTAAGACCTAGCAGACTTTCGGCGTCGATTTCTATCGGTTAGACACTGCGTGACAAAGTTTTGGCTACCATGTTTTTGCTGCCTTTCCGATGCTTTTGCTGAAATTATACCCATGTAGCTTCAATAACCAAGAAGCTGGCCTCTCACTTAAGTCTTTCGTCGACATCAGCTACTTCAAGCCGCCGTAGCTTGTGATGCACCTAAATGGTATCCCCTCTATATATGATCGCAGCAAATCATCCAAGTAAATAAAAGTGTTGGACCGCAACTCGGTGGTTATGCCCATCAGACAAACTACTCATTGTGCCGCACTTAATAGCCCGAATCGCATGACTCGAAGTTAGTTCAGTAGTCTGCCGGGGTACCGTAAAGGCTGTATAGGCTTTGCTCATGTTGTTCAGCTTGCCAGTAAGTGAAATTTAAGTCTCCGCTACCCATGTAGCTTGTCTGATCTATTCTGGACAGGATGCCTTATATACAGGGTAATGGATAGAAGTCTCTTACAGTCAAAAATGTAATCTGCCAAACTCAACATTTTGTCCACTACTTTCTGCCTCGCTGGCTATAGCTGGTATGGTTGGGCTTTGAAAAGTTGACCCCCCTAAGTGGTATGTATTTCTATGTCGCTCGTTTCTAATTCAGTCGGTAGTAAAGATTCTTTCGCTTTACCCTTTAATTCGCTATTTGCCTTCCTAGGTAACTCACATGACGGCTTCCGTTTAGACTCTTCGTCTTTGTCCCTATAGTATCTCATTGACACTATCTCATTGATAGCTCTTCGACTTGGCTTTCGGCTAAGACTTCATTTTCTGGACGTAAAAAGCCTATATTAAACCCTCGCCAGAAATCAGTTTTATGAGATGATCTCCTACCAATACTTCGACAAATACGCGTGAATCAATTCGTTTGCCTCTTCTAACTGCTTGCTTCTTCATAATGCGACGTCTGCGAAAGCGGTCTTGTGCTTTCTTAATGCGACGCGTCACCACCCGTATTAAATGAAATTGTTGAACATTACATATTCTACTCCTTAGTTCTTAATATTTCCTTTATATCTGTCTTTAGTAGATAAATGCGTGCTTAAATTTCTAAACTTATTTTTACGAACCTTGCTCGGCCTTTCGGATATTCATTCTCTTTGACGGACTGCATCTTCTAACGTAAGTGGCCCGTCTTGAAAAGCTTATTGCTCTGCGTAACTAGGTCGTACCTGGCTGCGAGGGAGACTCAAACTAAACGACTACAGATTCTGTAATACCATACGCATGTCCCACTCTATGACAACTAAATTCTTGAATATCTTCTAAACTAATTGTTTGATTTTATTGAGATTTTCAGGACTTAAATGTATATATATATACAACCAAAGCAAAAGGCTGTAGTTTTTAAATTCATTTTGTTTGATATTTGGGGCGATTGGGAAAAGGTATCCATAATCCCAAGTAAAATAATGATAATAATAAAACGCGGCGCGGGATCGACGTGTTCATACATACGGACGGACATTAAAGTCAAATGGTTTTACGTGAACTCCTACCTCGATGGCTTGCTCTCTTGGTCCCAAGGACTGAATTAATTTAATCGTTAATCAGCGCCCCATAGGAACATCAATTCCGCAATTATCAATTTGACGACATTACGGTTTGGTCGTGACTTCCTCCTTAGTGTGGTGTGGGGCCCAATTAAAACCTCTTCTGATCTATGGGTCACGGTACTTGGTTGAATAGCGCAACTCCACGCACCACTCAGGCTATGCCCGTACTTGGATGTTAAATCAGAACCACCACGAAACTCCCCGAACGGCCGCAATCAAAACTCAGGGCAGAAGAAAGTTCCACGGAATTCTGATAACCCAGTGGTACCAGAGAAATAGGCTACATACAGACGGAAACACACACGGACATGGTTAAATCGACTCGGTTGTTGATCCTGATCATGAATATATATACTTTATGGGACCCGAGATGCCTCCTCCCATACTTTAGCATAAAACCAATTTACCCTTTCGAGTTCGTTGTTGATGGGTGATCGCCCAGTGTGTATCGTAAACTGTGTTTACAATCATGGTACTCGTTCACGAAGTGAAACTAGTATATTGGTTTTGTGCAATGTCTGTCCGTGTGAACGCAATATTTTTCGACGCTATTGAAGATAGAGACTGGAAACTTGGCATATATACTTGTAGTTATCTGCTTCAGACAAAGTGTTAAAATTTTTGTGCCACGCCTACTGGGAGGCTGGCAAACCGATAACATGTCGATACACCTCAAATCTCAAATCGATTAAAGTTGAATATTTCCCACGATATTGAAGTTAGATTCACCAAATTTGGTATGTAGATAGCTGGTGTTCTCCTCCAAAAAATGCGGCCACGCCCACTAGAACGCCCCCCAGCGCCCCCGCCCTAAAAAATCGGAAATGGCTATATCTCCCACAGTTTTAGATCTACAGTCACCAAATTTTAATATATATTACTGGTAAGGTCCCCCAAACATCACAGAAAAAATTTTCTGGCCACGCCGCCTTCCGCCTCCGTAATCGCTAAAATCGATATAATTTCAAGCTCAAAACGGTAACACGTGTGTAATTAACACCATTTTAAAGCTAGAGACACCAAACTTGGTATGTAGATTGCTGGTGACCTCCCCAAAAGATTGAGACCTTTATATCACGGCCACGCCCACTAGAACGTCCCGCCTTAAAACATCGAAAATGGCTATATCTTCCAAAGTATTAGAGCTAGAGTCACCAAATTTTGAAGGTAGATTAGAGGTCAGCTCCTCTAAATAAGGGTACAAAAATTTACCCAAATTTGCCCACATCCGCCACATCTGCCCACCCCCGCCCTCTCCCGCCCTCGCAAATCGCGAAAAGCTATATCCATCACAATTTTGGAGTCACCAAATCTTAAACGTAGATGGCTGGTCACCCCCTTTAAAGATCCGTAAAAAAATTTCCCGGCCATGCCCACTCTCTCCCCCGCAAATCGCGAAAAGCTATATCTTCCACAATTTTGGACCTAGAGTCACCAAAATCGGTAAGAAAATTTCCCGGCCATGCCCACTCCCGCCCACTCCCACCTACTCACGCCCCCGCAAATCGGGAAAGCTATACCTCCGACAATTTTGGAGCCGGAGGCACAAAATTTGGCAGAAAGTGTTTGTGTGACCTTCTCTTAATGTTGACCACGCCCACCCCCGCCCCTACGAAATATAAAAATTCCATATTTTTTTCAAAATAACAATTATAATTTCCGTGTACTGTAAACGAGTATTACACAGTCGGTTACGTCCGACTGCAACGTTCTTACTTATTTTTTGTTTATGTTTTGTTCGCTTCTTATTAGTATGCAACAATTGTCCGTGTGCGTGTACGTCAAGCCGCTTATTGCTTTTTCGGTTTTATTGCCTTGCGTGAATGTGTGTGTGTTTGTGAGTTTTCTTATCTGCGGATGTGTACTCCAGCGGGTGTTTGCAGTTCCTTAACCGTTTCAACCGTGTTCAGCGAGCAACTCTGCACCGTTGAAGCGGAAAAGGATGCCAATAGAGAAAATGAAAGCCATTATAACGGACTTTCTGCAAGGTGTTCTTAACGAGCGTGCAACGGGGGCACTGCTTTGCAGCCAACCTAGTCGGCAGTGCCGTCTACCCTGGAGGTGCCATTCAAGACCTCGTCCTTGGTTGTGCTTACCAAGATTGCTGGCAAAACCGCGAGGGACATGGTCGACCAGGTAGTCAAGGAGGTAGGGCCTACCGTTTGGTGTGCATGTGCATTAGTAAAGCCTTTTCGTGATGGTGGTGCAATTATTCACTATCTATCAGTTGCGGAGAGAACAAAGATTGTGGAGAGCAAGAAGAAGGAGGTAGATTTAGAGGTGTTTGTGAATGAAAGATTGAGGCCAAAAATTGTGGTCCAGGGCGTTCACTCTCAGATTACCCATGACGAGTTCATGGGTGACCTGTATGAGTTGAACATCAAGGCAAAATGTCTTTTGAGGCGGTGAGTAAGCCCTATGTTGTGAATGCTGACATGGAGGTAAACGTTGTCCTTGAGGACGCTGGCGTGGCCATTCAAACTCTGTTGTGGATCGGGTCGTTGCTGCGTCAAGTGGTTTTCCTTTCGAGTAAGGAGTTTTCATCCGGTAGCGGGTGGCTATCGCTACCGGTAGACGTCTGTCGTCGCTGCAGTCAAACGGCTTACCGCATTGTACAGTGCAGTAATGCCCTGCACTGTCGCACTTACGCATTTAAGGGAAAGCAGTCGTTGCATCTACTGATGTCTTCGGCTTGTTGCGCGGGCGAATGCTAGACATTTAAATGTTTAGTAAATTTCTTCAATTCAATTGTAAGAAGCCTTATGCAGTTATCTGCGAATTGGGTGAGATTTTGTGCGGGCGGGGCGTCCTGGTTGCCCTGCTACAGGAACCCTATGTGAGTGTTGGTCGTATACGTTGGTTGATCGCATTTCCGGGTATTTCCTGTCCTCAGGGACAACTGCGCTGTAATTGTGAATGATGTCAGCATTGAATGCACTTTTGTGTGTTCGATGGTGTGTGAGCCTAAGTGGCAATTTTAGCATGGTATTTATAGTTAACATGTATTGTAAGTTCGGGGATCCCCTCGAGCCATTCATTGCTTATCTGAATGAGGTGCTACGACTGGTTAGTGGCCTATCGGCCATCCTTGGTCTTGAAGCTAATTCATCGTCCCCTTATTGGTCAGCAATATATCTAGACAATCGTCTGGATATACGAACTACACCAGCAGTGTCCCAGGATGTCTGGGTAGTCAAGGTACCCAATTAGTGATTTACTCTGGTGCGATGGATCAAAGTGATATTGACGTCACTCTTGTGAATGTGGTAGCGATGAGTATGTATGTTTTTCGATGGAGTATATGCGTGAGAGTGTTGGGGCTAATGGTTGGCGTACTTGTGGTGTGAATTAGGCCCTTTATGGGAATCTGGTGCATAAAAACGGCAACGCAAGTTCCGCTAGGCATTTTTAATGCTATGAGTGTTGATGAACAAGTTGCGTATATAAATAGGTGGTTGATATGTGTGAATAGATGCATGAGAGACGCCGAAAGGCAATTCTTAAGTATTGAAGTGATGGACGCGTATATTGAGCGGAAGCAGCCAGATCTACCGATGCAGATAACGAGGAAACACTCATGTCTAGGAACAGTGTTAGTATGAATTCGTATGAACATATGCTTGTAAGAATTAAAGAGGATGAGGGGCTTTCCTTCTTAGAGCGCAATAAGGACGATCCCTGTTGTATAGAAAGTGTAATGAAGGTTAGTGTGCCAAGAAGATTTCGCTTTCATGTCGCCTTATAGGATCAGGAGCAATCTTTGATGCTTTCGAGGCATCAGACTCCTTCCCGTTCTTGAAAAAGGTCTGGAGAGGGTCATGGTAGAAAGGGTTCAGGAGAGAGTGAGTGGCCAAATGTCTGAAAGAGAATTTTATTTTCGACTGGGTATATGTGTGGAAGATGCGTGGAGGTATGTAAGTTACTCTCTGATGACTAGTAGCACCACGTGTGTCACAGGTATTTTTTGTTGACTTTAAGGGTGCATTCGACTACCTGAGTTGGGTGAGTGTGTTGGGCAAATTGACTGAATGTATGTAAATGTATTACTAATTACATGGAAAAGATTGTTATAACTAGAACATAAGATAGCATAGTTTGCATTACACATTTTAAGAGAGAGCGGAAAAAAATTCTTAGTATTTCTGCAAAATTAATTTGGCTGATTAATTCAATAGAATCAATTTCCGCATTGCAGATTACACCAAGCTTGCTTCTACAATTAGAACGAGAAGAACGATTTATTAGTGTTTTTTTTATTTTTTTTATGGGGTGAATGGGGAGAGGCAAGAAACCCGATAATTATTGATATAAAAACAACACGAGTTATCGATAATTTGAACAAAAATTTAATTTGCGTATGCAATACGCAAATTGAAGAAATCAAAGTTCAGATTTTATACTCTTTTGGTCTCGAAAATCGTCGCGATCATTCCGATGGACAGACATGGCTAGATCGACTTGGCTATTAATGCTGATCTATATTGTATACACATTATACATTTCCACAAAACCATTATAACCTTATTTACCCATTTTCAATGTGTTCAGTGTATAAAAACAAAGTATTCAAAATATGAACACACGAGGGTGAATACTGATGTTTAAGCGGCATGGGCGCGATAACCGAAATAAACACAATGGCATCAAAACAAAGGCAAATGCACCGCGACCAACAACAATATTATTGTGAGCGCGGGAACGAGATTATGGGAAGAGTAATTGGTAACGTATGCGATTGCAAAAATGAAACAAAAATATGCAGAGGGCAAATATACAAAAACCGAATATTAGCAGGCAACAATGAAACTACACAAGTCAGCCAATATGCGTGCGCTCTTCTTTATTTTTATAATGAAACTCAATTTAGAAGAATTTATTTACGTATTGGCAATTAATGTCCAACTATGTATTTCACACAACCGATGTCTAAAACTAAATCGGTGAAAATCAAATATTTTGAAAAAAGAAAAAACACGCCCGTTGCGAATGTGAAGCGAAATCACGCATAAATGCGCGGTTTTTCGTGGTCGTTCCAAAATAACAACTAATTGGCAAAACATTGTAGCAAGGTTGTCAACGCATAAAGGGCCATTGACACGGTCAAGTTTTGGAGGAGCAGTGTATAGCTTAACCAAAAAGTCGAAGTGCCAGCGGATATTGAGAAGTCGTCCTCACTTCCAACTGAAAACAATTAAAAAGGCTCTAGTCTGGAGCGCCCGACTAGAGGATACCTTGAACCCTGTGTCTTTATACCCATTGAAAATGGCTAAAAAGTGTATAATGGTTTTGTGCAAATTTATGTAACATATGTATATTTATTATTGATCAGAACGACGAGCTGTGTCGATTTAGGTCTTTCCTTGTGTCTGGCAATCTGTCCTTCTGGCCGCCTGTCTTTCTTACATAATATTCTGCAATACCATACGTAGGACGAGATAATAATTATTTTTCGATATTTTACCACGATTTCATTAAATCGCTAAAAACCGATTGTAACTGCGTTTTATAAGCATATCTCAAAGAATATAAAAGCTAGAGAAACCAAATTCAATATGTTCTCGTGACACATGCGCAGGTTAAGAATCTCCCACTCGCAACATTTTTTAAAAAATTGATAAAAACGCTAATTAAATAAGCTTTGGTTTTTACATTTAGATGCTCTTATTACGTACTACAGTATTTATTAGGATCATGCTCTTAGTTTAGAAGTTTTTCACCAATTTAGTTTCCATCGTGGGGACCACGCTCAGTGGCTGAGAAAAACGCTTAGATTGCGGCGTGAGCTTGTGTGTGTGTATGTGTGTATGAATGCAAAAGAGTTGAAACATATATAAAGACAGGGTTCCGAGTGCTTCGGGCGCTTCCGATATTTTTTTACAAAGATAATGTCGGTAGAATCTGAATCATTTAAACACTTTGTAATTAATCATAATGCGTTAGTATATAAGTGCCGTTCGATCGTAATCCACTGCAGGCGTTATTATTATTACTATGGGACCTCTCATTCTTGCTGTTCGAGAATGCGTGCGTTGAGTTTTCTGCAACGGTAAGAGCAAGCACACATATTTATATACATAAGCACCATTTTTCCGCAGTCTGCTTTTGTTCTGGCGCTTCCTTTTATCTCGCGTCATTAATTGCGGTTGCGATTCAAGCTTGTTGAATAGGAAATGTAATTTATGCGTATGCCAACGATAGTAGAGCGTACCAATGGAAAGTACGGTGCATTATTTCAAGTGTAAAGCCGAATCTATATAGAAGCGCGCAATGGCTTGATGCGTCTTTGAATGAAGAAAAGATTAGCGCATTTGGCTCAGCTGAGCTTATGGTTCGCCCGAGTTGCTTGACTAAACGGAGATATGGTCATAATGAAGTCACGACTGAGGGTGCTAATTGAAAATTTAAAGTCTCAGATGCCGCCCTCGATAACTCTATGTCATGATAATAGCTTGAAGCACTCTGCTATCAGTACAATGATCGGTCACATTGATTTCGTTTGTCTGAACTCAAATTACCCACATTTTCTTGCGGTAACACATTTTTGTTCGACTCGGCTTTCCACAAGAATCCAGATTTAAGCCATATAAAGAAACTGCAACATCTACTCTTTTGCTTATCTGGCATTGGATTCGGTTCGTTCGTTTATTTTTCAGTGCTAATTATCTAATTAGCTCCAGAGAGTGGATTCAACGTCCGCCACAAAACTTCCTCAATTTTCGTACAAAGTCAACTTTCATATGCGAGCATTGCAGAGCTTGGGAAATGTGCAGCAAATCACAGACCTCATAATTTTTCACATGCTGCTGCAGAAGTTGGATGCTCCAAGTCAGACCAGCTGGGAAAAGAGTACACCGTTTGACCAAATACCATCTCAAGGTTTTCACTAACTGATATTTTGATTATGGAACCAGTAATATAAAACTAAATTGTTTCAAATACACATCTACTTGCATTCGAGCTGCTACTGTTGTGACTCTACGGTGGATTTGTTATGGATCAGTGATAAGCCCCACAAATTGAATGAATATGGAGCTAATATGGAGTGGCATCACGTTTCTACGACACTGAAGCTTGAAGACATACTTTCTAGAGGTGAGCTCTCTGAGGTGATGGCTCAATTTGAACTTTGGTTTATGGCCCAATATATGTATCTTAAAAGAAATCACGGCGACGGGCTTGCTGCCTGCCTTCCACATAAATCCACTCTTGAACTACGAAAAAATGTGTTGCTGGTACCTCTATAATGCATATACGTTTAAAATTAGTAGAGAGCATAAGACACGACGGTTTGTTGGATGATATAAATGAGCTACAATTACATATAATTGTTAACAAAAGTAGCTCCATCGGTTCTCCGTCACCTTCAAGAGATGATTTTGGACGCGTCGCATTGGTGGTTTGCTAAGCTTGCTTATGGTGCTCAACATCCGATTATCTTGCTACGCTGTCATCGAGTCACCGTTACATACATAATTGACTTTCACGAGGTAAACTTACACTGTGGACCGCTTGCGCTTTGTCTAAAATTCGCTTACAGCATTGGTCAATTGGAGGTTTAAAAACTGTTTCCAAGGTTGTAAGCCGATATATGACATGCTTCAGAGCCAAGCCGTAATTTATGGCGCCGATTATTGGAAATCTACCGAAGAAATGACGTTCACGAAGTGAAACTAGTATATTGGTTTTGTGCAATGTCCGTCATGCTGTCCGTCCGTCTGTCCGTATGAACGCAATATTTTTCGGCGCTATTGAAGATAGAGACTTGAAACTTGAAATATATACTTGTAGTTATCTGCTTCAGACAAAGTGTTAAGATTCTTGTGCCACGCCCAGTGGGAGGCTACCAAATCGATAACATATCGATAGACCTCAAATCGCAAATCGATTAAAGTTGAATATTTCCCACAATATTAAAGGTAGAGTGACCAAATTTGGTATGTAGATTGCTGGTCCACGCCCTCTAGAACGCCCCCCAGCGCCCCCACCCTAAAAAACCGGAAATGGCTATCTCTCCCACAGTTTTAGATGTAGAGTCGTCAAATTTTTAATATATTACTGGTAAGGTCCCCCAAACATTACAGAAAAAATTTTCCGGCAACGCCCCTTCCGCCTCCGTAATTGCTAAAATCGATATATTTGCAAGCTCAAAACGATAACATGTGTATAATTTACACAATTTTAAAGCTAGAGAGAGCAAACCTGTGTAGATTTCTGGTGATCTCCTCAAAAAATGTAGACCTTGATATCTCGGCCACGCCCACTGCAACGCCCCTCAGCGCCCCCGCCTTAAAAAATCGGAAATGGCTATATCTTCGATAGTTTTAGAGCTAGAATTTAAATTTTGGAGCTAGAGTCCCCAAATTTGGCAGGCAGTGTTTGAGTGACCTTCTCTTAAGTTCGAGCCGAAAAATGTTGGCCACACTCACTCCCGCCCCTACGAAATATAAAAATTCTATATTTTTCAAAATAACAATAATAGCTTCCGTGTACTGTGAACGAGTATTACGCAGTCGGTTACGTCAGACTGCAACGTTCTTACTTGTTTTTCTTGCTTGTTTCATAAGTAAAGCAGTACATTAGGATCGGGTTTGTCCCATGCAATATTTCTAAGTGCCCTGAAACTGTTTACAGCTACTATTAGGTGCCAAGAACGAGCTCTTGGATTATTCATCATAGATTTAATTCTTTAACTTTTAAGACACACAAATTTAAGTAATTAATCATTCTTCTTTGAAGTTAGAAGTAAACTCGGCTTCGGTAACGCTCTCTCCATTACTGTTGTTTGTCGCATTGCAATCACTGCTGCAGGCCTGGGTATTGAGTTAGCCATCGGTCGTAGTTCGTCAGCAGCAATATTTTAGCGCATATGTTTGCATCGATCTCTTTTTTCGTGAGTGAAGCCAATAATTTGTTAGAAGATACAGCTACACAACTATCGTTTTTTCTGCGCATGTATTAGATATAGGAATCTGTATAGCTGCTTGCTCTGCCCTTGCTCGTCGTGGCTCTGTACGAATTCTTTGGAGTCTTTTCTAGTTTACAAATTAGGTTTGGCCCCCAGAAAGGTGAAAATCCTTTCAGACTAATTCATGGGCATTTTCGTTACTCGGAATACCAGAGTATCCCAGACCAGAAGTCTGGGCCGGCATACCCTAGTTACCGTTCCATCGTTTGTATGCGACCTGTCCATGTACCACCTTATAGGTTACTATTAAGATCTGTTTTAAGGAACTTTCTTGAAGAGTAATTAAGTTCTATTTTATGTTGCGGGTATTGCGTTAACAGTATTCGTCTAGGACGAACCCCCTCTGTGTGACTCTTATCGGCAATTAATCTGATGAGAATATGTACAAGGACAACGTCTAACATTGTTAAAAGATAAAAGTGTGTAATGTTCTAGAAATATGTTTGTTGTTTGGACGTAGATGTACTAACGAGCAGTACATTCAAGTGGCCCAACGATACCAAGCACGGGCTTGTTAACGCGCGGACCCAGGCAAACTGCCACCCACCTCCCGCCCAACCGACCGAGGGGCGCGCCGCATAACGTGCGGTGACGAAGATCGCGAACAAATTGACAGATGACAAAGGACTAAAGTTTTAAGGATAGGAATAGAAGTAGCTTTACTTATTATTCGGAAAAGATTATTATAATTAGAGCATAAGATACGAAAAGGATTATGAATAGAATAGTTACTATGACACATTTCAAGAGATAGCGGTAGAAAATTCCTTGTATTTCTACTCGGAACCGCAAAACTAATTTGGCTGATTAATTCGGAAGAATCAATTTCCCCATTAATTAGATTGTGTAAGAAGATTACACCAAGCATGGTTCTACGATAACTGTCAAGGTCGGAAGCCTAGTGTCTTCCATCCATTTCAATGTTTGATAAGGTGTGCCACAGATTTTTACTTAGATTAATATAATGTCGTTAGCATATTCTAGCCAACATTAACCGTTATTTGTTAGATTATGTAAGGTTTTATAGAAGACAAAGATGTACGGGAAGTTCAAGAAAACTGGCTCCTGTTTGGATTACACTCGATATCTGATTGCTGGATCTCATAGTTGCTTTTTTGAGCGTTTCATCACAAAAATCACTACTAAATGATCTAAGGGTCACGAAGCCCGAATTTTCAGCGAGAGCTGATAGAGTACCAGGCTGCGTGCTTAGGTACTTTGCCGAAAGTTTTTAAAGTCTTTGTATAAACTATTTTAATTATCCGTGGAGTCTAGTTCTAATCATAGAACTTTGCTTGGTATAATCTTTTTTATAATCTAATCAATGCGGAAATTAGTTCTAGCGAGTTAATCAGCCAAATTAGTTTTGCGGTTCCGAGCAGAAATACTACGAATTTTTCACAGCTTTCTCTTAAAATGTGTAATGTAAACTATGCCATCCATAACCATTTTTGGATCTTATGTTCTTGTTATAGAAATTTTTTCATGTCATAAGTAATGCTTCTTCTGTAATTATTCTTAAAACGTTAGCTGGTTGTTATCTGTCCATTAGTTCGAGAACCTCGCACCGCACATTATGCGGCGCCCCTCGGTCGATTGTACGGGAGGTGGCTGGCATTTTGCCTCCACGCATTAACAAGCCCTTGCTTGGTATCGTTGGGCCACTTAAATGTACTGTTCGTTAGTACATAATAAGAAAAAAGTAGAACTTCGTATGCTGTTTTGTGACGATCACTCTAAACTCCAATCAAATTAAAAGGCTACTTTCCCAGCTTCCATAAATGGATACTTATGATTTCCACTTATGCCGTCTTTGTCGATTAAGCGGTTCGATATTAGTGTTGTTTACTTGCCACCAAAACACGTAAAACAACAACCAAAAAAAAAAAAACTACTATAAAGTATGCTAGCGAAACTGGAGGCACTGGACGTCCATACGGACATTCTTAAATAAAATAGTATTCCCAAATTGATTGACTTATTCTACCAACTTGTTTGTTTATAGTCTCAGAATTTAAAGTAGACACGTTATCGCAAGAATTGGAATATACGCGAACAGATAGTGTTAATTGCACGTCTACAACTTGGGTGGTGGAGAGTCTTGCTCAGGCACAGTTACGACATAGCTGTTCTGCGACAGCTTGGCAAGTCAGAGGTACTGCGACCAGAGCCATTGTTCGAGGCGCGTGATGGCCGGCAAAAAACGCTATGGTATAGGATGTCGGCTCAAACGTCGGTGGAAAACATGACTGCTACCACTGGCAGTCACGGGGAGGAGCAATCTGCTCTGCGGTTATCAGCGGTTACACCTCTACATGAGTTGTCCATGTTAGTTGCAAAGCCGCTACCATTAACAACGCAATACATACCCGTGCCAAGCTGTGGCTACACAATGCTGTAGTCGAAATTAACACGGACTGTGATTTGCAAGGCGGAAGCATTTTGACGAAGACCAAGGCAATGCTTTTTCTATCTACCGTTTAGAATGGTGCCAGAACCACTTGTAAGGCTGAGGCCAAGCGAACGACAAGACTGCTCTGAAACTGCTTGAAGCTAAGCTCGTCTCGATGGAGACGCCAGATGCCCCATCCACCACATTTGATAGTACAGGTTTGCTAGACATATAATGGAAGCAAGCTTGAGAACACAGCCTCTCAATGCGGGGTATTCCGGAGATCAACATCAGAGGTATGTACAATCTAGTTTAAGAATCGCAAATGTAGGTGAAGAGTTTACTTTCGTGGAACCCAAAACATCAACTATTTTCGATTTAACACTCGTAGCAGAAATCAGTACAGTGAAAAACTCTCCGTGTAATACCAAAAGTTCATCCAATTCAATTACGCCCTCAAATCGTATTAAGAAATCACCTAAACAGAAACTGGAAGAAATTCTGCAAAGGATTTAAATAGAAAGCAAATACTGCTGGGCCACCCTGGTGGACTCTAGAGCTCAACACACAAAGGAATGAGGATCTCGTTAAGTTCACATATCATAATTATATGGGACGAATATTAAATTAAACAAGAAAGAAGTTCGGAAAGCAATACGGAACTCGTGGGATGTGTTCCCAGCCACCGGCATTAATGATAAAAATAGCAGAAATAGCTGACCGCCTAGCTAAGGAATCTGTCGGGCTATCTCACGAAAAGTCAGGAAACATAGAAATCTCCCTACAGTCGCTAAACAGCAACCTGGGCTGCAGTTAATACAAAGAGGAAAAACACGATCTGCAAAATTTCCAAAATCATGTGGAAGACACGAGAGCAAAAGCTCGCTCTTTTCCTAATGCAGCTGCCAAGAATACACTGCAGACAAATGGTAGGAGTACTGAATGGCCATTGCCTGGCAGCGGCTCACGCTAAGAAACTGGATAAACAACGGACGAAGACGTATTTAAAAAACCAGGAGTTTCTAAAACACTGGAACATCTTATTTGCAGCTGCCCAGCACTCGCTCTGAACAAAGCTAAATACTTCAGTGCACGTTCGCTTGCATCTATCGAAGAAGCAGCCAGACACACAAGCGCACAAGTATACTTCAGGATCATTATTACTCCTAACGACCATAATATCCGGCAACACTGAGGACTAACTTGCAACCTCTATAGCGGTTAGACTAAAGGCTTCATAATTTGAATATATATGTGTATATCTGCGGATAAGCCGCAAAAATCTTAATCAATATTTCTAAAGTTACACGTAAAAGATTACTGATTTGAGATTACAATAGCTGTTAAAACCAATTTCGAACCTTTCCAGTTATTGATACATTGTGAACAGAGTATTGCGAAGTCGATAATGTTCATGTACAACATTCTTACTTGTTAAGCTCGTTACGAAATACCTTCCATCTCTTTGTTTTACCTGTAAGACACCGCAAGGGTGATGGTCGGCCTAAGTGCTTGCATTTTTTTTTTTTATACTACTACGTCATCGAAGTGCAAATAGTATGTAAAATGTAAAGTGTCCGTCTTCCTGTACGCACGCAATTTTTTCAACGGTATTGATGCCGAGAGTTATGTAAGTCTTCACATTTTGAATATAATCGTGTAGATAAAATGTTAAGAGCAGAAAAATTCGGCAATGGTAACTTAATGCTATCCGTCCCTTTGTCCGGATGAACGCAACTTTTTTCGGCGCTATTGAAGATATAGACTTTTTGGATATATACTTATAGTTATCTGCTTCAGACAAAGTGTTAAGATTTTCGTGCCACGCCCAATGGGATGCTGGTAAATCCATAACATGTCGATACACCTTAAATCGCAAAGCGATAAAGGATATTGCGACCTTGAACGCAACTTGCTCCGCACCCTCGCCTCCATATTTGTTATAAATATTACTGGAAAGCTCCCCCATGCATCACAGAAATTTCCCAGCAACGCCCCCTCCGCTTCCGCAATCGCTAAAATCGATATACCTGAAAGACCAAATCGATTACATATGTAAAGTGCACACAATTTTAAAGCTAGAGACGTCAAACTGGGTATGTAGATTGCTGGTGACGTCCTGAAAACACCTTGATAGACCAGTTACGCCCACTAGAAGTCCGCAACAACTCCGCCCACGAATCGGCAAAGCCTACATCTTTTACAGTTTTCGAGCTACAGTCACCAAATTTTAAAGGTAGACTTAAAGATCAGTACAAAATTTTGTGGCCATGCATACTCCCGCCCCGGCCTATTGCGAAAATCTGTATCTCCCACATTTTAACATCTATAATCATCAAACATGGCAGACAGTGTTTGGGTGATCTCCTCTTAAGATCGTTACAAATATTATTTTCGTTTTCGGGTTCAGTTGTCCCAAAATCCACACAAATTTTTTAAATTTGTAAACTCTAAGCGAAAATTGTCTCTTTTGCCTCCTACTGTAACATTTGAGAATGTGTGCGACCACAGATCACGGCATCACCGATCTGTTTGCAAAATTTTTTCAAACTACATAATGTGGAATAATCTATGAATAAATAGCTTTATACACATCAGCTACAGTCGTTCATCTGGTCCTGATGATGTTCCTGCCTGTGGGCTAAGGTACTCGGCAAAAACTCATTGCAAACCTAATTTAAAACTACTTAATTTGTCTATTGAAACATCATCTTTCCCTGCTGTTTGGAAGGAGTCGTTCATCATTCCTCTCCATAAAAAAGGCAAAAAGACTGCTGTCGAAAAGTGTAGTGGGTTTCTCAACTGCAACATTTATGCAGTTCTATTATTTTACCTTCCCAGCATGGGTTTTTGAAGCTTAGATCTGTAACCACTCTGGTAATTGGTGGATTTGAAAACAGAGTGCAGACGTTATTTATACTGACTTCAGCAAGGCTTTTGACTCAGTAACTATTTTCTACTTCACAAATTATGCCTATTCGGCTTTCCAGTAAATCTTATCAACTGGATTTCAGAGTATCTGAGAAATACAATCCAAGAGGTTCTCTTTAAAAATGCATATTCTAACCGTATCAGGGTGACATCGGATATCAGGGGGAAGCGAACCAAGATGGCTATATACTCTTTTTATCAAAGACCTTCCCTCGGTACTTTCACACTATCGCGTGCTAATGTATACCGATGATGTGAAATTGTGTCTTCCCTATAAGAATATTGCTTCTAGTAATCTCTTACAAGCCGATATTCACGCCTTTAAGTCCTGCAGTCCAGATAACCTACCTTGTTCTAAGTACAAGATAATGTCTTTTTATGGAAACACTCCTCAAATGTTTCCGTATACGCTGGGTAACATACCGCTGGAACGGATTAATAATAGTAATATTATTAACGACCTAGATTATTATTTTTGACCACAAGCTTAAATTTGACTCTCATGTCACGATCATTGTCAATAAGGCCATAACTGTTCTTGGTTTCACCAAGAGATGGTTCAAGGAGTTTGATGAGCCATACACCATATAGATTCTTTTCATATCTTATTTGCGTCTTATTCTTGAGTTCGGATCAAGCGTATGGTCCCCTTAATACACACAAAGTTCCACGAAGTCACACACGAAAATTTGATATATTATGCCTTGGAGAATCATTAAAAACCTTCAAAGCTTTGAACTCATTATCCAGAGCGGAGGAGCCGTCGGGCAGTTTTTTAAACCAGCCTAAAATATCCCTAAAGCCCATGATGTCTCTTTCAACATCCCTGCAGGATTCGCAAGTCCACTTTAAACCTGATCTCAATCAGATCGATAATGTGGTCGTTGAGGCCTGCGCATTTTTCGTGCGACATATGGTCACACAGCCACACAACAAACAAAACCCATCTTGATGTTTGCACGCACCTGCCAATGTTTTTTGAGTTATTCAATACAAAAATAAACAAGGCTCCAGTCGGAAGCGCCCGACTGGGAAATACCCTGAACCCTGAACTCAGACATTTCAGTCCCCTAAACGCAGGTTGCACGCTTCAGGGCTTAACAAGAGCACTGATATCTATATATAAACACAGCACATTTTTCCTTACCAGACGAACAGACGGACAGGGCTAGATCGACTCGGCTATTGATGGTGATTAAGAATATATATACTATATGCGGTCGGAGGTGCTTCCTTCTGCCTGTTACATACATTTGCACAAAATATTATACCGTGATTTACCCATTTTCACACTAGGTTTAATTCAATATTGATGCTGATTTGTACTTACAATACAACAACAATAACGTTAAACAAATATAAACAGCGCGGGCGCGACGATAGAAATAAGCACAACGGGATTAAAGCAAAAGCAAAATTAAGAAAACCAAAAGAACCGACCAACACCAACAACATTATTAATGTGAGCGCGGAGAGAGTAATTAGACCGTTTTGGAGCGCCGAATGACAGGTGAAGTTTGCAGAGAGTGAAATTGGAAAAACAAAAAGTTAGCAGACAACAATGCAACTGCATAAGTCAACCAGAATGCTTGCGCTGCAGATTGTTGTTGTGTTTACACTCAAATTATTCAAATGTATTTCAAAGGTTGAACAGATTTGAGCAATGTGCTTTACACAACCGATTGAATCACACTGTTATTATAATATTTTTAGGCCAAAAGAAGTGGAATTCTGATTGATTAAATCAGTCAAAATTCAACAATTCGAGGCGCAAGAAGAAAACACGTCCGTTGCGAATGCGAGTGTGAAACGAGTATATAGTACATATTTGCATATTCTGCGATTGGAAAACTTCAGGGTGTAAATTTTAGTGGACTTTAGCTTTTTAGGAAGCTATCGTAACGCTCTCATATGCATTTAAAAACTGAATCACAAACAACATTTTCTTCTTATTTGGGAAAGTCAACTAAAATGTAGTATCTTAATAACATTTGAATGTGTTATCGATTAAGACGATTTCAGATTACCAGATTTAAAATATTTTCAGTACATATTACTATGCGTCTTTTGTGATCTTTTATCACTTCCGTCGACTGCCGTCCAAGATAAGAATTATCATATCTAACAACTATACACAACAATCAGTCTAAAGTTAAGTTTGTAAAGATTCGAAGATTTCGTTTGTAGATAGTTATTGATAATCAAAATAAATGGGAACATTTACTTAGAAATCGCTGCGGGCTCAGTTTTTATTTAAACGTGTGCAGCTACAAAATTACTGGCATATGTTGCAAGCTCTTGAAATATTCTAATGATATTAACTTACCTGAGGACCAAGTGACCATTTATTTTTTCCCAGAAAGCTTACAAAAAAGATTTTTTGATGTATTTTTAAATTAATTAATAGTAGATTATACAATATGAAAATATTTCTTAAGAGTATATAATTCTTAAAAATCATTCATTTTTGCATAAAAATTGTTCGAAGACAACTAATAAGGATAAAGGAATACGCAAGTTACTGAAACTATTAGAAAACAAGGAAGGCGACTCTAGCGTGAGTGTCCACTAGGGGATACCCTGAACGCTGTAATTACATATATTTCAACTGCCTTCCATTTATACATACACACGCACACCGAATGCTGCCTATTTGACTCAGCAGCTGCGCTTGGTCCTCACTATGGAAACTAACTTCGTGAATAACTTGTGAACTAAGAGAATGTTCTTAATGAAATCTTCAGTACTTAAGAAGAGCATCCAAATCTATGTATACACTGTGAGGATTTATCAGTAACATAAGTTTATTTTGACCACACTTAATGCTACATGAAAATGAGATAATTTTATAACGTACATTATACGTAACGTATAATCGGCTATTTTCCAAGTGTTGTGTGTCGAAAGTTGACGATAGATTTTCTGCGTGAGAGTGAATTAGTTCTGAAAGTTCGGGTCCAGTTCATCAATCAGTAGAGATGTGCGTGTGACTTAACATGACACAAAATCAAAACGCTAGTCTATAATATTTGATTAGGGTTTTTTCGATAACTGTGGCGAGTGGGGAAAGATCCATATTAATGGTTTGCATCTTTCTAGCTCTGAGATATGATTTAAAAATCGCTCGGGAAACCGATAATTATTGATAATAAGAAAATGGAGGGGGATATCGACAATTTGAAATGAACTTTATCTACATATGGAATACACGAACTTCAAATACCAAAATTAAAGTCTCTAGCTCTTATTGGAGTGCTGCCTGCCAGTTGGCTGGTCAAATTTGCAAAATTGTACCCAACGTTTTCTTTAATAACTTCTGTGTTTCTTAAGTGATATTGGTGAAACTTTTTGTAATAGGTTCTTTAAGTACTATAGTATATTCAAGTATTCATTTTATACATATTTAGTGCCTTGGGCTCTCATAATTTTCGAAATGGGCTTAGAAAATTCGAGGATGTTTTAGATTTTGATCGATATTAAGTAAAAATGGATTGGGTTATCGATTATTAAAAATAAAATTGTTCTGTGCGTGCCACTAAAATATTATTATTATATTATAATTTCCGAGATCGACTCGTTCATACAGACGGACAGACAAGCATACGGACATGGCTAAATCGACTCGGCGATTGATTTCGTTGAAGAATACATATACTTTATGGCATCACACTCGCCGAATAGTTTTGAGAAAATGTATGTAACAGGCTGAAAGAGTCACATCCGACATATGCCAATCTGTTTGTCCGTCTGTTCATCTGTAAGAACGAAGCGATGTCAAAACTATTAGACCTAGAGTCTATTTATGCCGAACCATACCTAAAGCACTCCAACTTGCTTTTTCAGACACATATCATACACATATTTAAGTTAAAATAATTGCTTTTGCAACTATTTATTTTTGAATAAATAAAATTATAATTTCTTGTGCGGTATTTTTCCCGCTTTTTATACTCGTTCACGAAGTGAAACTAGTATATTGGTTTTGTGCAATGTCTGTCCGTCTGTCCGTATGAACGCAATATTTTTCGACGCTATTGAAGATAGAGACTTGAAACTTGGCATACATACTTGTAGTTATCTGCTTCAGATAAAGTGGTAAAGTGGCAACGCCCACTGGGAGCCTGGCAAATCGATAACATGTCGACACACCTCAAATCGCAAATCGATTAAAGTTGAATATTTCCCACAATATTAAAGTTAGAGTCACCAAATTTGGTATGTAGATAGCTGGTGATCTCCTCCAAAAAATTCGGCCACGCCCACTAGAACGCCCCCCAGACACCCCGCCTTAAAAAATCGGAAATGGCTATATCTTCCAAAGTATTAGAGCTAGAGGTACCAAATTTTGAAGGTAGATTAGTGGTCAGCTCCTCTAAATAAGGGTACAAATTTACCGCCCACGTCCACCCCCGCCCTCTCCTGCTCCCGCAAATCGCGAAAAGCTATATCTCCCACAATTTTGGAGCTAGAATCACCAAATTTTAAACGTAGATGGCTGGTCACCCCCTTTAAAGCTCGGTAAGAAAATTCTCCGGCCATGCCCACTCCCGCCCACTCTCACCTACTCCCGCCCCCGCAAATCGGGAAAGCTATACCTCCGACAATTTTGGAGCTAGAGGCACAAAATTTGGCAGAAAGTGTTTGTGTGACCTTCTCTTAATGTTGGCCACGCCCACCCCCGGCTCTACGAATTATAAAAATGCCATATTTTTTTCAAAATAACAATAATGGATTCCGTGTGCTGTGAACGAGTATTACGCAGTCGGTTACGTCCGACTGCAACGTTCTTACTTGTTTTACTTTAAAATTCGAGGAAAAATCGAAGAAAAAAAATGTTTTTTTTTCGTCACCCATTTATTTATATGGGCACATTAAGGTATTAACCATTAAAATCGATGGCGAGACGGCGATATAACAACATTTTAAAGCTTAACACTTTTTTGTCGATATAAATGATTTCTTGACGAAATATTCTGCGAAATTCGCACTTTAATGTCGTATTAAAGTCACCAAAATTAAAAAAAACGAGCAATTTGTATGATGTTCCACCCACTGAACGACAGGAACACAGGAACGATTTTCGGTATTATTGACCATTATAAGACCCGCAATCTAGAGATAAATGGTCGTAAAATAATCAGAAATAATATATATCATCAAATGTTTATTAAAAACCAGATTTACTATTCGTTTTTTATGTTATTACATGTTACTTGAATTTTCAAGTATATTAAAATGGTACAAGTACTGTGTCTCTCTGCGTACGTTATTAATATCAGATTCTCATATGAGACCGCACACATACTCTGATTCCATAATCCCTGATAACTAGCTTATTATTGTTGATGAAATCTTTCTCCGCGTTCATCAATGAGCTCACCTAAGTTGTACAGAAAATCCAAGTGGGAATGCAGGAAATGGATTATTAGTGGCATGTTTGCTACAATCTTCTTTCCAATATTTGGATTCAATTCCAAAGTATTTATTATATTTATTATATAAACTTTCGTTGAATATTATTTTGGAGTAGGTATTGGCTAGGTAACTACCACATGTGTAGCAGAACGATTCGGGATTGTATCGGCACGAATATTTGCATACAATGTTACCCATTTTATACGGTATATTTATATATATTATAACTGGTCAAAGCACCTGAAATTCTGGTAGGCAGCTTTGAACCGATACTCCAAATTGGCAGAAAGCGTTGTTGTTTGTTTGGTCCAAATTCTCTCAGGTAGAACTTTCCTAAGTAATACTCCTTATTTTGCGCTCAATAAGTGTATTGGTGCACTAATGTGCAGATCGATACCTGCACCTGGTAGTTTCCCTTTACATCAATGATCAGTAGAAGTTAGGCGTGGTGGCTGATCTCTGGTCACCGGCCGATACTAGTAGATGGGACACTATCGCTTAAAAGTAAGTAAAGTAGAAAGTAGAAGAAAAACAAAACCACTACTATTTGTTCGCGAACACCCTCAGTAACGTCAAACATTCTGCCGACGCGGGCCGTTCCGATCGAAGTTTGCGCGCATGAAGGCATGTGGTTGGCCTGTTTGACCCATGAGTTATATAAGCGAATTTGAAAATCGCGACATAAAGCGGATTTGCTGAAATAATGATATCTCAGTCTCACCATCGATTACAATGATAAATGTCTTAAACAACACCTAACTGACTAGGCTTTCGCGTTAGTCGCCTGTGGCATGATATTGATAATACGTCCGCTTGCATTGTCCCATATCTCGGAGCCATAAGTCCGGATACGCTTCAGCACAAAGTTATGCAAGATGACTTTACAGTCCAGCTTAATGGAAAATCGCGAGTTTTTAAGCCAGTGAAGGTTGCTTGCTTTAAATTTCACTTTGTTTTTGGCTTCTATGTGCTTGCGTCTCCATGTCATAATATCTAAAAAATGCTTTTAAGTTTACTATTAAACGCAAACGTTGCAATTTGTAATAAAAAACAAAAATCTATGTGCTTGCATCAGGTGAGCCGCCTGTCGAGATGTACCCACAGGTCCCTGTTTTCATCTGCTTCCGGAATGTGTGCTTTGTTCAGGACCTAGGAAGGCCAGCCTTGTTTGTTGAAAGTCAACGTAATAGTGTTCGTCTATGTGTCAGTTTTCGACCTACTTCTCCGCAGCTACTAGGTGGCGGGCTAGTTGCGCATTTGGCCTTATTGGGCATCTCGAGAAACTGAGATTAGTGTGTGTTTATACTTCATCTAATTCGTTCTGTTATTTGTAATCCTATAGGTCGACGGTCTGCTCTTGATGTAGGACATTAAGTAGGACAGGCGAGTAATTAAATGATAAGTCTATTAGTGACTCGGCGATTCAATGTTGCTTGACGGCTGTGTTGCGTGCTTCATTAAAGTATTTAGTCACTGCATCTGCACTTGTTTCACGGAGATTTCCGTTTTTTAGAGGAATTATGAGGAATGTTTTTATCTCCAATTAACGCAACAAAGCTCTCCTTTCCTTGATCGTCAGAAAGTGATATTAGAATTGGGTGCGTCAGTTTTATTACCAATGTTAATTGTTGATATTTTACTAGCATTTGTGTTTTGTGTGTTTAGTTTGCGCTTGATTTGAATGTGGCGATCCATGCCGGTGTACACTGCTGGTTTCGCTTATCAGTTTTGTTTTAATTTGGCCGTTTGCATGTTGTACCGATTACCAGTATTGGTACTGGGGCTTACAGATGTTGTTATTGTATTTTGCGTTTGTTTTACATACGTTGAGAACTCCGTCATTAACGCGTTGCTCGTGACGGAGACTGTTGCGGTTGTTGTGTTTGCTACGATTGTAGTATTTAAGAAAATTATTGTTCTTGTTTGCTGGTTATCTCTTGCTCTCTGAGTGTGTGAGTGAAATGAACACACAAAAAAAATCGGGGTCACCGTAGACCTCCCACGCAAAAAAATACGCGACGTTTTCTGTTCTAGTGCCTTCAGTTAAGCTTAGTCGTGAAAAATTCAAAGAACGGCTTGACACTGCAGTGTAATTGTAGTTAGGTCCCTGGTTAAATACCAAGATGTAAAGTTTTCCATTCACCATTGCAAATCCACATTGCACCAAAATTATTGTTTTTACGAATCTGACGTGCTTAATTTTTTATCTTTAGAAACACGCACACTTTCACATATACACATATACACATATGAACAGCTTAATGCGGGAGGATCTAACCAAATTTGTTTGTTTCGAACAGACAGCCATAGGGCTACTCTCTTAAAGAGGTACATCGTCGAGAGAAATACTGTCATGGCGCACAAAGGGCATTTTTTCCAAAACGACAACTGGACTCAGCATCGGAGCAAAGGAAAATATCGTCTAAAATGCTCAATCGCCGGGCACAAAGTACCGTAAAGATTGCGGACAATAAGCAACCACCACAGTCGGCACCTTTTCGCAATAGTGAAAGCTGTGTGAGACTTAAAGGTCGAGGTCGCCAGCACACACAAAAGCACACTCGATCAGACGCGATAATGTTGTCGAGAGTTGACGAGTATAGCTATGCCGAAATTCTGGGCGTAGAGAAGAGCGACCCATCTCTAATCGGAGATATACAGGGCATCCGCAAGCCAGCTAAGGGCGATCTGCTACTTCGTCTAAGCAAGTGGCCAGCGTAAAGCCCACGCAATCTGCAAACAGCTTTAGGCAAGCCCTTTGGCGATCGAGATGTGGTTAAACGGGCTGACGGAGACAACGCTGGACGAACTGGCAACCAAAGAGGAGGTTATTGAAGTTATCATGCAAGCATTGGAACTCGTCGCTGTCTAACGACCGTTCGAATAAATCGTCTTATGCACTGAGAGGCCTGTTGCATCCGCACCATCCTGAAACAGAAAAGCTGTTTTAACTATCAGGAGTATTGACATATTGCGCTATACTGTATAAGTGAGTACATATAACGAAGCTAAAGAAGACGCTTGGAGAAGACGCCAAATGATGACACAACTCACAAAAGCCTGTGACAGTAGTATGGCGCAAAGAACCATAGACTTTATGTCCAAAAGCATTCCACCTGACGGAACGACCGTATTGCCAACTCCCGCCGGGTATGCATGCAGGCCAGAAGACGCTACCAACGCGCTCGCGGAGGTCCCTACTTTTCCGATCGACAGTATCGATCGATTGTACGACTCTGCCAAGTAAGACCCCTAGAGTGAAGCAATTGTAGAAACTCTATTCGTTTGCAGACCTAGCAAATGAATGCAGACTCGAACTATGCACCTTACGCAGCGAATTGTTTCATCTATCTGGAAGTCCATAGGGGACATTACAATTAATGGTGAACGGGTAAATATGGTGACAAGCATAGCTACTGGAGCCATCCAAGGGACGACCTTATTACAACACTGGACGTTAAAAATGCGATTAATCCTGCTAGCTGCGAAGAGATACTCAATGCGTTGACTAACTTGGGTGTTCCTTAATATCTGAAGAGATCCTTCATTAGAAAGATATTTTCGAGACAGAATGCTGCAGAGCACTACAGCAGATGTGACCCTCTGGTCACATCAAGTTTCCGCAGGAGTACCACAACACTAAGTTTTGGGACCCAAGTTGTGGAACATGATGTACGACGGCGTTTTACGTGCGACTCTTCCAGCCGATATCCACAATAATGGCTTTGCTGATTCTTTTCCATAGGAGCTTTTGGCAAGTTGACGAGTAATCGATGATTTGAATTAGAAGTGATCTGCGTATGGTATAAACCAACTTAGTAACCGAAATCGACACGAAGGAGCTGGCTGTTACAACATTTGCACAAAACCCATTTACCCATTTTCAATGAGATTTTGGTATATAAATTGGAGACTCGGCACATCGCAAAAAGTTAATTTTGGGTACACACAAAGCTTAAGCAGTTTTGCGTAAACTACGGACCGCACTGTTACATACAGTTAAATCAAAGGTAACGCCGGCGTTGCTTGATTTTAAGTTGTCTACGTTTTGTCCTGGATACACTAACTGAGGTGACGTGTTTACCATAGATTACGTGCATCTAGCAGATATCGAGAAACAACAACATCTTCGATCGTACTTGAGGAATTCGGTGATGGATTGACATACTGGGGCTCAAGAGCGTAGCAGGTCGATCGAGCGTGGCTTTAAGCTGTCCGACTTAGTTTGAGTAAAGCGTAGTAGTTCACTGGATCCCTAATTGAGAAGATAAATTGGAGGACTCACCGTTCGTCAACCTGAAACCATGAAGAGAATATACATATATTCGGGTTTTTGGAGCAGACAAAAGAATCCTCTCTCGCATTTGAGGCAGCTTACCATATTCTTGTCTGATTTCGTACCTTTCCTGTTGGAAAAAAGTATCGCTGCGATCGTGTTTTTTTCGGTGCTATTGCAGCTGGTGACTTGCAAGCTTAGATATATACTTGTAGTTATCTGCTTTAAATAAAGTGGAAAGATTTTTGCTATTTTTGATCGATAATATGTCAGTACATTTCAAATAGCAAGTGGATAAAAGATGAATATTTCCTACTATATTAAAGCTACAGTCTCAAGCTTGGTAGGTAGATTGCTGGTGACCTCCTCCAAAGATTGCGGCCTTGATATTCCGGCCACGACTACTAGAACACGCATTCTCCCGCCATTAAAATTTTGTAATGGCTACATCTCCTAAAATTTTTGAGCTAGAGGCTCTGGAAAGCTCCCCCAAACATCTCAGAAAACTTTGTAATGGCTACATCTCCTAAAATTTTTGAGCTAGAGGCTCTGGAAAGCTCCCCCAAACATCTCAGAAAACATCTTCTTGGCTACGCCTCGTCCCGCCATCGTAACCCTTAAAACTAGAGATACCAAACTCGACATGTAGATTGCTGGTGACCTCCCTAAAAGAATGCGACATTGATATCCCAGTCACAACCACTAGAACATATCCCAACCACCCTGTCCCCACAAATCGCAAAAGCCTATATTTCCGACGGTTTAGAGTTTGAGTCACCAAATTTAAAGATCCGTAAATAAGTTCCCGACCACGTAGTCGGCTACGGTTACAACGTTCTTACTTGCTTCAATTTAAGTTGCTGCCGTATTGCTTTAATATGATTTTTGTGAATCTTCGATCAATATGCAAGCCAAGATACTTCACACAGTGTCTTTGCGGAAATGCTGAGCCGTTAAATAAACCGTCTGGCTAATCGCCCTTTCTTAATGTAAACGTTTTTTTTAGCAGATTTTAGGCCGTTTCCTTTTATTTTCCAACGGAGAAATAATAAATAGTATGGTGTAGACAGCCACTTGTTTATCTTTTTTATGACACCGCTTAGCCAAACCCGATCAAATGCTTGTTGAAATTCAAGATATGCTGCAGTACAATATAATATATACGATAGCCTAATAGGACGGTACGAGGAGGGCTCATTTCCTGGTTTGTTTGCTATTGGAATCATGATTACCTTTGCACATTTCCATTGACTTGGGATCCAGTCTGAGTATTGTACTGAATATAAACATAAGAAAACGAATGCATTTTGGCATGTTATGGTGAAACTATTGATTTTGTCCGAGTGTGGTGCTTTTTTATTGTTAATGCATTTAATTTCTGTTGTAATTTTCTCAAAGCGAATATAACGAAATGGTATACTTCTATGGCAGGGTGAATCAAGAAAGCTTTCTACTTCCCTTTCTATTAAAGTGCCATTTGTCTGAAATAGAATAGAATAGGGAATAGAGTTCAAGTGTTGTACAAATGCTTCAGCTTTCTCGTCATCAGACCTACTTCACTCGCCATTACATTTACGAACTATTGTGTTTCTCTTCGCAGGTTATTTATGATATTTAGTCGCTCTCCATAGATGGTGTTCATAGTTGCAAGAGTGGGGGTCCATATTTCTAAGGTATGCAGCAAGTGATTCATTTTTTCAACGCAAAAAGTAATTTCTAATCAGAAGGACATAGGCTTTCTTACCACTGTTTCCGCAAGTTGCTTTTATTTGTATTAGTTTTATGAATGGTACTTATAATAAGTCCAGTTTTTAACGAAATGTCCAGGTTAATAGTTGTTTCTAGATAGTTTTTAAAAGCATTGTCCCCGTGGCACACATCACTTTATACGAGGTGAAGCAAAGCTGCTTAAAAACAACGAAGCCCCTGGCGAGGACGGCTGTGACAACCAGTCAATCAACCTGCTTCCACACTGTTCCTCGTGCCAATCTACAATGCAGCCCTTCGACTACGTCACTTCCCAGTGGCCTGGAAGAGGTCGCAGATTATCATACTGCATAAAGTCCCCAGACATGCTGAAGTCCTATCGCAAGTGGTAAGCTTTTGATCGTGGTGGCACGCCGGGCTGCTCTCTAAAATTAAAGTCAGGCTTAACCCCCAGCTCTATAGTATTGAAAGTTTCCTCTTCGATATGAAATTCCAGGTGGTTCAAGATGGCGTTGCTTCCGCAACCAAGCACATCCGAGCAGGTGTTCCTCAGTGCAGCTTCCTAGGCCCCACTCTATACTCCCTCTTTACGCATGATGTACCTACGGTATATAGCATCCCAATTGAGGACCAGCGAAACCTGATTGTTTCTACATTTACGGATGACACGGCTATCCTAGCCAGGAACAAATGTGTCTACAAAGCAACAGATGTCCTGCAGGAATACCTAAGACGTTTCGAAAACTGAGCCTGTCGGTGGAACATCTCAGTGAACTCGGAAAAGTGCGACACAGTAACCCACAGTTATGTTAAAAAAAAAGAAGTTTTGTCTGTTAATATAGAGATTACTTTCTTCGATAGCACATGACCTATATGACCGCTAATATTACGGAGAATAGTAGAACTTAAATGAAAACTTTCTGTATAAAAATTTGCATATGTGGTCTGGTCAGGTATTTACCGAATGTCAGTAGGCCAATATGTAGGCTTGCCAGTTGAAGGAGTTGCGATGTTAGTATTTCTTATATAATTGTATAGCTCACTTTCTTTTTGATTCGTCAGTCTGGAGCCCCTCCCTGCAAAAGTCAGTTTCTTTGAATGCAAATATTGGAAGGAGCTTGTGTAACTCTGAATTTGTGTTGTTATTCTCTGAAATAATTTGAGAATATGTCATATAATTATCAGATTATATTATTATCGTTGGGTTGATGAGTTGAGTAGTGTTCCTAAGGTTTTTCCGATCAGTTACTGGCTTTTTTGACATAAGTGCTTGATGGATTCTACACCATTGTTTTTAGCGGCATGATCTTCCAGCGGCATAATGCGGTTTGCGATGTGGTTCTATTTTGAAAACAGCGTTAGCAATGCGTTTGAGATTATATATATTCCTATTCCTATAAAATAAATTGAATGGCTCTTTGGTAATATGGCTTAAAATATTGCTTGTGTTTCTGATAACATGACCTTTCAACTCAAATTCTGTTTTTGTTAAGGCAGTATTTGTGGTGAAGCGCAAATTACATCTCTAAAGGTTCTTTCTTGTTTAAGCTGATATGTTTGATACATAACAAAAAATGCTCTTTATTCATTTTGGTATTAATGTAAGCTAGCATGTCAATCTCATTAACGTCGGTTAAAAATTTTGAATGCGTCTTAGGAGTATCATTGAAATCATTTTCACTTATCATTTAATTTCATTTCGTTTCCGTCACCTTTGTTTCCATTCCTATCCGGTATGTTTTTACTTAAGATACCAAATTTCTGGTGTTCGGTGCCACTGGAGGTGAGGTTTGGTCTTTTTGAAAGCGCTTTTAAGGTGCTCTTAATATTTCAGTGTTTAATAAAGTAAAGTAAAGTAAAGTAATTTCGTCAACATGCAACTATCGGATTCCATAGGAGACGTCAGCCCTTCTGTCGTTGTGCTTAGTATCACCTCCATTTTCCCCCTATCTAGGAGTTGCCCTAGCTACTTTGTTAATTGTGAGTTGAGTCTACTCTTTCTGAGTGTCCTCACTAGCCCATCGTACTCCGCATTGTTAAGGTCACCCTCAAATTTTGTAAGAACAAGTGAGAGGGCTTTAGTCGGGTGCGTCCGACTAGGGGACACCGTGAACCCTATCTTTACATACATTTCAACCCCTTTGCACTCATGCATTTATACACAAAATCACACATGCTTACACCGTGTGTAGTGTGAAGCTGCGCTTACTATGGTAAATAAATTCGTGTATATCTTTTAAGCAAAAAGTGTGATCTTAATATAATTTTCAGGGCTCTTCAAGAGAAATTAACAATTGCGCACATCTGTAGTATTTAAAGTGGGTTTTTTTTATATATTTGGGAAGTGAGGTGTTTGGTGTTTCAAGCACCTATAATTTGAGAGATTTTTTAAAATATATCGATAGTAAAAAAACGGGGTGGGTTATCGATAGTTCAAAATAAACTTGATCTCTGTTTAGTATACGCGGAATTAAAGTACGAAACTTGAACTCATCTCTTCTGCATCTCTTATTGCAGCGCCGGCTTTTAATTGGATACTTAAAATTGTAAAAATTTTCCATACGTTGCCTTTTATAACTATTGAGTTCCTTAGCCGATATTGATCAAACTTTAGCAGGGTATGCCGTCAAACAAAAACTTAAACAAAACACTTAACACTGCCTTTATATTTATACATACAACCCCTTTGTATTTCTACATACATACACGATTTCACATGTATACACGTACATACTAGACCTCAATCTTATTCAGCATTTGTGCGAAGGTCTCGATAGAGACTGAAAAACAAGTTGCATAAGTTCCAAATTGAAAATGACTTTGCGAAGGTCTCGATAGAGACTGAAAAACAAGTTGCATAAGTTCCAAATTGAAAATGACTTTAGAGGAGGATACAATATGTAATCTACAGCCCAATATTGGGTGTCAATATTTATATGTGTATTCGAGCTTTTCGTGTCGCTCGTTGGACCAACAATTATATGTTCTACAGACGGTGTAGGTTTGTTGCGTTACGGTACTAGTCGATTGGGATTCTTTTAGCAGCTAGCTAACAGCCTTGGGGGCGTTCTTCGTCACCAACTGAATATCTGAAAGTTAAAAGCTTAACCAGGGGAGTGTATGAGAGAAAGAGAATACTGAAGAGTTCACACTCCTGTATTTGAACGTTGAACCAGGCTTGAGCTACAAAAATGTTATGAGAGCTACGCTACGGAAAATCCCAAAGTTGATCACATCGCGTTTATTTAATCCTTCCTAGAAGGAAATATTAAAAGTATTACGTATTCATTGTAATTCTTATTTATATCCTAAACAGTATAAAATAAATTTCATACCAAATATGTATATTGAATTATCAGTATTAAGTGCAATTATAAGTTTATCAACTTAAACAATTAAGACCGTTGCAGTTGGAAGTAATCGACTGAGTAACACTCGTTCACAGTACACAGAAGTTGTTATTGTTCTTTTGGAAAAATATAAAATATGGAGTGGTTGTGGCCGCTAAAAAGGATGACCAGCCATCTAACTTTACAATTTGGTAATTTGGAGATATAGGCTTCCGTGTTCTGTTAGGGCGGGCTGGTAGGGGGCGTTCTAGTAAGCGTGGCCGGGATATCAAAATCGCAATCTTTTGGGGGGTCACCGGCAATCTATATTCTAAATTTGGTTTCTCTAGCTTTAAAGTTCCAAAAACAATCAACTTACCAAATTTGGTGCCTCTAACTTTATTATGGGAAATAATAACCTTTTTATCATTTTGCGATTTGAGGTGTATCGACATGCTATCGATTTGCCTGCCTCCCAGATAACGACAAGTATATATCCGGAATTTGAAGCCCCTTTCTTCAATAGCGCCGAAAAAAGTTGTGTTCATTTGGACGGCATGACGGACATTGCACAAAACTAATATACTCTTGGCACTTCGTGAACGACTATAAAAATGTACTTATATACATACATATGTAGCCGTGCTTTACTTGAGAAAATGTGTGGTCTAGCAAGATTTTCATATATGGCTGCTCTTAACGCAGCTGCTGACAGTGTACCCACAGTGTCCCATCATTCTAATCTGACTAAATTAAAATTACCTAAGCTTGGTGGAAACATGTTTAATAGCTTCTTCGAAAGTTAAGGGGTTTCAAATTGTTTGTTATCAAACATAGAGAAGTTCAACCATCTCATTTCTGGTTGATGAGCCACTGATAACAATTTAACTTTTCAGGTCTCAGATGCAAACTACTCAAAAGCCTTACCCAGTCTTAAACTCATGTATGGCTTTATGTCTTATTTTCTTCGACACTTTAGAACAGTTGTTCGACATTGCGTTGAGACTGTCTCGGAATACCAAGGGCTTAACAGTTACGTTCGTCGGGATAACCTTGCCACCAGTTTAATGCCGACTTTTGAGCCCTTAATTCAATTTCGAGCAGATTATGTTCTCCCAATAAACAGATGGGAAATCCCAACAAAATTATAACTCCATAAGCGCCAGATTTGTTACTAGGAGCAAACTCAATATTCGACTTTTTTGTATTTTACTAGGTTGGAGATCATTAGGGCCTTGTAAGAAACTACATACAGAAAACCATTTATACTGTGCAATTATGCATCGGATTGTTTTTGACGCGTCTTTTAAGCCGACAACAATACAATCGCTGAACGACTTTCTTATGGTGGGCCCGACAATTCGCAGGGAGATAATTTTAACACTTCTTCGGTTTGGTCTAAATCACATTGTATATCGTGAATGCCCATCGGATGAGCTTCGCATTTTTCCTCTGAACATGGTAACATTGGCAACTGCGTGCGCTCTATTTCTAGCCATCCGATGATTGTAAGTCCCCAAGCGCCTTGTGGCTTACGCTAAAAGTTAAGACGAATTCAATTGTAATAAGCCGGTGATATTGACAGTTTGATAACCGTATGTACGCAGGTGTCGGAAATCGTCAATTCAGGAAGGTTCCAATTGTGATAATAGTTTTCAAACCATCCCAATTTGATGGAAAAGGTGAGAACGTTAAACTTTTCAGCTTCAATGATAACGACCCCACGAAAACGCTGGGTAATAGGTGGACGACAAAGTTAGGTACATTTCGGTATCATTTGGACAACAGTTGTAATGAGCTAAGTGCGACCAAGCGTAAAATATATTAATATAATAATGATAATTATCACTCGCTGAACGCAAGTTTGACACACTTGGCTTGTTGAACTCTATTAGTATAAGGTCTAAAATTCTGGTGCAAGAGCTATGAAGCATGCAGATACCATAGGATGAAACAATATCCACGAAAATGCATAGCATGTGGTGCCAAAACCAAAGTTGCGCCAATTAAGGATAAGTCTATTTCCAGTCTCAAATTTTATGCGGCGTATTTGTTAGCTCAGTTATTGTCCAATAACATAGGGTCAAGCGTGTGAATTTTTGGACAGATTCAGAAATCATATTACATTGTATAAATACAGTTCAGACTTTGGCACAAAAGTTCCACCAGGACCACATTATTTTATACCGCATCAGTGCGTGCAGAGTCCTGATAGTAGCTCCACCAAATTACGAGTAGAGTTTGACGGGTTTTGTAAGACGACAACGATACACTCACTCAACGACCTTCTTATGATGGACCCGACTATTCAGAGGGATTTTAACTCTTCATAGGTATCGTCTGAATCGATATGCTGGCAGATATAAAAAAAAATGTATCGGCAACCGACGCTTTGAGCTCATTGTGTGGCGTTAAAGCCCGTCAGATGAACTTCGCACTTTCCGCTTGAATACGGTCAGAATATGGAGCGTCCGCTCCATTTCTGGCCATCCGATGTGTGCAAGAACTGGGTATAAGCCACAAGGATAACCATGTTCTTGGTTCCGAAGACATTTGTAATGACTTCTATGTCGATGATATGCTTACAGGAGCCGATGATATTGACACTCTGACTACTCACGTGTCCGAAATCCGCAGTTCAGGAAATTTCCAGTTGGCAAAATGGTTTTCAAACCATCGCACTTTGATGGAACAAGATCAGAACGATAAAGCTCTCAACTTTAAAGTCCAATACATTTCGGTATCATTTGGATAATAGTAGCACTGAGTTAAGCCCGACCAAGCGAAATATATTATCAGTCGCTGCCCGCATGATTGACCCAAAAAATTCGGAGTTGGTTAGAATGTATTTAGATTAACACATTGGAAACTATCACGCAGGGGCCAAGGCAATGATTTCCCTGCTGAGGCAACAAATTTGGGTCGTAAATGCTAGGCGAGAATGCACCCAAGTAGTTCGAAAATGTGTACATTGCTTTAGGTACAAGCCAAAGTTAATGGAACAGGTAATGGAGAATCTCCCAGCTGATCGCTTTGCAGGTGTGAAGCAGCCGTCATGTCGGCCAAGCACCTGGAAAGCGAGGTCAGGGGCCACCTGGCCGACGTGGAGGCAATAATTAACTCTCGGCCGCTCACCTCGCTCACCGTTGATCTGAGCGACGGGGAGGCACTGACTCCAGGCCACCTGCTCATCGGTCACCCACTTCGTTCACTGCCGCAAGGATCCGAGCCAGACAAGCCAGGCAGAAAACTTTCGTGCTCTCGCAGGTGCAGCTGCTGTCCATGATCAGACAGCGCTTCAACCTCGCGGCAAGTAGAAAGCAGAGCACCCCAACGTGGGGTACTTGCGAATAACTTCGTTTGTACTTGCGAATAACTTCGTTTTCGATCGCTCAACGCAACAGACATTTTATACGAAATAGCCACATATATATTCTAAAACTCTTTGCTGCAGTCCAACATATTTTTTGTAAAATAAATTGTATCAATAATTATTTAATTAAATCAAATTATAGTTTGAATTAGCTGTTTTTATTTTATTTTATTTTTCTGAATTTTCATTCATTACCTAAACTGTGCATTGACGGTGTCTGTAATAATTCTGTCTATTCTATGCACTTCTCTGCTATACATGCTGTCTCCGCTATGCTTTTCGATTCTGGTTTTCTTGTAGTTCTGGGTTATTTCAATATGGCTGGAACTATTTGGATTTCTAGTCCTGATTCTAGCGTATTGAGTTCTCGATAATTTATTTGTCAAATAAATGCTATCCCAAATTATCTTAATAAAATGCTTTATCTTGTATCTGTTTTGTAGAGATGTATTGTTTAACCTGCCCGAGTGCTAAGCCCAGGGAGTAAACCTCCAGAGCGAGCGCGCCAATTTCGGAAAACCGATTTTGCCAAACTAACTAAGTTCTTATCCCAGACTGACTGGACTCTGTGTTAGATATGTAGTGACATGGATATTGCAATCACGATTTTTATTCCACATTAAACCATTTATTTGATAAATGCGACCCGGTTTGTAAGTCAATTAGGTCTAACAAACATATTTGGTTTACACGGGCTCTTCCACACTCGATATCTGATCTCATTGATATCATTTCCCTGTCCTAAATAACCGATGTTGTAAGGATTACTGGAAAGTTAAAAGTATACAGTTCCAGCGGGATCCTTAACGACTTATAGTTCTCAGAGTTATCAACTAGGTTTACCATATCCTTATCATGTAAATGTTTGTAATTGCATTTTAGGACCTTTGATGACAGAAAATTCACTACTAAATTGTCATCAAGCCCGTATTTTTACCGGTACCCGATATGGTACCAGGCTGTGTGCTTAGGTACTGTGCTAAAGGTCTGTTAAGGCCTTTGTATACAATTTTTTTAAATTGTCCGTGGAGTTAAGTTCTTTTCCTAACATTTGGAAAGAATCATTTATTATTTCTCGCCTTAAAAAAGGAAACAAGTCTAAGTTGTCTAATATTCCTAAACTTTTCGAGATGTTGATAGCCTTTTAACTATAACATCTTTGAAGTTCTATAACTTCACCCTCCAAGCACGGGTATATGAAATATAGAAATACAACCAATTTTTGGGATTCACGTTATTTGTCATTAAAGGATTTTAAGGAGAGTAAAGTTTGACTTTGGTATTCATTCGCTTTTACTGCATAAGCCTTATCTTCAGGGATTTCCAAATAACTGGATTCCTTAGATATTTAACTAATTGTCTTTAGGAACCCACAAAGTTTACTTTAAAGGCCTTGTCTCTAAGCCTGTTCAAGTTACTTTCGGAGTTGTTATTCAGTTTGTTCATAAATGATCATCCTTCGGTGATAAACCATTCTCAGGTGCTAATGTACGCCGATGACGTAAAACTTTGCTTGTCGTCTACTAATTTTCTTTCTGGCCAAAGGTTGCAATCCGATCTTAATGGTTTTCAAACCTGGTGTACAGTAAATTCATTAAATCTTCATTACATTAAGAGCAAATTAATGTCGTTTTATAGTTAAATGCCCTTTTTGAATATTTGTTTATACCCTGAACCCATTGAAAATGGATAAAAAGGGTATAATGGGTTTGTGCAAATGTATGTAATAGGGAGAAGGAAGCATCTCAAACCGCATAAAGTATATATATTTTTGATCAGGACGACAAGCTGAGTCGATCTAGTCCTGTCCGTCTGTCTGTCCGTCTGTATGAATGCAGCGTTCTCGGAAACTACAAAAGCTAGAGACTCAAACTAAACGACATTAGCTTTTGTAATTCAATACGCAATACGAGCTTATAAATGTTTGTCGACATTTTGCACCGATCTAATCGATCTAAACCCCCGTTTTTTTTTTTTTTTAGTTTTCTTAGCTCCTAGACTATAAGATTTAGAACCCGAAATTTGGTTCGGCATATGCGCGTGTAGCATATGCAGCTTATGAATATTTCGGATTTTGTATACCTTACCTCACGCATCCCATTTTGGAAAAAAAGCAATTCAACTACTACAGACTTGGGCTTTGTTGTGTACATAAATTAGAATGCTCTTATTGTGTAGTAAACATTTCATTAAGATCATACTTTTAGTTTAAAAGTTATTCACGAATTTAATTTTCGTCGTGGGGCCCAAGCGCAGCGGCTGAGAAACGCACTGCCTGCGGCGTGATTTTGGCTGTGTGTGTGTGTTTTTGTGTATGTGTGTGTGAATGCAAGGGGGTTGACATGTATGTCAACACAGGGTTCAGGGTACCCCTAAGTCGGGCACTCCCGACTAGAGCCCCTTCCTTGTTTGTTAATGGTAAACCACTTGAGCGTATTGAGTCGGTTGATGATTTGGCTATCTTTCCAGATCCCAAGCTTAAGTTTGACAGGCAGATTTCTACTGGTACTAATCAAGCTTTTGGAGTCCTGGGATTCATAAAACGCTGATCGAAAGAATTTGACGATCCCTACGTTTTTAACACTTCACATACTTCACTTGTTCGTCCAAATTTTTAATTTAGATCTTGGATCAAGGTTTGCCTGGATAAAACTGAATCTGTACAAAAACAATTTTGCCCTCCGCATGTCTTCTTACCTTAGTAAACTTTTACATAAATCTTTCCTCTCTTTCTAAACGTAGAACCATGCTTGGTGACTCAATCTAATTAATGGGTAGCTCTGAGATGGATTCCAGAGCACGCAAATGTCAGGGAACGAAGTGGCATACGAATAAACCAAAAAGCCAAGCCGTACTGTTGAATAAGAAGATACGCAATAAAAGAACTCCACACAATAGAAAAGGGAAATATGAGATTGCTCAACTGGGCGACTACCTTATACCTAAGGCACTCAAAGTCCCTATCAGATACTTAGAACCATGTTATATTCAATCAGGCCATCTCATTAAGGAAGAATTCCCTCACAATCATCACTGGTCTCCTGACCGGACGAGAGATGGCGCTGATGGAGGTGGCAATGCAGAAGCCCCCTAGTAATAATAATTTTAAGAGAAATATTTTTGCAAGGCGCTTGTTTTGGCTGCAGGATTTTTTGCCTCTGCGATGCTAGAGTATATTTAAATAAGCCGCAGGATTGGTTGTTGATATGAACATTGCCAACTATTAAAATCCACCAGGGTGGGGTGGGAAATTATTAGTAAAGAATATTGTTAAAAAGTAATACACCCCTTTCCTTAGTGTGAATAATCGCTGCCACTTATGATGAGCACTAGTGTCGAATGGCGTTGTCTTGATCTCGCTAAAGCTGCGCCAACCTGTTTATGGACCGCGTCCTGATGGCCTGTGTGCTTATTTAGCAGTTACCACACCAAAAGTAGCTCACAATCCTGGTCCCCAATATAGATACCTTGTCCATTCACATCCATATTTCCGGGAGCAGAAGGACAGATGTCTTAGAGCCTTTAATTTAATTAGACAGTTTTCCGTAGTACCCAGGAGGGCTATTCATCTGTTAGCATAGGGGATGCATCTTGCGGTGCTTTGTCTTCTTTGACTTCTTTATTTTGTAGGGTGCCAGCTTCACGTCTCATTTATACATTTAATTCCTAAAAAATGGTATTGTATGCAAAGAGTGAAAATTATATATCGTATTAAATCACAATAAACAGCTAATGCCCACATGCAGCAGTCGACTTGTGGATGTGAACCCACGATATGCTTAGGAAGTTCCCCTCAGGTGAAGGAGTCTCAGAAAAGAGCGAAAGCTGAGGGTTAGTATGGCAGAAGAAACGACCACAACCTATCAGAAAAAAGACAGAGACAAAAAAAAAAAAAAACAAATAACATTCAAATAAAGCCAAATAAAGTGAATCAAGGTATAAATAAAATAAATTATATAAATTAAAATAAAAAAAATAAAGAAATAAAACAAGAAAGAACGTTGCAGTCGGACGCAACCGACTCGTTCACAGTACACAGAAACTATTATTGTTATTTTTAAAAGAAATTTAGAATTTTTATATTTAGTATGGACGGGGGTGGGCGTGGCCAACATTTTTCTGTTCGATTTTAAGAGAAGGTCACTCAAACACTGTCTGCCAAATTTGGTGACTCTAGATTTAAACCCTTATTTAAAGTAACTGAAAACTAATCTACAATTAAAATTTGGTGACTCCAGCTTGGAAGATATAGCCATTTCCGATTTTTTAAGGCGGGGGTGCTGGGGGACGTTTTAGTAGGCGTGGCGGGGATATCAAGGCAATCTACATATTAAGCTTGGTGTCTCTAGCTCTAAAATTGTCGTTTTCAGCTTGCAAATATATCGATTTTAGCAATTACGGAGGCGGAAAATTTTTTCTGTGATGATACCTTACCAGTAATATGGAGCCTCTAGCTCTGAAACTGTTGGAAATAAAGACGTGCATTGTAGTAGGCGTAGTGGGCATTTTTTATACCAAATTTGGTGACTCTAACTTTAATATTTTGGCAAATATTCAACTTTAATCGATTTGCGATTTGAGGTGTATCGACACAACAATTTTTACACTTTGAAACAGATAACTACAAGTATATCCATATTCGAGGTTTCAAGTCTATATCTTCAATAGCGCCGAAAAATATAGCTTTCATCCGGACAGACGGACAGATATTGCACAAAACCAATATACGAGTTAATTCGTTCGTTCTCGCATTCTAACTAATCTAATCAATCGAAATTTCGCTTTTTTTTGGCATAAAAAATTTATTGCAACAGTGTGATTCATTTTCGGTTGTGTGAAACACATTGTTTTGTTGATTTCTAATCTTTTAAATTAATTTTCATTTGAGTTCAAATACAGCAACAAACTGCAGCGCAAGAAAACTGGTTGTCTTGTGCAGTTGCATTGTTTTGTTTTTGCATTTTCGCTCTTGCTGTCATTCCGCGCTCTAAAACTCTCTTTAAAACTCTCTCCGCGCTAATATTGTTGTTGGTGTTGGTCGGCTGTTTTGTTTTTTTTTCTTCAATATTTTTGCTTTGGTTAATCCCGTTGCTTATTTCGGTCGTCGCGCCCGCGCTGTTTATTGTTTGTATTGTTGTAAGTACAAATCAGCATCAATCTCAATTTTAACCCTAGTGTGCCTATTTTTTCACTATTTTTTCTTGTTTTTCTCTTTGTTTTTGTTTTATTCTGTTCTGTATTTATTCTTTAATAATGTTTGTCTGCAATAAGAAAGATTGCCAGGTGCGTGCAAACGTAAAGATGGGATTTGTTTGCTGCTGGCTGTGTGACAATATGTCGCACGAAAAATGCGCTGGCCTCAACGGCCGTATTATCGACCTGATTGAGTCCAAATCAGGTTTAAAGTGGACTTGCGAATCCTGCAGGGATTCATGAGTCAGACAAAGAGGGATTTTGGGGATATCTTCGGCCAGTTTAAAAAACTGTCCAACGCTTTCTCCGCTATGTATAATAAGTTTAAAGCTATGAAGGTTTTGAACGAATCTCCAAGGCGTAAAAAAGCCAATTTTAGGCTGTCGATTGGCCCAAATGAACTTTCTGCCCCTGCAGAACTACATCCGCTCCTAATTTACAAATAATTGATTTTTCATCCCCCTCTCCAAACATCAAAGACAGAAGTGACTAAACCAACATAGTTCCCATGGATGTTGCTCCTTCTGATCCCGAACCTTTTTCTGATTCGGTAGTTATTAGCCCTGTTGACACTGATCAACTTTCTGGTGCTAGTAAACCAACCGAATCAAATGGTTATTTATCCAAGGCTATTGCTCTATTAGAAGCTATAGCTAGGGTTCCAAATGTGACCCTTGTAGGTGTTCCGCAAAAAAAGGCAAATATTTGTTTCTAGGCTTGCCCCTGATACTACATCTGATGATGTCAAGGCCTTTATTCTGGCTAAACTGAAAGCCAATATTACTGTGGAAAAATTCCAATTTTCATATATTCGGGAAATTTCGTCTTTTAAATTAAGTGTTCCGGCCGAACATTTCAGCAAAATTTGCTGTAAAGAGTTGTGGCCAGACCACTTAATCATTAAAGAATGCACTGCGAAAAAGAAAAATCGGTCTCCGATTGCACTTCCGCCTGCTGCTGTCAATCTAAACCCACCTCTTGCAGTCTTTGTTAGTACAAAAAAGTAACATCCTCCCTCTTACTTGGGTACCAGAATGTAAGAGGTCTTTGTAGCAAGCTTTGTAATCTTTATCTTATGTCTTAGCCTTCTCTGAGACATGGCTAAGGCCTGACATCCTAAATTCTGAAATACTATCTAACAAATTCTCTATCTATAGAAAATACCGCGCTTCTCGTCGTGGTGGTGGTGTGCTTATTGCTGTTGATGGTGATTTATTCTCCGAGAAAGTAATAACTAACTTTTCTACAGATATAGAATTTGTTGCCGTCAAATTGTGCAATAATGGTGTCTGCCTTTTTATTACTTGTTCCTATATTCCTCCTTCCTCAGATAATTCTGTCTATTCGATGCACTTTTCTGCTATTCATTCTGTCTCCGCTATGCTTTCCGATCGTGATTTTCTTGTAGTTCTGGGTGATTTCAATATTGCTGGAACTACGTGGAGCTCTAGTCCCGATTCTAGCGTCTTGAGTTCCTCGACCCAATATGATTTTCTCGATAATTTATTTGGGATGTCATTATGTCGAATCAATGCTATCCCAAATTCTCTTAATAAAATTCTTGATCTTGTTTTTGTATTGAATCAACCATTCTTGTCTGTTTCCCGTGCTGAGCCGATATCATGCCCGGAAAATCCCTATCACCCCAATTTAGAGGTGTTGATTGATTTAGCTGCCCGGGTGCTAAACCCTGGTAGTAAGCCTCCAGAGCGAGCTCGCCAATTTCGGAAAACCGACTTTAGCAAACTAACTCAGCTCTTATCCCAGACTGACTGGTCTCGACTTTACATGTGTAGGGACATGGATAGTGCAATCGAACCATCTATTCGATTTATGCGTCCCGGTTTGTGATTCACTTAGGTCCAACAATCCTATTTGGTTCACACGGGAATTTAAAGAATTGAAAGTCAAGGATGTACAAGAAGTTCAAGGAAACTGGCTCTTTCTTGGCTTACACTCAATATCTGATTGCTGGATCTAATTTCTCTGTCCTCAATAACCAATGTTATAAGGATTACTTAAAAAGTTGTGGGATACAGTTCCAGCGGGATCCTAAAAGTTTCTATAACTTCGTTAATGTGAAGCGTAAATCATCAACACTACCATCAACTCTATTTTTTGAAGAAACGTCTGCTGACTCAGATCAGGCTATTGCCGATTTATTCGCAGCATTTTTTCAAACTACTTATAGTTCGCAGCATTATGTTCCTGCTTTGCCATATCCTTATCATGTAAATGTTTCTAACTGCATTTTTGGGCCTTTGATCACAGAAAGTTCACTACTAAAAGAGCTAAGGGTTGTCATGCACGTATTTTTACCGGGACCTGATGGAGTACCAGGCTGCGTGCTTAAATACTGTGCCTTTGTATAAACTATTTTATTTGTCCGTGGAATTAAGTTAATTTCCTAATATTTGGAAAGAATCATTTATTATTCCTCACCTTAAAAAAGGAAACGAATCTAATGTTCAAAACTATAGAGGTATTTCTAAGTTGATAACTTTTTAATTACAACATCTTTGTAGATCTATAATTTCACCCTGCCAGCACGGGTTTATGAAATATAGATCTACTACCACTAACTTATTGGAATTCACGTCTTTTGTTTAAGAATTCCAAAATAAAATGCAAACAGATGTCATTTACACTGATTTCAGTAAAGCGTTTGACTCTGTTAATCATTCGCTTTTACTGCATAAGCTACATCTTCTGGGATTTGCAAATTACTTAATTATCTGGATATCTAACTATTTATTAAGAAGCCAAACAAAAAGTTTACTTCAAAGGTCTCTAAACCTGTTCAAGTTACTTCCGGAGCACCACAAAGAAGTCACCTTGGTCCGTTGTTATTCACCTTATTCATAGATGACCTTCCTTCTATAATAAACCACTCTCGGGTACTGATGTACGCCGATGACGTAAAACTTTGCTTGTCGTCTACTAATTCTCTAGCTGGCCAATGTTTGCAATCCGACCTTGACAGTTTCAAAACCTGGTGTCAAGTAAATTTATTAAATCTTAATTACAGTAAGTGTAGAATCCCTATGTTACTAAAACTCTATATACTTCCCTTGTTCGTCTAATTCTTGAATATGGTTCTTGTATATGATGTCCCCAATACAAGGTTCATCAGGATAGAATTGAATCTGTACAAAAACAATATCTGCTTTTTGCCCTCCGGGGTCTTAACTGGAATACAAATTATCGCATGCCTTCCTACCATAGTAGACTTTTACTAATAAATCTTCCCTCGCTTTCTAATCGTATTGCGGTTCCGAGTAGATATACGAGGAAATTTTTACCGCTATCTCTTGAAATGTGTCATAGTAACTATTCTATTCATAATCCATTTCGTATCTTATGCTCTAATTATAATAATCTTTTCCGAATAATAAGTAAAGCTACTTCTATTCCTATCCTTAAAACTTTAGTCCTTTGTCATCTGTCCATTTGTTCGCGATCTTCGTCACCGCACGTTATGCGGCGCGCCCCTCGGTCGGTTGGGCGGGAGGTGGGTGGCATTTTGCCTGGGTCCGCGCGTTAACAAGCCCGTGCTTGGTATCGTTGGGCCACTTGTATGTACAGCTCGTTAGTACATCTACGTCCAATATAAATACTTCGTGTACGAGTAATAATAGTTCACAGTTAACAGAAGTTATTATTATTATTTTGGAAAAATGGGCATGGCCAACATTTTTCGGTTCGATCGTAAAAGTAGGTCACCCAAACACTGTCTGCCAAATTTGGTAACTCTAGCTTTCCAGTTGTCGTGGGCGGAATACCAACAATCTACATACCTAGTTTGGTGTCTCTAGCTGTAAAATTGTGTGAATTATACACATGTTATTGATTTCAGCATTCAGGTACATCGTTTTAGCGATTGCGGAGGCGGGACGGAGCTGTCCGGAATTTTTTTCTATGATATTTGGGGGACCTTTACAGTAATATTAATTTCAAATATGGAACCTCTAGCGCTAAAACTGTGGAAGACCTAGCCATATGGGAAGCAGATACACTTCAATCGCAAATCGATTAAAGTTGAATAAATAAATTTAAGTTAAAGTCATTAAATTTTGTATGTAGATTGCTGGTGATCTTCCAAAAAATGCGGCTTTGATTTCCCGCCCACTACAACGCCCCCAGCGCCCCCGACATATAAAATCGGAAATGACTATTTCTCCCACAGTTTCAGAGCTAGAGGGTCCATATTTGGAATATATATTACTGGTAAGGTCCTCCAAACATCACAGAATCATCACAGAAATTTTCCGTAATCGCTAAAATCGATATATTTTCAAGCCCGCTCCCGCTCACCCCATCCCGCACAAATCGCGAAAGCCTATATCTCCCACAATTTTAAAGCTAGAGTCACCAAATAACATCGAGCCGAAAAATTTTGGCCACCCCCACCTCCTCCCCTACGACATATAAAAATTCTATTTTTTTTTTAAATAACAATAATAGCTTCTGTGTACTGTAAACGAGTATTATGTAGTCGGTTACGTCCGACTGCAACGTTCTTACTTGTTTTTTCCTAATTCAATGTTGAGCGTGCGTTTTTAAAAAACTATACATATTATCAACAGAAGGCAATTTAGAGGATATAAATAAAATATTTGAACCAGTATTAGCACTACACTTCCTTTCAATTACCTGAAGAGATATGTTGTGAAATCCACAAACCTTTGCAACAAATGCAAACCTGATGGTTTTATTAAATGCAGCTGCAAATTTGCAATTTCTTGCCTGTTCCTGATCGTTTTTCTCCTATATTCTGTGCTGGCTTACTCTCTACGACACAGTTTTATTGGCATCAAAATCCTTCTGTCGTCAATGAGCAATTTGTTTCGTGCCTGCTCAATGATCCTATGACTTGGTTTCTATACCTTGCTCTATCTAATATTCGGTTTTCTAAGAATTTTCGCCGCCCTGCTCTAGAACTTGTCATGGTCGAAAATTGAGGGCAAGAGTGTTTCGCATCTGTTCCTCTGCCGCATAAACTGGGTCTTGTCTACGACTTGATCGTCGCGAAGTGTTTACTATTCTTTCCCATTGTCTAATTAGGGACATTGTTCGACGAATAGCGTAGCGTGTTCTTGTTTAGTATTGCCAATTTTAAATTATTTCGACAAATTTAGTGACGCTGACCGTTTCTAATTCTTTTAGTTTGGCTAAATTCTTTATTCTCTCAACGATCTTTTTAAGTAACTACGTTGTTTGATGTTTCCTGCTCGGTATACTGCACATATTTAACTGATTCCTAGCTCTTTGTCTTCAAGACGTATTTATTTCTGATAATTTTTTTAACGTAGACCTACCCTAATATATGTGTATGTACGTATAAATGTATATGTATTAATAAACTAAAATATTTATTAAAAGTCTATAAGAAAAAGCAAAATATGTAATATGTAAATAAAAAAAAAACGAAATTATAATATTATCTGTTGTAAACTAATTTTTAGTGCAATATAAAACAATATCTTCACAAAAATTCAGTGTTTAGAAAGACTGTTTTAAAGAAATATATGATTAAAACTTTATTCGCTCTTAAATATCAAACGGAGCAATTTATATTTGTATTATTTATTATTTATATTTAGATAAGTTGGAAAAGCAATCGCAGGCTACAGACTAAATCGATTGACGCTCGCTCTGCATTTTGTAATCGGAAATGCATTTCTGCCCTCAAAAATTTTATCTCTTAAAGCTCTGTGTCTTTTTGAAAGCTCATTTCCATAAGCCATGGAAGCAGTAGCAATTTAAACAAGTAAGAACGTTTCAGTCGGACGTAACCGACTGCGTAATACTCGTTCACAGTACACAGAAGTTATTATTGTTATTTGGAAAAATATAGAGTTTTTATATTTCCTAGGAGTGGGGGAGGGCGTGGCCAACATTTTTCGGTTTGATCTTATAAGAAGGCCATCCAGAGACTGTCTGCCAAATTTGGTAACTCTAGCTCCAAAATTATGGGAGATATGGCTTTTCGCGATCTGCGGGGGCGGGAGTGGTCGTGGCCGGAAATTGTTTTGCGGATATTTAAAGGGGGTGACCGATTTGACAGCCTCCCAGTGGGCATGGCACAAATATCTTAACAGTTTGTCTAAAGCAGATAACTGCAAGTATTTATTCCAAGTTTCGAGTCTCTATCTTTAATAGTGCCGAAAATATTGCGTTCATCCCGACGGACATTTCACAAAACCACTTTTGCACTTTGTAAATTTGAAATAAGTTGAAGAACATCTAACTCACACAGAAATTATGCAGTAAAAACCCACTAAATGTATCAAATTTCTGTAATCATGCAACTAGGTTACAAAATGGAGATTCCTCCTTCTGCTTGTTACATACATAGTGAAGATAAAAATACATAAGAAGATCGATAAAAATATTGTTTATGATGTTTAGCTGGACACTTCGAGTTGTGAAACGAACGGGTAGTGTATTTATGTAGCGAGGCCCAAAATGGGCTACAAGCAATTAAGTGCTGACGTTGGTTGCACCATCCAGTTGACCTTATGTTTGTAAAGGAACTTCGGTGCTTAATGCAGATGATTGTTGTTGAGCTTCTAAGAAAGCGGGTTTAAGAACGTCTTTAATGAAAGTTTCAAGTTTGGAATTTTATTACAATCGATAATATTGTCTTCACCTTATGCAAATCGGGAGAGTGTGTCTGCTGTTGTGTTTACAATACCGGCTACATGTAAAATTGAGGTTGTGAACTGTCCAATAAAGTCTAAGTGTCGAAGCTGTCGAGCAAGGGCCGACTCAGAATTTACGTTCGCGTATATACCAGTGGTTTGAGGTCTGTGCGGAGTTCGACTCTTCGTTCTTCAAGCATGTAGCAAAAGTGTGTGCTACTGATTGTCAATATTGTTAACAGTTCGCAATTGTATGTGCTATATTTGCGTTGCGCATCCGTTAGTTTAACGCTGAAAAATGAATTGTTCCCAAAAGATGTGCGGTGTTGCTTCTGCCAGATAACGCTTGCATTCGCCAAAATGTTTGATTATGTCATCTGTCCAAACAATTTGAGTCGTGTCGTTTGTCTTGTTGCCTGATATCAGTTGAATGAGAGCTTTTTGATGCTCGATTGCTTTTGGGAGTAACCTTCTGCAGAAGTTAATCAGGGTTTAAAAATGGCAGATTTCTTTGGGAACTTATGATAATGGAAATTAGCAAAAGCTTTCAACTTGTCTGGTAAGAGTTTGATACCATGGCAATCTGCCTGATATCCGAGGAATTTGATCGATGTTTACCCAAAACGACATTTACTAGGACCTTTAGTGAGATGATATTGACGATTCGCTCAAATATCTTTGGAAAATGTATTTTATGTTGTTACATGTTGTCAGATGTTGTTGTCAGATATGGTAATGTCATCTATGTAGACGATAACGAAATCAAAATCTTTTAATGCGGTGTGCACATAGGTTTAAAAAGGTCAGTACACTTCTGTAGAGCAGGATAGTTGCCACATAATCGCCACTCACCTGTTGGGCTACCAACCATGTGCACTAGTGATGCATAATGACACTTTGAAGGACAGCAGACACATATATTTTTTTTAAAATTCAAACTCGCTTTTAGCTATTTGAAGTTAATCTGCTGTGGGTCTTGGGCGAAATCGCAGTATTTTTTAATGTTTTATTTCAGGTGGCGATTGAAGGACGTAGAGGTCGTGAACTGACAAAAGTGTTTGACCGTCGATAAGTTTGCCATTCCTGATGCAAGCAAGTAAATTATAGCAATTTAAAAATTCTGATTGTTTAATTGTATTTTTGTTGCGGCGTAGTCCTCGATCGAGCGTGAGACGAGTTGTTCCAAATGTTTTCATTTCAGTATTATTTGTCTGCAGAAAAGCGTCGATTTAATATTGAAAGATCTGCGCCGGTGTCGACGAGAATGTTTATACCCTGAACCCATTGTATGGTAAATCAGGGTAAATCAGGTATGGTAAATCAAGGTATAATGGGTAAATCAGGGTTTAATGGTTTTGTGCAAATGTATGTAACAGGCAAAAGGAGTCATCTCCGACCCCATAAAATATATATATTCTTGATCAGCATCAATAGCCGAGTCGATCTAGGTCTGTCCGTCTGTATGAACGTGTCGATTTCGCGGACTACAGAGGTTGGAAAGCTGAACTTCCCTTCCCCTATTCGCCCCATATATGCAAAAATATGAAGAAAAAAAAGCAATTCAAATACTACGGACTTGGGCTTTGGTTTGTACATAGATTTCAATGCACTTGTTACGTCCTGAAAATTAATTAGGATCATACTCTTAGTTTATATGTAATACACGAATTTCGTTTCCATAGTGGGGGCCAAACGCAGCAGTAGTTCACAGCGTACAGCCTGCGTTTACATTTGTTGTGTGTGTGGTTCTGTGTATGTGTCTATAAATGCAAGGGCACTGAAATGTATGAAAACACAGTGTTTCTCACTTGTTTTTACCATATTTGGAATATGCAATGAATAGCGGTTGGTTGCCGCAATTCTTTAGATGTGTACTTTGAGTTGGGAACGGTTCTGGAAGGCATCTAAGAATTGGCCGCCGAAGTTAGCTCGCTGATCTTCGACGGTAGTTTTTCTAGTTTTTTTTTTGGGCTGTGTACTTGATTAAAAAAGAATGGAGGATGTCAACGCTGTGCATCAGTGCCTTTCTTCCTGTTATATCAGCAAAGGTGGGTATTGTTTTTCAATGGCATGTTGCTGCGATTGTTGTTGCTAGTTGAGTGACTAGCGGTACGGCTACTCCGATTCTTATTGTTGTTGACGAGTTGTACGAGTTTGCTATTGATTTGTTGAAGCACCCTGTCATTGAAATCGAGTTGTTTCTCTTATTTGCAAAGCGGTCTTCTTTTGCTGTAGAACTATTGTTGTTGTACGATATTTCTATAATCTCGCTAGGAGTGTAACTTAAAGAACTTGGGTGGATGCCCGTTGTGAGTTTGTCAGAAGTGGAATCTGAGATACTGCAAATTTGGCTAGTATCGCATGTTTAAGTGTGGAATAAGGATCAGGTCATGTGGTTGATCTAAATATTTGTGATCGGCGTATGCTATGACAGCTGCGTCATTTTCGTGTTCCTTACGCGTACCTAACCTCTCTAGTTGGCCCAGAACTATTTCTTCTTCAGCCATTTCTAAAAATTATCTATTCCACCACAGTTTGAAATTCAGTATAAGTAAATAGGCTTGTGTGCGTATTTTGGTGCTACAGCAAAAGTTTACTTTTTTATTTAATAAATCGACAAAGCGAGTTCAAAGATGTATGCATATATAAATATAACTATTAAAACCTAAAGGAATTACCGTTTTTAAAAACATCTCCGGTACGATGGGGGTATTTTATTTGCATATCCGGCCCTATGTTATGCCCTAATCACACCTAATTGTTGTCATATCGCTAAATAAAAAGGCGTCAGTAGTAACAAAGTATTCTAAAATGTAAATCTAATCTAAATACAGAAAATGTGTACAGAATGTACAGAAAGTGAACGAACAAATTTTAATTAATAAAAATTAAAATTATTAGTATTTGATAGACAGAAAATAGATAGATATATAGAACCGTTGATGCGAAAGGGGAAGTTTTTTAGCCCGTCCGGCAAGTCCTTGCTCAGAGTTAAGTGTGGTTAGGGATTTCCCGAAGGTTTCCTGAAAGCAATGAGCTTATTAGGGTAAGGGAGAGTTTTGATGAGAACACGTGATATTATTTACACGTGAATACGAGATACACGAGGGGACGTTTCTAGTTTTTTTTCGGGTGTGCGCGCTGGAGAGGTCACCAATAATCTACATACCAAGTTTGCTTTATTGTCGTAAAAAATATTCATCTTTTATCGAGTTACGAATTTAGGTTTGGTGCGTCTACAACAAGTTTTTTGTTGTGTTTTTTAAAGGAGGTCAACAATAATACTAGGTTACAGCCAAATTGCCTTATTTTCTAAACCAACTTTTTCTGATACATATGGGGCCCCGTATGACGAACAATCACTTTAAAAATTTTTCTATGGTGAGACTTTTTTTAAAACCTTTACTAACTCCAAAATAACACTCAAAGAAAGGTTGCAAAGTGTATACAATAAACATTTTAAAATTGAACTCATAACTTGGAAAAAGATTAGAGCAAACATTTCACTAAAAGTCCATGTCCTGCATTCCCACTTGGATTTTTTTCCGTATAACATAGGTGGGCTCAGCGATGAACACGGATAATGATCTCACCAACAATTAAAATTTATGGAGCGACGTTATCAGGGATTGTGGAATTAGAACATTATGGGCGATTAAGTGTGGGGTCTCATACGAAGATCTGATGTAAATACTGTACATAGAAAGACACGGTACTTGAACCATTTTTAATATACTTGAAAATTAAAATAATATGTAATAACTTAAGAAACAAATAGTAAATCGTATTATTAATAAATATTTGTTGATATATGTTATTTGTGATTGTTTTATGACCATCAATCGTCTATAGCACCGAAAATCATATAAATTGGTAATTTCTGCATTAATTTTAATGAGTGATATCTTAACTGATGATCCATTCATATATTTATATGATTATAAAGTCAACCAGCAAACAAATTAATTCTGGGCGGTATTAGTGATACAGTAAAGCCCGAATTTCGTAGAACATTTCGCAAAGAAATCATCTATATCTCTCGATCGATTTCAATGAGTTATATCTTTAACGACGATCAATTAATGCTATATAAATAAATAGGTGACGAAAAAAGATTTTTTTTTCGCCTTTTCCTTGAATTTTAATTTTTAAAAATCGTGCAAAATACAGTACAAGAAATCATAATTTTTCTTAATTTAAAAATATATAGTTGCAAAACCAATGCTTTGAATTGAAAAGTGTGTATGACTGATTAATAGATATATTCATTAGCTTTCAGTAATCGTTAAGTAATGATAAATAATGCTTACCTCTGAAAAAACGTTAAAAAAAATACCATACTTTGAAGATTTAGAAAAGAACATCTCACTATAGAAAAATTGTTAAAGTGGGTTATCAGAAAAACTACGTGGATTTTGTTACCTAGAGTTATCAGCTTGATGAAAATAAATACCGCACTGTGTGTGATGGTGTGCCCATGTCATCCCTCTCACGTGTGCAACGAAAGGAGCGCCTTTGCACGTTCTGTGATAAGATGTTTTCATCAAAATCAGCTTCACCCGCTGTCAGCCGCTAACACTACTAGTCTTTATGAAGTGAGCTATTAATTCTCAAACATTGAGATGTAAAATACTACAGACTCTACAGACTCAGTTTCTTAGGCAAGTGAACAAGGATCATCCAGGTTCGATCCCCAGGCTAGTGTATGGATGTAGTGTTTGTCTTAGCCGAAGGCCACACGTAGTCATATTTAAAAATAGTTAGGTTGATAGTTTATAACTATAACAAAAACGAATTTAAGGCCAATGGAATGAAAATCAAAGTATGTGAGTAAAAAAAATGTAGGTACATATAAATTTACACAGATTGCTTTATTACCTTAATAAATTTGTACATTTGAAGACATTTATAAACTATACAATACATAAGTAGACCAATCAAAATGCCATTAATTGTGTGTTTGCCAACAATTTATAATCAGATCGCAGTTAATAAATATGAGTTTTTTTAATCAGATTCCCGCCACCAATGCTGTCTAAATTACGCTTCGGTAAGGGCTGCACACTTTCTTTTGTTTTGTTGAATGATAGCATTGTTATTTTTGAAAAGAATCTACAAATATTATTTAGCAATAGTTTTCTTGTTGGTTGAAGAATGTAGAGGCTACCGCAATTTTTTTGTACAGTTGGAACATCTGAATAAAACAAAAAAAAAAACATAAAAATTAAAAAAATTTTATTACAGAAAATTAAATATTATAAAAAATCAATATACACAATGTCTTAGCCAATATAATATGTTTTAAACAGATATTGATCAGTCTTTTTAATCTCAGTTTTTACAATTCTGATCTTTCGTGATTTCTAAAACTACAAAAGCTATCCACTATGCATACATTAGAGTTGTCAAATAGATAAAAGAATGGTTACAAGATCTGTCGTGCTAGTAGCGCCCCACCGCATGGTGTTTCCTTCAAATATATTGGAAGTGAGACCGAACAGCTTGGCACTCCAGATTTTCATCGTTTAGCTCATCTGTCAGCGATCTTATGCTCTCGTGTCTTAAAAATGAGGGCAAACGATCTCTAGGGCGCTCCTAGCTTTGACAACTCTATGGCGATATTGTGCTAGTAATTTAAACAACATTATTTCTATAAATATATTAATTAAGACAAGCAAAATTATGTTGCCATCTTATAACTAAGAAAGCTCCTCCAACAATGCTTAATCTTAAGTAGTATCACCAAACTCTATAAATACAGTCATAGTAAGCAAACTTGGACAAAAAGTCTTATTCTCCCAGTTAGCGTATGAAAAGCAAAAATTACTTAACATGGACCGTTCAATGACTTAGCTGAATCTTGTCAGCTAATTTGCTATAAGTGTTCTCGGGAACACCAACAGTCTTGGCGAGAGTTCCAAAATCATATATATACTCACAGAATTACACTCTGTGAGCTGCGCATTATACTACACGGCTGTGCTTCTTCTTCCCTTAATTAAATTTTTAGAACATAGAACACCTCTAAATTTTAATTTTTTCCAATTGTAGTGCGAAAGTTTAAATCTTCTTAATCTGTGACTGGTGTACAAAAACATTCGCTGTTTCTTATTGACGACTTCTCGTCTCAGCCAACATTATATATTTTATGGTTGGCAATATGTTTCTGGAATAACAATCAACGACATTGCCCATTGCTCAGCTGTTGTTGTCACACAATAGAAACATGATGAACTTTTTAATATGTAAGTGCCGCAGCTTTGGTGAAAGCCAACAACAAAGCATGACAGATACTGACCGCTTAATTATTCATTTTCACGCATCTGCGGATAGGCTGCTAATAGCAAAGCAGGCCTCTGCGGGGCAGCGTACACAGGCACGCTCAGATCTTGGCGGCGCTGCCACCGAAACGATCCACAGCCCAACCGAGTGCGCCCAGCTGAAATAAAACGAAGAAACCCGACAGCCCAACCAACTGCGATTGGTTAAAATAATTAAAAGCAACTCGGAATGTCAGGAGCGTCCGACCAGGGCATTCCCTAAACCCTGACTTTTCATAAATTTCAAATCCCCTGCACTCATATATACACATACACAGACACTTGCAAATGCACGTGGCATGCTGTGAACAGATGATGCGTTTGGCCCCACTATGGAAATTAGATTCGTGAATAACTTCTAAACTAAGAGTATGAGCTTAATAAAATGTTCAGGGCTTAACAAGAGTATTGAAAGCTATGTACAAACCGAAATATTCCTTACCTGAGTATAATTCACGGGAATATTTTGAACTAAATCTGGTTGCTCTAGCTCTTATGGTTTTGGAAAAAACCGATAATTATCGATTTGAAATAAATAATAAACGACGCGTTCGTACACACGGTCGGACAGAGCTAGATCGACTCGGCTTGTGGTGCTGATCAAGAATATATATACTTTTTGGGGACGGAGACGCTTCTGTCTCTCCATTTACCCACTTTCAATGGGTTCAGGGGATAAAAACGCTCCATTGAAAAAGTAAAATAAATATTGGAAGCTGGCCAGTTAACTATTGCTAAAATTGCAAACAGTTGTACAGCGTCTACTGGCCTACCTGATGCCATTCTATATTACAATAGTCTGCGGGGCTTCCAATTATCATGGTAGCGGCCATTAACGCGGTGGCAACGCCAAAACTATCATAATACTGGCGTACGAAACATACAGTCGGAAAACGCTCAAAACCGCTTGAGCGAATCTCAATAGTAAACATTTGTAAATTAAATCTCAGTTTTAGCATCTTCGTTTACATAAAACATAATCCCACTAGTTTTATTCGTACACACAGGTGCTGATGTATCACGTTATAAATGTTGTAAAACAAATGCAAAATACCTTAACAAAACAAGAAAGGTGCTCTACCACGGAATAGCGGATACCCTAAACCCTGTCTTTACATACATTTCAGCCCCATTGCATTAACTTCTAAACTAAGAGCATGAAAGTTTTCCTATATCATGTGATGGTTTAATTGGGCTGGATTTAAAAATATAATTGTATTTTGGATTTCCAATCTAATCAAGGCTGTTTCACAATAGGAACCCATAATTTTCACCGATTGTGAATTCAATAAATTCAAAATAAGAAGACAATAACAAACAATTGACGAAACAAGTGAGAAGGCCGCAGTCGGGAGCTCCCGACTGGGAAATACCCTGAACCCTGTGTTGTCATACATTTCAGTCCCCTTGCATTCATACACACATACACAGAATCACACATACACACCCACACACACATGTAAACACAGGCACCACGCTGCGAACAGCTGCTGAGCTTGGGTCCCACTATGGAAAATTAATTCATGTATAACTTCTAAAATAAGAATATGATCTTAATGCAATTTTCAGGGCTTGACAAGAGCATTGAAATCAATGTACAAAGCCCAAGTCCGTACTATTTGATTGCACATTTTTGTTTATATGGGGCGAATGGGGGGAGGTATCTAATATCCAAATATTCATTACCTGCGTATGCTCCACGCGAACAGTTTGAACTAAGTTTGGCTGCTCTAGCTCTTATGGTTTTCAAGATATCTTCAAAAACACAGAGTTAATCAAGTAAGAACGTTGCAGTCGGACGTAACCGACTGCGTAATAGCTCTAATACTTTGGAAGGTATAGCCAATTCCGATTTTTTAAGGCGGGGTGTCTGGGGGGCGTTCTAGTGGGCGTGGCTGGGATATCAATCTTTTGGGGAGGTCATCAGCAATCTACAAACCAAGTTTGGTGTCTCTAGCTTTAAAATTGTGTTAATTATACACGTGTTACCGTTTTGAAATAAATATATCGATTTTAGCGATTACGGAGGTGGAAGGAGGCGTTGTCAGACAATTTTTTCTGTGATGTTTGGGGGACCTTACCAGTAATATATATTCAAAATTTGGTGACTCTAGCTCTAAAACTGTGGGAGATATAGCCATTTCCGATTTGCCATTTTTGGCGTTCTAGTGGGCGTGGCTGGGAAATCAGGCATTTTTTGGAGGAGATCACCAGCTATCTACATACCAAATTTGGTGACTCTAACTTTAATATTGTGGGAAATATTCAACTTTAATCGATTTGCGATTTGAGGTGTATCGACATGTTATCCATTTGCCAGCCTCCCAGTGGGCACAAAAATCTTAACACTTTGTCTGAAGCAGATAACTACAAGTATATATGTCAAGTTTCAAGTCTCTATCTTCAATATCGTTGAAAAATATTGCGCTTATACGGACAGACGGACGGACAGTTTCACTTCGTGAACGAGTATAAAAACAATGGCACTGTCGATTAAATTAAGAAGCTCAAAAGTAATTTAAAAATTTTTTTATGCAATACGAGCAGAAAAAGCTTAAAATTATAATGGTACTAGTCCCTCACTAGTTCTTTCCTTATGGGTTAATGTGTAAAATAATGAGCAGCTTAAGCAGCGTCGACAGCATAACTCTAATAGCAAGAACCTATAATATTTCGTAACATAGCAAACAAAGAAAAGACAAAAAAAGTACATAACGAAAAGAAACTGCTACAGATCGCTGAAAAAAATTGATACCGGATGGAAAAAAAAAATAAATAAAATAAAAAAAAAATAAAACTAAAAAAAAAGTCATGGTTTAAAATTCAAATTATTACTATTCTTTTTACAACAAACAAAACTTAAAGAAAATCTCATTCAGAGATTTCGGTGGCTTTCGACGGATCTGCATAGTGAGTGATACACCGCATTTAACTAATTTGACTTTTCCACCATTCATTTACTTAAAAAACTCAAAATCAGTGCCGTTAAATAATTTTGTTAATCAGTGTGAACAGCGCACTCACTCCCGCACTGACTTCGAGCTAGCATTTACTTATGTTACATTTTTACTCGCGTTCTCCCAAGGTTGTGATTCTTAAATTCCGCAATAAGCCAATGTTATTTTACACATCACATACATATGTATATACATCGATTCGCTTAAAAGATACGAGATTACCGTGTTTTGAAAAAAAGAGAAGACAAAAAGAAAACTTGCATATATACACACTTAAGAATAAAACAAGTAAGAACGTTGCAGTCGGATGTAACCGACTGCGTAATACTCGTTCACAGTACACGGAAGTTATTATTGTTATTTTGGAAAAATATGGAATTTTTATATTTCGTAGGGGCGGGGGTAAGTGTGGCCAACATTTTTCGGGTCGCTTAAAGGTCGCTTAAACACTGTTTGCCAAAATTTTTTTTTGTGACTCTAGCTCCAAAATTGTGGGAGATATAGGTTTTCGCGATTTGCGGGGCGGGAGTAAGAGGGAGTGGGCGGGAGTGGGCATGGCCGGGAAATTTTCTTACCGAGCTTTCAAAGGGGTGACCAGCCATCAACGTTTAAAATTTAGTGACTCAAGATCTAAAAATCTTGGGGATATAGGCTTTTGCACTTTGCGGGGGCGGGAGAGGGCGGAGGTGGGCGTGGGCGGGAAATTGTTGTACCCTTATTTAAAGGAGCTGACCACTAATTTACCTTTCAAATTTGGTGACTCTAGCTCTAAAACTGTGAGAGATATTGCCATTTCCGATTTTTTGGGGCAGGGGCGCTGGGGGGCGTTCTAGTGGGCGTGGCCGGGAAATCAGAGCATTTTTTGGAGGAGATCACCAGCTATCTACATACCAAATTTGGTGACTCTAACTTTAATATTGTGGGAAATATTCAACTTTAATCGATTTGCGATTTGAGGTGTATCGACATGTTATCGATTTGCCAGGCTCCCAGTGGGCGTGGCACAAATATCTTAACACTTTGTCTGAAGTAGATAACTACAAGTATATATGCCAAGTTTCAAGTCTCTATCTTCAATAGCGTCGAAAAATATTGCGTTCATACGGACAGACGGTCAGACGGACAGACGGACAGACGAACGGACATCATGATGGACATTGCACCAAGCCCATATACTAGTTTCACTTCGTGGACTATTATGAAAGTGCTATCACCATTGCGTAGGTAATTTTCGAATCTCTTGTCCTCAAGTATGGCCCAATTTAAAAGTTCATTACTGACATGGGCACAGAGTATTCAATTATAAATGACCTATGGAAGCATATGAAAATAAGTAATATAACATCAACAGCCCCATCATCATCAAACATTTGGTACTGTAGCGCAGTCACCAAACATGCAACGAATATATTCGTTCCCATATTTCAGCAACCAAAAGCGACTGGGATGTTTGGATACAATCTATTACTTATTGTTTGAATACGACGCTTTCGGTAATATACGAGTACTGCCCTTAAGTCACAGCGACAGTTCAAAGAGTTTAATAAAATAAATATCATAGATCCACTTTATAATACAAATGATTTTGGTAAGGATGTTAAGTATAGATAGGAATTTGCTTATAAAAGTGCAAGAATCATGTTAGATAGGGCAACAAAACACAAGTAAATAGGCAACTGTCGGAAACGCCCGTCTGGGAAATACCCTGAACCCTGTATCAATGACTTGAAATAAACTTGATTTGCGTATGGTATACACGAACTTAAAAAGTCCAAGTTCCGCTTTCTAGGTTCTGTTGTCTCCGAAATCGATGCGTTCATATAGACGGACAGACAGACCGACAGACAGACGGACAGGGCTAGATCGGCTCGGCTAGTGATGCTGATTAAGAATATATGTATTTTATGGGGTCGAAGATGCTTGCCTCTGCCTGTTACATACATTTGCACAAAACCATTATACCCTGATTTACCCATTTTCAATGGGTTCAGGGTATAAAAAACTAAAAATTAGTTAAGATAAAAAACTAAAGAACTTTTATTAGAAGTAGAAGGTTTAAGTTTATAAAAAAAATTATACCGGTCATAAGTTAGAAAATACATATGCAGGATCCAATAAGATTGAGAAAACAGATTAAACCCTTATTCTGAATAACGGTTAGAAAAAAGTCAAACACAAATTAAAAAATTCATAATATTAATATATAAAATTACTTGTACTTTGATTAAAATTTCAAAAAATATGTTTAAAATAAAATAAAAAAATTATTTTGTTAAAATCAGGTTTGTGTACGTAATAAGGAACATTTAAAACAAGTAAGGGACTCTAGTCGGGAGCGCCCGTCTAGGGGATATCGTGAACACACACACAAATTCACGCCGCAGGCAGTGCGTTTCTCTCTAAGAGCATGATCCTATTGGATTTACTACATATTAAGTGCATTCAGTACAAACCAAAGCGCAAGTCGGTAGTATTTGAAATGCGTTTTTCCTGATCAAGAATATATATGTACTCTATGGGGTCTGAGATGCTTCCTTCTACCTGTTACATACATCACAATACCATTGTACCCTTTTTACCCATTTATTCAGAGCAACGCTGCTAAACAGCGATCAAGTGTATAAAAGGCGGACCTACTAAAATGACAAAGTGGCTAAGGTAAGCCCAGGTATCAGCACGCAGTTGATAGGAGAGTTCTGATCTGAACTCTGCTAAGTCACTTTTAGAGGTTCGGAGTTGTTATCCTTCATTAATATAGTTTGAGCCGGATTATCAACCGATCTTTGAACTATTTTCTCTGACTAATCTCAGTTATACTTCTCTCACCGACGTGTGTTGCCGATGGAGTCGCACTCCTCCTGATTAACTATTTTCTCTGCTAACGAAGTCGAACTTCTCGAAGAAACTCTTGTTATTGAAGACGTATATATACTTCTCTCACCCAATCTTGCCACCGACGGAGTTGAACTCCCGGTATTTAGTTAGTCTCTCTGCCGACGCAGTCGAACTTCTCGTAGAAACTCTTGTTCTTGAGGAAGAAGAAGAATATTTCTCTCACCCACTTGTGCTATCAACGAAGTCGAACTCCTCGTGACGTGGTATTCTCTCTTCCGACGGACTCGAACTCTACAAAAAAACTCTTGTTCCTGGATAAGAAGTTACACTTCTGTCATCCACCTTGTTCTGCCGACTGAGTTATATGCCTCGAAGTGACTCTTGCATGCTGGAGACGAAGTAACAGTTTTCTCGCCGCTGCTGCCCTTATCAACATTGTCAATTTCATTCCAGATCCCCATGCGCTACCGATATCAACGGCGAGTCCAACTGGCATCTGAGCACTAGTACCGACCCACGATGCCCGCAGTATTGGCGCCGACCCGGTACAACCAACTGATCACCACGCACCAGTACCTGCCCACGCCGATCCCAACAGTGGCCTCAATCAAAGCATTCAAGGCGCTACCCCTCTCTAGCGGTTGCGATCCTTACCAACAAACGCTAGCCCCGGCAGCTACACCTTGTGTTATATTCTAAATAGTAAGACATACACCTGATGGAACCTTATAAATAAAAGCTATTAATAAAGGAAGCAGAACTCTGGTGTATTATTAAATGGCGTAACTTTCTCGTGTAGCAACCACACTAGAATTCAAATTCCAGTTCTTTACTACCCCTCTAAAAAGCTACAATAATTTTCAAATACTAAACTATGTGTTTTGTGTTACCAATCACACATATGGTAAAGCAGCTGGACTGAAAGATCGCACAATTTAACTGTGGGAGTATGACACACAGCTGGTGTCCAAAAAACGATATCTGTGCGTTTATAAAAAGGACCAACTGTGGGAAGAAACCGCGGAAACGAAAGCTGAGGCTTTAGCAGTTTAGCAAGGGCTGTCATCGGCAGGGCTGTCGCTTATTCAAGAAGCGTCCGTAGGAAGATCTGCGATCAGCGTGAGGATTAAATTAAACCAATGATCTGGTCACAGCGCAGTCACACGTTACGCAATCTCCCGTAAATAGCTGGTGAAATCTTCATACTGGGGCTGCTAAAACATCGATGTTAAAATCGATATATCGACGGTTTTAAAATTCTGTTCTATATCGAAGTTTTTTTTAACATATATTATTGTATGGTCACATCGTACTATGGTGAAACGCTAAGCACAGTACTTACATCTTTGTAAAAAAAATCAAATTTCAGTAATTGCATTATTTCGTTTTTAACAGTTTCTTACAGTTTTAATCTTGTTGGTGTTTAGGTATAATGAATCCAGTAAGCGCCTCAGCATTTTAGATAAAGACTGCTTCTCCCTCTTCTACTGCTTTTGATGTTCGTGAACCTACTTGGATGCGAAAGAAATGCGCTTCTGAAGTTTGGAAATATTTTGAAAAACACAAAATGTTGGCTATGTGGGCTATGTGGGTGAGAGTATAAAACTAGCGGAAATACGACAAATAAACTAGAACGTTTAGTAGATCCAAGGTATTACTGCCCAGCCGAACAACTCTGCAACGTGTGCATATGACGAATATGTATAATGAAATTGTTAAGGCATGCGATCTTTTTAAAAAAAAAAAATCAGACTCTTTTTTGCACATACGTTAAATCTGATAGTTCAAGAAGTTTTGGTACGAGATATTACTAAAGAGGTCTTACATAGCACAAAACACGTTGGGGTACAAAATATCGCAAAATATAAGAATGAGCAAAAAATAGACAAACCGTACAGCTTAATCTGAATAGTACACGTCGGCAGCTAAAACAGTGATTGTCACATTAATAATTCCAAAATTTCAGGTTTTCTTATTGGATTGGGACAGCTAAAACTGAAATTGATATCTGTAGTGGGGACCAACACGTGCTTATTTTTGTTAGCTCAAGTTCAATACCGAATGATTCGTAATGAGACCAAGTTTGTACAATGGCTGTCAACGATGTTGGATCCACGCTTCAAAAAAAAATCCGGCGAATGCACAGCATGGAGCAAGCAAATTAGAAAATGAAAAAGCACGCTAAAAAAGGTGTGAAGTACCAGTCTCCTAATGAGGAACCAGCAATCACAACATCATAGAAAACATGTACAATTTAATGGCGGACAAAGTAGCACTTAAACAAAAAAATAAAAAAATAAAAAAATATTTAATATTTCTAATCGTTAACTTTTTTACAAAATAATTAGGAACAATTTGATGATTTAACGCAGTGCACACAAAGTTCTTGAAAACATAAAAAATTTCAATTCATAGTTTTATAACAAACATTTGATTAGTTTTAAGAAATACAGTCTTTATTATTGTTAAATTTAAAAAAAGGGCAATGAATTTATTTCAATGTGTACCGCTCTCCGCCTTGAATTATTGCCTAAATTATTGATATATCCATATTTAAAGTTCGATAAATCTATAATCAAAAGCACCGATGTTGAAATAGTCGATGGAACGGCAATCGATGTTTTAGGAAGGCGTGGCTGAGATATCAAAGTCGCAATCTTTTGGGGAGGTCACAGGAAATCTACATACCAAGTTTGGTTTGCAATTGTGTGAATTAAACACATGTTACCAATTTTAGGTAATCGATTCAGGTATATCGATTATAACGATTATGGAGGCTGGAGGGGGAGTGGCTAGGATTTTATATATCTGTTTTATATATATGTATTAATAAATATTCCAAATTTGGATTTTTAAAGGCGAGGATGACGGGCGTTCTAGTGGGCGTGGCCGTGATATAAAGGTCACAATTTCTGAGGGAGGTCTGCAATCTACACACTAAATTTGGCGATTAACTTTAAAATTATGGGAAATATTCACCTTCACGAATTGTGATTTGAGGTGTATCGACATGTAACTTGAAGTATATGCGCAAAATTTAAAATCTCTATCTTTAAGACTTCCGAAAAAAGTTGCGTTCATCCGGAGAGACGACATTGCACAAAACTAAAATACTCTTTTGACTTCGTGAACATGTATAAAAATAAGAAAAGCTCTTGCGCCAGCGGTGAAGCCCTCACGAAAGACTCAACGCACTTAAATTGCGAGTTAGACAGCAGCGCCAGTGACTACTTGCTTTTTTTTAACAAAAAAAATAAAAAATATATATATAAAGAGTTCCTATGCATCGTGGACCGAGCTTAATTTGAAATCGCGACTAAAACGCAGGAGTTACCGCAAAAAACAAAAAAAAAAAAACAGGGTGTCCCATCATACTAAATTCAACTTTAGCTATCCATCAGAAGTCAAAGCTATCGTTAAAATCGGCAGATAACTTCTAATAATGACGAAAATTTTTGGGCTAACACTGTCAGCTTAAGTATCAAATACATAAAAGAAATTGGTCGCTTAGACATTCGATGTTGCGACAATACAGATTATTCTGATTATATATATATGTATTGTGGGGGCGGAAGTGGGTGTAGCCATAAAACTTGTTGCGCGACGGAGTTATACAAAAAATAAAATGTAATTGATCTGCGTATGTTTAACGAGAACTACATTCGTGGAGGTTTTCGACACTTTTTACCCATGTTATTTGTGTTCGACCAAAAAAATTTAAAAAACAACCCTTGTTTAGAATGCCAGAATCAAGCCCCGAACTCACCAACAACCTAAACTGTGTGAAAAATTCAACTAAAGTTATCCAGCAAGAATTATAAGGAATCGTTAACAACTGTACAAATATTCTTATAGAAATTATTGTCGGGAGCGCTCGACTAGGGGATACTTTGAACACTGTCTTTACATACATTTAAACATGTGTACATATATCCATTTCTGCATGCGCCGCCAATTTTATCTCATAGTGGTGCGGGCGCAACATTAAAAATTTGAAATGCAGAATAGCTTCACATTGAATATTTATAATATAATTAAATATTAAATATATTTTATATTGTGCTAAAATTATTTTATTCTTTAAAACTTACTTCACGTAATTATAAACCTTTATCACTACCACTGTTTTAATAAACATTACAAACTGATCAGTTCGGAGTCACTCCCTAGTATTAAATCCTCTCTCTTAAACTTTTGTATTTTGTATCGTTTGCCTTTTTCTTCTTTCGTCTTTCGCGGCTCGTGTCGTACCAAAAACGTTTGTCGGCAACCTATGTCAAAGCAATGCATAAATAGCATATCTCAGTGGCGTAGGCAGGATTTTTCTTGGGCGATGGGCCAAAAGATCCCTGCTATTACACTGACATATTCATACATATTGTGGCCTACTTGTGCAAACACACACAATACATGCGCTCGCATGCTATTGATTGATTTAACGCTTGTCTGCAGCGTCGACCAGCTTTGGTGAAGCTAGCATGGCGACTGCGATCGTTGCTCGTGTCAGCAGCAGAGCGTAACGACTTCGGCATTTCATCGTGTGGCTTTTGGAGAGCGAAAAGCCATTTGAAAATCCACATTATAAATTTTGTCTTGCAATCAAATGTATGCGCGTTATGCATATTAGTGTTTATATTGTCATTGGACCGTCTCTATTCTGACACATCGGCCGGCTGATCTAAGAAAACTTCCAGATCTTATCTTATATATATGTATGTTTACACATTGAACTAACACCCACAAAGGTTTTAAGACCGCAAGATATATCAATTATCGAACCAAAGTTGAACAAACCGAGAAATAGAACAGCTGATTTTTGAAAAGTGAGGACTGCGAAGGGATTAGGAATTCATTAGCTCGCCTTCTGCAAAGAATGTAGCTACACGCAAGTTTTCACTGTAATCTTGTAAAACTTAGATACTTCCATAAGAAATGGAAAAAATCGATCAAAGTTAATTGATTGATCGGCCTAATAATTAAATCATATTTTATATAATTTATGTAACTTGCACTGCAAGGCAGCAAAGTTACAATTTCGAATTTTTCGCACTTCTCGCATAACATAAATATCGAGCGGTCCTCATCTCACGCTCATAATTTTTTCTATTCTAGCTTATACACAACTAAATTAGAATTTGGAAATCACTCAATCGTAGTATACTTTTTTGCGCATAAGTGTAATAATTATAAAATTAAAATGTTAAATGTCACAATATTTGAGTTGAGTTTTGTCAAAACTATATTAACTGATAGGGTTGCGGAGCAGTATTATATTCATACATTTAATCATTTGTTAATTATTATTTAAATTATTTGTAAACACTCTTGGGCAAAGTAAACTTGTTTATATTTATTAACTCATTCTTTTCGTTGTAAACACTGTAAACACGTAATGCGAAGTCGGTAACGTGTTTGTTTGTTTTAAACGACTGGCGCATCAATTATACCGTCACAGCAATATCGTACTCAACTGTCGGTTCGTTCTTTAGCTTTATCTCAAGCAAACTTTCATTTTGAACTTTCAAGATATCGCACAACATCTTGATCGCTTATATTCGCATTAAATCTTACCTAGATACTAAAAAACATTTGTTCGCTAAAATCCACGCATTTAAATCGCTATTTTTTAACCAAATATAACAACAATTATTTCTCGCCCTTAAGTAATGATTCCTAAGTCAGAAAAACATCGTCATTCAGGCCGATTAGTTTACCAGCCTGTCTTACCAAGCTGCCATACTGCGAATCAGCTTCTTCATTGCACCAATTTAGTTTTCGAGAAAAACATGAAATGATTAAGCAGGTGACTCCAACAGCACCAGAGATTCGCACTGCATTGGGATAGTGGGAATATTGCACAACAATATTTCTCTATGTCGCACCCTGACCTATTATTGTTCGATACTTGTACGAATTAGTTTCGATAGACTATCGACACGAAAAGAAGAGCGTGCTTGCATCTCAAAAACATGCCGCGATCAGCGAAGATTTGTGGAGAACGCACGCGTCAGCGCACGTTAAAATAAACCTAGCCCAACCAAATAAATCGCTTCGCCTTACTCGACACTGTATACTATAATATGAATATTAAGAATAAAGTTAATCTTGTAACGAACAGGTTGACGTGTTATATTTTTGTGTGTTGTTTCTAGACTGACCAGAACAAATGGTTTTGTGTACAAATATGTAACTGCCCATTCGATTTAACCATGTCCGTCTATCTGTCCGTAGTTCCGTCGATCTCGCAAACTAAAAAAGCTAGAGATTTCAACTTTTCGAATATAGACTCTTCCATGTAAAATTTTACAAGATAATTGGCAAGAAGCGCTGCCATTAGAGCTAGGTAATTGAAGTTTGGATTTTATGCTCATGTATACCATACGTCGATCCAGTTTTTTTTCAAACTCTCGATAACGCGAGCCGTTCCTTCATTATCGGTATCTTTCGGTTTTACTTGTTTTTTGAGCATGTCTCTTAAACTACAAGAGCTAGAGCTATAAAGATTAATATGTTCTAATAAAGCATATGAAGATTAAGAATGTTTTGGATTTTGGATACCCCCACAGCCTTGTGGCTTGGTTGCTCTTTTTAAGTCTTTAAAATCTCATAAAGTTAACACTCTTAGCTCATAGGACTAAAGTTTTAAGAATAGAAATAGAACTAGTATTAGTTATTATGTGGAAAACATTATTATAATTCGAACAAAAAATCCGAAATGGGTTATGGGTAGGATAGTTACACATTTGAAAGGAAACCGGTAAGAAATACCTAGTGTTTCTGCAAACTGAAAACGAGTTTATTCAGAAGAAAAATTTCACAATTAATAAATTTGTATAAGAAGATTACACCAAGCGTGGCTCCACGATCAGAAAGAGTGAGACAAGTATATATGTCAAGTTTCAAGTCTCTATCTTCAATAGCGTCGAAAAATATTGCGTTCATACGGACAGACGGACACTAAACCAATATACTAGTTTCACTTCGTGAACGAGTATAAATAGGATTCCCAATTATAACCTCGGAGAGCAAAAGCGGAAAATGTTTTTGTACAGATTCAATTCTTTTCAATTAGTACACGACAGGCAAAGTTTTACATCATCGCCATACATCAGCACCAAAAGAGTTAATTATCACAAAAGAAAGATCATTTATGAACAACGTGAATAACAACGAACCAAGGTAACTTCCTTGTGGTATTCCGGAAGTAACTTGAACAAGCTTAGAGGCAAGGCCTTTAAATTAAACTTTATAGGTCCTAAAAGCTAAATCGCTCGAGATTTATAGAATTAGGTGATTTGGAAATTCCCGAAGATGAAGATTAGGCACTAAAAGATAGAAAACTAATAATTATCGATAGTTTGAAAACTGGCGGGTTATCGATAATTTTAAATAAACACTTTATACACAAACGTAAAAAACGACAACGTCAACTCTCTGCGTTCATACAGACGGACGTACAGACATACGAACGGACGGACATACGGATATGGGGCTCAAACATACCTGCTTCTGTCAGTTACAACACTTCGATAAAAACCATTATAAACTTTTTATATATTTTTAATGCATTCAGGGTATAAAGGGCATATAAAATGTTGTTAGTGGTTCGTATACATATGTTCGCTTCTATTATGTTAGTTTTGCGATACATTTATGGACACACTGAAACGAAAAGTCAAAGCGAACGGACGCAAGAGAAAAACTAATTTGAAACCACACCAAAAAGACATATAATAAACGATTAATATAGAACAAAAACATAACGGTTGGTTTTTGTCATAATATTTTTCACATTATTGCTTAGGGAGTTCTCAAATTAATTGCGATCTGTTTGTTATGTTGATGGTGTCAAGAACAGTACATACAGTATATAGATGGTGAATGAGAAAAAGCTTGTCATACAACGGAAAAAATTGACACCATTGTAAAAAGTATAGAAGTAATGTAAGTACAGAAGTGAATGAACAGATTTAATTTGAGAAGTGCCAAAATGAGATCTGAAGACGAAGTGGAAGAGTTTAATAATACAGTTATGGTATACTGATATGGATATGGATGAGTTTAAAGAGTTATTGAAAAGCATGCAAGAAGTTAAAGAGAGCTGGCGCTAATGCAGGAAATTAAAAGAATAGATCAAAAAAATACAGCGGGTATTGCGCTGATGCAGCAGCCAATACCGAAAACAGTGAACATTGAACAGTTACAGAAAAACAGAGATGAGCCAATCCAGGTAACAGCATTACCATGGACTACGCCTGAATTCAGAGAACAGGATCCGATTAAAGGAAGGACACACCAATCCGTGGCTACTACAGAACAGATTTACACAAGACTAACGATTTGACAGAGTATTCAGGATCCGCGGAAGATTGGCCTCTATTTATAGCCAAATAAATGCCTGACCGGTGAAGCTAAGGAGGTTGTTACTCCTATAATGATCTATCCGGAAGATGTGACTCATATTTTAGAGGAACTGGAATTTCGGTTTGGTAGACCACAAATACTTATTCACACACACCTGAACAAAATAAAAGAAAACATATTATAAACCTGTCAACAAAGGTTAGAGGAGTTGTCGCATTTCTGCCAACAATCGCCGATTTCTCCGATTGGCTATCAACATTGGCTAGAATGGTGGTCAGTTACCAGTGGTTACTGAAATATCAAAGCAACCGGCATGCAGAAGTTTTAAGCCAATTTTATGTACAAAATGACAGCTAAGGAGGTAAAATATGTATTATGCCAAAGAGACCATATAGTAAGTCAATGTAAAATATGAAAGGAAGATACGAGCATCGACGAACGTTGGAATATAGCCAAACGCAACGGTCTATGCTTTAGTTGCGTCAACAAAGGACATTCAATACAGAGTGCCAACAGAAAGAAAGCTGCGGAGTTCAAGGCTCTACCCGAATACACAATCACAATCTGCATCAACAATAGTCAAGGACTCTACAACATTCACAGACAAAATTGGACGAGTGTAAATCAACATCCAACGACAACTAACAACTAGGAACTAAACAGTCTACAGACACACAACCTATTTTAACCAAGGTAATTGTTTCTTGTTCAAAATGATACCAATTGTATTATATGGACCAAATGGTAAGTTGGAGGCCTTTGCATTGTTCCAAAGGGAACAGTATTAACATTTAAAAAACGTACCAATTGAAAATTATAGGTATGCCAAGTCAGTAATTTTGATAGACCTAGATAATTTATACTTGGGTTTGTCAATGGAGACAATTGAAATTGAAAATAAGCACCCCGTGGGTAATTGGGCTGGATTGCATATGGGCCATTCAGCAATGCAATAATGTCAAGTCCTGTAATGTTATTTATAGCAACCTCTAAGCAGGACGAACTACATAAGTTAATAAATGAGTTAATGTCATAGTCGAAAATTTTGGGATGAATAGCTTGCCTCTCAGGGAACTAACTGACGTGGAACGAGCCAAGATAATATCGCGTCATACTACAAAACGAATAAAATAAATAATAAAATAAAATAAATTTGAAATAGGTCTCATTTGGAAAGAGAATGTGAAATTAACGAATGGCTATACTATGGCTGAAAAACGTCTACAAGGTATCGAAAGAAAAATGAAGATAAATCCAGAATTTGCACGAAAGTATCAAACGGAGATGGACAAAAACATGGAGAAAGGGTATAAAAAGAGTGAGTTAACAAACGTATGGTATTTCCCGCACTTCGCTGTACATACCGTACACAAGCCGAACAAGCTACGAATAATCTTTGATGCTGCTGCAACAGTTAATGGTATGTCACTAAATTCAGCACTACTCAAAGGTCCAGATCTAGCAAAACCATTAATCTTATTGTTACTTAATTTTCGTCTGAACAAATTCGGAGTGGCAGCTGACATCAAAGAAATGTTTTCACAAATTCAGATTCGACCAGAAGACCAAGCAGCTCAGCGTTTTCTTTGGCGAAAGGATCCAACCCAGTCAATAGAACCGTTTGCAATGACATCACTGATATTTGGATTCACTTTCTTCCCGTACTGCGCGGAATACATCAAAAACACAAATGGCATGGAATTTCGAGATAAATATACGGAGGTCGTGCAGGCTATTGTCAATAATCACTATGTAGAAAGCTTAGTGATGGGTTTTGATTCGGAAGAAGACGCAATTCAAATCTGCAAGCAAAAAGTTTATATTCACAGTTAAAGTGGTTTTGAGTTACGAAATTTTACATCGAATTCTTTTGCGATACAATCCGGAATGAACACCTTACTACATGCCGAAAGAATAGTCAATATGGAAAGTCAAAGCAACAGCGATAAAATACTGGGAATGTATTGGAACATTGTGGATGATGTCCTTCAATTCGAAACAAAATTCCATCGCATACGTGTACCGACAAAGAGGGAACTACTAGGAATTGTAATGACCGTATTTGATCTATTTGGACTGATAGATGACTTCCAGGTATTTGCTAAAGTTTTAATACAGCGTACATGATATTGCCAATTCAATTGGGATGATGAGTTTCCAACGGAACTGCATAAAGCATGGACTTATTGGTGGTCTGAATTACAGAATATGCAATATTTTAATATACCCTGTTGGTACTCCCAGAAATTAAAGATAAGAAAACAAGTAAGAACGTTGCAGTCGGGGGTTATCGACTGCGTAATACTCGTTCACAGGGCACGGAAACTATTATTGTTATTTTGAAAAAAATATAGAATTTTTATATTTCGTAAGGGCGGGATTGGGCGTGGCCAACATTAAGAGAAGGTCACACAAACACTTTCTGCCAAATTTTGTGCCTCTAGCTCCAAAATTGTCGGAGGGAGTAGGTGGGAGTGGGCGGTGGTGGGTATGGCCGGGTATGGTCTGTAATAAAGCATATGAAGATTATGAATGATTTGGATTTTGGATACCCCCTTGTGGCTTGGTTGCTCTTTTTAAGTCTTTAAAATCTCATAAAGTTAACACTCTTAGCTCATAGGACTAAAGTTTTAAGAATAGAAATAGAACTAGTATTAGTTATTATGTGGAAAACATTATTATAATTCGAACAAAAAATCCGAAATGGGTTATGGGTAGGATAGTTACACATTTGAAAGGAAACCGGTAAGAAATACCTAGTGTTTCTGCAAACTGAAAACGAGTTTATTCAGAAGAAAAATTTCACAATTAATAAATTTGTATAAGAAGATTACACCAAGCGTGGCTCCACGATCAGAAAGAGTGAGACAATTTATTAGTAATAGTCTTCGAAGGAAAGAAGGCATGCAAAAACAAGTAAGAACAAGTAAGAATATGGCCAACATTAAGAGAAGGTTACACAAACACTTTCTGCCAAATTTTGTGCCTCTAGCTCCAAAATTGTCGGAGCTTTCCCGATTTGCGAGGGCGGAAATAGGTGGGAGTGGGCATGGCCGGGAAATATTTTTACCGAGCTTTAAAAGGGGTGACCAGCCCTCTACATTTAAAATTTGGTGACTCTAGCTCCAAAATTGTGGGAGATATAGCTTTTCGCGATTTGAGGGGGCGATAGAGGGGGTGGCCGGGAAATTTTTTGTGAATCGTTAAAGGCGGTGACGGTGGCAGGAGACGGCGGGGGTGGACGTGGGCGGTACATGTACCCTTATTTAGAGGAGCTGACCACTAATCTACCTTCAAAATTTGGTGACTCTAGCTCTAATACTTTGGAAGATATAGCCATTTGCGATTTTTTAAGGCGGGGTGTCTGGGGGGCGTTCTAGTGGGCGTGGTGGGGATATCAAGGTCTCAATCTTTTGGGGACGTCAGCAGAAATCTACATACCAAGTTTGGTGTCTCTAGCTTTAAAATTGTGTTAATTATACACGTGTTACCGTTTTGAGCTTGCAAATATATCGATTTTAGTGATTTTAGGGGGCGTGGCCAGAAAATTTTTTCTGTGATGTTTGGGGGACGTTACCAGTAATATATATTCAAAATTTCTAGCTCTAAAACTGTGGGAGATATAGCCATTTCCGATTTTTAGGGCGGGCGCTGGGGGACGTTCTAGTGGGCGTGGCCGGGAAATCACGACCGCATTTTTTGGAGGAGATCACCAGATATCTACATACCAAATTTTGGGACTCTAACTTTAATATTGTGGGAAATATTCAACTTTAATCCCAGTGGGCGTGGCACAAAAATCTTAACACTTTGTCTGAAGCAGATAACTACAAGTATATTGCGCCCTGCAAAGAGGAAGTTGTTATCAAATCCTCGTTTAGAGCTTCAAGCACCAGTACTCGGTGTACGCCTGGTCACCTTAATACACCAGCATCAGCTCCTCAAGTTTAGTAAAACCACATTCTGTAGTGACTCTATGATGGTATTACCGTGGGTGAATTCAAAGTCGCGCCGATTCGACTATTTGTGGGTCATCGAATATATGCTCTGAATATATGCCTAGAATTGATCAACACAGTAAATGCCTATATGGTTCTGCCTTTCTGCAGAAATCGCCGAACGAATGGCCAAATACAGTGATGACAACAGCAACTGAAACACTGGTGGAGGAAAATCACAGTCATCCACTTTTAAAGTGTCAGTTAAGTATACAGTTGATTGACTTTACTGAATTTTCTTCTTTTAATGGCGTGGGTCCTACGCGCAAAAAACACTTAGTTAAGAAGAACAAGCTGAGATACAAAGAGCTGAAAAGATGATTTGCCAAATGGTACAGCAAGAGACCTATGCGGATGAAACTGCGGCTTTATCGGAGTGTAGTAAAATTCATAAAAGCAATACTAGCTATAAATTGTTACCAGAGATTGACGATGAGAGACTGTTGTGACTCTCTGGGCGCATCAACCAAGCTGTCTATTTGCCATTCCATGCTCGCCGACCAACTCTGTTACCAACACAACACCGATTGTCTAGTCTTATCATGTTGCTTTTTCATGAGAAATATCATCATCAAAACAACACTGTCACGTAATTAACGATTGTCGCCAAATATTTTGGATACCAAGGGCAAAAATGTTACTGAAGAAAATCCAAAGTCAATGTTAGCGGTGTTTCGTTCACCGCAGCCAACCGGAAGCAAAAGCAGAAAGGTTGACACCATATGTAAGACCATTGACGTACGCCGGTATGGACCTATTTGGACCAATTACAGTGACCATGGGCCGCAGACAAGAAAAGAGATGGGCCGGCCGTCTTATTTAGATTACTGAGAGATTACTTTATCATTTGTCTACGTAATTTTATCAACCGGCGCGGTACTCTTTCTGTCATAAGGAGCGACAACGGTACCAACTTTATTGGTGCCAAAAGGATATTACACAATAATGGGAAATTATTCGACGTACAACGGTTGGATGACGAAACCACAAGCCAAGGTATTAGTTGGATATTTAACTGCCCTGCAAATCCGGAAACCGCTGGCTGTTGGGAACGTCTTATTCGTATTAAAAAGAACTTACTGGCGAAAACATTGCATGACACGTCTCCTCATATTTTACTCTTCGAGCCGCTTTAATTAAAGCTGGAAACATTTTAAACTCTCGTCCTCTTACAGAATTACCAATCACACATGAACCAATGACACCTAATAATTTTTAAATTGTTATCCCGACTTAAGCTTATATATGGACTATTTATCGTAGCTCATATCGCAAATTAGTTACCGTTAGCTCCAATTATTAGTTCAACTGACAGTTAAGTACACTCAAATTGAGGTCGGCGGTCATGGAGAAAATGGCTGAGGAAATGAAATCAGGCAAGAGCCAAATGAAAATCTCCAAGCTAATTTGATTATTTTCAATAATAATACTATTGTGTTCAATTGAATTGAAAACATGATGTATCCAGGATTGCTCGCCAGAACAGAGGAACCAGCTTGGTCAGTTCAGACAATTACTCAACCAACATAGTAAGCGCTCCCCAATCTACACGAAAGCTATTTCTAAAGAAATAAATAGCGTTAATAAGGAAGTGCAAACTGCAGCTGAAAACTATTTATAACCTACAAAACCCTAAACGTTTCTTGAATTTTAATCTGCAAATTCACAATTGTTAAAATTGCATGCATTCATTTTCATTTATCTGCACAACTAGATCGCGCTTAGCAACTCTTTTTTGTAAATCCATTGTTTTCACTTTGTACATTGAAACATTTTATTGTTTATAAATACACAGTCACATAGTTTGACGTATGACGTGGAAATAAACACTGAACTCATATGGCAACACCTTTCAATTTATTTTTAACAAATTGTGAACGGTAACACAGAACCCGTGGTAGTGGAAAAAGGGTGTTATTTAAGGGTGGTATTTAATAAATTTGCATTGAAATGCTGTTTTAAAATCACAAAACTTTTATTAATAAGAAAAAATTGAAATTACACTAAAAAAGCCAAATATACTGTTTTTAATCTAATTTCTTGATGTTTGACCTTATTTTGTGTTTTGAACTACGCACAATTAAATGTTAGAAAAGACTGCGAGATTCATGTTGACCACTACTCATTTTATACCATAGTAAGCTCTGGAAGGATACAGGGTGTTAATAACATTATACCACAACAAAGTATATCTGCAGGGAAACAACTTAAAAGCATACCCACTAACGTTAACTAAGTTTTTCTTATTCCCTGCATGCATATTGCTGAGTAAAAAGGGTATAAGAAGCATGTACACATGCATATACATATATACTAAGTACTATACTTTGCTGTACTATATAAATATATATTTATATATAATTACTATATACACGTAATTTTTATAAAAAATAAAACTAATCTATCTGTAAATGCTTATATATTAAAATAGTATAAGGAATATGTTCTAGGGTAAAAATGTAGTACAATAGTACACTTTTCTTTGAACGTTTTTAAAAATATAAGTATATACTTATTTTACTAAATATTTGCATGTGTTGACTATAAAATGTAATAATTTGAAAATCCATATTTGGTTAAGGCAGTTTATTGATTATATCACATTTACGAATGAAAGTTTTGACCACCCTAACAAACAGTAAAATCAGGGTATTTCCAAGTCCATTTCTCGTGATAACCTTGTTTGACTTGCTCTTAATGGCTTCTATGCGTAACTTCCACCATATTTCAAATAATTTGTGGTAAATACTTTGACAAACAGAGCTTAGAAAATAAGGGATTGTAGTCGACAGTGCCCGACCAGCAGATACACTGAACCCTGTATTTACGTACATTTCAATCCCTTTTCATTCATACTCTGCACTTTATTCTGCTGCTGCGCTTGGAAACTCTATTCGCGAATAACTTTTAAACTAAGACCATGATCCCAATTATAAGAAGAACTTCAGAGCTTAAGCAGAGCATTCAAATCTACATACAAACCAAGCGCAAGTTCATCAAGTCACTATTTGATGGGGCAAAAAGCCAATAATTATCGATAAACTTGTTCTGCGTATGGTATATTTCAACTCAAGCAGTCCACTTATTAGCTTTTGCAGTCCCTGAAATCGACGCGTTTATACAGACAGACGGACGGACACGACTAAAGCAACTGGGCTATTGATGCTGGTAAAGAATATATGGAAATTATGAGGTCGGTCGTGTATGTGTATGTGGGGGGCTCCAGCTCTTGTTTCTGAAAGATGTTCAAAGAACAGGGTCAAAAAGCCAGTAATTATCGATAATTCGGACGGACGGATAGACGGACATGGGGGTCAGTCATCCTCCTTCTGCCTGTTACAAAACTTCGACAAAAATCATTATACCCTTTTTATCCACTTTTAATGGTTTCAGGGTATAAAAGCATATGTTCGTATGTTCAAAAAATGTTGTTAGTGGTTCGTAAACATATGTTCGCTATTAGTATTGCTGAAGTACTTTCATCTCTGTATTTTATATCCTGAACCTATGAAAATAAATCAGGGTATAATGGTTTTGTGCAAATATGTAACAGGCAGAAGGTGGCGTCACCGAACCCATTAAACATATACATATATCACAATCAGCTTCACTAGCCACGTCGATCTAGCCCTGTCCGGCTGTCTGTCCTTCCGTCTGTATGTACGAGGCGATTTCGGAGACTACAGAAGCTAGAAAGTTGAACTTGGACCTTTTATACACGTTCACGAAGTGACAAGAGTATATTCGCTTTTTATGTGCTGTCTGTCCGGATGATCGCAACTATTGTCGGCGTAATTGAAGATAGAGAATTGAAATTTTGAATAAATACCTGTAGCTATCAGAGCGTTAAGATTTTTGTGCCAAGCCCACCGGGAGGTTGGCAAATCGGTAAAATGTCAATACACCTCAAATCGGAAATCGATAAAAGGTGAATATTTCCCACAATATTAAAGTTAAAGTTACCAAATTTAGTGTGTAGATTCAGCAATCAGTCAGCACTTGCCCCAAAAATTGCGAGGTGTATATCCCCACCACGCCCACTAGAACGCCCCCAAGTGTCCCCGGCTTAAAAAACCAGATGACTACATCTACCGCAGTTTTAAAGTTAGAGGTTCCATAGGTGGAATATATATTACTGGAAAGCTCCCCCATATATCACAGAACAAATTATCCGTCCGCACCCCCTCCTGCGCAAATCACGAAAATCTGGAACTCCCACAATTTTCAAGCTATAGTCCCCAAATTTGGCAGACAGTGTTGGGTGACCTCCTCTTAAGATCGAGACAACAAATGTCGGCCACGCCCACCCGCGCCCCTACGAAATATAAAAATTCTAAATTTGTTTTTCAAAATAACAATAATAAATTCTGTGTAGTGTGAACGAGAATTAAGCAGTCGATTACTTTGGACTGCAAAGTTCTTACTTGTGAAGTTTAGGTATACCATACGCAGAACATGTTTATTTAAAATTATCGATAACTCGTCTCGTTTTGTTATTGCTAATTATCTGTCCTTTGACTTGGTTTTTTGAGCATATCTTAAAAACCATAAGAGCTAGAGCCACCAAATTTGCGTCAAAATGATTTTGGATACCTCCCCCCATTCGCCCTATATATACAAAAATGATGGAAAAACACAATTGGCTTGTACATAGATTTTAGTGCTCTTGTTATGCCCTGAAAATTTAATTAAGATGTTATTTTTGAAGTTTTTCACGAATTTAGTTTCCATTCTGGCAGCATCTGTTCACAGCGTGTTTTCTGTGTATTCTGTGTGTGTGTGTATGAATGCAAGGGGACTAAAATGCATGAAAATACAGATTTTAAGCTACATTTCCAATTATTTATCCAATGTCCGTCATACTCCTGTGCATCCGTCTGAGACTTGAAACTGGATATAGACTTGATAATATCTGTATCAGAGAAAGGGTTAGGTTGTTTGTATCACGTCCACTGAGAGCCTGACAAATCGATAATATTTCGATACACCTCAAATCGCAATTCGATAAAATGTAAACCTTTCCCGTAATATTAAAATTTTATCTCCATATTTGAAATATATATTACTGAAAAGCTCCCTCCATTATCAGAGTTAAAAATTTCACGCCTACGCACACTCTCCCCTCCATAATAGCTGAAATCGATATACCTGAAAGCTGAAATCAAACCAAATTTGGTATATAGATTGCTGGTGAGCTTGCCTGCCAGCCACCCCGCCCTCATGAATCGCGAAAGGCTATATCTTTCATTGTTTTAGAGGGGAAGTCACTAAATTTGAAGGGAAGATTACTGGTGAGCCTCTTTAAATAAGGCTAAAAGGCTAAGGCCACGCCCGCTGCGGCCACCGCAAATCGCGAACATCTATATCCCACAAATTAAGAGCTATTATTATCAATTACTTAGCAGACACTGTTTGAATGAGTGACTCTTAAGATCACGCCGAAAATTGTGGGTTACGCCCATTCCCTGCTCTAACGATATATGAAAACTCTTTATTTTTCTAAAACCACAATAGTAACTACTGTGTGCTGTGAAAAATTATTATAAATTAATTAAGATAATAATAATATATGTATTATAATATAATATAAGTATAATAATATAATTCCTATTATATTATAATTATAATAATACTTATATTATTAAAAGAAAGAAAAACAGGAAAAGCTGATGAAAATACCAAATAAACTCGACGAAAAAAAGAACGCCATACCAGTTTCGACTCTCCAGCAGAGAATCTCTACCAGCTCCGTGGCACACGATTCAAACAAGAAGGCAAGAAGCATACAACCGTACGACGGATTTCAAATCGATACTGAGCAAATTAAACGTCAAGATACCAAAACAAGGACCCGAACTAAATCTGATGCTGTTTTGGTTAAACTATGCGAAGGTAAGAACTTTGCAGAAGTACTACGGAACCTGCGCAAAAACATTAAACCAGACGAAGCTGAGAATACTATTTTCTCGGTCAGAGACAGGCTCAACACAACCTGTTGTCAAAATTGAAATTCGAGATTTGAAATGGTCTCACCGAGGAAGCGGAAGTTAAAACAACAATAAGAAAAGCTTTAAATTATGGTGATCAGGATATCCAAGTGCGCATAATAGGCGTATGCTATTAACGTCTGAGCATTCTGTCTGGGAAAGACGCAAAAATCCTGAAAGAACAAAGAATTAAAATAGGATGGACCCGCTCCCAAAATATCAAACGCTGCTTCAAGTGCTTTGGGTCTGGCCACTTCCAATAATATTGCTCGGGACCGGATCGAAAAAACCTACGTATTCGATGCGGAGAGAGCGGTCATAAAATGAAAGACTGCACAAAACCAACAATGTGCTATATTTCTACGAACGAAAACCTTACGGAAATTAACCATTTTCCGGGAGCGAGTAATTGCGCCGCAGATGTCAGGAAAATCAAGACATGAAGATTCTGCAAGCAAACATGCATTCTGTCTCATATTGTTGTAAAACAATCAGCTGATGTGCTCATAATCAGCGAGCAGTATAAGAAAGAAGAGGATATGTTGTGATTAGAGGACACAACATAAACTGCAGAAATATGGATATCATGTGCAAATAGCGTTCCGCAATGCAACGATGGCCAGGGCAATTGCTATGTCCATGCAAAAGTCAAGGACTACCATTATAATATCAATGCATTCTCAGCTGCTACTTAACACCAAGCGATGATATCAATGTGTTTGAGACCAAACTCAATGAAACCTAATTGTAGCCACTTCAATTCTAGAGCAGAAGCATGGGCATGCGAACAACAAACACTACAGGCCGGAAAATCCTGGACATGGCTGCAAGACTAGGACTTACAGTGGCAAAGACGGGTGCTAGGACATTCAGGCGAGAGGGATGAGAGGAAACTATTCCTGACATTACTTTGGTGTCAGAGGATCTGGCACACAGAATTGTAGACTAGAAAATCCTTAACTGGAGGAAAATACATTAAACAGAGAGGCTAATACCACACGACAAATTTGCGGATGGAATTATGAATCGACCGAACAAAAGAATCTTAATGGATGGAATAGACAGGAATACAATCGGAACCCAAGAAGTCATGTCAACCATCAAGAGGGCCTGTGATGCAACAATGCCGGAAATGAGAAACATACGTAGACAAGCAGAAGAAGTATACTGGCGGAGACATGTATAAGATGGAGAATTCACCTTACTAGAGCAAGGCACAGGGGATATTTTGTACTGGAGGATGATCATTACACGAAAGCCAAAAAGGACCTTAATGTTGCCATTCGTAAAAGCAAACGCGAAAATGGGAAACCGCTCTGCAATGATTTCAATGTTGACGAATGGTGCCTAGCATACAAGAATTGTCATGAAGAAGCTCAAGGCAAGGAGCAATCTTCCAGAGATAAAGCGATAAGAAATTAACAACATTGTACATACACTTTTTCCCACTAATGCAATCAGACCCACATGTATCTCGCAGCAGATAAATATTAAGCCAGCGGACCTCTTTACAGAGGATGAGTTGGTGAAGGCTGCAAAGAACTTAAGGAACAGGAAAGAACCCGGCCCCAACAACATTCCGATTTAAATTCTGAAAGAAATCGCAGTCAGCCGACCAAAAGTACTTCTGGACATGTACAATGCGTGCGTCCGAAACGAAACTTTCCCTGATCCCTGGAAAACATAGCGGCTGGTATTGATAAGCTTACTTAAAGGGGATCCTTCGCCCCATCAGCTTATCGGCTACTATGCAAAAAATACATCGGCTGGTCCTGAAAAGTAAGGGTAAAGGGGATCCGAAGACCCCATTAGCTTATCGGTCACTATGCGTACTTAACACAGTGGGAGAACTGCTAGAAACGCTTACCAAACCTCGGTTGGAAGCCGCGATAGAAAACTCAGGAGGACTTTCCCCGAGACAATGTGGGCTTAGACCAGGAAGAAATGCAGCTGGAGCAATCAAGGAATTCGTCCAAAAAGCGGTTTCAAGTCAACAAGGGAACCATTCTGGCAACTTTAGACGTGAAGAACGCATTCAACAGCGTCAAATGGTCGGACATCATTGAGTCACTTGAAAAGCTATTCCGTACCCGGGGGGTACATTATGTGAATGATGCACATCTATCTCGAAAACCAACAGCTGATATACCAGACCGAAGCAGGAGAAAGATGCATGCAAATAACTGCAGGAGGTGCGCAGGGAGCCATCGTAGGACCAATATTGTGCGACATACGCTACAACGAGATTTTTTGCACGGAAAAGGCCGACGAAACATTTCTAGTCGAATACTTAGATGACATAGTAGCGGCCATTACAGCACGGACCCTTAATCATGCGCAACGTAAACCCACACAGGTGATGATTCGTGCTAAAGATTGGCTAGACTCCACTGGACTTCAGCTAGTAATGCAGAAAACTGAGCTGAGGTGGATATGAGAATTAATAGATGCATAATTAAAACGCAGAAAGCTATGGAGTACCTGCAGTTTGGCTTGATACAAAGAGCACCTGCAGGAAGCAACTAGACCAAGCAAAATTCAAAGCAGCCAGAGCGACACAATCACTCAGTAGTTTAATGGTAAATGCGGGTGGCAATGTTATGTCTGCAATGCAGACGTAAGTTACTAATGGAGGCAATTAATGCAATCCTGCTGAAATGCTGCGAGATCTGGGCGAACAGGCTAAAAGTAAACTGTGGAGTGGGGCCTTTAGCTGCAGTGCAAAGAACAACTGCCCTTAGAATAATTAGCGCATACCGCACTGTAACTGGAGCGAAAACACTCATCCTTGCGATGATGGTGACAGCGGTTGATCTAGCAGCAAGTGAATGGAAAAAGTTTACGATCAACGACAAGTAGGAGAATCGACAAGACAGTCAGCGGAATTCTGCAAACAAGATACACTGCATACGTGGCAACAAAGATGGATAAACGAACGCACTGGCAGATGGATCGCTAGGCTTATCCTTGGAATAAAATCATGCGCGGGGAGGAAACACGGAAACGTGGACTACTACGTCACACAGATGATAATTGGATACGGCCACTTTAGCTCTTTCCTGCACTTAATCAGAAAATGCGAATGTGGATAATTGCGTGTATGCTGACGCCAAAAATGATAGTACCGATAGTACATACTATTTTTCACTGTAAACGATGGTTCTAAAAACGTACCGAACTAGCTGTTAAAATTGGAGTTTAATGCCCGAGAACATCATAAACAAAATGATGAAAAGCGTGGAAAACTGGAGGCTAGTGGCAACCTTTCTTGGTGATATCCTTCGTTTGAAAAAATTTGGAAATTTGGACACAAGATTACCAAACATAAAAAAGGGGAAGTTTGAACGCAGGTTTTACTTCGAAGTAATGCGAAAGCAATTCCGATATGGAGATAAGCCATGATGAGTGGGGGTTTTAGTGAGCTGGAATCCTACATACCTCTCTGCGACGGCAAATCGAGGGATGCATAAAGATTTCCCCCCCTCAGTCCAGAAAAAAAAAATATTATTATTATTAGGGGTCGAAAGTAACAACCTTCTACTGTAACGTTTGAAAACGTGAGTGCGAACATAGATCAGGGCACCGACGATCTGTCGATCAACAGAAAGACTACTGCAAATTATCCGCTATTCCAAAAGCATTTGAGAGAATTGTGACATCTCAACTCCAACATTTATGCAGTTCTATTATGTCACCTTCTCAGCGTGGGCTTATAAAGCGTAGATCTGTAGTAGATCTGTAGATCTGTGACATCTGGTGTTCACCAGAGGAGCCATCTTGGTTCGCTTCTCTTTACTCTCTTTATCAATGACCTTCCTTCGGTACTTTCACTCGAGTGGTAATGTATGGCGATGATGTGAAATTGTGTCTTGCATATAAGAATATTGCTTCTAGTAATCTCTTACAAGCCGATTCTCAAGCCTTTTCACGCCTAAATGTAAATTGTTCTAAGTGCACGATAATGATCTTTTATGGAAACACTCGTAAAATGTTTTCATATACGCTGAGTAACCTACCTCTGGAACAGATAAATAATACCAGTAACATTATTAACGACCTATGTGTTTTTTATGACGATAAACTTAAATGTAACTCTCATGTTACGACCATATTCAATAATGCTATGCGTTTTTTGTTTGATCAAATAATTGAGTCGGGACCCTAATGCCCGTTTGCCTTCTTATTCAAGTATACTCTTATTAATAAATTCAGAACGACCAGGAGATCTAATCGGAATGCCTACCGTATCGACACCATCAACCATGCTGCCTTTTCAAACGCCATCCAATCGCTTACCACATTGGAAACACAGACGACAGATGAAATGCCAGCGGTTGTAAATACCCTCTTTCCAAGCAGACCGAACGTTATACATGGACACATCCCATCCACACACAGAGCAGCAATTCCGATAAAGCACTAGGTCCGGTAAAGCACTATGTCCGGTAAAGCACTAGGTCCGGTAAAGCACTAGGTCCGGATGAAATCCCACATCGTACAGCTCTACAACGTGTTCCTAAAACAGAGAACTTTCCCCTCGATATGGAAAATTTAAACGCTGGTCCTATTACCACAATCAGGTAATTCTCCTGATGAATAATCTGTCGTCTGACGTTTAATTTGCCTGCTGGACACTTTACGGAAGATGCTGGAGAAACTAATCTGTACCAGAATCGAAAAGGCAGGCGCTAACAAAAACGGTTTGTCTTCTAGTCAGTTTGGTTTCACTAAAGCGAAGTCTACAGTAGATGCTTTGGAAAATGTAATCGCCATAGCAACCAGAGCTCCCCAAGGATCACTATGGAAAAATGGTACAAAACAGTACTGCCTAATAGTATATTCTTATTAATAAATCTCCGCTCTTAAACAAATCGGAGAACTACACTTCGTGTAGTATTTATACACAAATTAATTATTGGCCAAATTAATTCATCTGTGTTGATACGCAAATAAAATTTCACGGTTCCTACCAGACTGACACGTAATTATAAACCTTTATCACTTAAACACTGTTTAACTAACTATGCCTTGCATGACCCTTTCTGCGTCCTTTGTCATGATTTTAATAAACATTACAAAGAGATCAGTTCGCAGTCTTCCGGCCGTAGTATTAAATCCTCTCACTAAAACTTTTTAGCATATGATCATGGGCGGTATGTGGGATGTTGCGCATAGCATCGGGAATCGCGCAAAAAAAAAACGCATTACTGAAATCAGTGTAAATAAAATCTATTTGCATTTTAGATGTATATTTCATAAACCCGAGCTGGACAGGTCAAATTAACGATATACAAAGATGTTGTACTTGAGAAGTTATAAACTTCTCAAAAATCTTAAGAATAGCAGACAACTTAAAAATACCTCTATAGATTTGAACATTAAATTTGTTTCCATTTTGAAGGAGAGGAAAATTTAATGATTCTTTCCAAATGTTAGGAAAAGAACTTAATTCCAGGGACAATTTAAATAGTATATATAAAGGCTTTAAGAGACCTTCGGCGCAGTACCTAAACACGCAGCCTGGTATTTTATCAGGTCCCCCTTTTCAAAGGCCCAAAATTTACATGACCGGGATATGGAAAACCAGGAAGATAATTCTGAGAGCTATAAGTCATTTGAAACAATTTAGCAAACAAACCGACAATAGCCTGATTTGAGCCAGCTCTTGTTTTTTAAAAAAATACAGTTGATGTAGTCTTGATGATCGACATGATGATCTATAAAACCGTCTAGGATATCGGTGAAACTGTATCCTTCAACTTTTAATTCTGAAAAGCTAGTTTGAGTAATTAGATATCGAGTGTAATCCAAGAGCCAGTTTCCTCGAACATCCGTACATCCGTGAATTTATATTTTTTAGGTGATTAATTTCCGTGTTAACCACATAGATTCGATAGACCTAATTGAATCATAAACTAGGACACATGTGTAAAATCCCTACACGTGTAAAACGGAGACGATCGAAATGCATAGAGACAGAATATATAGCAAAGAAAAGCAAATAATACACATAATAATCTGAAAAAGGAGGAATATAGTGTCAAGTAATAAAATAAAATTTAATAAAAAGACAGACACCGTTAATACACAAGTTAACAGCAACAAATTCTATATCTATACTACGTTTATTCTATCTCCGAAACTAAATCAGTATCAGCAGCAAAAACCACGACGGGAAGTGCTATTTCAGCATTTAGAATGTTAGGCCTTACCCATCTTTCAGAGATGGCGATGACATGAAAATGAAAGGATCGGGGAATCTCCCAGTCGGACATTCCAGACGAGAGCTCTCTTAATTGTTATTTATTTGAGGTTTAGGTTTGCACATAAAAACAAGTGAGAGGGCTCCAGTCGAAAGCACCTGACTAGGGAATACCCTGAACCCTATTAAGAGTCTTTCTATTTAATCCTCTTGAATTATACACACATACACAGAATCACACATACACACGCAGGCGTTTTGAGCTGCCCAGAAACAAAAACCAGAAATCCAGTTGGTTTTCTTGAACGGAGCCTACAAAGAGTAGCACATGCCCTGTATGTTGAAAGCGCAACGCGGTATTTTCTGTGGCGTCCACAGCTCCGGCATCCGAAAGAGGGGAGTGAAAGCGTCTTCCCTGAGTAATCTCCGTGCTGTTTTTTGTTTTGTTTTCGCGTTTCCGCTCTTTTGCTTTCCTATTCAAGTACTCAGTAATAGTAGCAGTCTCGTGAATATTTATGTGGAATTCGTTCCATTCACTTTAACAGCTGTGTTTGGCTACGCAGCCCAAACAGCTGGAGTAATTTTGAATTGTTCACTCAGAACATCACACTACTTTTCGTTGCTCTGCGAAGCAACTGCTTAAGCCACTCTTAAGCCCATTTTATTTAAGCTGCGCTCTCTTATCTTTGTCATAACCTTTTGCCTTGACATTCGGTCTAGGCTTTGTAATCGCTGCTGCGCAGCGAGCTATTAGTTCGTATCGTTCGTTTCGTGCATTTGGTTCGCATTGGCCACCTGCATTTCGCCTAACATTGTAAAAATATAAATTCGTCGTTGAAGCCGGCACGTACCAATTCGGTTCGCCTGCCTTAATCGAAACAAAACTTCATAGAAACTCATATTATAATTTGATAAAAGAAAAATTGCTAAATTGTGTTATATATTTAACAAATTCCTAAAGCTATTGAAAAAGCTCAATAGCTCAACATTTGGTAACCCCGACGTTTTAATAAAAGAAAGTGTAACAGAGCAGCAGCTTGACATTTATCGTGCGTTATTTACATACATACATATATACAAGCAGTTGCCGTTTGCTCTTTGCACTTCTTAGCTTGCGTGTGCCGAACTTTGCCGCTATCTATTTCGTTCGGTATTTATGTACAAGTGATCGCCGCTGCTTTGCATAACTGTTCTTGTACCTAATCTTTGGCTGTTGTCAACGCTCGCTTGCAATGTCGCTTAACGCTTCAAGTCCAGTGCACTCTGCAAACAGGGTGACTTTTTTGAAGCGCAAGGCAATTTCAATTTATGAAAGCTTGAAGACGCTGCAAAATATGTTTGGCAACGTTTCTCTTGGCTCGTTTGATGAGTGCGGTCTAAGCGTTAGATTAAAGCAAATCGAGCGACTTCAGTCTAACTTTGATATTACTCATACAAACCTTGAAGAGCTGGATTTAGATGAAATTGGTATACAATTGCGAGAAGATTTTGATGAATTGACTTGAACTTGAAACGGAGATTAAAGGCGAATTAGCAAAACGCAATGCTCAAATGTTGCCTTGTTCGACTTTTCGTGAACCCACCGCTATGCCGGCACAAGCAGTCAAATCAAAGGCAACGCCGGCGTTGCCTCCTTTGAAGTTGCCTACGTTTAGTGGTGAATATACTAACTGGGCTGACTTCTATTCTATGTTTACAACAGTTATAGAAAATCATCCTGATTTAGCAGATATTGAGAAGCTGCAACATCTTCGTTCGTGCCTCAGGGATTCGGCGTTGGACGCAATTCGATCGCTGGAAATCTCAAACGAGAACTATAGTATCGCTCTCGATTTATTAGAAAAACGCTTTAATAACAGACGTTTAGTTTTTCAGGCACACATTGTTGAGATACTGGGGCTCAAGAGGGTAGCTGGTGGTTCGTGCGTGGCTCTGAGGGAGCTGTCCGATCAATTAAGTGCTCATATACGCGCTTTGAAAAGTTTGGCCAACACAGAGCAGATCGCTGGAGATATAATTGTGCAGATTATTATACAAAAGCTGGACCCAACTTCACAAGCCAAATGGGAAGAGAAGCTAGAGGATTCGTCATTCGTCAACCTGATACCATCGTGGGAACATATGGCAACGTTTTTGGAGCAGAGATGCCGAACCATGGAACCGTAAATTTTGCTATGGCTAACTACGCCCCAAATACTCAGGTGGGAAAAAACAGAACAACTAACACAAGTAGATCAACATTTATCGCCACTAACAATGATGCCCCAGTCTGCGTTTTGTGTGATACATCTGGCCATATCATATACAATTGTTCTCGGTTTGGAAGCTTGGCCCCTGCTCTACGACTCAGGGAAGCTAAACGCCTTGCATTATGTTTGAATTGCTTAAAGAAAGGTCATCGATTGCGATCATGCAATTCTGGATGTTGTAGGACATGTGGAGCCAAACATCATTCGTTGGAGGACGAGCAACAGGCCTTCGTGCGTCGCCCTGCACTGCAGAGATGGCCACAGCGAAATGCAGCCGCACCCTTGCAGCAAGGCCTGGCAATGCTAACACCAGCGCTGCCATGAAACGTCGTGCCTACGACCTTAAAATGGACTGCCTAATAGACACACTGGATGTTAAAAATGTTTTTAACTCAGCTAGATGGGATAAAATATTAGACGAGCCGTCAACACTCCGCGTCCCGGAATATCTCCAGGAGACTATACGCAACTATCTCAGAGTAAGGCTGCTACGGTACGATAATACGGATCGCCTCCGTATGAACCTCGTGCCCGCAAGAGTTCCCCAACGCTCAGTTTAAGGAATGCTGCTCTGGAATATGATGTATGATGGCATTCTGCGACTGGAGCTACCGAGTGACACGCAGATGATGTTTCCCTTGTAGTCGTGGACAAAGAGCTGAGGGAGACTGAAGAATACTGCAATAGGACTATGAAAATAGTTCACCGTTCGTTAGGCCGTTTGAGTTAGTAGTCGGTAAAAGCCGGAGACAGCGTGCATAAGAATCGGCAGAGCAACAATATAGTCAAAAAGGACGCTTAAGTACCTGGGTCTTATGCTAGATATCAGGCTATCATTTCGCGAACATCTGGAATATATCCAAAATAAATCAGCAGAATCATGCAGAGCGTTGTTCAGGATTGTTCCAGAGTGTCAAGTCCGAAACAAAGCAATATCTGTTCCTAGCTTCAGCCACGACATTAACGCTATCTACCGACTAAGCACGCTACGGGTCATTGGAAGTATGTTCCGGTTTATCGAATTAATCGCCGTTACTATTTATAGAGCAAACCGGAGGCAACTCACAGGAGAACTGCATAATGGAGCTTCCACCTGCCAAGCTGGAGAGCATAGCGCGACGGCAAACGGGGTGGGAGTGCTCGGCAAAAGGACTTGGCTTAATAGGCTTAATTGAACTGCGTTTTTTTTTGGTATTTTTATATTTATATTTTGTAATATATGGGGTGAATGGGGGGAGATATCCAAAATGTAAAATATTTTTGGATTACCAAATTTGGTAGATGTATTTGTTGTAGTTTCCAAGATATGTTCAAGAAACCAGACCAAAAACCGATAATTATCGATAATAAGAAAACGAGACGACTTATTGATGATTTTAAATGAATTTACGTATGGGATATACGAACTTAAACAAGTAAGAACGTTGAAGTCGGACGTAACCGACTGCGTAATACTCGTCCACAGTACACGGAAGTTATTACTATTATTTTGGAAATATATCGAATTTTTATATTTCGTAGGGGCGGGTGTGAGTGTGGCCAACATTTTTCGGCTCGATCTTAAGAGAAGGTCACCCAAACACTGTCTGCTAAATTTTGTGACTCTAGCTCCAAAATTGTGGAAGACATAGCTTTTTGCGACTTACGGGGCGGGAGTAGGAGGGAGTGGACGAGAGTGGGCTTGGGCGGGAAATTTTCTTAGCGAGCTTTTAAAGCTTATTTCCCACAATATTAAAGTTGGAGTCACCAAATTTGGTATGTAAATAGCTGGTGATCTCCTCCAAAAAATTCGTCCTGATTTCCCGGCCACGCCCACTACAACGCCCCCCAGACACCCCGCCCGTAATCGCTAAATTCGATATATTTACAAGTTCAAAACGGTAACACGTGTATAATTAACACAATTTGAGAGACACCAAACTTGTTATGTAGATTGCTGGTGATCTCCCCAAAAGATAGAGGATTTGATATCCCAGCCACGCCCACTAGAACGCCCCCCAGATACCCCGAATTAAAAAATCGGGAATGGCTATATCTTCCAGAGTATTCGAGCTAGAGTCACCAAATTTCGAAGGTAGATTAGTGATCAGCTCCTAAATAAAGGTATAAAAATTTACCGCCCACGTCCACCCCCGCCCTCTCCCGCCGCCGCAAAGTGCGAAAGCCTATATCTTTCATAATTTCAGAGCTAGAGTGACCAAATTTTAAACGTAGATGGCTGGTCACCCGCTTTAAAGATTCTTAAAAAAATTTCCTGGCCACGCCCAGTCCCGCCCCCGCAAATCGCGAAAAGCTATATCTTCCACAATTTTGGAGCTAGAGTCACCAAATTTTAAACGTAGATGGCTGGTCACCCCTTTTAAAGCTCGGTAAGAAAATATCCCGGCCATGCCCACTCCCACACACTCCCACCTACTCCCGCCCCCGCAAATCGGGAAAGCTATACCTCCGACAATTTTGGAGCTAGAGGAACAAAATTTGGCAGAAAGTGTTTGTGTGACCTTCTCTTAATGTTGGCCACGCCCAATCCCGCCCCTACGAAATATAAAAATTCTATATTTTTTCAAAATAACAATAATAGTTTCCGTGTACTGTAAACGAGTATTACGCAGTCGGTTACGTCCGACTGCAACGTTCTTACTTGTTTTGTGTATGTGTGCATGCAAGAGGGTTGAAATGTATGTGAACACAGGGTTCAGGGTATCCCTTAGTTAGGCGCTCCCGACTAAACCCCTTACTTGTTAATAACTCCAAATATATAACTTAAAGCTATAATTTAATAGCATTAACTTAATAATATAAAATAATAGAAATATTAGAATTAAAATTATGGTCGTTTTGCTTCTGCGCTCCTTGCGACTTGTGAGATTATTTAACCTAATGACTTCACTGTAATTTCCAGACCTAATATTAATCTAAATACTATTTATTGTGACGTACGTACGGTTACGCCGTTCGTCAGTGCTCCCTCGATGAGCGTTCTCCGGGAACGGCGAATCGCACGCCATATCCTGGGCAAACGTATCATTTTCCCGTCTAGCAAACGGGGGTCGATTAAACCGTCGGGGGTGAGCACTGTCCACCCGAGCAGCGGACGTACCCCTCTCTTAGTTCTGGGCTGTCTCGCCCTATATCCTGTGGTTCCTGAGCATACTTCGACGTAGATACGAGCTCCTCGGTCAGCTTGACGATGTGCGAGCCCCACCCGTCCACTCCTTCGAAGAGATTTCCGATCTCCTCCCATAGTTTGGCTGTCTCCGGTTACCACGCTCGTTGGTGCCGTCGGTTTTCCTCGACGTTGTTCCCAATGGCACGAGTGGGTGCCACTAGCGATATGACAGTTGGATGGCCGACAGTTGTCGTGCGCTATGGTCATGCTCAGCGGGGCCAAGAGTGGCGGTGACTTGGCGATCGTCTCTCGTCTGATGTTCGGGACAGTGTTGATTCCCAAGTTGCTCATCGTCTTTTCGCTCTGTTCGGCCGCTGTGGTCAGTGACACTGCTGGACTAGTCACATGCTGATCTTCGGGAAGGTGCTTCTCCTCATCGGACACTTGGTCAAATACCACCGGATATCTAGACAGCTTGGTGGCGTGTTGAAGGTCTCCCCACGCATAGAGATCAATTCAGCATGTTCACGTTGGTCGGCATTAGGAGAAGTTGACCCTAACCAATTCCTCTTCTTTTGAGTCTGGCGTTGAGGTGTCCATGGCCTCCCAAACGTCAGACGACGGCTCCGCATATTCGCGGGGACCACCGCCAGATTGGTTCGTCTATGGATTCTCCGAAGTTGTTGTAACCCCTCCTTGGTTTATTACGTTGCCCGTTGGTATATCGTACGTGTCCTCCACTTCCATCGCCAAGTCTTCAGGAGCGACTAGGCTGGCAATGGCGGCGGAGATTCCTGAAACTTCACTTACCTCTTCCGAATAGTCGCCGACCCTAGTGTGACCTCGTCGTATAGGGCCGCCGGCAGGAGTGGTTCCCTTACGTACATTAGAAACGCCGGCGAGTATCTAGTAGAGTCGGCCACACTCGTGTTAATCGTGAGTGATATTTCGGGTAGTAGCTCATCCCATGAACTTTGTCGGTCTTTGATATATTGTGCCACCGTATGTTGGATCTCCACGCCTATGGAACCCCTATAAACCTTGAAAATCCAACAAGTGAAATCCCGATGGCTCGAACTTGCTCAGTATTTGCTCCCTGAAGGCGCTCTGCAAGCTAGTCGCGCTGGCCCTCCTTAAGGGGATTAATTCCACCCACTTTGTGAATGCGTCGTGGAACACAAGCAACACCGTGTAGCCGTACTTAGAACGCAGCAAAGGTCCCACGAAGTATGGCTCCGAGTCCATGATCAGTCACGTCCGCCTGGAGCACAAATTTCTTGGCGAAGTCGGGACACGCGGGTACCGGTGCTGTCGTTAATTCCCCCTTTAAGCGATCCAACGCAGCCTGTTGCTCTTCTCTTCATGTCCACGCCTTGCCCTTCCTTAATAATCCTGTCATCGGAACTACTGATGCAAAATTTGGCACGAACTGTCTGTACCACGACGCCATACCAAAGCATTGCCGCAACTCCTTGCAATTGCTCGGCCGATACTTTTGCCAGCTCTATTCACAACGTGTCCTAGATAAACGAGTTCTCTTCGGAAGAAGGAACACTTCGTTGTTGGCGTTGTTTCTTTGTAGTTCCGACCACGATTATATCGTCCACATATGCGAACGTAAAGGGTTCCATCTCTGGGCCGATCACAGTGTCCAACGCCCATTGAAACATCGCAGAGGCCGAATGAAGTCCAAACGGCATAACTCTCCACTGAAACAATCCTCTACCGGGATTTATTCTTGGCACGGGGTACGCATCTGGGACAGAGTGGGCGTTTAGTTGCCTATAGTCTACACACATCCGCCATTTGCCTGTCTTCTTTTTGACCAGGACGATCTGTGTCAACGTCTGCCTTGGGCTCCGGCTTCAGTCCTGACTACCCTCCTTGACTGCCGCCTTGCACCTGGATCTCTTCATTCCTTGGGTTCGGGATACCGATAAAAGGCTCCTCGACGCAAGCCAACTCGCACCCATCTGCTTTTCACCCCGACCCTATTCCCAACGCCGCCCCGTTTTTAACCGTGGGATGCCAATGAAGGCCTGGCCGCCGCGCTAAGACGCACCATCGCCCGTAGAACCAATTCGTTGCCTCCGCGGCACAATTTTGTACCTTTTACGCATGGAAAATAGATCCCCAAAATTACCTGACATTGGGGCATATTCAACATGGGCACGATGACGCTGTTCCCAGACAGGTTGACGTTAACCCGTAGCATCCGTGCCACCTCCAGGCGGGAGCCGTCTGCCAGACGTATCCTCGTCCGCACGTCTCTTATTTAGCCTTCGGCAGCTACCATAGTGGCGCAACTCTGACTAATAAGGCTGCTGGTAGCCCCCGTGTCGACAGCGTATATTCCCTGATCCTGACAGTCGCAACAATTCGACCCATTTCTACTCCTAAAGCATTTACTGTTACGGTTACGTAACAGTTGCGGGATTTCGGAACTTCGGCGCTTACCCGATCCTACCCTGGGTAAAGCCGACGAGAGTTTTCCTGCTCCGATCTTTGACAATATTCGTTACTATATACCCCCTTCGCCCCGTACTACCTACAAAATATTTTGTTTTCGGATTAGCACATTCCCGACGCTCGTTGAACTGGGATCCGGCTTCCCGTCCCATTAAACGACGATGAATTAAAGTTCGCGCCCCCGTTCGCAGTCGGTAACATAGACTGAGGAACTGCGTTAAATGGATTCTGACATACCATCGAACATCGCGAACCTTGGAGCGGCGGGGAATAGGAATGTTGTGTACCCCGCCAGTACTCGATACTCTGACGCTTCACACCCTCATACTCCACAGCCATTTGGGTCAGCTGGGTCAAGGATGTAAAATCGTGCCTACATTCATACAACCTATATTCGGGAGCGAGATTTTTATATACCCTATTCAATTCCATAGCCGAATCATACCCCGCATGGTGCATCAAGGATCTCAACGCGATTCGGAAATCCTTAAACTTTTCACTTACCGCTGGTGTCGGTTTCGGATCTCGTCCTCTAGCCTCTCGAAGTACCGATGATTCCGGCCTTTGAGCGGCCTTATCCGTCAAAATGTCACTCATTGTCCGATGCAGTTGATCCAAATCGATGTAATTGCGCGCTTCTCGATCGTCTCCAGATATGCGTACTCCCCATTTGCGGACCTGCTTCGGGATAATCGGATGACCTCTTGGTCGTGAACAGGCATAGTGGCCTTGCCTGGCGGGACTCATACCACGCTGTCGCTCCCCCTCGACATCGTACATCATTTCAACCCGTTGTCCTCTACCCGGATTTGTTCTCATGGGAACGGTCAACCTCAGGTGCGCGAGCTCCGGACTCAGACTTGTTGCGCCTCTCGGGTTCCGAAGCCTCGAGCGCTCCCCGTGATTCGGTGCTCCTCGCATATTGGCCCTCCAGTTCCGCCAACCGAATCTGCATCTCTTCTACGCGCCCCACCTTGCTCAAATCAAATTTGACAGCTATCGCCTCTAGTTGCCCACCGCAGGATTCTTGGACTCACCCGTATCCATGGTAACTCTTTTACCTCTGGTGTGGATTCACTCTGTGTCGGCGTTGTTTACCCTTCGAGGCTCGCACCGAGGTCACGCGTCTGTCTGCTATTGTTGCTTTCCTATGGTAAGTACACCTACTTCTTATTTGTTTTTGTTTTGTTTGCTGCAGTCAGATTTTTGGGCGAAACACAAACAAAAGCAAAACACAAACAAAATTTTGTTTTAATTTTTCATGCTGGCCTTGTATTTTAACTTCGTTTATTCGCCAATTTAAATACGAGTCCGCACTACATACAAAAAAATCTATACTTTGTTTATTAAAATTATAGTCCCATCTTTTGTTTAACTTCTGTTGCTTTTCGTTCTGTTTTATTATGCAAATTATTTTAATTTGTTTGTTATTATTTTATATTATTTTCAAATTTTTATTTCGCGTTTGCACTTCACTTTATATATGTACATAAATGCCTTTTTTTTTGTTTACTTTTTATTTGTCCACTTAAGTTGAACATACACTATTTTCTGTTCAGTTTTCCATTCTCCATTCCTTACTTTGCTTTCTGTTGCTGCTGCTGCTGTTCGATTTCGGCACGCTCGCCTCGTTCACGGACACATATGTACATACGTACATACACATACATGTATGTATGTATGTCTGTATACCGTTAACCGTTTCGCGCCTTTTTGCCGTTGTCTTTTTCTTCAGTTCTTTCGTTCCGTTTGCGCATGTGCACTTTGCCGTCGTTCACAAAAAAAAACTATACGCCCTTTACACTCGCTAACCTAATTTTACGGCCCTAACTATGGTTTAACCTTTTTATACCCCGTGGATCTTTAGGCCACGATGATGCCACGCCCCCAAATTTCAAATTAGTATCTAGGCCAGGGTACAATTCTCAGTCTAGCTGGGTCCAGCTTTACAAGAAATTTGTAAAGTATAAAAAAGAAAGAGGGGCTCATGTTAATTCGGGTCCAGCTTTACAAGAAATTTGTAAAGTATAAAAAAGAAAGAGGGGCTCATGTTAATTCGGGTCACGATTACTTCGTTCGCTCGTATATTTACTACAAAGGTACAGTCGGTGCTACATGCAGTGCCTGGTCGTAATACCACAATACTCTAACTAGTGGGCAACGATTACGTTTATTTCCCTGCTCTAGGTATTTACCGCAAACTATCTCTCGAGCTCGGAGCCACGATTAAGATAAGCAACAGAAACTACGAAGTCGAGACAAGATGCCACCGACATCTACGAACATTAGTCTCATCAAAATCGGGCCTTCGGGACCTTTGACCACGAGTTTTGTATGTTTTGTATGTAACAGGCAGAAGTGGGTGTCTCCGACCGCATAAAGTATATATTCTTGATCAGCACCACTAGACGAGTTGATCTAGTCCTGTCCGTCCGTCTGTCCGTCCGTCCGTTTGTATGAATCTATAGGTTTCGAAGACTACAGAAGCTAGAAAAGTGTACTTGGACTTTTTTAGTTCGTGTATACCATACGCAGATCAAGTTTATTTCGAATCACCGATAGCTCTTATTATCGATACTTGTCGGTTTTTTTACTCGATTTTTGAGCATACTTTAAAAACCATTAAAGCTTGAGCAACCAATAAAGCAAAGTGAAGTATACGCAGGTAAGGAATATTTCGGATTTTAGATATCTCCCCCATTCGAACCATATACGCAAAAATGTAAAAAAGAACGCAATTGAAATACTGCAGACTTAGGATTTGGCTTGTACACAGTTTTCAATGCTCTTCTTAAGCCCTGAAAGTTTAATTCAGATAGGCAGCTTTATACCGATATTCCAAATTGAACAGAAAGCGTTAATGTGTCGTTATTACCTGAGGTCAAAATTAAATTCCTTATTATTTGCTTGGTCCGAATTCTCTCAGGCAGGACTTTCGTTTGAAAATGCGGTCAGCAACTCAACTAATACTCCCTATTTAGCGCTCAATAAGTATACTGCAATAGGTAGTTTTCCATTACATCAGGTACCAGTAGTAGCTAGGGGTACATGCGATTCTTCGGTCACCGGCCGATACTAGTGTATTGAGTAAAGTAGGCCATCTACATGCAAGTATCCTCGGCGAAAAGAAGAAAAACAAAACAGTAACTCAGTAACGTCTAACATTCTGCCGATTCGAGCCAAGTTTGTTGGACGCATGATTTATAAGAGGTAATTTGAAAAATGCGACATAAAGCAAATTTGCGGAAGTAATAATATCTCAGCCATCTCTCCATCGATTTCAATGTTGAATTCTTAAACGGCTCCTAAATAATTCAGTTATATAAGTAATGGATAATTAAGTTTTTTCGACTTTTCCCCGAACTTTAAAGTCAAAAAAATCGTAAAAAATACCGCCCAAAAGATCACAATTTGCTTAATTGTCAGTCCGTTTGAACCAAATTTTTCGGCCTTAATTGAAGCTAGAGACTTGAAACTTTAAATATTTTTTCGGTGACCCATAAAGTGTGAAAAGTTTTTGGCCATTTCGATAAAATCGATATAATATCTTTAGTTTTAAAAATAGATACATACATAATTATTGTTTGGAGAGATTGTTGCTGACCTCTTCTACTCAACTTTACAAAAGGTCATCAGTAATCTATTTTTTGGCTCTGGCTTTACGACTATACTATATAAATGAAATTGATTTGCCACGTCCCCTGCAGCGTATGTTATCAATACTATTTTTAGTTTAATACTTACTTGCGTCACATTACTGTTTGGACTGTACGTTGATCACCCATAGCAAGTCAATCAGGCTTAACTGACATTGCCCTTTATATGAACATTAAAATAGGAATAGAATCAATATACAAAAGACACAGGAGAAGTTATTTTAAAATTTTATTAAAAAAACATTTCTGATAGCTGGCATCCATTAACCACTTTTTAATTACAACAAATGCACAAAAATTTATGTTTTAATCGATCACTTAAAGACACATATGTTATTTCTGATTTCTAATTGATGACTGAATGTTAATTGCCAATTTAGTACAATATAGATAGATGTATATACGTGTATCTTATAGATTTATTTAATAGTTAAGAACATAGATTTTGACACAACAGACAGAACATTATTTATTAATAAAAGTATGTCAGTAAGTTTAAAACTAAATCTATCACTTAACGGCAATACTCAAAACAATAAGAAAGATACCCTAGTCCGCCTTGCATCACCTTTGGCTCTTCGAGCCATTCCATAATGTCACATACTTCCTTCGGTACTGCTTGTTGTTCCTTTGGAGTCACACATTCCGCCACTGACATTATCGTCTCCTCGAACTGAACCTGAGGTAAGTCCCCCCGTTATACCGGTTAAATTTAGTTTGTACTGTAAAGATAGAAAATAATATTATAGTGTTTATATTTTAGTGCGGGTCTAATATGAAAAATAATACAATTTTTCAATGCTGACAGAAGTCATGGTGTTACTCTTTATTTTGATTTCGGTCGCAGTTGCTGAGATTGAGACCCATAATAGGAAGGAAATGCGATTTTTCAAGAAATCTGTAAGAATATAAAAGCGAACAATCGCTTTACATCTCATTTTCTCGAAACTTAAAACCCATTTTTTTCAGGTTAAGCCGACATTTTTATAGTTATAGGCCCTATTGAAAACGAGTAAGAAATGGTTTAATGGTATTATGAAAATGTATGTGTTGACAGAACGCGGCATCTTCAATCCCATAAAGTATATATTTCGATCTCAATAGAATGGGTTTATACACATATATGATGGATGACATATGTAATCACTGCAATTTTCATTAGGATAAAGTTCAAACCACCAAAATTATATAGGTCATAATTTTTCATAGTGTAAAAACCATAGGTAATATGCGCAGCTTGCAGTAGGTGTTTGTGTGAGGTTTTCTGTTTTAGTGAACTTGTTATTAGAAGGATGTTCGAGCATACCCAACTAGGGAACTATACTTATTGATATGGCACATGATAAAAGGCCATCCTATTATCATAAATATTTGGTAACTATCGCATAACTAAAGCGTTTTACTACTTGTCCTGAAGTAAACAATTTGCTCTGCTAGTCTCTTGGATAGGGATTTAGTTTTAATAAGTTTAGTAAAGTATTGCACTGCAAGTAGAGCACGTACATGATCTAATTCTCAATCTACTTAAATAAGCGATAAGCTAGCAACGGGAATTGAGTCATGTAAGAAACGCCGAAATCAGCTTTTTCAGACCAATGCTATCAATGGCAAGACGGCCCTAACTTTAAAATTTAGAGAGATACAGATTTTCGTTTTTGGTGCGGGACTGCGCGTGGCCGGGAATTTTTTCACGTATCTGCAAAGCGGAGACTAGCCATTTGCCTCTTAAATTTAGTGACTCTAGCTCTTAAATTGTGGGGGATATAGATTTTCGCGATTTGCTGGAGTCGGAGATATGGGTCGGAGATATGGGTTTTCGTGATTCGTGGGGGGGGGGGGGTAGATGGGGGACGTTCTAGTGACTGTGGCCGGGTTGCCGCTGCCGTTGCACTTGGCCCCCACTATGCAAAGTAAATTCGTGAAGAACTTTTAAACTAAGAAGATGATTTTAATGAGATTTGCAGTACAAACTAAAGCGCTCTAATATTTGATTTGCTTTTTTTTGATATTTGGGACGAAAACCCGAAATATTCTTAGCCTGCATATGTTTCACGAGAACATATTGAACCAAATTTGGTGACTCTAGCTATTATAGCCTACGGTGCTACGATGACCGAGCAGGCAACCAGACACTATTGCATAAACATGTAGAAATATGAATAAGTCTGCGTGCACACTCATCCCGAAAAACTTTTCTCGCAAGCACACCCTCTTCTAAGTAGCCTTACCAACAATTATTAATAAATATCCGAACAATTTCACGCCAAAGTGGCGAATCGTTTGAATATTTCACAGATATCTAAAAGTGAAAGGGAAGTAAAGCGACCGAAATTTGATATTTCTACAATTTTCGGCGCATTGCTGTTCAAAATCACTCAGTGCGAACACAGAAAGCATTCTGCAGTATGAAAGATCAAGAATATATATAGTTTGTGTAATCTGAGATGCTTCCTTTTACCTGTTATATACATTTTCACAACGTCATTATACCCTTTTAACTAATTTTCAATGAGTTCAGTGTATAAAAAGTTGTAACAACCAAATGAAATGACACTAGTACGAATAACATTTTTGGAATGGAAAGTTGAGAAGATGATTGATTACATTAATATTTTCCTGGTGACATGACAATATTTAAAGAGGATTTTAGTTACATATTTTCAGAAGATCTAAGCTAGAAGGGTAATGAATGCGTTAGTCAAATTACACCCAAGACTACACTCTCAATGCTTTTAAATACCGAAAGGAAAGTTTCAATCCGGTAGGGATATATATTTGCCCTGTTACATATTTGATTTTGATTGTTGTTTTGTTGATGTTGATTTTGTAGAGATCTTAAAATTAAAATGGTGTATGCTGGTAGTGATATGGCAACCGACGCGGCTTGACGGTATCCCAAACCGAGCTTTGAGACTCGCTCTAGCGCTCCACCCGGAAGTATTCGCGGAGCTTTACAACAAATGCTTCCGCGGAGGGGTCTTCCCAAACCGATGAAAGGTCCAGCGCCTAGTGTTGATACCGAAGCCCGACAAACCTCCTGATGAGCCGTCATCCTATCGACCAATTTGCCTGATCGTTTCGGCTGGCAAGGTACTAAAGTCCCTCATCGGTGCCCGTCTCGAAAGTGCCCTAACTGCGGCTGGTGACCTATTACCAATACAGTACGGCTTCCGGAAATCAATATCCACACTGCATGCTATCAAAAAAGTTACAGACATAGCCGCAAGTGCAGTCGCTGGATCCAGATGTAAGGGCGGCTCCAAAGAATACTGTCTGATAGCCACAATAGACGTAAAAAACGGGTTCAACACGGCAATGTGGAGCTGCATCATGGACGCCCTATCAGACTTCCATGTACCTGCATACCTGCTGCGGCTTATACACCGGCGAGTTAAGGAAGAGCACATATGCCTGAAGTCGTACCTCAAGGCTCAGCGCTGGACCCCATATGGTCGAAGACTATGTATGACGGTATCTTCCGACTGATTCTGCTTGACGGTGTCCAGGTAGTAGGCTTCGCGGACGCCGTGACAGTCGTGGTTGGGACCAAGGAGGTCCATTGTTTAGAACTAAGGTGCAATCATTCCATCGAGAAGATCGAGCAGTGGCTCTCTTCCTTTGGACTTGAGCTACCTCCCCAAAAAAACAAAGCCGTACTGATCAGCAGCCGGAAGTCTGTTAAAACAGCCACTATTACAGTGGGCAACACCAGGATCCTCTCTAAGAGGGCCATTAAATACCTAGGAGTTATACTGAACTCTAGGCTCAGCATCCGAGAACACCTGGCGTATGCCAGTGCTAAAGCCGCAACATCAAATCGAGCGCTGTCTCGCATAATACCGAATACACGGGGACCGAAGCAGTGGAAAAGAATTCTTCTCACCAGCGTTACCAGAGCAAATATGCTCCACGCATCGCCTACGGGTGATAAAGATCTGCAGCGGCTTCAGAACTATATCCGACGAATCAACTCTGGTAATAGCCGGCGTGGCAACTCTAACTAAGCTGGTCACAGAGAATGCATGGCAGTATGATCTTAGTGGAATTTAACAAGATCATTGAAATCTATGTACAAACCAAATACCCAAGTCCGTATTGTTTGAATTGCACATTTTTGCATATATAGAGCGAATGGGGGGAGGTATCCACAATCCGAAACATTCCTTACCTGAGAATTCTTCTCGCGAAAAGTTGGGCTCTATGGCTCTCTTATGGCTTTTACGATATGCTCAAAAAAAAGAGTTAAAAATCCGATAATTATCAATAATAAGAGAACGAGATGAGCTGTCGGTGATTTCAAATAAACTTGATCTGCGTATGGTATACACGAACTTAAAAAGTCCAAGTTCCCCTTTCCAGCTTCTGTAATCTCCAAAATCAACGCATTCATACAGACGGACGGACTGACAGACGGACAGGGCTAGATCAACTCGGCTATTAGTGCTGATCAAGAGTATATACACTTTATGGAGTCGGAGACGTCTCCTGCCTGTTACATACATTTGCAGAATTCCATTATACCCTGATTCACCCATTTTTAATGGGTTCAGGGTATAAAAAAGGACGGCTAGTTTGAGGCTCGTTATTAGAATTTCAGCACATATGAAGTTCGGTAGATAAACAAGTTTTGGGTATACGATCGTAATCGTCAGTAGTATTTTATAGCAATTGGTGGATAAGTTAGTTACTTGCTTATACATTCTCCAAATGAAGCGTATTGCTTCGCGCGAAATTATTGATACTGAGTCGTTAAATTGTCTCTGTCTTAAACAGAACATCAACCTTCAAATATAATCTATATCAGTGCAGGTCGTATAAGGAAAACTGAAAGGCAAATCTATCTATCTATCTGGTCAAGAGAAAAGAGGATTTCAGTCAAAGAGAATAGAAGTGCGAAACGAAGAACAACAACAATGATAACACAAATTTCTTTCTCCCCTGCGGGGTCGAATCCGATTTTTTTGCGGCATTGATGATGGATACCGCAAAACTTAAAAAGTTATAAACAATTGCGTCCGGGAAATTATACATAATAGGAAGCATCAAGAAAACAACCGTACCACTGAAGACGCTGCCCGCGGATCACTTTGGACCAGTATCTATTGACCACAAAGCAGTATCGATACATTTTCACCATGGTGGACGCATTTTTGAAATGTGACTGACTGTATCCAATAAAAATAGAAGCTAGTCCAGCGCGTATAATTAGCGAACTTAGTGCGTCAAATCCTGCGGATATGTTAGTGGAGTATTGAGCACATTTCGGGTATCACCGGATTTAAACAGACAATGGCAAATCGAATGTGTTAATCGGTCAATCCTGGCAAGTATCTCAAAGCTCTTCTCTGAGCAATAGACGAGATGGCATAACTGTATTAACTGAACATTACATGCATCTACGAAAAGGTCAATTGAATTAATGTTTGGTGTTGAGATGAATAGTGTGGTTGAAGATCATTTCAAAGAAATACTCGAGTCAAAAATGGTAGAAAATGTTCACAACGAAAGGCACCAAATGCGAGAAGAGGCTGAAAATGAAATCACTAAATCAAAGCCCTCTACAAAAAGCACTACGGCTGAAATGTGATAGTGAATATGCCTACAGAGGGGGCGACCTGGTTAATTTCGACGCACGCATTTTATAGCAGGAAGGAAGTTGGCAAGTGAATACATTGGTCCGTACTAGGTAACCAAAATTAAGCGCAATGGGCTTGTGTGAGATCGGGAGTGCATTGTGAACTAATATTTAATTTAGTTAAATACAATAATACTTTCAGAAGTAGAATTGCGAATCACGCAATTCACATAAATTCTGTCTTACCATCATCGATCGTTTGACTTGATAACCATAAGCGGTGTTTCACGAAAAATAAAACTTGAATCCGTAGATGCAACAGTCTTCAACGTACGAATATAGCGTTTTAGAGTTCCATGTGTGGGAATAGCTGCTGGTATCCTAACGTTGGCGGCTTATGGAAATAAGTAGATCCCGGTAGTTTTTAGATTGAATTATATAAGTTGATATTTATCTGTATTTTAAGTAACGAATGTATTAAGTATTTTGATCTGTGGTGAATATGGGAATCCATTGCTTCATATATTCTGCACAGGTAGTTTGTGCAGTCAGATCTTCAGTGGATAGCTTGGCCGATACGGATGTGATTATGTCGTTGAACCGATTCCGCCACCACGAAGAGATTATGAGTGAAATGAAAACCCGAGCTAAACTGAATTCGGTGTGGGTTCTGCCGCACAGAAAAGTAGTGTCATATTTTTTTTTATAGATGTCTCATCTATGTGTAATTTGGTTAGCACCTAACCCCATTGAAATTGGGTAAAAAAGGTATAATGGTTTCATACAAATGTACAAAGGAGGAATCTTTCCCAATTCTTCATCGTCATGAAGTTGGACATCAGTTGTCTGCATGCCAGTAGAGGAGTCCAGCCGCAGGTCTATAGCGTTTGTGACCAGAGATGAATTGTTTGAATTCACCCGAATTCAGATTCTGCGACTGACTCGGTGTGTGCGTACGTTTTGACTATTGCGTTTTACAAGATTTGCTTGATCAGGCTATCATGCAGTTGTTTATTCACGATATCATCACTCACGAGCAGTCAAATGTCTATTGCATTCTAATCTGAAAGTTGCACTTAAAAAGACTGCTAAATATAATTGCAATATGGAATATGTTCGGAGCAGCAGCAGAAAATGCAACATAAATAACATATTTCTTTAAATTCAAATTTATAACGTTGTTGCTAAGCTCTAACTGGCGTTTTGTCTGCGCAGGGCTTAGATTTCAAACTTTATATAGCTGCTAAAAAATCAGTTTTGCTCAACAGAATCGAATAAATGTTTTTGGTCATACAGTTCAATGTGAAAAAATCTAGCCAGAAGAGAAGAATCTCGCGCTGTTCAAAGGATCCCTTATCCGAAAATCATAAAACGCTTACAGCTATTTTTAGGATTGACTGTATTCTTCAAGAAATAAATCAGACGATTTACTCAGTTCGCTGGCCCATTAACTGATCTGTTGAAAAAATATATTGTCTTCAAATTCGATGGTGCCGAACAGAGTGCGATAAACCAACTAAAATATGTTTTATCTTGGAAACCAAGCAAAAAGACGTCACAGAGCGTTTCAAAGCGTCCCACCTAAATTTTTGAGATCAAGCAGCGTAACTCACGATCGAGAAATTTCGCCATTATCATCTGCGTACTCCTTGATGGACTGTGTAGCGCGTACACAGACCGTACAAAAAAAATATCCCACGTAAAAAATATCCCACGCATCCGTGGCCACAATGCGACTTAAGGCTGCTAAACAGAATGATAGCTATTCTAAGGTAATTATGGAAATACTAAAATCACGTCGTTACGATGATTTCATACTGAAGTAAAGAATGGTCATTTCGCAGTGCATAAAACTATGTATGTCTTGCGTCAACAGATTTATATTCCGCACATGGAGAGCAAAGTCGTACAGGTTAACAGCTCAACGATACCAAGCACGGGCTTGTTAACGCGCAAACCCAGGCCAAATGCCACCCACCTCCCGCCCAACCGACCAAGGGGCGCACCGCGTAACGTACGGAGATTAAGATCGCGAACAAATGGGCAGATGACATAAGACTAACGTTTTAAGAAAATTAGGATTCCAATTAAAGCCCCGGAGATCAAAAACATGCAACTGTTTTCGTACAGATCCAATTCTATCCTGATGAACATTGTATTGGGGACACCATATACAAGATCCATATTCAAGTATTGGTCGAACAAGTATCAAAAAGAAAATTTAAATCTAGACTTTCTGCATCGAGCAGGCAGCCACACCTATGCCACAGCCACAGCTATGGGCACACACACTCATCCCGAAAAACTTTTCTTCTAATCGCACCCGCTTCTAAGTACCGAAACCTTTGAATATTTCACAGTTCTCTAAACGTGAAAGGGAAGTAAAGCGACCGAAAATTTAAGAAATTTAAATTTTCGGCGCATTGCTGGTTGAAATCACTCAGTGCGAACACAGAAAATATTCTGCAGTGTGAGGGAGCAAGTTACACAACATCTTCTATCCCCCTCAATCAATGAGATTTCGGGACCCGCCGCACAACAAAAAAACGTGCCTCTATTTTTTTTTTTTTTGTAGGTGATCTACCTTTATTTTCTTTGGTTAGTGGGAATACTCGTTGACAGTACACAGAAGTTATTAATTGTTATTTTTGAAAAATATAAAATTTTATAGTTCGTAGGGGCGGGGGTGGCAACATTTTTCGGCTCGACCTTAAGAGGACGTCACCTAAACACTGTCTGCAAAATTTTGTGGCTCTTGCTTTAAAATTGTGGATATTCGCGATGTGTGGGGGTAGGAAGGGGCATGGCCGGGAAATTTTCGTGCCGACCTTTAAATGTGGTGACCAGCCATCTTTTAAGTTTGGAAATTCTAGCTTCAAAATTTTTGGCAGATTTTCAGGATTTTTTTTAATATTTTGGGAAATGTTCACCTTTTATCGATTTTCTATGCGACATGTTATCGATTTGCCAGCCTCCCGGTGGGCGTGGCACAAAAATCTTAACACTTTGTCTGAAGCAGATAACTACAAGTCACCTGGTCACCTCTCCCAAAATATGCAACCTTGATATATCGGCCACGTCAACTAGAACGCTCGCCAGCGCCCCCGCCTTAAAAGATCGGATACGGTTATGTCTCCCACAGTTTTTGGGCTAGAGGCTGCATATTTAGAATATATATTACTGGAAAGCACCCCCACCCACCACAGAAAACGTTTTTCGGCCACGCCCCCTTCCACCTCCGCTAAAATCGATGTACCTAAAAGCTCAAATCGGTAACTTGTGTATAATTCTGACAATTCTTAAGCTAGATACACCAAATTTGGTATTTAGATTACTGCTGACCTCCCCAAAAGATTGCGACCTGATATCCTGGCCACTCCCACTATAATACCCTTAAGCCACCCCGCCCTCAGGAGTTGCGCAAGCCTATACCTCCCACAGTTTAAGAGCTAAAGTCACCGCATTTTAAAGGTAGATTGGTGGTCACCCCTTCAAATAATAAATTTCCCGCCCAAAGGCGCTAAATATATATAACCTGCGAAAGTTTGCTGAAGGGCACACGTTTTCAACCAAAGTAGTTTCTGAAAGAATTTGGTTCAAATACGCGTTCTGGCCAATTTGCAATAACGGTATATATACTGTCTGCTATACCATTTTCATATCTTAAGCAGAAAGACACGATACTTGAACAAGTTTTATACTCTGAAAAAAAAATCGGTCCGATTTTGTTACCACCGCCTTCTATCGACGCTACAACATCGTTCGCTGTATCAAAAACCTAATAACCTCCATCGAGTTTGTGTATCAAAACGTTAGAGGTCTTAAATGTAAACTAATAAATCTCTATGTAGATAGCTTTTATTGATAAGCCAATTAAATTTCACGGTTCCTACCAGATTAACACGTAATTATTATGCATGATTTTAGTAAACATTACACACTGATCACTTCGGAGTCTTTCCTACCTGGAAGTGAATCCTCACTCTTAAACTTTTTAACATATAGATCGTAGATATTTTGTATCGTTTTCTTTTTTTTCTATTCGTGTTTCTCGTGTCGTACGTAATACGACTGCGCCCCTCGGTCGGTTGGGCGGGAGGTATCTGTGCAAATGTATGTAACAGGCAGAATGAGGCACCTCCGACTCCATAAAGTATATATATACTTTATCGTCATCATGGTCGATTTAGCTATAACTGTCTGTTTGTCCGTCCGTCTGTATAAGCGAGTCTATCTTGGAGGTAGACTTTTCAACTTTACGAATATACCCTCGCCCCGAAATTAGACGAGCCAATTGGTAGCAGGTGCAATACATTTTTGTATGCATGTGCACACAGAAAATTTCTAAAAAATGTTGCCTGTACGTTTCCCATTAGAAAAAACATATCTTATATATAATACATATTCAACGTATACAAAAAATATTGCAATTCTCCCTAAGTCATCCGTATTTTGCGATGACTACTCGTTCTGATGAATAATATGAAAGTATTGGAGCAGCTGATATATCAACAAACTGAAGCGGCAATTTTAAAATACAATTAGAAATTGTTAAATCTCACAATTTTTATACTCGCTCACGAAGTGAAACTAGTATATTGGTTTTGTGCAATGTCCGTCATGCTGTCCGTCTGTCCGTATGAACGCAACATTTTTCGGCGCTATTGAAGAATGACTTGAAACTTGGAATATATGCTTGTAGTTATCTGCTTCAGACAAAGTGTTAAGATTTTTGTGCCACGCCCACTGGGAGGCTGGCAAATCAATAACATGTCGATACACCTCATATCGCAAATCGATTAAAGTTGAATATTTCCCACAATATTAATGTTAGAGTCACCAAATTTGGTATGTAGATTGCTGGTGATCTCCTCCAAAAATCCTTGATTTCCAGGCCACGCCCACTAGAACGCCCCCAGCGCCTCGCCTTAAAAAATCGGAAATGGCTATAACTTCCAAAGTTTTAGAGCTAGAGTCACCAAATTTTAAAGGTAGATTTGTGGTCAGCTCCTCTAAATTAGGGTACAAATTTTCCCGCCCACGCCCTCCCCCGCCCTCTCCCGCCCCCGCAAAGTACGAAAACCTATATCTCCCATTTTTGGATCTAGAGTTATCAAATTTTAAACGTCGCTGGTCACCCCTTAAATGATTCGCAAAAAATTTCTCTCTCTCTCACTCCTTTCTACTCCCGCCCCCGCAAATCGCGAAAAGCTCCCACAATTTTGGAGCTAGAGTCATAAAATTTGGCAGATAGTGTTAGGGTGACCTTCTCTGAATATCGAGCCGAAAAATGTTGGCCACACTCACACGAAATATAAAAATTCTATATTTTTCCAAAATAACAATAATAACTTCCGTGTACTGTGAACGAATATTACGCAGTCGGTTACGTCCGACTGTAACGGTCTTACTTGTTCTGTTTATTTCTGTATAACGGGAGCGGATGAGTCGGACAAAACGTTTGACTTGGCTTTCTCCGATCTATCATATTCGGTACCCGAACTTGAGATTACGACCTTGATATCCCACCCACACCCGCTAGAACATCCCCAACCGTCAAAGCATTACAAATTCGGAAATGGCTATATGGCAGTTTTTGAGCTAGAGGCTCCATATTTGGAATATATTTTACTAAAAATCGCACGGAAATAGCACGGGATAAATTCTCCGGTGCGCCTCTCCTGCCTCTGTACTCGCTAAAATATATATATATTTGAAAGCACAAATCGATAACGTGTGTATAATACACTCAATTTTAAAGCAAACTTTGTAAGTAGATTGCTGATGACTTCCCCAAAAGACTGCGAACTTGATATCCCGGTAACGCCCACTAGAACGCCACCTTTCCCGCAAAAGTCGCAAATATCTATATTTGAAAGGTAGAGTCACCAAATTTTAAAGGTAGCTGGCTGGCCACCCCCTTTAAGGATCTGTAAAAATATTCCAGGTCAAACACAATCTTAACAATTTTAAATATATAGTCACCTAATTTGGCCCAAAATTCTAAACGCCAACTGCAACAATCTTACTTATTTTAATGCACACTTATAAAGATTCTATGAACCTAGAACATTTTTACTTCATTAAATTTATTATTATTTAACTTGGATTGGAAATAATTTGAGTCGACACAAATGGAATCAAGCTCTCGTTTCCTCGACTAGAGCACTCATACTATTTTCTTATTTTTATTGAAAACACACCACAGTCATATGCAAAGCCCTTCTATAGCAGCTGCATGAAGTAGTAGTCCGATATTAATAAGTCTATGAGTTAAAATGTTTATGACAAAACAATGATATTTTCTGTTAGGTAATAAAAATAATAGCATTCTTAAATTTATTGAAGTTACCTTGTTTGCGCACTCAAAACATTTTGATACGACTTTATTTATAACATTCATGAGGTTTTTCGTTTCCCTTATGACGTGATCAACTTTAACGAATGTAGCAGCTTTTCCGACTGTATGATCTTTTACAGTAAATTGAAGAGCTTGGACAAAAGTCGGTACTCTATCTAAAATACTTAGAAGATCCTTCTTATTATCACTGGCAGGTACCTAAAAATATAAATATATATTTTTAAATATTAAATATTATTGGTAAGTGTATGATACATTTTAAGTAGACGGTTTTTTTTCGAATTATTTCTGAATTTTGTATTTTTATAATCGTTTACAAAGAGAAAAGAGTATATTAGGTTTGTGCAATGTCCATCTTGAATATATACTCGTGTATACCCGCTCCAGATAAAGTGTTAAGGCGCCCACTAAAGACGTGGCAAACCGATTTAAACTATATACCTCCCTCAGTTAAAAAGTTAGATACATCATATATTTTAGCAAATAACTGAAACCCTACTCTAACTTTGCAAATCGATAAAATCGGTGTATAATTGGGGCGTATAAACCGTGAAAATTCATATCTCCCACAATTGTAGAGCTATAGTCACCAAATTTGGCAGACAGTATTCGGTTGATCGTCTCTTACGATCGAGCTAAAGAATTTTGATCACGCCTACCTCAGCCCCTATTTCGGAAGTAACAATAATAATTAATAATACTTTCGGCTGTTTTAAACTGTTGTTGTACTGTGAAAGAGTATTACATAGCCGGTTACACCCAACATTTTATTAAGGTAATTTTGAGTAAAGCAAGTAATAGCACCGACGCGTTGAGATGGGGACTGCCTAATTTTCGTCATTATTAGAATGCGAGATATTTAAAGATTTAATTTCTGATGGAGAACTTAAGTTTAATTTCGTCACATGGAAAATTAAATGGTTAGTGCGCTGATCACTAGCACGATGTTTGTTTATGCGGTACGACCTGTGTCGCAGTTCCGATTAAAAATCATGGTATGTTATTTAACGATTGCGTATAATTCTTTAGTGTTTGGATATTCATTTAAGTTTCGTCACGTTAAGAACTAAAAAATTGTTGGCGGTCTATCGGTGGTCAATCGCGCAGTTATTATTTCTGCGGTAGGTACCAGGTGCAAGACCACGCAGAAGCAAACTTTTTTAAACTCTGAACACATTCAAAATGGATAAAAAGGATTTTATAGTCAAGCGGTGTTACGTGAGCTCCTGTCACGATAGCCTAATCTAACGATCCCAAGGACAGAATAATTTTTTTATCTACCACCTTGGTTTGGAGGAAGGCCTACCTAAACCTCTTCCGATCTATGGCTTACGGCAGCCGGTTGTACAATTGGTCAATAGCAATAGCCATGTCCGTCTGTCTTTCTATCCGTCCGTTTGCTTGTCCTTCGGTATGAACGCGTTGATTTCAGTGACAAGAAGCGAGAGAAAGCTGAACTTATACTTTTTTAGTTCGTTTATACTATCCGCAGATCAAGTTTATTTAAATTTAATATTTATCGGTATTTTAATCCGATCTTTTGACCATATCTCCGAAACTAAAACCACCAATATGATCTAGTGAAGAGATAGAGCTACCAAATTTGGTTCAATATCTTCGTGAGAAGCATACGCAGGTAAAGAATATAACTATAACCATTCCTCTGCAAAGGATGACAAATATAATTTCAACCTGTGTTAGTTAGATAAAGTGCGAACTTTATGAAGCGTCCTTTGAAGCGTAAAAGTGCAGAAATAACAAGTAAGAACGTTGCAGTCGGACATAATCGACTGGTCACCAGTAATCTATATACTAACTAAACTAGCTTTAAACTTGTGTGAATTATACGGATGTTACCGATTTGAGCTTTCAGGAATATCGATTTTAGTCGGAAAATTTTGTTTGTGATGTTTGGGGGCGAGTAATATAAAATATAATTCCAAATGTGGAGCCTCTAGCTCAAAAATAGTGAGAGATATAGCCATTTTCGATTTTTTGCAATTTTTGGGGGAGGTCACCGCAAGCATATCAAATTTGGTAACTCTAACTTTAATATTGTTGGAAATATATAGCTCCTATCCTATCAGCGGCAGTTACGTGTAGTGTTATCGATAGATTAAGAAAGGATGATTGGCGTCCCCGATCATCTCTAGTTAGATTTTCACAAATTTGTGTTATATATTCTAAGAGATGACTCGAATTACAATTCACCAATAAATATATTATTATAATCAACGTTAATTGTTGATCCATTGTATTTACCATTGGTGCATAATGTGCCATAGTGGTAACCGCGACTATTTTCTTTAAAGAAAGAAAAGAACAAATAAATTGCAATTGACACACATACATATATGCGATATACATATACGCACAAAAAATTTCGCAAATTAATGAAAAACTCAAGTTACAATTTGTGATCGCTTAGTAGACGAGCTATAAGTTTATAAAATATGAACTGCCTGAGAGTGGCCATGGAGTTAGAGCGTAAAAACAAAATTCAGGAGCTACAACTGGAGACATTAAGTTCCGACACTGAGCCACAATATCAACATATACAACAAAATATGTCCTCGAGCTACTCTCGCGCTACAATGGGCACACACATTCTTTTGCCAAAATTGGCACGCAGAAATCCGCATTTGTGGTTTGCCCAAATCAAGCGACTGTTCCGTTCAAATGAAATACTGGAAAGTGTCGATAAGTTTGACTTGATGATTGTTCAACTGGGAGAGTATATAGTTCTTGACGTTGAAGATTTGGTAATAAATTCTGCTAGAAGCAATAAATATGAGTCGCTTAAGGCACGACTACAACTAAAATACGCTGAATCATCATCGTCCAAACGTCGTCGACAACTACAGGGTGGCGAAACACAAAGGTTAAAACCGTCTCATATTTTAGCACACATGCGTCGATTGGGCCGAGGACCAGAATACGATCAGCTAATTCATTCTTTGATCCTTGCAGAGATGCCACAAGTGATTCAGCCGATGCTCGCAGTTTGGGTTGAGCCCGATCTCAGTAAGCTGGCTCAGATTGCCAAATGCTGGAGGCTGGCGGCTCTGCGCCTACATTCTCTTTGGATGCACAGCAACAGCCAATTGCGATATCTATAAAGGACAACGATTGCACAACACAGCGAGTTGGGGTCAAAAGGCAGGCAAACAGCATATAACGCCTTGTTTTTAACATGACAAGCTTGGAGACAAAGTGCGTAAGTGCTACCAAACCTGCCATCGGCTTCAAACATTTGTGCCTTTAAACTGGAAAAGGCGGTCGTACAACACCCTGGGGCACCGTAGCAAATTATCAACCAGCGTGCCTATCAAGTCTCCTGGCAGAATAAAGGAAAGCCGACTACACATCAACGACAACATATCCCACACTCGATTACTGATTGACTCTGAATCCGTCGTCTCTGTAATATCATGGACAGACAGTGTTTAAACAGAAGGCCCGAGAAAACAATTAAGTTTTATATGCTGCACATAAGCCTATTATAAATACATAAGGTTATTATGTAACCGAAATAGATTTGGGTTGGCTATGCATCATTGCTGACGTCGAGACAGCAATAATTGGCGCTGATTTTTTAACACATTTTAAATTGGTCGATGACCTAAAAACAAATGTCTGATAGATTCCACCACAGGCTTAACCACTAATGGATGCCTTGCCTTTTCGAAGCAAGCTCTGTTTTCTACAGTACGATGTACCAACGATTTTTTAGAGCACGAGTTCATGGACGTAACGAGACCAGTTATTAAAAAAGAGAACAATGACAAGACCGACGTTTGTCATTATATTGAAACAACCGGCAGTCCAGTAGCAGAACGCCCACGTTATTGGGCAAGTCAAAAACTGACGGCAGCTAAGGCTGAAGTTAACTTTCTGATTGAGCAAGGATTATGCCGGCCATCAAGGAACTCTTAGGCAAGCCTATTACACATGGTCCCGAAAAAAGGCGGAGTAGGACCCAATAGCGCACATCCACGACTTTGCAAAGCAGTTACATGGGAGACAAATATTTTCGACATTGGATTTAGTTAGGGCGTATTATCAGTTTGCACACCTTTTTGTCTAATTGAGCTCGTTTACATGCCATTTGGGCTTAAAAACGCTTCCCATTAAAAATTATGCATTGCCGAATACCATTTGTGCACTTGATCCTTTCCTAAACATTGTGAACTATTACAGACGCTGCTTGCCAAACTGCTCTCACATTCAGGCGCCTTGAGTGGGCTTCAGAACTACGTGCAGTTTTTGAATCGTGTAAACGCAGCGTGGAAGCAACAATGCCGACTGATGAATAATAGATGCGCTTCTCAAATTATTCCCTCATGTCAGAGTATTTATTTATTAACGGACTTATTTATTAATAACGGATTTATAATGGACTTAACCATAGGTAGGTTCATACAACTCTGTTGTTCAAGTATGACTTGCTTTAACATAGGTGCAAGTAACGCTCTGTTAAATGGATTCGCTCACTGTTAATGAATTTCACAACTCAGCTTATAATTGCGTCAGATTATGTATAGAAGCGCTTATGTATAAAATGCAGCGAATTGCAAGAGCTGCACCCTTATCGATTGCTTTAACCAGTGGGATGTTAAATTCGAATTTGAGTTTAAACGAAACCGTTCCTCAACATCCCGAGCGGCCCTAAAACAACGTTGCAGAATTAGGTAAAACCGCAATCCTTGTAATTGGACGAGTCATCTCTCCAGTTGCTGTCTTAAGTTTAACAGCTCGCACCAATCCATCAGGTCCAGGATATGTCTCGATGATTCGAGCAAGAAGCCAGGCTGATGGTAGAGTGTTTGAATCCTTGATCAAAACCATGTCTCCAGAAGCGAGATTCAAAGACTTCTTTTCCTTCTTTGCCTTGCACCATTACTTGAGATTACCGCCAATAATCTAACCGGTTTTGTGGCACCTGGCTGAAAATACCTTCCGGGACCAAGGTATATGCAACTTTGGTGTTTGGCCAACCAGTTGCAAATTCTATATTTTTTCAAAATAACAATAATAGTTTCCGTGTACTGTGAACGAGTATTACGCAGCCGGTTACGTCCGATTGCAACGTTCTTACTTGTTTTGTGTATGTGTGCATGCAAGGGGGTTGAAATGTATGTGAACACAGGGTTCAGGGTATCCCTTAGTTAGGCGCTCCCGACTAGAGCCCCTTACTTGTTAATAACTCCAAATATATAACTTAAAACTATAATTTAATAGTATAAACTTAATAATATAAAATAATAGAAATATTAGAATTAATGTTATGGTCGTTTTGCTTCTGCGCTCCTTGCGACTTGTGAGATTATATAACCTAATGACTTCACTGTAATTTCCAGACCTAATATTAATCTAAATACTATTTATTGTGACGTACGTACGGTTACGCCGTTCGTCAGTGCTCCCTCGATGAGCGTTCTCTGGGAACGGCGAATCGCACGCCATATCCTGGGCAAACGTATCATTTTCCCGTCTAGCAAACGGGGGTCGATTAAACCGTCGGGGGTGAGCACTGTCCACCCGAGCAGCGGACGTACCCCTCTCTTAGTTCTGGGCTGTCTCGCCCTATATCCTGTGGTTCCTGAGCATACTTCGGCGTAGATACGAGCTCCTCGGTCAGCTTGACGATGTCCGAACCCCACCCACTCCACTCCGTCCACTCCTTCGAAGAGATTTCCGATCTCCTCCCATAGTTTGGCTGTCTCCGGTTACCACGCTCGTTGGGTGCCGTCGGTTTTCCTCGACGTTATTGCCAATGGCACGAGTGGGTGCCACTAGCGATATGACAGTTGGATGGCCGACAGTTGTTGTGCGCTATGGTCATGCTCAGCGGGGCCAAGAGTGGCGGTGAGTTGGCGATCGTCTCTCGTCTGATGTTCGGGACAGTGTTGATTGGCGTGTTGAAGGTCTCCCCACGCATAGAGATCGATTCAGCATGTTCACGTTGGTCGGCATTAGGAGAAGTTGACCCTGACCAATTCCTCTTCTTTTGAGTCTGGCGTTGAGGTGTCCATGGCCTCCCAAATGTCAGACGACGGCTCCGCATATTCGCGGGGACCACCGTCAGATAGGTTCGTCTATGGATTCTCCGAAGTTGTTGTAACCCCTCCTTGGTTTATTACGTTTCCCGTTGGTATATCGTACGTGTCCTCCACTTCCATCGCCAAGTCTTCAGGAGCGAGTAGGCTGGAAACGGCGGCGGAGACTCCGGAAACTTCACTTACCTCTTCCGAATAGTCGCCGACCCTAGTGTGACCTCGTCGTATAGGGCCGCCGGCAGGAGTGGTTCCCTTCCGTACATTAGAAACGCCGGCGAGTATCTAGTAGAGTCGGCCACACTCGTGTTAATCGTGAGTGATATCTCGGGTAGTAGCTCATCCCATGAACTTTGTCGGTCTTTGATATATTGTGCCACCGTATGTTGGATCTCCACGCCTATGGAACCCCTATAAGCCTTGAAAATTCAACAAGTGAAATCCCGATGTCTCGGACTTGCTCAGTATTCGCTCCCAGTTGCACCTTAATTGTTCAAAGTGTATGTTTATGTCCTTTACTCGTTCTAAGCCACATTTAGTTAGTTATACTATTGAAAATTTTCCATTGAATCGTATATGACAGTTAAAGATTTTCGTGTACTTTTTGATTTCTCTTGTACGCCCAATCCTTGAATAGTGCTCATGTATCTGGTGTCCGCAGTATAATATCCACCAGGATCGAATTGAGTCCGTCCAGAAGCAATTTCTGCTCTTTGCCTTACGTGGGTTAAACTGGGATCCCAATCTTCGTCTACCTTTATATTCCAGCAGGCTTTTACTTCTCAATCTTTCGTCTCTAACCAACCGTAGGATAGTCCTTGGTGTTGTCTTTCTACACAAGTTGATCAATGGCGACATTGATTCCGCCTTTCTCTTAGGTCGCCTGAACTTCTCAGTTCCGTTTAGACCTACAAGAAATTATCTCCCCCTATTCATTCCTATATGTACGACAGACTACGCTTTGCATAATTCTTTTCGAATCGTATGCCTACGCTATAATAGCCTCTACCACTTGTTCTCCTCTGATCTCTCTCTTCCCCTAATATAGTCATTGCTTTCAGGATATAACTAACTAACTACTAAAACTGTATCCTTCTCTTTCTTTATTATTTTGTTTAATTATAAGATTAAATTTATATTTTGGAATTTACGCTTACTACTAACAACGTTTTCTTTGCTGTAGGTTCTCTTAACGTCAGTGACAACAATTAGCTGGGATTAGGGGCATAGCTAGCCGGACAGGCAAATAAAATACCCCCATCGTGTCGGTGATGTGATGAGAATTGTTTATAATTCTTTTAGGGTTTTTGCTTTTATTTTTTATATTTATATATAATTCTTTGTATTTCATACATTCTACTTAGGTTGACACTCGATTTGTCAACCTATTAAGTAAATAAATAAATATAAGGTCGACTTATTAGGAAATCTTCAGGCGACAGGTACCCCAGATCCGTGTCAGGTGCTGTGAATAGCGGATGGAATTTGGCCACCGCTTCACACTGCGCCAATAGCGAATACATTTGCTCAAATGTGAGTGCAGTTTGACAGAGCGCACAGCTGACTCCCATTTACTATCCCAGTGTGGTGCGGCGGCATAAAGTTCCACCGTTTTCCCTCATTCACTAATGTTTGTGTGTTGAGTAGCTGCGATGTGAGTAGCTCTTCCATTTAATTTAGTGCTCGCTTCGTTCCAACAAAGTTTCGACCGTTGTCTGTACTGAGATTTCAATTCCAAATAAGGAGCCGAAGTACTTAAGCAAACGAAAAGACAAATATAGCCCTTTTCCTTGCGCGGATTGTTCCCCTTTAGAACATTGTCAACATAAAAATTTTCTAACAGAAACCTTGCGGTGCGTGGGCATTCCTCTTTAGAATCAGTCGAATTGTTCCAAAACGCGGACAGCTAAAAAAGGCGCAAAAGCCGTACCATATGTGGCTGTGCAAAGTTGGTAATGTTTTAGCACCTCACTTAGGTCGCAATACAATTCGCTGATAGTTTCGATGATTCTCAACGACCTAAATTTGACGAAACATTTGACTGTGTCCGCTGAAAATATATCTTATATTTATTAATTCGAAAGCGTAAACAAACAGCGAACAAATTACTCTAGATTCTTGGTCCCAAATATAAAGCATCGGTCAAAGCATGCACTTTAAGATCTTGATGCGATCCATCGAACACAACGCTTAGCTTGCTGCTGATTACTTGATGGTGGGGCATATAGAATACGCCTACTTCTTCTGATTTAAGTTCACGCATGTGCACTTGAACTTAATATACTGCGTTTTCAAATATACATCTTTCTGTAAACGTCGTTCTACATATCCGAAACGTGATGTTGCTCCTTGAAGCGTGTCTACAAATTGCATGTTTGCTGTTATAAACGGGAGCACCACTATGTATCTTCCATCTGAGTCTCGTGAATGAGTCCTTTTGAAATGCTACCGTTAGTTCCTCGAGTTCCGGTAGCAGGCAACAGTGTGCGTGCAATTCCCAGAAAATTTTCGTTCAATTTATCTCGTCGATGTACTTTCATATACTGTCTCTGTGATTGGTAAATGACGTATTAAGCCTGAAGCTTCATTTGTGAGAAACGATTTCAAACAGTAAAACTTCTGTATATTTCCTAAGTGTTGTTTGTTGTACTCTCATACAACTCCTTGAATACTGGACATTCCTTATAGTCGTCACCAAACGGTTTGATTTTCATTTTTGACAATTCTGCTTCTCTTTTTTTGGCGTTGCAACTGCGGCGTGTACTGATGTTGCTTCTGTGTTGACAGCAAAACCTTCAAAGAGTTCTTCTTGTTGTTGCTGTACCAAACGCGAAATTGCGTCGTCGTTTGCAATTGTGTATATTTTAGCAATTTTCAAGGTTGTTGAGGTGATTGGATCAGCGGTCCGCTTCAATGAGAGAAGCAGCGATAGGGCTCTTATGTACTTGCCTTTATACATCGTCTGCAGATTCAACATACCCTGCAACTTCATCCAACATGCACATACTACCCCCAGTCTGTTCGAATTCGATCCAAATGTCTTTGAGCCTACTTTGAAGCAATCGTGTAAGACTTGCCTACAATCTACCTCTGGTCTTGGTGAGTTGCTTAAATTGCTCCATGTCGTCAATTTAACTCTAATAACTTTACAACAGATCCGGCTCGATGGACCAAAACATATATGATGATTAATAGATGCGTTTCTCAAATTATTTCCTCATTTTTTTATTAACGGACTGCCATGGGTAGGTTCATCATGCAGCGAATTGCAAGAGCTGTCACTTTATCGATTGATTTAACCAGTGGGAGTTTAAACGAAACCGTTCCTTACCACTGACATTTCCCTCACAACAAACATTTCGCTCTGAAAGCCCACGTCTGACCACAAACCACTCATTTATGTTTTAAATTAACGTCCAGAAAAGGCGTCCCGCAGACAGTTACGCCATCTAAACTAGAAGTTAAGATAGGTGATGAAGGTTCTCTGCATTATCCAGGTTTAGCGCTATAACAATGTCGGCCAATGTCAATTTGGCTCACATAGAGGCTCGATACTGCCTTGATACTGAGCTGCAACAACTACTTAGATGTGGAACATCAGTTAACCTGCAGTCTACCTTGTTTGATAACGCATTACTCTCTACTGCGATTCGTCAAGCGGATGTTTACGTCGATACGTGCCCCAAAAATGACGACATCAAATTTCTCCATCACTCTACATCGGTCTGTCGCATCCAAGTGGCAGACATTAAAACAAATATTGTGGCAACGCCAGCCATAGCTAGAGCTAGCAGTTTAATTCAAACTGTTCGCGTATTTCGGATTTTTGATACCTCCCCCCATATATACAAAAATGTGGAAAATGCGCAATTCAAATACTATGGAATTGGGATTTGGTTTGTTTATTCAATGCTCATGTTAAGCCCTGAAAGTTTCATTAAGATCATACTCTTAGTTTAGAAGTTATACACGAATTTAGTTTCCATAGTGGGGGCCGAGCGCAGCAGCTGTTCATACCGTTCAGCCTGCGTTTACATGTGTTGTGTGCACACAGGGTTCAGGGTATACCCTAGTCGGGCGCTCCCGACTGGAGCCTTCTCACTTGTTTGTTTTGATATGTGGAGAATGTGGGATGAGTTATCTCAAATCCAAAATTTCCTAACCTGTATATGCTTTACGAGAACATATTAAACCAATGAGCCCAACTAGGAGATACTCTGAACAATGCTGCGAGCTGTCGTTACAAACATTTCACCCCAATGGGTTCAGGGCCTAATAATTCTTTAAGGGAATTAAGCACAATTAAACTGATAAATAGTAAACCTGGTCAATATATCTTAAAAATCAAAGATCTTATATAATACAAAATATTCATATTTTATAGAGTGTATCGTACCTGGTATGAGAAATGGCGAAGGACTTTATAAAGTCGGTTGGCTTCTTCAGCAAAATACTCCGCCTGAGTAAACAAATCTTGTGTCGTTCTTAAAGAACCACATCCTTTCGTAAACTGATACATTAAAAAAGCCATCGCCGACATATTTTTAGCTCTTTTTAAAATGTCGTTGTCATCTGACAAATCCTCTGCCCATTTCGAATCTCCATTAATCTTAGTTTCTGCGCCTGAGTACTCTACAATTTCGCTTGCATCCGGAGCAGCAGCATATGGTTTTGTTGACTTTGTTGTAGTTTCACATTTCTAAGTGTTGGAAATAAAAATAATTAAATGTTATGATATATGATCGTGCAGTACTTACCTCTATTTGGGTGTCTAAGTCAGTTTTTGTTGTGTCTACCGAGGCGAGGATCTTTTTCGCAATCGTTGAAATTTCATTAACTAACCACTTCCACATATCCAAAAATGATTCAAAATTTTCATTTGCTGCGCTGCTGTTCGTATATTTCCAAAGTATTTTAGCAGCAATAAATACTTGTGGACCATAAATTCTTAAGTTAATTGCTAAACATTTTGCATGAACCTGTAGTGCTTCCGTAGGTGCTATATGCTGTAACAATTTGCAAATATCGAAAATGTGGTCACAGCAGTCATGAAACTTGGTAGAACACTGATTTAGACTCTCGAGATCATGTGTCATTGCCAAGACATAAAACGATTTCACAATTTTTGTGCAAATGCTAAGCGATTCATTAAAGTCGGCTATTTGACTGGATACAGATATAACCAGTTGCTGGCACAGTTCCTGAAGACTTCCCAGCATACCCAATTCGGGCTCCCTGCCATCTATTGGTATTCCTAGGCCTCTATTATCCTGCTGATCTTTTATTAAATGATTGAGATACATTTCAAACTCCAGTTTGCAGTTGTGGCAGTAGGTAAGAATATTTTTACGATGTTCGTGACTTATATAAGGAGAATCAGTAAAATCATGGGCTTTTTCAAACAACTTGTCAAACGCCAAAGAGAGCTCCTCCCTAAGGTCCAAATTTTCATAAGTAAAGTGTTTTTTAAAATTGGTATTTTTAATTATGTGGCTACCGACAATCGGAGCTAAATTCTTTTCTCTTTTCCAATCTTCATCATCAAATATAGAGTAAAACGGATCGGCATTGTTGTTTCCCTCTTTATTACTGTTACAATCGTATTTAGTCGTTTGTACCTTGAATTTCTTAATTAAGTTAATAATACGTTTTATTGTCGTATATATACTTTCATTTTCATAGTTTGAATTGCAGCGCGCATTACGAAATGCCATGTGCTTAGCTGAATCAAAGATACTATCCTTTATTACGAAATGTATTAAATCCATTGCACGTCTTATTTGGCAAAACACGGTGTCTCGATTTTCTTTAACTATAACACAATCACTGTGTATCAAACTGTTTTTTGACGAGGTCAATAAAATTGATATGGACTTTTCAAGAATTTGACGCGCCGAGAACATTTGAGCACGCCGGCGTTCTTCCTTAAATGTATTTCGATGATGCCCAGTAAGGAAAGCTAACTCAATCATTTCTGTTCCAAATACGGAAAACGCACGAACAAACTCGGTGAAATTCATTACAGACTCTAGTTTCTCCAAACTTTCAGACGCTCGCTTTTTTGCAGTGAGAAGTTTCTTAACAACAATAATGTCCACGAGCAGAAGAATTCTTGTTATAGATGATAGAAGTGATCTTGCTGCTAAAACGATTGCTCCATAATCCTTTAATGGTTCGATTTGATGCCGAAGTTCCATTCCACTTAAAGGTGAAATATCACATAACTGTTCAATAGATTTGCCTAAAAAAATAGAATTCTATTTATAACTTGAAATGGACTTTTAAGATATTATTGATTAAATTTTACTTAAAATATTAAGTCAAACAAAATGTTTTAGACTATTTATTTTTATTTTTTACATGCATTTGTTTCAATGGAAAATCCCAAAGTTGTTCACATCGATATATAATACCATGTATTTTATTTGAATCAAACGTGAGTGTGAATGTACTAATGGTATAATGTTAAAATGATGATCAGAACAAGTTATAGAATTTTCATAGCATAGTAAGAGTCACGTTATCAAAATCGTATTTAATTAATCAAAAGAAAAGCAGATTGCACCAATCTACATAGATGCGCGAGCGATTGGCTGTAATTTCGTGAGCAATGGTTTTTCTGAAAGCTGAGCGTGTCTGCTACGAAATTCTCTCAGTACACCTTTAGGTGACTCAATTACTAAAATCAAACGTCGTAACGTTTTGGTCGACGATGCAAACGCATCTGGCGCTTTAAAAGTTCCCCGTACAAAGAAAATAAAGTCGAGTAGCATTGCTCCAATCAAAACTATTTTCGTCCATTGCAAATGCGAGATGATGATAAAGGAGCTGATACCGATGTACTAGTATCCCAGGCTGAAGTGCCAAGCGAGGCTGCCAGCAAACCACCTCTGATTGCTGTACTCAAGCAAAGTACCAAGTTTATACACAATCTTCTCACTACTATCAAAATTGAGCAATACCACATTAAAACATGAATTATTTTCACATGATCGGTAAAAAAATAAAGGAATAAAACTGTGAATTCTACTCCTCTGACACAAGAGGTGCAAAACCATATAAGGCCACATTATCTGGATTGGAAAAGCCAGCAACTTAGGATTGCAATGCATTAATTTTTAACTTATTATATATTATATCTTTTGATAACAAGAGCATACGTCTTCAACAGCTACGCAAGAACTACATGTTCGTAAACCACACCAGAGTGCGAGAAGACTACAACCTAAAATAACCTAACAAATTAACACAGAGCTATAGCAAAATGCAAAAGCCAATTATACGTATACAGCTTCAGAAGCTGCGCAGTAAAAACATCTTGCATCAGCAAACGTAGATGATTAGCTGGTAATCTGTACGAATATCCGCCGTGTACAGGACGTAGAGGATTGTATCAAGAACGCTGCCTCGAAGCACTCCTGCTTCGATTATGTTATTTTGAGGTTATTATTTTGTATACAAACCCGTCCAGCCAGACTCGATCGAATGCCTGTGCGACATTAAGAAAAATTCTCCGTGCAATTACCGTTTTTGGAATGCAGTGCGAATTTCTGATTTGATCCTCAGGGCTGATACGCAGTGGGAGAACTTTTTTGAAGAGCTTTGTTCTTTATGACGATAACTGCGTTTTATTTTTTCCTGGCTTAGGAATCATCACTATGATTTTTTGGACTTTTTAGGAAAATATCCCAATTTAGCGATTGCATTGAAAAGTCGGCAGATATACATAATCGCACCCTAGGCAGTTCGATGATAATTTTCGAAGTTATTAAATCAAAACCAGGTAATTTTCCGGCCTTTTGTAGCTCTTTGGTAACTTTTACCTTTCCGCTTGGTCGGTGTGCAGTGGGCACTAGTGGTTTTAGTAAGTTATCACGAGATGATTGGAATTGGAGTACTTGGTTTCGGTGGGCTCCATAGTGGATACTTTGTGCTGGTGAGAGATAGTTGCTCGATATACTGATGATGAGCATTTGCTTCCTCTGGTTTGAGCGCTTTCGTCAAACTGCGTGTAGCTCCTTCAGGCAGATGGTGATCTGTTGGATTGTCATTCTTGTCGTAGTCTTCTCTTTTGGCAGGATCAGCTGTTCGATTTCTCGTTTTGTTCTTCTGTGGTTCGATGTTGCATATTATTGCGTTTGCAACTGGAACAATCGTAAATGTAGCTGACGACCTGTCTTTATCGCCCTCAGTAGTCAACATCAGAGTTAGTTCAATGTGTGTGTATATATTTTTCTACATTCCCTTTGGGTTTACAAGATGGAACCCCCAATGCGTGTGCTTTGCATTATAGTCACCAGCTGCGATAAATCGCACACCTAGATTGAAAATCAAGGTGGGCAGAACACTGCAGCCAGAGTATTTGTGCCGCTGCTGGATTGGTAATTTGTGGATGCAGTAAATAATTCGTTTCATACCTGTAGGAGAAGTGGTGTTTTTGCGACTTCTAATTAATTAGCTTTGCTATCTGGATGACTCGTAGCGTAAGAGAGAGAGAGAGAGAGAGAGAGAGACATTATATCGTTATTTTTATCGTTTAGAAACTGTAAAAGTACAAGTTTGTTCCGTGAAACGCCATTTCCGTTCGAAAGAGATATCCGTAGCGGAGCCATACAATTGTAACGGCATAGTTCGTATGAGCTCTTAAATTTTGGCTTCCATGAACGTCATAAAGTCATTCATACTTTGCGATAGCATCATTACTTCAATTCCAATTGGCAACTGCTGCTCTTGCTGACGTATATTGCACTTTCATTCCCGATCTCAAAGCACTAGCGAACAAGACCCCAGGAATGGTATTTACAAGAAAAGAAATTGGGAAAATAAAAGATTTGTTTGGGGGAGAATTTGGAAGTTTAAGGTGGTATGATTACGCTGAGACAACACGTTTGTTTAAGCGGTTTTTCAGCTTCTTATAGACGACAGTCTGCTGTGTTTTTCGCTACAGATACTGCACTTTTTCACCATCTTATCTTGCTGATTTTTCGGGCAGTTTGCGGAGTCATCAGATTCGTTGCAAACAACGCAAACAGGCCTCGGAGTGCAGTTAGCTTTGGTGTGGTCGTATTCTTGGCAATTAGTACACTGGATTCTTACGCTTTTGCGATTTTTCCACGGGAATACTCCGGTGCAATACGAACTGTAACTTATAGATGGGAGGACTTTATTTCACTTTGGAGATTTTGCCTCTGGATCAATCTTAACCTTTAAGTGTGGTTGCGGTTCTCTGTTTTTGATTAAAAGGAGTCTGCCTTCTTTGAATCTGCATCTTTAGTTCATGTATATTTCCTTTTTATAGACTCGCTGGGTTTGTTTGTTTCAGCATCCGCTAGAACGGCATATCTATTTAAGTTAGGGGCCTTCATTGCCACGATAAGTTTTTGGTTCATTCCCAACATTTGTGTTTTAATTAATTCGACAGAACCAATTTCTCCATTAATTAGTTTGTGTACGAAGAACCAAGCTTGGTTCTACGATTAGAGAGATTCAATTCTATGCTGATGAGCCATGTATTGAGGACACAATATACAAGATCCATATTAAAGAATTGGACTAATAAGGGAAGTATATAGAGTCTTAGTAACGTAGGGATCGTCAAGTTCTTTTGAGCAGCGCTTTTTTAATCCCAGGAGTTTTGCGATTATTCGTGCCACTTATTATATTTTTATTAATTATGCACTTGTTTTTAACAAAAAAAAACAGGTTTTCATGCTTTACAGCGTCCTTTCGTCCTTTCCTATAATTGGATCACTCCAATTCACTTTACTATATATTTGGTTATTAAGTTGATCCAACTTTGTGAGGTTTCCCGGAACGCAGGCAAATCTTGTCCGTTCATTTCGACCGCACTTAAAATTGAATTGACCTGCTGCTTTTAAAACGCTCTTCGTTAAGAAGTTGAATGCACAATCCAGAAATACCACAAAACTCTCTCTTTCAAAGAAGTTCCAGAAATCCAACTTCTTCATCTGTGGACGTGATAAGCGCACTCATCAAGCGAGCTATTTTAGTTATAAACGCTATAATATTTCTCACATAGGAACCAAGCACATCAACCAGATCTCTAATGAACCGAGAAGACTTCAAATTTTGTTTTGATGGACAGTGCGCGTTCTGAGATACCTCTTATAGAAGAAATCGAGAGCGATGGGGACCCTCTGCGCATAGTAGGAGTAATAGGTGGCATCGCCAGCAGAGGAAGACTACATCGTGGGGAAGGTAGAAAAGCAGAGTTGCGTTGTTGAGGAGGGTTAGTAAAAGCTCTACGTGGACTGTTGCGGCTTAGCATGACCCCGCTAGAGAAATATTGTTAAGTCACAACAGCCGCCGGAATGAAGGACAGGCATGCATTTCTTTGAGACCGGCAGATTCACTTCATTGACGTCTATCATGCGCTGACCCGCTCCGTCGCAGCTTGTAATTGGCTGAGTGGTTGCCGTGGCAATTAATACAAAAGTAATTAGGCTGGGTGACTTGGCATTAAGGAGGCTATTTACACATCTAGCATAGACAAACGATTTGAGGCAGTAACTTTTGGAGTAATGGCAGCAATGTCATTATACTACGACAGGCAATTTAAATGGATAGTCCACTTGCATGCCTTGCCTGCATATTCTTATACTTTTCAGTGCATCATTATTAATAGGCGCCACTTTAAGGAATCGGTGGATATTGGTGTTGTGATGGCAACATAATATTTAAATTCAAGTAAACATACGCAATGTTCGACAGATGCAATAAAACCAATTCTGACACCTACTGAAATATTGCTAATCTTAAACTAAGGTGTACACTTCCACCATCAATAGATACGGAAAGACGAACCTTTTCCATTTGTCATAAAGGATATCCATTTCAACACCCAAAAAAGCCAACTCAAGAAAGAACTTACCAACCTCAACCCTAAAGGTTGGTACAGAAAAGATTTTCTTTGTGTCAGATGTGCTGGTAACTGGTAACCAGCAATTGATTTCAGCCAACCTTCAAGATGTGTAAGCTGCAATCTTGACCATGCTGCAAACCACAAAGTGTTTCGAGGGCTCAAATATTTCACAATATGACACATTGGACTCACAATTCGTTGATTCTGCTTTAAGCAAATATATCCCCAGTAGTTAAGGCCATCAACATCAGCAAGAATGGCAACGTTCAAGATCTGCGTGGCTGAGACAAATGAATATAATACAACCAAATCCAAAAATAAGAACAATGCAGTACGTTGTAACCGATTGCGCATTACTCGTTCATTTCGGAAAAGTATAGATTTTTATAATTTGTTGTCGTGGAGGTAAGCGTAAGCAGAAATTATCGGCTCGACTTATATATAACTGTCACATGTGATAAGGACTTTCACGGCTTAACCGTGGCAAGATACATAGATTTCATCGATTTGCCAAGACCCTTTCGGCATATCCAACAAATGTGCGATCTTTAGAAAAAGTCATCATTAAATTGAAAAAAACTTAACAGTTTTATTTTGCATATTCCAAGTCACAAGTCTCTAGCTTCAATAGCGATTTTTGATTTTAAAGTTTCTATTAAGTCTTGAAAACTTCATAATGATTATACTTTTAATTAAGAAGTGATTTAAAAAGTTAAAATTTATAGTGGGGGACCAGCGCAGCCGCTGAGTAAAGTGTGTGTGTGGGATTTTGTGTATGTATGTATGAATTCAAGGGTGTTTAAATGTAAGTAACGACAGCATATAACTACATTCAGGGTAGCTCCTAGTCGGACGCTCCCGATAAGAGCACTCCTACATGTTTATTCTTATTTATTAGTATTATTACACATAAAGCTACCCCACGTTCTCACTTATTTTATATTTGGGAGCATTCATAAAGACAAATATTTTTCACCTGTGTATGTTTTACATGGACATACTTAACATTGTGGGTCTAGCTTTTTTGGTCTCCGAGATATACTAAGAAAACCATATCTTAATATCGATATTAATACAATAAAATCTTAATGAAATTTTAAAATTAAATTGCGTTTTTTTTCATATTTTGTGAGATGCCATTCACTGCAAAGTACCTTACCTGCATCCCTCGCTTCTCTAGCACACTCATACATATCAACTTTTATATCAGTATTCTCCTCCGCAATTATTTCCCCAATTGTGATAAACCTTTCTACCGATATATTCAAGGAATGACCAATGTTTCCAAATGTTGACATAATTTGTTCGTTGTCGATATCACGAAGTCGAAAGCGCTGATTCTGTAAATATTAAATTATACACATTTATATAAATAAGTTGTTATAAATATAGCGGGACAAAAAAATTTACATAGTTATGCCTATTTATTTAAGTAGAAGCTGTTATTGATAAGCCTCACTAACATACTTTTGTTTGTATTCTGTGGAGTTTGAATTTGTTTACCCCACTAGATATATATTGTTTTTTGCGATTTCGCTAGTTATATGTTTTAATACCTACTATGCACATATTTAAAAAAAAAAAAACAACTAAGAACGTGCAGTCGGACGTACCGACTGCGTAATACTCGTTCACAGTACACAGAAGCTATTATTGTTATTTTGGGAAAATGTAGAATTTTTATATTTCATTCAACTATAGAGCACATTTGGGATATTCTTGAAAAAGGATTAGGAAACACAAATGACACCAGGAATTTGGGGAATAGTATGCGTCGATGTGGTTGATGGGGAAGTATCATCACTTAATGACATTGAAGCTGGGATCCCACAGGGTAGTGTCCTTGCTCCCACCGGAAAACGCCAATATCCTCACTCTCGTCTCTTTCGCTGATGATACTGCAATCCTTTCCAAAGCTAACTGTATCTACCAGGCAACGGATCAACTACAGGAATATCTACGAGTTCCAAATATGGGCATCCAAATGACGAATCGCCATCAACTGACAGAAATCAATTTGCAACACGTCGCCAGGAGTGTTCCTCGACCTACTCGACCACAAAGATAGATATCGCTACCGCGGAGTTCACCTTGATCGCAGACTCACTTGGAAAAAGCACATCACTGTTGTGTGCCACACAATGTGGCTTCTAACAGCAAAGAATCTCTGTGTATGACGACCTCGATATACAAGACACAACTTGCCCCTGTCCAGCGGTATGCGAACCAAATCTATGGAACGGCTGCATATTCTCACTGGAAGAGATTAGTGTCTTTCAAGCCAAGGTCCTAAGACTTATTACTGGAGCATGCAAGAGATTTGAAAGTCCCCATGGAAGGAGATGTTATGCAAGAGCAATCCCACAGCTACCTGAATCGACTCTTTGCCCTCCCTCATAGCTAGAAGCCTTTATAGAAGAAACTAATCGAGTGATAGGCTAAACTATAATAAAAAATAATATTATCCTCAACTCAAAATACAGGCAAGCGTAGCGCGAGCGAAAAAAGAAAAACGGTCGGGTCGTCACGGAAGCCAGACGTGCGTAGTGTAAACAGGAAAGAGCGCAGACATACGCGAGCAAGTGAAGAAAGCCCGCAACGCGAGAGTGAGTAGACATGCGCAGCGCGAGCATAAACCTCGGCATAAAACGTCCGTGTGTATGTAGACGCGGCGTTGTGAACTGAAAACAATAGCGAAAGTACGCCGTGTAGAGGCGCTAAAATTCCACAATCAGCTAAAGAGTCAATTTAAGAGAGTACTAGTGGCTTCAGAGCAATAGTGAAAACGTCGTAAGTATAGGGTAATAAAACAGTGCAGAAGGCCGATTAAGAGAACGATAAAACACCGTAGAATAAATAAAAGGAAATGAAAGCAAATAAACTGGATAATGTTTCATTTAATAATAGTAAAACTAATATCTGTATCTAGTTTACCCTAAGCCCACATTAATACTCGTAGACGCCGGTTGCACTTCGCCTCGGCTTTGAAAAGTTCACTGTCTTTGTCGATCGCAGTAGCGACACGAGCGGCAGTACGTGGGTAAAACATTATAAACATTAACATACGTAAACGTCATGGCCTATATCAGCCGTGGTTACCACCAGGGAGATAACTCGTGGTCGAAGGACCCGGAGGCCCGACTTTGGTAAAACTAGTGTTCGTAGACGTTGGTGGCATCTCGCCTCGTGACCTCGAGCCCGAGAAATAGTTCGCGGTGGATCCCAAGAGCACGGAAGTAAACGTAATCGTTCCCTACTAATTAGAGTGTTGCGGTACCACGACCCTGCACTATACGTAGCATCGGCTGTATCTTCGTGGTACTCATACGAGCGAACCCGAGGACCCGAACGTAGTAATCTTGCCCGGAGTTAACACGAGCCCCTCTTCCCTTTTTATACTACCATGCCCATTACAGCTTAATGTCTTGGCAACTTTTCAAATTACTTAAAAAGCTGTACCAGGTTAGACTGAGAATTGTACCCCGGCCTAGACACTACTTCACAAAATAAAAAAAAAGATTCTTAATTATAATTCATAAGAGCACGAAGGCTTCCTGTGCCTTTTTGACTGTTGTTTATAGAGTCTCGTGCAGAGAAGCCGCTGAAGTTAACAACGATGTCTTTGATAATTTCATATAACCTTGATCTGCGTATAATATACCCGAACTTAAAAAGCCTACATTCAGGTCTCTAGCTTTTGTTGTCGCTGAAATCAACGCGTTCATACAGACAGCCGTACGGATGAACGTACGGACAGACGGACATGGCTAAATTTATAGGGTCGAAGATGACTACTTCTACCTGTTACATACATTTGCATAAGAGCTATATACCCCTTTTCATTTTTAATGGGTTGTTCTAGTCGGGAGCGACTTGGACATACGCTGCGCACAGCTGCAACCTGCACACGTAACTCAGAAAACTAAATGATTAACTTCTGAACTAAGCATATGATATGATGTTATGAGGTTTTGTGAGCTTGAAAAGAGCATTCAAAACTATGTACAAACCAAAGCCCATACCTGTAGTTCATGAACCTGGTATATCATATTTGGGGCGAGTGGGGTTTGGTATTCCGAATATATTCGTGATCTGCGTGAACAAGAACATATTAAATCAAATTCGGTGGTTTGCTCACCGGGCCAAAAACCACATATTCATCAATAAGAAAACTAGACGGGTTATCGGCATTTTGAAATACCCTCACAGCTTAAATGAACCAAAAGCACATACCAAATTTATAATTCCTGCAACTTCCAAACCAAAAGGTCAATCACAAACATTTAAATGCATATTTGTAGATTTTAGTATTCACCTAAAAACAGGTATTATACACACAGCAGATACCGACTTGTAGACAAAAACAGAACAGATATTTTGCCATTTAAAATCTAACGTTCTCGAATTTTTTGATACAAGATCGCCAACAGCATTTCAGTATTATTGATGTTAGTAAACTGTGTGACGGCGGTGTCTTCAAATAGTTCCGCTCAAGCCAAGACTATAGAATCCTTTTTGCGCTTTATTGTAATCTTGGTATAAGCGAAAATGGCTTCTAATGGCAATCGTTTTTCAGCAAGTTTTTTAAAATTTTACAGAACTTAGTTTTATCCATTAGTCCATCAATGAATTCCAGTGGCCAACCCTGGTTGAAGACACACAGCCCAAATCCATTACAGTACCTATATGTGCTTGACTGTTGATTTGAGGTTCTCCTTACTAAGCTCTTTATTGCGTTTCCCCTATACATATGAAATGCCATTCAGCGCTCGATGACCCATTTTAGTTACTTTCGCTTTATACACCCAACTAACACTGAATATTGGATAATATTTGAAATGCAGACAGGGTAGTTACTAAAAAAATCAACAAAATGTACAGTTATTACACACAAGAAGTATTGAAATAAAATAAGTGCCTGGATGAAATAAGGTGTAAGCTCAAATTTTGCTGTTCAATTCCTTGTCTTATTTTTGCCGTGGAGAGGGGGAACATTAGCATATTATACCCTGAATCTATTAAAAATGGGTATAATGAATTTGGGAAAATGTATGTAACAGGCAGAAGGAGGAATCTCTGACACAATAAAGTACACATATTCTTGTTTCGCATCACTAGCCGAGTCGATTTAGCCCTGTCCGTCCGTCTGTCCTTCCGTCAGTGCATCTGTCTGTATGAATGCGTCGATTTCAGAGACAAGAAGAGCTAGAGCTCAGATAATGTTTATTGCAAATTGTCGATAACTCTTCTCGTTTTCTAATTATATTTAAGTAATCGGTTTTTTGACCCGGGCTTTCAGCATATTGCCAAAGCTATAAAAGCTAGAGCCACCAATGTTCGCCTCAAGCATACGCAGGTTATGAAAATCTTGCATTTCTGATAACTCACTCCATTCGTATATGAAAAAAACGCAATTCACTACATACTACAGACTTGTTAAGCCCTGAAAACGTCATTAATGTCGGCTCTTAGTTAAGAAATTATTTAGAATTTAGTTTCCATAGTGGTGGCGAAGCGGGCAGCTTGCATTTGCATGTGTGTGTGTGTGTGTGTGTGTGTGTGTGTGTATGCATGAGTGATTTTATGTATGTATGTATGAAAGCAAGTGGAATAAAATATATAGACAAGGATGAGGGTATCCCCTAGTTGGGCGCTCCCGAATAGAGCCGCCATACTTGTTTTTGCATGCACTGATTCTTAGACTGATGTACATAGTTGATGATGTACATAGTTACATTTACATTTTGGTGATCGACCTGTTAGTTCATGAATCCCAGCCATTTAATAATATTTGAGTTTGTTGGTTAATTTAACCTGTAAGTCACTATAGAAATTTCATAATGATGTTTTTGTTCTGATCATACTAGGTAACGGCCAAACTGTATTGTTTACCAAATCTATTTTTTCTGATACATATGGGGTTCATATGTCTAAAATCCACTTTGAAAATTTTTAAAATCTGTTTTTTTGTGGTTTTTTCAGAGGTGAGCCTGCATTATTGATCATAGCTCCAGAATGTCACAATCGAATTTAAAATTAAAAATTCAATACATTCAAAATTTGGTGACTAGCTCTAAAACTGTGGGAGATATAGCGATTTCTTAGGGCGGGGGCGCTGGGGGCATTCCATTGGGCGTAGCCGGGAAATCAAGGCCGCATTTTTTTGAGGAGATTACCAGCAATCTACATACCAAATTTGGTGACTCTAACTTAATATTGTGGGAAATATTCACATTTAATCGATTAGCGTATTGAGGTGTATCGACATGTTATCGATTTGCCAGCCTCCCAGTTAATTGGGAAGCAGATAACTATAAGTATATATCCAAAATTTCAAGTCTCTATCTTCAATAGCGGCGAGAAAAGCTTCGCTTATCCGGAAAGACAGATAGACAATCAGATGGACGACGATGAACTCCGATTTTGTTACCACCGCGTTCTATCGACGCTACAACCTTTTTCGCAGCGTCGAGAAACTAATAACCTCCATCGAGTTTGCCTATCAAAACGTTAGAGGTTTTAAATCTAAACTAACAAATCTCTATGTAGATAGCTTTTCTTTTGATTTTAATGTAATTGCTTTTACCGAGAAGTTGTTAAAGCCGGACATTTCACACTCGGCAATTTTTGCGTCAAAATATAGTTATTGTAGATGTGATCGAATTTCTCGTTCTGGCGGAGGTGTCCTTTAGCTGTTAATTCCGCTTTTTCATTTGACCATTCAGCTTCCCCCTTTGGACATTGAGCTCATCGGAGCAAAAGTATGTTTGCTAAATAAATAAATAAATGTATTTACATCACATTTTCTTACATTCCCCCTTTGTCCGATATGTCCATTTATTTACACCACCTTTTCGCCACCTTACTATACGATAGGGACCTTCTGGTTGTACTAGGAGATTTTATTCTCCCCGGCGTGGTTTGGTCCTCAGCTAAGAATTCAATTTTGTTGTCCGTAGTTTAGATTAATCCTGTGCGGAACTCAATAGACAGATCTCTTAATTTGATATTCGTGTTGGACTCGTCCAGCAATATTGTGCGCAGAACTGACCCGCTATTCAGACCTGAGGACCCTTTTCATCCTACTCTGGATATAGTCATTGATTTAAGTACTCCTATGCCTATTACGGTGCCAAAACTAACGAACCGTATTCATTGTTTTCGGAAAGCTGATTTCGATAAGCTTAATAATCTGTTTATGCATACCCACTGGTCCCAACAGTACAATTGTATCATTTTGATGTCTGCGTTCCTCTTCTATACCCAGTGAGGTCAAATCAGCCTTGGTTCTCACACGATTTACTAAGAATAAAAAGTGTTAAGTCGAGGTATTATACAAAATTTAAAGAATCGGGAAATCCAGGTGATTTCTCCAATTATGTAGTTGCCAGATCTAACTTGTCCTAACTAAATCTCACATCTTACAAAAATTATTTTTGTCGTTGTCGGATTCAGTTCTCCCAAAATTCACAGCAATTTTTTAGATTTGTAAATTCTAAACAAAAAAAATTGTGTATTTAGCCTTCTATGGTTGAACACATAAAAATGGATTGCTATGTTCTCGTAAAGCAGATGCAAATGAGAAATATTTAAATTTTTCGATACCTCCTCCCACTCGCCACCAAATATAAACAAGTAGGTGGCTCTGTCGGGAGCGCCCGACTAGGGGATACCCTGAACCCTGTGTTACACATACACATACACATACACAAAAACACACACACAGCCAAATTCACGCCGCAGGCAGTGCGTTTTTCTCAGCCGCTGCCCTTTGCCCTCACTATGGAAACTAAATTCGTGAATAACTTTTAAACTAAGAGTATGATCTTAAATAAATTTTTACTGTGTAATAAAAGCAAGCAAAAAGTAATAAACGCGTAATTATAGAATTATAGAATTATAGAATTATAGAATTATAGAATTATAGAATTATAGAATTATAGAATTATAGAATTATAGAATTATAGAATTATAGAATTATAGAATTATAGAATTATAGAATTATAGAATTATAGAATTATAGAATTATAGAATTATAGAATTATAGAATTATAGAATTATAGAATTATAGAATTATAGAATTATAGAATTATAGAATCGTTATAGTCGTATAGTTTGAGTCTCTAGCTTTTGTAGTTTCCGAGAACGCTGCGTTCATACTGACAGGGCTAGACCGACTCAGCTCGTCGTCCTGATCAAGAATATATATACTTTATGGGGTGTGAGATGCTTCCTTCTCCCTGTTACATACATTTGCACAAAACCATTATACCTTGATTTACCCATTTTCAATGGGTTCAGGGTACAAAAATACGCAGCACAAGTAGTACAAACTTGCGCTTAGGTTGTTAACTTAACAAGAACATTAAGATTTATGTAGAAACCAAAGCCCAATTCCACAGTATTTAAATTGTGTTAATTATAATTATTATTTTTATACCCAGAATCCATTGAAAATTGGTAATACAAGTATAATGGCTTTGTGCAAAGGTTTGTAACACGCAGAAGTAGGCGTGTCTAAAGTATATATAATCTTGATCAGTATCAGTAGCCGAATCGATTTAGCCATGTCCGTCTGTCTGTCCGTCCGTCTAGAAGCTAGAAAGCTGAACATTGACTTTTAGTACATAGATTTGAATGTTCTTATTAAGTTATTCACGAATTTAGTTTATATAGCGTATACAGCGTCGGAGAAAAACGTACAGCTTGTAACATGAATTTGTATATGTGTATTTGTGTATGTGCTTATGCAAGGGGTTTGAAATGTTTGTGAAGACAGGGTTCCGGGTATCCCCTAGTTGGGCCCTCCCGAACAGAGTATATGTTTGGGTGATATACACTATACTCTCGGGGTTCCATTAGATCTCAATGCTATGCAGTGAGAGCGAACGTCGGCTCGCACTTTTAGCAATCTTGCCCTCTCGGGCCATAAGAATGTGCGCAATCTTTCTCTGTTACGCTATTCGCACGAAATTCTCTCCAACCACTTGTTTGTCAATTTGACGACATATATATATATAAAATAAAAGCTAAAATTACCAAATTAATATATTGGTTCACTTTTTAGTACACGTTTTAATGCCATTTTTTAGCGTTGAGGACTTTATTGTGATCGGACATAGTCGGAAACAGAAAAACTAAGTACGAATTGTAAATATGATCTGAATGATCTAGTGGATTCCTTGAACATACATACAAAAAATCACAATACATAAACACAAAGGCTGTTGCGCAATTTACTCAGCAGTTGCGCCCAGCTTAGAAGCTATATTCCTGAATAACGGCTGAAATAAAGGAATGAAAGGAAATTGGGCCGAGTGAGGCGAGGTATCTAATATACGAAAAGTCCTTAGTCTGTGTATGCATCGCGAAAACATACTAAACTTAATTAGTTTAGTTTCGCAGATATGCTCAAAAAACCGGGTGAAACCGGACCGATAAGCGTTGATAATAAGAACACTGCTCTGCGTCTGGTACATACAAATTTAAAATTTGCACAAAACCATTATACCCTTTTTACCCATTTTCAATGTGTTCAGGGTATAAACATAAATGCTTTGATATTGATTTGTGTATAGTGTGGGCTGAGGGAAAAGGCACACCCATTACCTTAAGTACTCAATTTGCGGCGTGCGTGATTGTACACGTGCCTTTGGGTTTACATTTATTTGAGAAAGATAAATTGTTTCTTATGGCCGAGTCGGATATTGTATTATCAGAGACTGTCGACTCATTCCTGTTTTCTTTTAATGTTTATAAGACTAACTAGCTAACTAACTAACAACGATGCTCTATTATGCCCTTTAAAAAATGCATGATATAAGTTTAATATTTGCTACGGTTATCCACAAGGGTCGGTTAAGAACTTACATTAACATCAGGCGCTGACGGAGGTAGCCCATACATTTTTCTAGTGGTCTTTCGTGGTTAACTTCTTAAATTTTAAATTTGTAGATTAGACTTCACTCTATAATGCTTATTGATTTGATGCTTATTGATTTTTCGAAAACACTCATGAAATTTTTAACGTAAAGAGTTTGTCACTTTTCGAATTACTGATTTTTTTATTTCCCGGTAAAGAAATTACTGTTTATTATTTAAAAGCAAACTTTAATTTGTTTATGTACATTCATTTGTATGTCGAAAATTACATACGGGCCACTGAAACAACTAACAACGATGCTCTACACACATACACCCATACAAACGTTATTTCATAAATTGTATTGCGCACACAAACCTTCTGCGCAGATAATAACTTAGAGAATATGAACATTTGATACACAACTACAGTTTTTATTTAAAAATAGTAACACATGTTACTGAATTTTTGTTTTATTTACAATTACAAAAGTCCAATTTAAATTTCATAATATTTTTAAGATAAATTAAAATTTTGAGCTAAAAGAATAAAATAATTTTTCATAGCATAATCATAATATTTAAAATTTTCGATTTCAAAAATATCAAAAAATATATTTGTTGTCATTTTTGTCATTGGTTTCATTTGCAAATAAATAAATAACTCTTAATAAGTGCTGTCGCAACCACAAAAATTCATATGAATGTAAAAATATAAATAAAAGTGCGTGCATTCTATTCCAAAAGAATTTTTCTTGCAAGCGAACCAGCATTTAGGTTCCCTCCGCACCAAAAATCATTAGTAAAAATCTTAACTTTAATGTCAAAGTGGCGAACCCTTTACATGTATACATCGCAAAACTGTTGAAACGAAAGGGAAGCAGGTGACCACAAAATTAAAAATGTTTTCACACATATGTTGGTGCTTGAGCTTAAAAACTTACATATGTACATACATTTTGTTGATCTTTGAGGGTAAGGAGAAAGTCAAGTTTGACAAAAAAAATCGCGATCTCACTCGATGTCTCAAACCAAACAACTTGCTTACTCTCCAGCTATCTGAGAGTGTCAGCGAAATGAGGACTCGAGCGATACCGAAGTCACAGAAAACGCGCGACGTTTTTTGTTCTTGATGTCCCATCTTCATTTGGTGAATGATTGTACACAATCAGTGTTTCTGCAACATGTTTGGAACATTGTTGATATTATATATAATTTACTTCTTTTGAGCATAACCTGACGAAAGTTGTGCGCCTATAAACAAGTGAGGCACAAGAGTTAGGGATGCCCGACTAGGGGATATCCTGAACCCTGTCTTTACAGACATTTTAACACCTTGCATTCATACACACATACACAGAATCACACACACTCACACAAACCCATGCCGCAAGCTGTGCGTTTTTCTCAGTCGTTGCGCTTGAACGCCACTATGCAAGCTAAATTCGTGAATAGCTTTTCGCAATATTGTTAACCTGCGTATGCTTCACAAAAACGTCTGTCCGTCTAGAGACATTGAAACATAGAGAGAAACAGAGACATAAACTTTTCGACAATAAATTCTGCAATACCATACACAGTACGAGTTAAAAATAGTTTGTCGATATTTTGAATCGTTTTATTAATATCGATAATAATTGACTTTTATGTTTCTAGCTTTTGGAGTTTCCGATATCGCTGCGTTCACACAGCCGGACAGACGGAAAGACACACGTACAGATGGACAGAGCTCAATCGACTTAACTCGTGGTGCTGATCAAGAATATATATGCTTTATGGGATCTGAGATGCTTCCAAGAAGAATATTTCGGATTTTGGATATCTCTCTCTATTCGCAGATATGCAAAAATATGAAATAGGAAAGAATCACAGTTCCTATGGACTTGTGCTTTGGTTTGTAGATAGATTTCAAACCTCTTGTTAAGCCCGGAATATTTCATCAAGATCATGCTCTTTGTTTAGAAGTTATTCACGAATTATGTATTTTTATAAGACTTATATATTTTTAGCTTTATCGACAGAAAATATATCTTGGATTTGGGAGACTATAATGTGTTTGTTTTTGACGAATTTAGCTACAGCTACCGAAGATTTGCTGTCTGTGTAGATGACATTCTTTTGTTTTACCGCGTAAATGGTTGCCTGCAAAATCGCGTAGGTTTCGGCTGTGTATATGGAGCAAAAGTTGGAAATCCAGGCAGACGATAGTATTGTAGTACAGTTTTGGACAACAGCATAGGCAGTGGTAGCAGCTGATTTGTATTTGAAGACTTTCTGGTAAGATGTTGGGTTGATGTAGTTTTTTCTGCGGATTTCCAGCTCAGTTATAAATGAGTTAAGAGGCTACTAGCCACGGGGGATTCCTGTTTGTTTGTAGAAGGGTAGATTCGAAATCTAAGTTCATGTTACGAGCTAATTGTAGGTATTTAATGATCAATGATTGTTTTTTTTTTTTTGCCTTTTTTTCGTTAGCACCGCAACACCAAGTGTTGATGGCTTCTAAGATATTCTTAAATGTTGTGTTTACTGTCTTTGTGTTCTTGTTTTTTGAGAAATTTAATATATCATCGGCATATAGCTTGTGTTCCACGTGGTTATGCTGCTGATTTTATTAAAAGCCATTATGAAAAGTGTTACCGATAACGGGGAGCCCTGAGGTATTCCGTTGAACAAGATATATGGATTTGAGTAGGTGTTGTGTAGTCGGACTGAAAATTTACGGCTTGATAGGATTGACTTACTAATATGGTTAATTTTGATACCAACTTTCATCTTGGCTATTTGACCCAAGACCGTGTGTATATCACATTACCCGCTTAGAAATATTTTTTTCGAAAAACTTTCCAGGACAATGTATAAGCGCGATAGGTCTGTCGTTAGTAAGATCTGTGGGGCATTTGTTAAGCTGGGGAATTCCTATGACGGCTGAAAATTTCTAATACTGTGGAAAAATTGCATGCTCAAAAATGTTATTAAATAGTTAAATAATTATTGCTTCCAGTCTTTCCGAAAAGTTTTGTAATATAGGGTAATATATTTGATCTATTATATTTATTTTATCTAATTTATTTTATCTAACACCTCTATATTCAAGTTTTTCTATATTTTTTCTATCATCTGAGCGAGTTTCGCAGGTCTTATTGTAAGCTGAGTTGAATATATTGTTTTTCCCTTGGTTAAGGTTAATATTAAAGTTACAATCGAGGGAATAGTCCGACGAGGAGTTTGCAAATACCTTGGCGATTTCTTTGTGGTCCTGGATTGGACTGTTAGGGCTATTTATTAGGGTGATATTGGCTTTAACTGATGTACCAGCAAACCCTTTAATATTACACCAAATTTGTTGGGGAGTTTAATGGGTTTATAGTTTCACTAAGCTTTTTAAAGCTAGTACCTTTTCTGTCACGACATTTTGAATAATAACACTTAATTTTATGTCTATTTAATAAGGTTAACAAGGGTTTGTCTCTTTCCTTTTCTCTATGACGCATTAGTTCACTGTAAATTTATTAAGATACTGTTGTTTGCGGAATATTATAATGGGCTGCCATGCGGATGATTTTTTGAATGCGAGCTGTTTCTTTATTTATGCTTGGTCCTATTGTTAGTTGCTCTGTTGTTTTTTCCCGTAATGTTCGGTACTTTGGCCAATTTGTGTGATCGGCAGAGAATTTACTTTGAAATTGACTTTTTCGTTTTTGAAGTGTGACAACTGTTGTTTTTAAAGGAAAATGATCACTGATATGAAAGCTATCGAGAGTGAAGGAGGTAGAAGATTGAACGAGCAAATTGTCAGATCCACATGGGTAAATGTTTGATGGGTAGAAAAAAGGGTTGGTTTTCCATCATTTATACAGCAGAGATTATGGGTAATAAGAACATTTTCAATTATTTTTTCTCTGTGATTGGAACGAGAAGATCCACAAAAGGGGGCTCCAGGCGTTGAAGTCACACATGATGATTACAGGAGTTGGGAAACTTTATCGCTATGCAAGCTTATTCATTAATGCAAAATTGTTGGTAAGTTGATATGTATAATTTAACAAACGTTATTTTAAGCCCGATGTATATTCTATGGCCAGGTCCGAGATATTTGATACTATTTGCGTTAATTGATGTGGGATACTTTTGTTAATTAAGAAAGCTTTTCTCTGCTTATTATTAATATGTGGTAAGTTGTGGAAATAATGTGTATATGAGTTTGCGGGAATTGCGCTGCTGTTGTGTTTTGTTTGTGTTTCTTTTAATGCAATTAAATCAGTGTTACCTGCATATCTAATAAACTATTTATTAGACCGAGTGGGTTGATGTGTCATTCGTTGTTTTTATACCTGGACGCATTGAAAATGGATAAATCAGGGTGTAATGGTTTGTACATAGATTTAAATGCCCTTGTTAAGCCCTGAAAGTTTCATTAAGATCGTACTCTTAGCTTAGAAGCTATACAGGAATTTAATTTCCATAGTGGGGGCCAAGCGCAGCAGCTGTTCACTGCGTGCAGCCTTTGTTTACATGTGTGTGAGTATGTGTGATTGTGTGTATGAATGCAAGGGGACTGAAATGTATGAAAACACACCGTTCAGGGTTTCCCAGTCGGGCGTTCCCGAATGGAGCCTTCTCACTTGTTTCGCTTCAAGCGCACAAGAGATGGGTTAATTATTTGTTACAATTTAGTGGAACAGGTTTTTTATACTCGTTCACGAAGTGAAACCAGTATATTGGTTTTGTGCAATGTCCGTCATGCTGTAAGTCCGTCTGTCCGTCTGACCATCTGTCCGTCTGTCCGTATGAACGCAATATTTTTCGACGCTATTGAAGATAGAGACTTGAAACATGGCATATACTTGTAGTTATCTGCTTCAGACAAAGTGCTAAGATTTTTGTGCTATTGAATAAAGAGACTTGCAATATTAGATATATACTTGTAGTTTTTTTTTGTGCCACGCCCACTGGGAAGCTGGCAAACCGATAACATGTCAATACACCTCAAATCGCAAATCGATTCACCAGAGTCACCAAATTTAAAAGGTAGATTTGTGGTGAGCTCCTTTAAATAAGGGTACACAAATTTCCCGTCCACGCCCACCCACGCCCACTCCCGCCCCCGCAAAATCTCCCACATATTAGATCTAGAGTCACCAAATTTTAAACGTAGATGGCTGGTCACCCCCTTTAACGATTCCTAAAAAATTTCCCGGCCACGCCCACTCCCGCCCCCGCAAATCGCGAAAAGCTATATCTCTCACAATTTTGGAGTCACAAAATTTGGCAGACAGTGTTTGGGTGACCTTCTCTTAAGATCGAGCCGAAAAATGTTGGCCACCCTCACCCCCGCCCCTACGAAATAAAAAAATTCTATATTTTTCCAAAATAATAATAACTACTTCCGTGTACTGTGATCGAGTATTACACAGTCGGTTACGTGCGGCTGCAACGTTCTTACTTGTTTGGTTTTGTTTAATGAAAAAAAGTTGTTTTTGGCATCGTTTGCGGTGGTAAGAATATGTGTGATTCTTGGAAGAGCGGTTTCTTGATTTTTAGTTTGCTTTAGCATTTGGTTTTCTTTTTCTTGTTTAACAATGTTGCTGGCAGCCTCTGCATAGGTAATGGGATTGGTTTGATTGGTTTACAGATAAAAAGGTCTGCTTGGCTTCTTTATAAGTGAATTTAGTTTGACATTAGTTCTTTAATATATGAGTCCTTTCTATGGATAAAAGCCTGCCATCCATATCCTTGTTGATTAGTTGTAGGGCGAAGGATTGCGAAGCACGTGCATTCATTTAGTAAAGAGTTTTCATGCCTTAAAAAAATAGGACAATAGACAAACATAAACATGTGTAAGTATAAGTATGCGTGCATTCGAGTTGAGCGTGGGCCTTTTCTTTGGGGAACGGTCTGAAATAGAGATTAACAATTCAATAAAAGACAGTATACAGAATATACAGAAGTTATTATTGTCATTTTGGAAGAATATAGAATTATTCTATTTCGTATGGGCATTTTTTGGCTCGATCCTCAGAGCAGATCACCAAAACTCTGTCTGCCAAATTAGATGATTCTAGCTTTATTGTCACCGATACCAAGCAAGCGCTTGTTATCGCGGGTACCCAGGCAATATGCCATCCACCTCCCGCCCAAATCTATGGGCCTCGAATGATCCAAAAATACCATCCAAATTACGATTAGACGCTCCGATTAGAAGTTATGGGCATTTGAAAATGTACCTTAAAAATATTTATTAAAGTTGACATTTTCCATATCTATGGGCCTTGAATGATCCAAAAATACAATCTAAATAAAATACCATCTAAAATTATTCCACTGAATGGTTTTGTAGGGGTTAGGCGGCTTACGATCGGCTTATGATGGCAAATAAAACTCTATTCGATTTGTGATTATAACACATTTAAAAATACTTCAATATTCGTTGTTAATCGAACTGTACATATTTATGTCAGAAATAATATTAATTGTCGAACGCTTCCGATGCGACTTCACTCTGTTCATGCTCAAAACGCACTCTCTCTTAGGCTACCAACTTCATTCTGTCGAGAGCACAGCAACATCAATCATGTTTGATGTTGCCAACGAATTGTCCAATTCAGGGATGTTGGAGCACCACGGTTTCGTCTTGTCCGCAGCATATACAGAACAGAAAATCTGCATACCAGGGATGCCTTTAATAACATAGCGACCATTGCGCAACGTCTTGGTTACTTGATACGGCCACCGATACAGAGGCTCCAATTTTCGGGATTCACCAGTAGCTGGCTCATTCTGCACTACAACCAGGTCACCCATGAAATAATGAACGGGTTAGCATGTTTACCGTCGAATCTCTTCTTTCATTTGGCACGTTCTCAGGCGATGTTCGATGACTCAATGTATTTCGCATGTTCGAAAAGATCATCGTGTATGGCGGCAGTCAGATGATTCTGGATAATATCGTTGATCTTAAAATTAAAGACAAGCTCGTTCGTGACGTTGCGTTGCGAATTCACAGTCCATTGCAAAAGTCGTAGTGTCAAATCCCAATCTTTGGGGAATTCGTGGGTCGTACGTATAAAGTCGTACAAGGTCGTATGTACAATTCGCCACATGACCGCATTTGGCACCACAAATCTCGTTGAACCATCTATTTTACGATATAATCGATGATTATTTATCACGTAGTCTTGTCGTATCTGCTTGATTTTCTCATTAACTTGTTGCCCTCGCAGAACACTAACAATTTCTAGCAGTTTTGGATCTTGTAATTGCATCGTCAGAAGCCAGTCGTCGGCATCTATAGTAATAGCTTCAACTATCTCTTCTAGGGACTTCGTTGGATTCAGATCCAGTGCCCGGCTCATAGCATCGACATGAGCCATTTTAGTACCTTCTCGATGAACAATTTCGCAGTCATAGTCAAGTATACTAAACCACCATCTTGCTATTTTGGGTATGAGCTCCTTATTTGATTTATCTTTTGCAGTAGCAGAGCAATCCGTGACGAGACGAAATGATTTTCCAAGTACATAAATTCTGAACCTTTTTAATGTTTCGACCACAGCCAATATTTCCAACCCGTAGCTGTGATAACGGCTTTCAGTAACATTACAATGGCGGCTGAAATAACAAACGGATTTCCAGTTGGTTTTGTCCGATTGCACAAGCGTCGGTGTGAACTTCATGATGTGCTTTGAAATCATATAATGCAAGCACTGGTACGTAACATAATTTGTCTATGAGTTTCTTGACAGCCTGATGGTGCACCTCTGTTAATGCAAAAGGTGTTTCTGATTTACGAATCAATCGTGTCAATGGCCTTGAAATCATGGAATAGTCCTCGACAAATTTTCGAAAAAACCCAGTGAGCCCTAGGAAACGCCTGTCTTCGGTTACATTCGTGGGCATATTAACATTTCTAATGGCACTAATTTTATCTTCTCCCGGCGTTATACAATTCTTGATATGCCCCAGGAAGGTAATTTCCTTTTGAAGAAACCTACATTTATCGAAACGTAGTTTTAACCCACTTTCCTTCAATATTCCAAACATTCTCTCTAAATGTTCAATTCCCTCGTTAATTGTTCTACTCGGTATTATTACATCGGCCAAGTATGACAGAACCTCTCCGCGATTCATTCGACTAATTACTTTATTCATTACACGTTGGAACACAGACGGAGCGTTGACCAAGCCAAATGGCATTCTGTTAAATTCATAATGCCCATCTGGACTAACGAAAGCTGTGTATTTCTTTGATGGTTCATTAATTTCAATTTGATAATAACCCATGCGAAGATCTAACTTGGTGAAATATTCGTTACCAGACAATTGGGCAAACAGATCTTCTAAATTCGGCATAGGGAACGGTATTTTGGTCGTGATTGTATTTAATCGACGATAATCGACACACATGCAATATTCTCCATTCTTTTTATTAACCATGACAATTCCAGATGCGTATGGCGAATTGGACGGTCGGATAATGTCACATTCTAATAATTCCGATATCATATCAGCAATGATAGGTCTTTGGGAGAAAGGCACACGATATGGTTTTGTATATATTAAAACATAATGAACATTTTCCGAGGTCACTATTTTTATTTGCAAAGCAGGCTGCGTTTCGCGTAAAAGCTTTTTCTATTATTTCATTTACTACGACTTGTAGATTTTCATCTGCGCCCGTTTTCAATATATTTTCCACGAAACATTTGTTACCGAGAATTATTAATTTATTATCGTTTCGACACAGAATATCTTTTCCCAATAAAACGTTTTCTGAAATAAGACCGTCATCTACTAAAAGCATTTCAACATCATAAGTGTTCTCATCAATGACTAATTTTGCACCAAGCATTTGATTGCAAAAGAATTTTCCACCGCCAAATCCATTTAGAGTCACCGCGCAGCGTTGCGAGACACCTACTCGATTGGTGAACGTTGTTCGAATAACAGTTCTAGAACTACCGGGGTCTACAAATGCGTTTGTTTCGTTGCCATTACTCGAAATGACTTGTCCTCTTGTCCTCTGTCCTCTTTTAGCTTAGCTCTTTTAGCTTCTCATCAATTTTGTTTATCTGTGAGCCTGATTTCTGGGAAATTTACAGCGTCATGCGTAGTACGATTACAGACCGTACATCGTGGTTTTCGTTGCGGCTCTGGGCATTTAGAAGCATAGTGCCCGATTTTCTGACAGTTATAAAATTTTATCATATTTTCCCCCTTTTCGTCATTTTGCCGCTTTGTCGTTAAGATATCAGAACGTTGTCTGGGGGACATGATATTTTCTCTCTTCCTAACTATGGTCGGAGTATGTTTAATTTCGTTGTGGGCGCTGTACGTTAATAATAAATGGTTACAGGATATGTAATGATTTCATATCTTTCTTTTCAAATCGTAATCATTAATTCCGTTTATTATATGTGTTGCAATTGCCGAATCTGATAACTCACCCTTTTTACCCATTGCCAGCATCTTATAATAATACTCCTGGGGTGATTCGTTAGCTGCTCTCCGTGCTTTTGACATTTTAACGTGGATATCAGCTGCGTTTTCGATGCATGGGAAGTCACTCAAAAATTTCTCAACAAATTCGGTCCAAGATTGAAAGATACATTCGTTGAATCGACCCAATATTTCGCCCGTCCTTGCATTTGCAATGCGACTATTTCCTTTACATTGTCATACGGATTCCAATTGTTCGTGTTATTTGCATATACGCTGTTACAACCGTTGTTATTGTACGTTTTATATGGAAAATTGTCCATATGCGATTTAACTCTACCCGAATTATCTGGAGCGTGAATGTTTGTATTTAAATTCGTGGTATTACCATTGGCAACATACATATTTGAATTAACAACATGTTGCTGATGCAATGCAACATTTATGAAATGTTCTTGATCGTGCGTTTGAAGCTTGGATACATTTACGTTAGGCTGGATATGAGACATATGTGAATTGAAAACATGTTGCCGAGACGTTGCAACACTTGTCAATTCGTTTTGCACTTGCAGCTGAGACGATGCTACATTTACGTTAAGCGCGTACATATGTGAACCAACAACATGCTGCCGAGACGTTGCAACATTTGTCAATTCCTTTTTCACTTTTTGTACTCGTTTTGTTAATTTGCCATATTTGCACTAAGTAATCCCACTTCTGACTTCTCAAGGGATGGTTTTGTAGGGGTTAGGCGTGTTGGGATATAGCGGCTTATGATGGCAAATAAAAGTCTATTCGATTTTTAATTATAATACATTTTAAAAATACTTTAATATTCGTTGTTAATCGTACAGTACATATTTATGTCAGAAATAATATTTATTCGTTGAACGCTTCCGATGCGACTTCACTCTGTTTATGCTCAAACCGCACTCTCTAATCGACTCCGCACTTCATTCGCTCGAGAGCACAGCAACATCAGTCATGTTTGATGTTGCCAACGAATTGTCGGGTGACACATATGAATGGGCCTCGAATGATCCAAAATACCATCCAAATTGCGATTAGACGCTCCGTTGAGAAGTTATGTGCATTTGAAAATTTACATTAAAATTATTAATGGAACTTGACATTTTCCATATGAATGGGCCTCGAATGATCCACAAATACAATCCAAATTGCGTTTAGACGCTCCGCTTAGAAGTTATGGGGATTTCAAAATGTACATTAAAATTATTAATGGAAGTTGACATTTTCCATATGAATGGGCCTCGAATGATCCAAAATTATTAATAATTTTCCATATGAATGGGCCTCGAATGGTCCACAAATACCATCCAAATTGCGATTAGACGCTCCGTTGAGAAGATATGGGCATTCAAAAATTTAAATATAAATTATTAATGGGAATTGACATTTTGCAGTAGCAGAGCAATCCGTGACGAGACGAAATGGTTTTCCAAGTACGTAAATTCTGAACATTTTTAATGTTTCGACCACAGCCAATATTTCCAACCCGTAGCTGTGATAACGGCTTTCAGTAACATTACAATGGCGGCTGAAATAACAAACGGATTTCCAGTTGGTTTTGTCCTGAGATTTCAATAGAACTCCTGCCAGTCCGATTGCACAAGCGTCGGTGTGAACTTCATGATGTGCTTTGAAATCATATAATGCAAGCACTGGTACGTAACATAATTTGTCTATGAGTTTCTTGACAGCCTGATGGTGCACCTCTGTTAATGCAAAAGGTGTTTCTGATTTACGAATCAATCGTGTCAATGGCCTTGAAATCATGGAATAGTCCTCGACAAATTTTCGAAAAAACCCAGTGAGCCCTAGGAAACGCCTGTCTTCGGTTACATTCGTGGGCATATTAAAATTTCTAATGGCACTAATTTTATCTTCTCCCGGCGTTATACAATTCTTGATATGCCCCAGGAAGGTAATTTCCTTTTGAAGAAACCTACATTTATCGAAACGTAGTTTTAACCCACTTTCCTTCAGTATTCCAAACATTCTCTCTAAATGTTCAATTCCCTCGTTAATTGTTCTACTCGGTATTATTACATCGGCCAAGTATGACAGAACCTCTCCGCGATTCATTCGACTAAATACTTTATTCATTACACGTTGGAACACAGACGGAGCGTTGACCAAGCCAAATGGCATTCTGTTAAATTCATAATGCCCATCTGGACTAACGAAAGCTGTGTATTTCTTTGATGGTTCATTAATTTCAATTTGATAATAACCCATGCGAAGATCTAACTTGGTGAAATATTCGTTACCAGACAATTGGGCAAACAGATCTTCTAAATTCGGCATAGGGAACGGTATTTTTGTCGTGATTGTATTTAATCGACGATAATCGACACACATGCAATATTCTCCATTCTTTTTATTAACCATGACAATTCCAGATGCGTATGGCGAATTGGACGGTCGGATAATGTCACATTCTAATAATTCCGATATCATATCAGCAATGATAGGTCTTTGGGAGAAAGGCACACGATATGGTTTTGTATATATTAAAACATAATGAACATTTTCCGAGGTCACTATTTTTATTTGCAAAGCAGGCTGCGTTTCGCGTAATAGCTTTTTCTATTATTTCATTTACTACGACTTGTAGATTTTCATCTGCGCCCGTTTTCAATATATTTTCCACGAAACATTTGTTACCGAGAATTATTAATTTATTATCGTTTCGACACAGAATATCTTTTCCCAATAAAACGTTTTCTGAAATAAGACCGTCATCTACTAAAAGCATTTCAACATCATAAGTGTTCTCATCAATGACTAATTTTGCACCAAGCATTTGATTGCAAAAGAATTTTCCACCGCCAAATCCATTTAGAGTCACCGCGCAGCGTTGCGAGACACCTACTCGATTGGTGAACGTTGTTCGAATAACAGTTCTAGAACTACCGGGGTCTACAAATGCGTTTGTTTCGTTGCCATTACTCGAAATGACTTGTCCTCTTGTCCTCTGTCCTCTTTTAGCTTAGCTCTTTTAGCTTCTCATCAATTTTGTTTATCTGTGAGCCTGATTTCTGGGAAATTTACAGCGTCATGCGTAGTACGATTACAGACCGTACATCGTGGTTTTCGTTGCGGCTCTGGGCATTTAGAAGCATAGTGCCCGATTTTCTGACAGTTATAAAATTTTATCATATTTTCCCCCTTTTCGTCATTTTGCCGCTTTGTCGTTAAGATATCAGAACGTTGTCTGGGGGACATGATATTTTCTCTCTTCCTAACTATGGTCGGAGTATGTTTAATTTCGTTGTGGGCGCTGTACGTTAATAATAAATGGTTACAGGATATGTAATGATTTCATATCTTTCTTTTCAAATCGTAATCATTAATTCCGTTTATTATATGTGTTGCAATTGCCGAATCTGATAACTCACCCTTTTTACCCATTGCCAGCATCTTATAATAATACTCCTGGGGTGATTCGTTAGCTGCTCTCCGTGCTTTTGACATTTTAACGTGGATATCAGCTGCGTTTTCGATGCATGGGAAGTCACTCAAAAATTTCTCAACAAATTCGGTCCAAGATTGAAAGATACATTCGTTGAATCGACCCAATATTTCGCCCGTCCTTGCATTTGCAATGCGACTATTTCCTTTACATTGTCATACGGATTCCAATTGTTCGTGTTATTTGCATATACGCTGTTACAACCGTTGTTATTGTACGTTTTATATGGAAAATTGTCCATATGCGATTTAACTCTACCCGAATTATCTGGAGCGTGAACGTTTGTATTTAAATTCGTGGTATTACCATTGGCAACATACATATTTGAATTAACAACATGTTGCTGATGCAATGCAACATTTATGAAATGTTCTTGATCGTGCGTTTGAAGCTTGGATACATTTACGTTAGGCTGGATATGAGACATATGTGAATTGAAAACATGTTGCCGAGACGTTGCAACACTTGTCAATTCGTTTTGCACTTGCAGCTGAGACGTTGCTACATTTACGTTAAGCGCGTACATATGTGAACCAACAACATGTTGCCGAGACGTTGCAACATTTGTCAATTCCTTTTTCACTTTTTGTACTCGTTTTGTTAATTTGCCATATTTGCACTAAGTAATCCCACTTCTGACTTCTCAAGGGATGGTTTTGTAGGGGTTAGGCGTGTTGGGATATAGCGGCTTATGATGGCAAATAAAAGTCTATTCGATTTTTAATTATAATACATTTTAAAAATACTTTAATATTCGTTGTTAATCGTACAGTACATATTTATGTCAGAAATAATATTTATTCGTTGAACGCTTCCGATGCGACTTCACTCTGTTTATGCTCAAACCGCACTCTCTAATCGACTCCGCACTTCATTCGCTCGAGAGCACAGCAACATCAGTCATGTTTGATGTTGCCAACGAATTGTCGGGTGACACATATGAATGGGCCTCGAATGATCCAAAATACCATCCAAATTGCGATTATACGCTCCGTTTAGAAGTTATGTGCATTTGAAAATTTACATTAAAATTATTAATGGAAGGTGGAATTTTCCATATCTATGGACCTCGAATGATCCAAAAATACCATCCAAATTGCGATTAATCGCTCCGTTGAGAAGTTATGGGCATTTGAAAATTATTAATGGAAGTTGACACCTTCCATATTTATGGACTGCGATTGATCCAAAATACGACCCAAAGTGCGATTAGACGCTCCGTTTAGAAGTTATGGGCATTTGAAAATTTACAATAAAATTATTAATGAATGATCCAAAAATATTTATAATCGTTCATATGTATGGACCTCGAATGATCCAAAAATACCATCCAAATTGCGATTATTCGCTCCGTTTAGAAGTTACGGGCATTTGAAAATGTACATTAAAATTATTAAAGGAAGTTGACATTTTACATATCTATGGGCCGCAAATGTTCCACAAATACCACCCAAATTGCGATTAAACCCTCTGTTTAGAAAATTTACATTAAAACTGGTAATGAAAGTCGACATTTTCCAGATCTGTAGGCCTCGAATGATCCAAAAATAATTGCCATATTACAATTAGACGATCCGCTTAGAAGTTATGGGCATTTGAAAATTTACATTTAAATTCTTAATGAAAGTTGACATTTTCCATATCTATGGTCCGCGAATGATCCAAAACTACCAGTTATGGGCATTTGGCATTTTCCATATCTATGGGCCGCGAAGTTATCGGCACATGAATACGGATCGTGAAGTATTGGAGTATCCAAAAACTTGTTTGCCACTTCCTTCAATGACAACAAGTTCTCGGGAGCGCCCGTGCCTTTACATACATTTATGCCCCTTTGCATCCATACATGATTTGAAAAGTACAGTAAGCAGCTTGCTGGACGGGCTAAATCTATCCCCCATCGGGTCAGTGATTTCCGTCTCTGTCTCTTTTCTCCTATCTATCTATCTAATTCCAATTATTATAATTACTAGTTACGAATACTGTTTTTGTCACTTTCCTCATTATTTTGTTTATTTATAAGATTAGAGGTAAATCTTAGAATTTGGGCTTACTACTAACAGCCTTCTCTTTAGCTGTAGATTTCCTTAACGTCACTGACAACAATCATCTGTGATTATGTAGGGGTATATCTAGACGGACAGGCAATGATGTTATGAGAATTGTTTCTAATTCTTTTAGGCTTTTAGCTTCTAATTGTTTGTGATTTCTACATTTCGCTTAGGTTAACACTCGATTTGTCAACCTATTAAATAAATAAATAAACAAAAATAACTAAATTCTTGTGAAACTTCTAAGCTACTAGCACGATCTTAATTACATTCTCAGCGATTAATAAAAACATTAAACGTAAACATTATCGTTGTAAAACCAATGCTTTAATATTTTTAATTAAAAGTGTGTTTAACTGATTAAGAGATATATTCATTAGCTTTCAGTAATCGCTAAGCTTTCAAAAATCGGTTGTAAAATTCTCGAGTAATAATAAATCAAACAGAAGGTTTGGTAATCTATACAAAAACATGTATGAACTTTGCAGTCGTAAATCACCGACTGCGTAATAATCGATCACAATACACAAAAATTATTATTCGTACTTTGGAAAAATATAGAATTTTTATAATTCGAAGAATAGGGATAGCCAACATTCCTTGGCTTGATGTTAAGAGGAGGTCACCAAAACAATATCTGCCAATTTGGTGACTGTAGCTCGAAAACATTGGTAGGTAATACTGTGGAGGATATACAAGTTAACTAAAGTCAACCGGACAGAGTCAGTGACCGGCTGTCCGAAGACCATGCACCGGCCAAATCGCTGACACAGCATTTGACCGGATGCTCGTGCATAGCCGGCAAACACAGCACTTTTGCGTGGCCGCTATGAGTTCTGTTAGCTTTACGTCAACATTTTAAGTTCAGTTCTGTTTCGCATTTGATTGAGTAAAGAGCATACTGCTCATGATCATTACTCCGGCAATCTGCCGTTTCTGAATTATTATCAACATACCCTGTCTGAGTCTCTAGGCCAGCGGGTGATGAAGGGAAGTCAACCTTCCATCATAATCGTCATAAATTAGTATTTGGACAACAACTTCAGTTGGATTTGCTAATCTAACAAGACTGCTGCGCGGGAGGCAGCAAGTACCAATACGGCCATTAATAACCTGAGCGGCAACCTATTGGCGGGACAGTTTTGTGACGAGTCTCTAGCTTCATCTCTACAGTTCGGCGAAATAGTGCGATCAGCCACGATCGCCCCTCTCGCATCCACAAGCCGGTGGTGCAGCACTCATCAGCGGGGCAACATTGTGAACATCGCTCTCCCCGCATCCCCCCACTTAGTGCGACGGCGCGAGCAGCCAACCACCCCTCCCGCATCGCACCCACTTATAATAATTGGCGCCCAACGATAGATAAACCCGATCGACTTCGCAGAAGAGTTTGTAAACTTATTTTGGAAAATAAATTTGAGGGTACACCGCACACTGCAAAAATCATGTGAGCCCCTCTTTTAAATATTTTCTAAACAAATCTGCGTAAAGTTATAAACAATTAAAAAAAATATATATATTTTGCAAAACTAACTTCTGCAACTCCATGTTAAAGATGAATACTTTAATAAATAAGAAATAAAAAAGTTAAAACGAACTCAGAATTTTATGAAAATCAGAATTTGGTTGACGATATAGGTATTGCAGTTAAATTTTTTCTCAACAAGGGTTATGTAACGCATCGCTCTTCTTTACGCTATATCTCATAATAATTTATTATTCTTATTGTTATTACTATTATCACACTACCCTTTATGTAACAGCACTATATTCGCTAGCTTTGCATTTAGCTGAACGTAATCACCCGCTCGCTGTCTTTAAGAAATATGACACCGCATTCCTCTTTGTCTTTTTGTCTTTGTTGATTGTTTTGTTTAATGCTTGCGTTCGCATCTAATCGTTTGTGTATCTAAGCCTATGAGCTCACCATTCCGTCAGTATAGAAACACTGACCGGTACCCTAGTGTTTCAGATTCCGATAGTGAAGAACTCTTTCGAGCTTCAACTCCAATAGACGCGGGAATAGACCCCCCAACTGGTAGAGGTATGGATCCTGAACAGCTTAGGCAGGTAGTGCAGGCAGCCATCGATAATGCATTGGCAGAACAGGCCGCTTTAAATCAGCAAAGGGAAGAACAGCTAAGACAGACTATTAATTCACTGGCCGGCGAGGTGGCAGAGTTACGCGTGGCACCCGCCGCAGCCCAAGCCACGGCGCCGGCCCCAGAAATTAAAAAATACGCGGCCATACAAATCAGGGATGACGTTCAATGCAACGAGCCCCTCGATGCCGTCAAGTGCCTACCCGAATTCGCGGGGGCGCAAGAAGCATATGTTTCTTGGAGACAGGCGGCCACGGCCGCATATCACATATTCAGACGATATGATGGTAGTTCACGCCACTATCAGGCGGTCATTATTATCAGAAGCAAAATTAGGGGACCTGCCGACGCAGTACTGTCCTCATTTGGCACTGTGTTGAATTTCGACGCGATCGTAAGTCGTCTTGATTTTATTTACAGCGACAAAAGACCGATGTACGTCATCGAACAGGAGCTAGGCACTCTCAGGCAGGGCAGCCTAACTCTATTACAATACTACGATGAGGTTGAGAAAAAACTTACCCTATTGACCAACAAAGTTAACATGTCCTACGAACAAGGTATGGCGAAAATTCTGTGTTAAAAATTCCGTGACGACGCGCCAAGGGTATTTATATCGGGCCTGAAACGCAGTCTCACTGACGTGCTTTTCTCGGCAAAGCCGAAGGATATGCCATCGGCCTTAGCCCTGGCACAAGAGGTGGAATCAAACCACGAACGGTATCAATTCGCGACCACGTTCGCAAGAAACCAAGAAGAAAGGGAACGAAAGGCAAGTCCGAAGACACAAAATCGTCAACAGGACAAGACACCCGCACAGACGGAACCACAGTCCAGTGCCGGTAAAAACCCGCACTATAGTAAAACATTCAAAGCGCAGGTCCATAGTGAGCCGCGCAACAGTAAGTTTCAGATCACACAGGAGCCCATGGATGTGGATCCATCGGTTTCTAAGGTAGTCCATCCCGCCCAAGCCCCTGCTTACCAGAACAGAAGACCTGCTACTTCCGAGCGCACAGGTAACCCAAGAAAACAACAGAGGGTCAACAACGTCGTTCAAAGCGACGAACACGTTGAGAAAACATATGCCAATGCTGCCTCCGTCGCAGCCGCAGAAATCAACGATGACTCCATTTACGAGTATGACTCGGACACAATCAATTTTTTAGGGGAAAATCCCTGCTACCCGTCATCAGACGCAGAGTAGCGGGGGTAAGCATGAAGTTCCTCATCGACACGGGCGCGTCCAAAAATTTCATTCGACCACAAAAAGGGTTGAAAGGCGTTCGCCCGGTAGAATCCCAGTTCTCAGTTCATTCCATTCACGGCGAGACCATAATCATTTTCTTTATTTTACCGGATTTAGCTACATTTGACGGAATAGTAGGCCTCGACCTGTTAAAACAGGCAGGGGCATCGCTATGCTTGGCTTTAGGTCAGCTTAAATGGGGCACGGAAGTAGAACAGATTTCATTCCACACCTGCCCAGATGTCAATTTCACTAAGGTGGATTGCTCAGATGCACCTCCTTTAGTAAAGGGAGCGTTCCTGAAAATGCTGAAGGACAGAAAAAAATCCTTTGCTGATCCCAATGAAGCCCTCCCCTATAATACGTCGGTGGTAGCTACCATCAGGACTCTCGATGAAGAGCCTATTTACACAAAATTATACCCTTACCCCATGGGGGCAGCAGATTTTGGCAACAAAGAGATTGACGATCTGCTTAAGAACGGGATAATCCAGAAATTGGTTTCCCCTTACAACAACCCGATATGGGTGGTGGATAAAAAGGGAATCGATGAAGATGCGAACCGAAAAATGCGGCTAGTGTTGGACTTTCGCAAATTGAACGAAAAGACAATACCTGATCGCTACCCTATGCCCAACATTTCGATGATGCTAGGAAACTTGGGCAGGGCCAAATATTTCACTACGCTACCCTTGAAATCTGACTATCACCAGAGAAAAAACTTCCTTTTCCGTTAATGGAGGAAAATACGAGTTGCGCCGACTTCCATTTTGGTTAAAGAATGCTGCCAGCATCTTCCAAAGAACCATCGACGATATACTACGAGAGCAGATTGGCAAATTCTGCTATGTTTATGTCGATGATGTTGTCGTTTTTTCAGAAGACGAAAACTCCCACATACGGCATGCGGATTGGGTTCTCAAAAGCCTGCACGATGCCAACATGAGGGTATCAACACAGAAATCGCGATTTTTCAAAAAAAGCGTTAGCTTTTTAGGTTTCATTGTCACCAACAATGGTGCCACTAACGACCCAGAAAAAATCAATGCCCCTCAGGAATTCCCTGAGCCTAAAAATATATTCGAGGTCAAATCGTTTCTGGGTCTGCCTAGCTATTATCGATGCTTTATGAAAGATTTTGCATCAATAGCTAGGCCCATTTCTGACATTCTTAAGGGAGAACACGGAAGTGTCAGCAGGCACTGATCAAAAAATATTCTGGTGCAATTTAGCGAACAGCAATGGCTGTCTTTTCAAAAATTGCGTAACATTCTGGCTTCAGAGAATGTCATCCTCAGATATCCCGACTATAGAAAGGCATTTTATCTAACGACGGATGCCTCGGCATATGGGATCGGCGCGGTACTACCCCAAGAGGGACGGCCTATTACTATGATCTCGAGAACCTTAAAGGACCGAGAGGTTAATTATGCTACCAACGAAAGGGAGCTGTTAGCCATAGTTTGGGCACTGGCCAAATTGCGTCATTATTTATATGCAGTCAAAGATATAAATATCTTTACTGATCACCAACCATTGACCTTCGCAGTGTCGGAGTCTAATCCGAATGCGAAAATCAAACGGTGGAAAGCTCGCATCGACGAATCCGGCGCTAAAATTTTTTATAAGCCCGGTAAGGATAACCTCGTCGCAGATGCCCTCTCCAGACAGCAACTAAACGTTGTGGAAGAGGAAGAAGCTTATTCGTGTGCGGCCACTATTCACAGTGAAATGTCGCTCACGCACACCATTGAAACCACGGATAAGCCATTAAACTGCTTTCAAAACCAGATAACTCTGGAGGAAGCACGCTTTTCCTCTAAACGCAGCTTCGTGCTCTTCGGGAACAAGAGACGGCATAGCATTGACTTCACATGCAAGGAGTCGTTGCTTGAGGAGCTCGCGGACGTGATTGCCCCAAAAGGCGTAAACACCATTCACTGCGATCTTCACACGCTAGCGATGATTCAGGATGAATTGGTCCAGCAATTCCCAGCCACCAAATTCTGGCATTGCAAGAACCGTGTTACGGATATTTTTGCAGTCGATGAGAGACGAGAAGTCCTTACAGCCGAGCATAATAGAGCTCACAGGTCAGCGCAGGAAAATGTTAAGCAAGTACTTTCAGAGTACAACTTTCCAAAAATGACCAAGTTAGCGAGTGAAATCGTCACTAACTGTAAAGCCTGCGCTAAGGCAAAATACGATCGACATCCAAAGAAGCACGAGCTCGGCGAAACGCCAGTTCCATCTCAGGTGGGAGAAATGCTGCACATAGACATTTTCTCCACAGATAAAAAATACTTTCTTACATGCATTGACAAATTTTCAAAGTTTGCCATGGTCCAGCCAATTCCCTCTAGAACCATAGAAGATCTTAAGCCGGCTCTGTTACAACTACTGAACGTCTTCCCCAAAGCCAGAGTCATCTATTGCGACAATGAGCCGTCATTGAACTCGCACACTATTTTGGCCATGCTTGAAAATCACTTCGGCGTTAGCATCTCAAATGCACCGCCCCTCCACAGCGTCTCGAACGGACAGTTGGAACGCTTCGACAGCACTCTGGTAGAGCTTGCCAGATGCCTTAAAATCGACAAAGGCATCAGCGACACCGTGGAGCTAATTTTGCTGGCCACTGCCAAATACAACAAGTCTATCCATTCGGTCATCGACAAGAGGCCAGCCGACGTGGTTGTAACACAATCAAGTGATCCACAGTACGAAATACAGGATAAGATAAGGCAGGTCCAAGATAAGCTGACAACTAGGGAAAATGCTTCCAGGCAAAATAGGGTGTTCAAAGTTGGCGACAAAGTCCTAGTAAAATCCAACAGGAGACTAGGCAACAAGCTTTCACCATTATGCGAGGAGAAAACTGTGGAAGCGGACATGGGGACCACAGTCCTCATTAAGGGAAGGGTGGTCCACAAAGACAACCTGAAGTAATTCAACTAGCCAGGAAAAACAATGTCTTTGATTTCTGTTTAGCCACTTGGCGCAAATCCTTAATTTTATATTTTAGCCACTTGGCACAAATTTTTAATTTCTTTTCATAGCCACTTGGCACAACTTTTAATAGTTATAGGCATAGCTCATAAAATATTTTTTAAGTGTAAACTAATTTCCTTTGGTAGTGGGCAACCTTGTCATGAACCAAAATATAGCTTTGAATTCACTTCACAGGTTCAGAATCGTCCTCTTAATTTTTTCTCTGGCTACGGCGTCGACCCACATAACCGACTACTCCCATGCGAAATATATTCCCATCATTGATGGTCGAATCCTGGTGTGGGAAGAATACGCATTCGTAAGACACTCAGCGAATCTTTCCGAGTATAGACGCGCTGTCGAGGAAGCGGACAACATGAGTGAAATGTTTCCCCTATCGCATATGAAAAAGCTTCTGAGCGTGGATACCGCGCATCTCCGAGACCTTCTTGACCCATTAGGCGTGCACCATAGGGTAGCTAGAAGTTTGGATTTTCTAGGATCTGCATTAAAAATCGTGGCAGGGACACCAGACGCAGAAGATTTAGAAAAGATTACATTTACTGAGTTGCAACTTGTCAACTCACATAATAGACAGGTAGAAATTAACAATAGAGTTCAAGACCAGATTAATAAACTCACCGTAACAGTCAACCAAATCCTGAAATCAGCTAAAAATTCACAAATTGACACTGGTCACTTATACGAGACATTGCTTGCTCGGAATAGGTTGATCATGATGGAATTGGAGAATTTAATTCTTGCAATAGCACTTGCAAAAATCAATATACTTAGCCCAACTGTCCTAAACTACGCAGACTTAGAGAATGTTTGGCTTGAGGAGCCCACCGACAGTCCCATAAGGGACATCTTGTCTGTTGCGTCCGTAAAAGTTCTTCAATCCGTTAACATTTTACACTTCATTATTAAATTTCCTAAGGTCAGACTAGCATGTAAGAAAATCACAATTTTTCCCGTAGCACACCACAATGTGATGTTACGAATAGTTGATAACATAGTAGCTGAGTGTAACGGAGAAGTACACTCGATTAGGAACTGCTCGGTGGCACCAGGAGTCACCTTTTGTCGAGACTCAGGCAAGCGATCTACAACCGATCACCTACGTCGACGAGGGAATCATCATCATCAACGACCGGTCAGCACAGGAGCAGGTGGACAACGGAACCCACATCTGGATACATGGAACGCACCTTGTACTTTTGATGAACGCGCCACCGTTAATGAAACTCTGTTCATAAATCATGACACTGCCCAGATGAGAACTGCGGGAGTAGTCAATTCGCCCTCCCTAAGTATCACCATCAGTCGAAGCACTCTGAGCCTTCCCTACCTTCACCGTTTGAGTGAACGTAATCTGGAATACATTCAGAAGTTCAGAGAAGAAATCAGTACCAATCGAACACACATGGTAGCGCTAATTGATTTGTGTCGGTCTCACCTATCGGCGACTCACCAGGGCCAGAAGATCAGCGATCCAACTAAGGGAGGTGATTGCCGAAATAGGGTCGGCCTCAATCATGAGAGGGGAATAGTTAACTAAAGTCATCCGGACAGAGTCAGTGACCGGCTGTCCGAAGACCATGCACCGGCCAAATCGCTGACACAGCATTTGACCGGATGCTCGTGCATAGCCGGCAAACACAGCACTTTTTCGTGGCCGCTATAAGTTCTGTTAGCTTTAAGTCAACATTTTAAGTTCAGTTCTGTTTCGCATTTGATTGAATAAAGAGCATACTGCTCATGAACATTACTCCGGCAATCTGCCGTTTCTGAATTATTATCAACATACCCTGTCTGAGTTTCTAGGCCAGCGGGTGATGAAGGGAAGTCAACCTTCCATCATAATCGTCATAAATTAGTATTTGGACAACAACTTCAGTTGGATTTGCTAATCTAACAAGACTGCTGCGCGGGAGGCAGCAAGTACCAATACGGTCATTAATAACCTGAGCGGCAACCTATTGGCGGGACAGTTTTGTGACGAGTCTCTAGCTTCATCTCTACAGTTCGGCGAAATAGTGCGGTCAGCCACGGTCGCCCCTCTCGCATCCACAAGCCGGTGGTGCAGAACTCATCAGCGGGGCAACATTGTGAATATCGCTCTCCCCGCATCCCCCAAGTTAGTGCGACGGCGCGAGCAGCCAACCACCCTTCCCGCATCGCACCCACTTATAATAATTTACATTTTCGTGATATGCGGGGGTAACCTGTCGGCTGCTTTTAAAATTTTGGAGACACTTATTCTAAAATTGTGAAAGATATAGCTTTTCGCGATTTGCGGGGATTGGAATTTGCATGGCCGGGAAATTTTCTTGCCGATCATTAAAGGGAGTAGTCAGTGGTTAAAATTTGGTGACTCTAGCTCTAAAAGTGTGAGAGATATACATTTTGGAGTTGCTGGAGGGTTTTAATAGGAGTGGCTGGGTCAAGATCGCAATTTTTTGAAGAGGTCAACAGCAATCTACACCCCAAGTTTGGTGACTCGACTCTAAAATTGTGTGAATTATACATATGTTATCGAATTGAGATTTCAGGTATATCGATTGAATTGATTACTGACGCGGGAGGGGGCGTAGTCGGGAAAATTTTTCTGAGATGTTTGATGGAGATTTCCAATAATATATATTCCAAATATGGAGTCTTAGCTAAAAAATAACCGTAGGAGATATAGCCATGTCCGATTTATTAAGGGGGTGATTGGGTGCGTTCTAGTAGGCTTGGCCGGGCTATGCTTGCGATAGGTCACCAGCAATCTACATACCAAGTTTGGTGTCAAGTTGGTGTGAATTAAACACATTTTACTGTTTTGGACTTTCAGGTATATCAGTTTTGGTGATTGCGGTGGCGTGAGGGGTTGTGGCAGGAACATTTTTTTATGATGTGTGGTGGAGCTTTCCAGTAATAGATATTCCAAATATGGAGCACCTAGATATAGCCATTTCCGATTTTTTAAGGTAGGTGCGCTGGGGGCGCTCTAGTGTGCGTTGCCGCAAAATCAAGGTCGCAAATTTTGGGGGAAGTCACCAGCAATCTACATATCAAAGTTGGTGGCTCTAACATTAATATTGTGGGAAATATTAACCTTTTATCGATTTGCGAGTTGACGAGTATAGACATGTTATCGATTTGCCAGCCTTAATGTTAAAAATCTTAACACTTTGTCTAATGCAGATAACCACAAGTATATATCCAATTTAAGTTTGTATATTCAAATGTAGCGTTCATCAGTTTAGTCGGAGGGACACCATGACCGAACATTTGACAAAGGCAATATACCCTTTTCACTTCGTGAACGTGTATTAAAATTTAATTGAGGTTACTAATGTAATCATTATTAAAAATTTTAAGTTTTCAAATCACGAGCAAGAAAATTGTCTGTCCCAAACATAAAATACTTGCTAAAACGCTAAAGTCTGATGTTTTAATTTTTTTGAAAACAAAAGAGTTGAGTTTTATTTCGATTATTTTTATAGGAGCAATATATTACAACTATCGGATCGAAACAATTTTAATATATCTGCTGTGCGCAATTAGCGTATTGAAATCGTTTAAGAGCGGAATTGACGGTATATTCATACCAATGCGCCGCGAGCATTCATACATAATTCCGATAGTGTGACTTTACAGTTTTCAGAGCTTAGAAGCTCTAGCTCTCTAATCGTGGTGACTACCTATTTATACTAGTAAGGCTAGTCACAGCAAACTGTAACGGTGATTAAGGACCTGTTACTTTAGTTTGTACTCATAGTGTGACACGATATTTGTCAGTCACAGGTTGGTTAATATAACTCATCGCTGCCATATGTTGTGCAATCGATAGATCATAGCTTTCCCAGCTGTTTTATTGAACAATTCGGTTTTGTAATCTTTGAAAGTTTTGAAAGCTTAAACATTTTAATATATTAGACAGATTCTCCTTCACTTAAGGCACGCATGTTTTGCTTAAGATTCGTTTTTATAAAAAAATAAGATTACATATCTTTGGGAAGAATCATACTAAATTGTACACTGAAGCATATGTATGTATGTAATTATTTCCTTGCGGCAAATACATATAACAATCAATCAGAATGATGCGTGGGCCGAAGATGATTTGTCTTAATGGATGGTATCACAGGAAACGATCATGGACATCAATTATTCGGCGCTTATACGTAACACAAGTTGAAAGTCAAAAAAGCACATTTCCCTTAATTAAGAAATGCACTATTACACAAACAACTTACGAAAATTGTCGTGAAAACCAAGTAAATAATGACTCTTTGGAAAACAATAAGCATAATAAAAGCTCTGAGAACTTAGAACGTGCCTACAATGTCCTTAAGGGTACGCTGCCCAAACTATTTGTTGAACCACTTGACTACTCCATTTATAGTCCAAACCTGATATTCCAAAATAACATTACTGGCAAATATACGGTAGGTTTATACCACTATGTTAAACAAATCGCAATTCTTCGTACAGTTGGTCATTTGAAGTATGCTTACGTTAAATTTGAAATACTCAAAATTACTAAACATCCCGAGGATAACACAGTTCGCATCAGATGGCGAGTAAGAGGCATATCGGGCTTGAAAGTAATGTTTCAGTTTTGGAAATACAAAGTGTGGGAGCTGCAAGAAGTACTTAAAGACCAGGAAGCATGGTACGACGGATATTCCATCTGCTTTCTAGGCGACGATGGTTTAATAAGCAAGCATATTGTTGACAAAATAATGCCAGACGAGGGTCGCGAAGTCGTTGGCAACAACTCTAGTTCAACGCTGCCTACTGGATCCTTGGCGGCAACAGCATCACAGAAAATTAATTTCCATCTGCATAGATAATTTATTGTAACCATTAACCAAACTTCACTAGAATAGCCACATTAAATGTGGTAATTGCGTAAAATTAATAAATTTAAAAAATTGTCCCAAACAGCGTTTTATAAATTCTATTTTACTATTTATTTATTGTTATTTTTATTGTTTAAATGTATGCATAGATCCCTTCATAATGTATTTGTATGGGCGCAAACGAATACGTTTGGTAAATGTGTTAATATACGGCTTTTCCTTATTGTATTCTCTCGTGGCTTGCATTGCTCCTTCCGTTTCAAGAAAAATATCGAAACTATAAATAGTCCGAAATAGCTGTGAATAAAGCAATCGATGACCCCTCTCTAAATCCTTGGACTGTAAAGTGTTTGTCCAGAATTCCATCATCTATAAATTTATTACAAATTAAATATGTAAAGAGGTTTGCAAAGTATGGCATTACCTTAACTGCTGCATTGTTCATTGATGTATGTCGACCATTCCAATGAACGCTTAAAATCCAAACGGGAATTTCCAATGGGTAATTGCTAGGTATTTGAATAAAGCATTCCATTTTCGCAGATCCACGCACAATTACAGCCCTGTATAGACTGTATGTAATTTTATGAGGCGACAAATTGTAAATAAGACCGGCATTTTGTATGTTGAATTCTTCACTAGAGATCGCTGTCCATTGCACAAGACTACAAGATAGTCCACCTGGGTAAATATTCTCCTTTAAGGCAGACATATCCAAATCTTTATAAGTAAGCCCTCGAATTTGCTGAGTTAAATGCAACCATGATCGCCAACGTTTTAAAATACGAATGAGTACTTTACGAATCCACTTATGAATATAAAATTCATGTTTAAAAATATTTTTTTTATTGACTGTCGGTATTGAACACATGCTCTGCAACCAACAGTAAGGCTTTCCGAATCCATTTTTATCAAGATATTCCAGACACTTTTCGCTAGTCAAGTTTAAGGTTTGTAACTGAAAACACAAAATATAGTTTGGTTTAATATTCGGTTTAATTTAAATAAAAAAATTGGAATTGCGGGTTTGAACTGGGGTTCGTTCCCAACTGGTTTGCAGCCTTGCTTACCTCATATTCGATCCCTGAAATAGGAATATAATTTCCCGAATCATCGGGAAATAAATACCCAAGCAAATCCTGGAACATATTGGCATCGCTAATAAAAAAGTATTATTAATTGAAATATGAATGCATATAAAGTTCATGATATTAACCTTTGGATATTAATTTTACTAGTGCTGCTTATTTGTGCCCGAACTGTAGCACATTTAAGTAAATCCCAATACCGGATTAATAATATCAGCTCATTGGACTTATCTGGGCTTTGAATCTATAATTAAAACATAAATTCACAAGATCAAAAAATGCATTAAAAAAGTAAATATCATATCAAGTCTTCGACACCTCGAAATAAAACTGTTAAAATAAACCGATGTATACATATGTATATCGACATATACATGTAGGAAAACATGTGTGGCGAGGTTTAATGGACTACTGTTGATGTTGACCCATACATAATTCATTATGGGTTCGAATACGACTCATCTGCTTGAAATTAATCCTTTGCGTACAATAAGTACATGGCATAATAGGTAAAGCTGAATTTGTACAATTTTTTTTTTTTGTTTACCTTTTTTGATAGTGATAGTGTCAGACAATTATAAATTATGTGTTCGTACCTTTTTATCCTTATTTGAAGACACCTACAACATTCTTAGATTTATTTCAATGGCTTTGCAGGTAAAGTTTTACTATCTGATATTTGGAGGTAGGACTACTAAACGAAGCAATTTGTTGAAAATTGAGTAACTCTCAGATATCTTGGTCAAACTCCCGTTATAAATTTAACTAAAAGTGTTACTGAAAACTGATCCTAATATAGATGTAACAATTACTTAAAATAAATTACGTAGGATGTTCGCTATAAGAACCATTAAGTAACCTGAAATAGCGTATCATGTAACGTTCTCAAATATGAACACGTCTATTTAATATTTTAAATAAAGTCAATTGCGCTAAATATTATTATTCTTTGTTTAACACTTCGTGTTCAACTTACGACTAAATGTATATGAAGTGGATGGGGTTTCAATACACTTTCCAATGTGTTATCGATCGTATGTTCAACATCATTTGTTTTTTCTGTAAAATGTCGGCGTTCCTTTAATGCTTTTTCTGATTCCAAGAGCAAGTCCTGCATTTGTAAATCACTTTCAAAACCAACTACTTCAGACGAAAATTCTTTTTTTGCTCTTTGTAGGGATTGTAGGTTTATAAATAAAACATACAAAGCACGTGGCAGATATTTTACGATTGAACTTAATTTCCACTCAACATCAAGGGATAGCTGTAGGGCTTCGTGCAATGGTTTTGTTGATTCTAGCAGTGTGCGTAAGGCTGGAGCGAATGAAAGATACTTCTGAGTCTGCTTAAGATTTTCTTGCAATAGCTCCTGCTTTGATGTTAGTAAGGCGCTATACTGATGATCAAGTTCTTTCCGCAATTGTAGTTCGCATTCTAAACGATATAAATGTGTGTTGTGATTCGACATATTGGTTTTTTCAGTACAATCTGCAGAAAACTTGTTTGTGTATTCTTTGTCAGACAACAATTCCAAATTTGTATCGCGACTTTTAAAATTCTGACATCGAACTATTTCCTTTTTTAGATGACTAACTTCATACAAAAGATTTTGCAACTGTAATCTACTAAGATCAACTTTTGATTTCTGCATATGTAATTTTTCTCGCCCAGACTTTATGTTACGTTTGACTTCTCGGTTTGAGTGCTTAAGTGCCACAAACATTAAGGGGCCGACAGACTGCTTTAATTCCAAATGATGACCCTGTAATTAATTATATTTTAGAAACTTCGTAGATCTCAACCTTTTCATACATACAGAGCTTTTTAATTCAAAGAAATTATTCATAGCTTCTTTTAGTTCCACAAATTGCGTGTTTAATACATTTTCCATATTTATTTGCTTAATTTTGTATACCACACCACACAAATTTTTTCGTAAATTCAACAATACTTGTATATGAACTGCAATCGATGGATGCAAAAACATCAATGGTAAAGTTGATATATCGATGGCTTTAAAATTGTGCGATATATCGATGTTTTTTTTTAATTGAGACACCCAGAACATTTAAGTACTTTCTTAAAAATGCATTTTTTTCTTTCTTGCAGTTACTGAAAGTATACGACTTGTTACTGGTTCCTCTGTTTAGGTAGAGTGGACAAGTTCCGAATCTCATTAAGACCCTCAACAGTTGTAGACTTATTCTTCACAATTTTATTGAATTTTATATAAAGATCGTCAAGATCTTCATCTTCTGCTGCTTTTGTTATTCTTTAACCTTCTTGCAAGCGCATGAAATGAACTTCTGAGATTTAAAAATGAATTCAATTTGAATTTTAAAAAATGCAACAACAAAATGTTTTTCAAATCCAAGGTTACGTGGGAGAGAGTATAATATAAACACGACAAATATGCTAGATGATTTAAAGCGTGTCTATCCAGTCACGATAAATGTAAGTTTTGAAAGTTTGCCTAGAAAACCTAAAAAAAATGGCTAAATTTTCCAAGGCCATAGGACGATCTGAAATATACATATAAAATACACTCTTCGAAAAGGCGCTTTTTGGTATGGTGGCGTGTACATCGCAGTACATATATCAATTTGCCGGCTAGCCATAGGTTTCCTCAGGGATGAGTTTAAGCCTTGATGAATGCACGAGTCACTTAACAATACTATTTATATTTTTCAACTTCGGACTTACGCGCGAACTTGATAATGGACAGACACTAGGAGAAATCTTTAAGCAAACAGCTGTTATCGTTTACCTGGACGATGCCCTCCCTCCCTTGAGTTAGCCATATTAGGACCGACCACACAAAAAAGAAAACAAGTACGAACGTTGCAGTCGGACCGACTACGCAATACTCGATTTGCGGAAGTGGGCGTGGGTGGGAAATTTTTGACGGATCTTTAAAGTGGGTGACCAGCCTATCTGATAATTTGTTGCCTCCAGGTTTAAAACTGTGGGAGATATAGGCTTTCGCACTTTGCGGGTGCGGGAGTAGGCGTGGGCGGGAAATTACCCTTATTTAGAAGGGGTGACCACTAATCTACCTGTAAAATTAGGTGACTCTAGCTCAAAAACTGTGAGAGATATAGCCGTATCCGATTTTTTAAGACGGGGTGGCTGGGGGCGTTCTAGTGGGCGTGACTGGGATATCATAGTCGCAATCTTTTCGGGAGGTCATCAGCAATCTGCATACCAAATTTGGTGTCTTGAATTATACACCGGTTACCGTTTCTCAAGCTCAAAAACTGTGGGAGATATAGCCATTTCCGAATTTTTAAGGCGGACGCGCCAGGGAATGTTCTAGTGGGTATGGCCAGGAAATCAAAGTCGAAATTTTTGGATGAGGTAACCAGCAATCTACATACCAAATTTGGTGACTCTAACTTTTATATTGTGGGAAATATTCACCTTTTATCAATATGCGATTTGAGGTGTATCGACATGTTGTCGATTTACCAGCTTCTCATTGAGCGTAGCACAAATATCTTAACACTTTGGTATATATCCAAAATTGCAAGTCGCTGTCTTCAATAGAGCCGAAATTTATTGCATTCATATGGAAAGACGGGAATTTACGTTACTCTTGAATCTGCCGTTTTCGTACCTGTGCAATCGCTGTATAGCAGCTTCGTTTGTAGCGCCTACTTTTTTTTAAGTTTTAAGTGAATAACTTTAAAAGTTAATATTTGAGATATATATTTTTTTTGTTATTTTTTATACAATAATAAGATTTAAAACGAACCTGCATCATTACTTTTTTTTCAAATCCTTTAGAACTTTCTAATCTTAAGAAAAAGGGGTCGTATGTAGAGTTTTGTCCGCCACTGTATACTTTAAGGCGTCGGAGATGCTTCCTTCTGCCTGTTACATACATTTACACAAAGCCATTATACCCTGATTTTTCCATTTTCAATGGAATCAGGGAGAAAAAACATCGTTGAAATAATACATATCTTGAACACTCTTGTTAAGCCCTGAAAATTTCACAAAAATCATGATCTCAGAATAGAATCCATAGTGGGGCCCAAGCACAGCAGTTGAGTAAAGTGCACAGTTGCGGCATGATTTGGGGTGTGTTTCTAAAGGTGGATTTATGTATACAAATATACGGCTAAGGGTATTCCCTAGTCGCTCGCTTCTGCTAGAGCTACCTCACTTGTTTTTTCAGTTATCATGGAAATCAACGACAGAGAAAAAAACATCGATGCTTCCAATACATTTAAAAGCATTAATGATATATCGATGTTTCTTCCAGCACTACACTGCACTTTTGCACCCATCCCTAACTCTTGAATAAAACAAAATTGTATTTTCTGCGGAAACCAAATTTTTTCTATCTAAAAATGTTGCGGTCGATGTATCGAAAAGTCAATACATTAAAGATTATGTATTCTAGTCGCCGTCTGCAGCAGACAGTTGTGGAAACTCAGGTCAAAGTAGGTATTTTGATGTCGCTCACGTCAATAGCCTGTGTTGTCTATAAAGACTCGGTTGTTGATGGTGACCAAGAAAATACAGCTAGAACCACAATTATTCCTACACATTTCATCTTTAAGTTTGATGGGCAGTAACTTAGCGTACAGTAAAGGTAAACAATACATGTTATATAATGAAAATGTAACATTCTCTTATCTTATTTTTAAAACGAAAATAATCAAATTCGTTATTTGCATAGATAAAAACTAAAAACAAGTCACTTTTTTACGCACGAATATTTGTATAGGATGTTTTCTGGCGTATCTTACTGTAATCCGCATTTTAAAGTAATTTTCTTGACTTTAATACTGCCCAATAATTTACATACAGAACATTCAACTTAAAGGGTCAGAGTATACAAATGAACTGATTTACCGCGACCCCAGTGGGTGGGTCCAAAAATTTTGATGTGCGGCCGAGACATCAGTAGCAGCGGCGATCCTCTTACAGACGGCCGTTAAGACAGGTATTGTGGAAACCATTTTCACTTCATGACAAATGAGGGGACTGCTGACATGAGTAACGAAAACAATCGCATTGCTACCTTCAGTAAAGCTGATCGATGCTAGAGAGTAGCGCTTCTCAGTGTGTAGTCTCATGTATGTGTGTATGTACAAGTACATCACATTAGGTGTGAGTATATCACCGGCGTAGGCAGGGGGCTTTTGGGGGTTAAATCACCCCCCAATCTAAATATATTGGAAGTTTTGTAAAAACAAAGTGGCAGTCTTGCAGTAACCTCATTAAAACAAATATTTATTTTGAAATCCCTTCCCGCAAGAGAAATCCTGCTTACGCCACTAGCATATGTTATTTATGCACTGCGTTTACTTTGGCTGCCGTAAAACGTTCTTTTAGTTTTCTTGCGCCGACCGCGACCTATCCCAATTTTATATTAAAATGTATTGCAGAGGTTGGCTTGTAGAAATTTACTTGCTTTAAGGCCGAGAACTAAAATAAATTCTTATTAAAGTATAGGATGTAGTTATAAACTATCAACCTAACTATTTTGAAATAGCACTGGCTGCTGTGGTCTTTGGCAATTCCAACCCGGATCCTCGTTGAGCTGTGCACATTACTCGGCCCACACTAACTTCTAAACTAAAATCATGATTTTCAGAACTTAACAAGAGCTTTCAAATTTACGTAGAAATCACAAGTCTGTAGTATTTGGGTTCTGGGTACAAAAATGGACACACAAGAGTATAGTGGATTTTGTGCAGATGTGTGTAACAGGCAGAAGGAACATATCCGACCCTATAAAGTACATAGACTAGTCGGCATATGTATTTTGACGAAATAAAAATCGTTCATTCTTGAGTTTAACTTTTAAATGGCTTTATAGAGAATTCTTGTTTATTTTTTACTTTTTAACTATACTTAATACAAACTTAAAAATAGGCAAAAATAAATAATAATTCATAGAAACTTAAAAAGATATAAATGCATTACTAATTTCTTGCGGTGGCATAAGTATTTTGACAAGTATAGAATACTAAGAAATCAAAGCTTAAACTTAACAAAGTTATAGAAATGAACAGGAATTTAATAAAATGTGTAACCTCCTTTGACTTCAATAACTTTTTGAAGGCGTCTCGGCACGGAATCCACTAAATTTTGGAGAATCTTTGGAGATATCTCTTCTCAAACGGAAGTGACCTTAGAAATTGCCTCCTCTCTGGTTTTGTTTAACGAAACTGTTCTCTTTCGTTTCAAAAGGGACCAGACGTTCAATAATATTTAAATCGGGACTTTGTGGTGGCCAGTTCAAAGTGGGAACACCAACATCGACCAAAAAGTTTGTTAACATCAGGGTTTTGTGGCATGGGGCATTATCCTGTTGCAGGATAAATGATTCCCCAATGAGCATATTTCCGGAAGGAAAGGCGTTTTCATTTATGGTAATCAAATATTGCCCTTGGTTCATCAAGCCGGTGATAGGAACTAAGTCACCCAGCCCATTATGGGCAACACATCCCCAGAACATCACAGAGCCCCCACCATGGCTCACTTTTTGGCAAACAGGACGAAATTTTTGCCTTTCTGTCTTTGGCAATCTAACAAAAAATTTGTTTTTTGATGAGTTATACTCAAATTAACTTTCGTCTGTCCACAGAATACTTCTCCAAAACTCTTTTGGTTTGTGAATATGTTCCTTAGCGAAAGACAGTCTTTTAAGTTTGTTGGCCTTTGATATGTATGGCACGTCCTTAGCTTTTATTGTCTTAAAATCTCCTTCCTTTAAACGTCATCGGACAGTGCGCTCACTAATTGGAGTCTTGGCCGTCAAATTCCATTGATCTGCAGCAGATTTAGGCTTCAAAAATTTTTTTTTTAAATTCTCTTCGAAGGACTCGGTCTTCAGTGGGCGTTGTTTTGCGCTTAGCCCTTGATCTCGTTAAATTTCTTAGGTCATTATGCTTTTTAAATTTATTAATTTGATAGTGCTCAGTTTGACCTTATACTCATTTGCAATGTCTTTTACTGCCTTTCCATCATTAAACTTTGCTACCATTGAAGCTCTGATAGCCAAACTCAACTCAGCCGTTTTACCCATGGTTCTATATTTTGTAATCAATTTATATTTTTATCAACGTTTAATATCAATTAAAGTAAAATATAAAAGTTTGTTTCCGTTTCCAAGTGTTCAAAAGTGAAAAGCATTTACACAAAGACTTCGTCAAAATAATTATGCCACGCAAAAATTCGTTGCCTGCATGCACTCTTATCAGTAGAACGTGAATGCATAAGGTAAACAATGTAAAATTTAGTTAACAGTTAACAGCACATACTAAGCTAAACAAGGTTCAATAGCTACAAAAAGGTTTCGTCAAAATATATATGCCGACTAGTGTACATATTCTTAATAACCATCAATATACAAGCCAACCTAGTGTTGCTTATTTATTATTTACAGCATGTCAAAGTATTTTTACTAGCAAAATTAGTAAATTTACTTAAAATTGAGTATTTTCTTACGTGCATATTTTTTTTGTATTCTTAATTTTTCTAAGAACTGCATTCAAATAATTTAAATACCTTGCTTTAAATATTTTACAGAAATAAAAAACGAAAAACATATATTTTATGCTGTCAAGAAAGTGTATTTACTCGAAAGTTTAATACTAAATAATATTACGTAACAATGGAATATTTATACTCGTTCACGAAGTGAAACTAGTATATTGGTTTTGTGCAATGTCCGTCATGCTGTCCGTCCGTCTGTCCGTATGAACGCAATATTTTTCGACGCTATTGAAGATAGAGACTTGAAACTTGGCATATATACTCGTAGTTATCGGCTTCAGACAAAGTGTTAAGATTTTTGTGCCACGCCCACTGGGAGGCTGGCAAATCGATAACATGTCGATACACCTCAAATCGCAAATCGATTAAAGCGAATATTTCCCACAATATTAAAGTTAGAGTCACCAAATTTGGTATGTAGATAGCTGGTGATCTCCTCCAAAAAATGCGGCCCTGATTTCCCGGCCACGCCCACTAGAACGCCCCCCAGCGCCCCCGCCCCAAAAAATCGGAAATGGCTATATCTCCCACAGTTTTAGAGCTAGAGTCACCAAATTTTGAATATATATTACTGGTAAGGTCCCCCAAACATCACAGAAAAATTTTCTGGCCACGCACCCTTCCGCCTCCGTAATCGCTAAAATCGATATATTTACAAGCTCCAAACGGTAACACGTGTATAATTAACACAATTTTGAAGCTAGACACCAAACTTGGTATGTAGATTGCTGGTGACCTCCCCAAAAGATTGAGACCTTGATATCTCGGCCACGCCCACTAAAACGCTCCCCAGACACCCCGCCTTAAAAATCGGAAATGGCTATATCTTCCAAAGTATTAAAGCTAGAGTCACCAAATATTGAATGTAGATAAGTGGTCAGCTCCTCTAAATAAGGGTATAAAAATTTACCGCCCACGTCCACCCCCGCCGTCTCCCGCCCCCGCAAAGTGCGAAAGCGTATATCTCCCACAGTTTTAGAGCTAGAGTCACCAAATTTTACAGGTAGATGGCTGGTCACCCCTTTTAAAGCTCGGTAAGAAAATTTCACGGCCATGCCCACTCCCGCCCTCTACCGCCCACCCCCCCCTAATCCCGCCCCCGCAAATAGCGAAAAGCTATATCTCCCACAATTTTGGAGCTAGAGTCACAAAATATGGCAGACAAGGTTTGAGTGACATTCTCTTAAGATCGAGCCGAAAACTATTGGCCACTCACACCCGCCCGTACGAAATATAAAATTTCTATATTTTTCCAAAATAATAATAATAACTTCCGTGTACTGTGAACGAGTATTACGCAGTCGGTTACGTCCGACTACAACGTTCTTACTTGTTTTTATTTAATATTTTGTATGGCTGCCCTTGACCTGCATACGCCTTTTCACTGAAATTATTATGTTTTGTATGTACAGTGACCGACAAAAGTCTACATACGACCCCCATTTGGTTATCTGACGAGCCCCAATGCATAATCCAAAAAAAGTAATGATGTAGTAATGTTTCCAACCTATTTTTATTAGGAACCAAAAAAAAAAATAACTCTTTTCAATATAAACTTAACAAGTTATGAACAAAAAACGAAAAAAAACCATTGACAAAAGTAAACATACGATTTCAAAAGTGGTAAAGAAAACTAAAAATAAGGCACTTAAATAAACAAAATGATTTGTATAATATTTCGTTGGCCCACCACAGGCATCTATGATTGCCTCCAGGCGTTTGGGTATTGAATTTACCAAATTTTCTAGTTCATTGGGTGTTATTTCTTCCCATGCTTCTTGGAGCTTTTGTTTAAGCATTGGAGCACTAGAATTTGTATGCTTCCGGAGTTCACGCTCCAAAAGTTCCCAGGTGTGCTCAATAATATTTAAGTCCGGGCTTTGGGGTGGAGTGTATAATTGTCGTGTCGCGTGGTACAGCAGCCAATCCTTAAAAATGTGGGCAGTATGTTTTGGATCATTATCCTGCTGAAAAATCCAACTCCCACCAAGGCTTAGCTTCTCGACCGAAGGCTTTAAATTTTGTGCTAATATGATCTTACATTGATACCGATCCATATTGCCTTCCATGAAAACTAAATTTCCCACTCAAGACGCGGCGACCGCACCCCAAACTATCACACTGCCACCACCATGCTTGACAGTTGGAATTACATTTTTCGGGTCCATTGCAGTGTTGACTTTTCTCCAAACTTTGGCTCGCCCATCACTTCCAAATATATTATATTTTGATTCGTCGGTGAACAAAACCCTCTTCCAGAAATCTATTCCTTTGCCTCTATGCTTTGGGCGAATTCCAAACGAAGTTTGCGGTTCTTTTCGCTTATAAGAGGTTTCTTGCGTGGGGTTCTGCTGTGGAAACCGTTGTTGTTCAGCGTTCTTTGAATCGTTCTTGGATTGACATTCTTATGGGATCTTTTGGCAATATCCTGGGCCAAGTTAGCGGCATGTAGTTTAGGATTTTTATTAACTTCCTTTAAAATAAAAGAAACATCTCTGCGATCAAGCTTTTTTTGGCGGCCACTGCGAGGCTTATTTTCAATACTGTCAGTGTTCTTTAATTTCTTAATATTGTTAGCACTGTAGCTTTACTTAAATTTATTAGTTTTGATATTTCACCAAGAGATTTGCTTTCATTTCTAAATTTTACAATTAATTTGCGCACATCAGATGAAATTTCTTTACGAGGAGCCATTGTTGCAGCTATTCTTTTTATTGCAAGTGTCCAGATTGCTGCAAAATAATATTAAAACGAAGCCTAGCACGAAATTCAATTGGAAAAAACGGTAAGTTATGGTTACGGTACTTTTCCACATACGGAGAATAGCGCACATCATAACTGAAGATGTACCCTTTTGTCAATGCCTTTTTTTCGTTTTTTGTTCATAACTTGTTAAGTTTATATTGAAAAGAGTTATTTTTTTTTGGTTCCTAATAAAAATAGATTTGAAACATTACTACATCATTACTTTTTTGGATTATGCATTGGGGCTCGTCAGATAGCCAAAATGGGGGTCGTATGTAGACTTTTGTCGGTCACTGTACATTTCTGGAATTTACTACCAATCTTTCAGAACATCTGCTTGCAAACCAGTTTTGCGACTTTTCAAATAAGTCCCCACATTTTCGATTGGCTTTACAGTGAATCACAAAAGTATTTGCTGCTAGGAATATGCCACAAAAACCATAGTATTTAACCATCATAGCAGCCATTGTTTGTAAGTTGTCTTACTATCTTCGTAGATTAATGTTTACGAAATGCAATACAAAAGAAATAATTTGGGAACTCTTAACAGTTATTAAAATAGAGCAACAACGATAAAAAAAACGCATATTTTCATCTCATAAAAGTATTCGTTGCGGTTATTGCCGCCGACGTTGTTCTAGTTTTCTAGGAATTACCTGTGGTTTTTGGTTTTGTTTTGCACAGATCTGAGTGTGTAAATAAAGTTTTCGCTCAATGTGTTCCAAAGTGATCATCAAAGTTTTTGTGCGTACCTCAAAGTGACCAAGGGAAAGGAATTAAGGGTTGCTGAGAAGAAATGTATATTATATTTTCACAATGAGGGGTCCGCCCCTCTGATTATATTTGCAAAATGTTTAATAGAAGTCCATCCACTATCCGAAGTGTTATACAACATTTGAAAACACGAGATAATTTAGAAAATATTCAGCGTTCTGGTCTGGATAACTGGAAAAACTCATCTCTCTGCACCAAAAATAAATTATATTCTCCAGACAACTCTTAGCACGAACGTATGTTACGAAACTGTCTGTAGGGTGCTCAGAGCATAATATACATGGTCGAGTTCCCAGAACAAAACCTCTTATTTCTACTGTGAATGTTACAAGGAGATTATCCTTCGAAAATTGCTATAAAACGGAACCTTTTTCATTCTGGGAAACTGTCATATTCCGCGAAGAGAGCAAATACAACGTTTTTGCCTCCGACGGTCGAAGCATGGTATGGCGTAAGCCTAGCGAGGCTTTAAATCCAAAAAATACAACAGCAACTGTTAAGTACGCATGAGGTGTGGGCAATTTCGTTTTTATTGATGGAATTATGAACGCCAATATGTACCTAACAAGATTAAAAGAAAACCTTATCGCTAGTGACACCAAACTGAGATTTCAGCGTGATCAATATATCTTTCAACAAGATAATGACCCAAAACACTGCTTGGGCAGTGAAAATGTGGCACTTATACAACATCAAACAATTAAAAACTCCCCCAGAGTTCCCAACACAAATCCCATCGAGAATTTATGATCTCTTGAACTACAAATTAGACAGCACCATATTTCTTTATAAGTTGTCTTGAAGCAGGTGCTACAGGATGAGTGGTCAAAAATTAATCCCGAATATTGCCGGAAGTTAGTGGAATTGATGGCAAGCCGTTTGGACAAAATATAAATTGAAGCAGTTGTACAACACCCACACCCTCACCATATGAGCTTTATACTCGGTCTCGGACTCGGGTCATTGTCGTGATAAAATTTAAAAATTATTTTAGTTTATTGCCATCATAAAATCCGAATTTCCGTGCACTGCAAACGAGATTTGTTTGCAAAATTCTCAGATATTGGCCAGCATCTATTGTATTTTCAATGAAGGTCAATTCTCCGATACGCTTGCTCGAAGTGCAGCCCCATAACATTACTAAAAGTTTCCCTGTTGCAATTCTGTTGCGGTTTTCCAAGACTATTAATGGCTTTCTCCAGACTCTGGATGGCCTATCATTATAATAAAAACAAAACACATGGACTCAAATCTAACGGGAAGCAAGGTATTTGAATTATTTTAAAGCAGTTTATTTCTTAGAAAAATGAAACATTAAAAAAATACATGTGAGACAATACTCAACTTTAAGTACAATTACTGGCAAATAAACTAAAATTTTGTGGAAATGTAACGACCCTATAAAGTATGTATATTCTTGTTCAGCATCACCAGCCGAGTCCACTTAAGACGTAACCGACTGCGTAATACTTGTTCACAGCACACAGTGGTTATTATTGTTATTTTGGATAAATATATGAGAAGGTCATCCAAACATTGTCTGCCAAATATGGTGACTATAACTACAAAGATTTTTCCGGAGGCGGGAGTAGGCGTGGCGTGACCAGCCATCTACCTTTAAAATTTGGTGACTAGCTCTAAAATCGTAGAACATATCGATTTTCGCGATTTGCGGGGGCGGCAGTGAACGTGGCCTGAAATTTTGTTAACCTTTATTTAAAGAGGGTGACCATTAATCTACCTTTAAAATTTTGTGACTAGCTCTAAAACTCTGGGAGATATAAGCTTTCGCGATTCGTGGGGGCGAGGTGTCTGAGGGTGACTCTAACTTTAATATTGTGGAAAATATTCACTTTTTTTCGATTTGCGATTTGAGGTGTATCGACATGTTATCAATTTGTGAGTCTGCCGGTGGGCGTAACACAAAAATCTTAACTCTGTCTGAATCATAACTACACATATATATCCAAAAATCCAAGTCTGTATCTTCCGTGCCGTAGAAAGTTATACTCAATATACTCTTTTTACTTTGTGAACGAGTATAAATACTGTTGCGGTGTGGCTTTGACCCAGACCAACATAGCAGCAGCGTACTATAGAAAATAAAATTTCGTGTCTAAGCTTTACACCTGGTATCTACTTACTGCAGCGCGACACTGCCAATTCATTTCTTCACGACATAACTCAAATTAAGTACTACTACATGAATACCAAACAACCGCAAACAGCACAAAAATATTTCGAAAAAAGTATATAATACAATCTATAAATAGAACACGCAAATGTATGCATGTGTACATGCATACAGTACATCCTCTTATGGCTTCCAAAATGGATGGACGGATGGACAGACAGACGAGATTGATTGTAATCAAGAATATACATACATTATGGATTCGGAGATGCAGGCAATAACTTGTTCTGTGTATATGCATAAAGCCATTCTCCCCTCATTTTATACCCATTGAAATTGGCTAAATCAGGGTATAATGGCTTTATGCAAATGTATGTAACAGGTATAAGGAGGCATCTCCGACCCCACAAAGTCTATATATTCTTAATCAGCATCACTAGACGAGTTGATCTGATTAACATGGCTATGTTCGCCTGCAGGTACGCGTCGATTTCGGAGACTACAAAGCTAGAAAGCTTCACTTAGACTTTTGAAGTTCATGTCGACCATACGCAGATCAAGTTTATTTCAAATCGTCGATAACTTGTCTCGTTTTCTTATCCATAATTATCACTCGCGTGAAGCATACGTAGGTTAAGAATATTTCGAATTTTGGATACCTGCCCCCATATATATATATATACATATATACATTGTATATTCCTGGTCAGCATCAATAGCCGAGTGGATGTAGCCATATCCGTCTGTCTGACTGTCCGACAGTATGTATGAACGCATCGATCTCGGAAATTACAAACCTAGAGGCTTTAACTTTCCCAATACAGCACTTGGCATAGTATTAGTATTGTATTGTATTGTACTATAGAACTAAGAGAACCGATTGTAAATTATTTATCAAAATCAATTAAGAATCACGGAAGTTATTACAGAAAACGTGTGCTGAAATTTGACAAGTCAATTGGCTAGCAATTTTTGTATACATGTGTGCGCATACATATATATATATATTATCGTGTACAAACTTTTTTCTTAAAATGTGTTTATGATGTTCGTGATTGTGCTGTTAGTTTAGAAGATTTTGAAGAATTTAGTTTCCATCGCGGAATTTAATTTCCAAGTGCAGCGGCTGAGTAAAGTACGCAGGTTACGGCGTGCGGTTCTGTGTGTCTGTCCGTCCGTCTGCATGAAGGCGTTGATAACAGAGACTTCAAGAGCTAGAGACCTAAAGTTGTGTATACCATACGCAGATCAAGTTAATTTCAATTTGCCGATAACTCGCCTCGTTTTCTTTTTACCGATAATTAACGGTTTTTTTACCGAGGTTTTCGCGTAGATCTTTGGAACTTAAAGATCTACAGCCGCCAAATTTGGATTATTATAAAGCAGACTCAATCAGAATTGTTTCGGATTTTGGTTACCTTCTACGAACCCCAATAAAAAAAGGCGCGATTCAAATAGTACAGTCTGCGCTTTGATTTGAATGCTCCTATTAAGTACTGTAAATTTCAAGATAACGTAAACAAAACACACACACAAGCAATGCTTATACATGTACAAAAATGTGTAACTGTGCGTGCGTCTCGAAATAATTTTTTGGAAACGTACCAACGCTTAGGTACCCTCACCACCAATCAATGTCGAAAATTTTAAGATGTGTCGCCGTTGTGACCAATCTGTTAAATATTTCAGTTTACTCTTCCACTGAAGGGGAAGACATGCGGCCGAAAATTTAAAAATTAGAATTTCAGCGCATTGCTGCACACATACATTTCGAGGCTCAGCTTGCACACAGGCACGGGGATCCTCGAGATATCAACACCATGCAGTATGAGACGCACTATACGGGGCTTTAATTCTTTGCAGTGAGATCAAAGAGCTTGGCAATATTTCACTCTCTACGCATTTAGCTTGCGCTCAGGGATCTTACTCTCTCCAGTAGTAAAAAATTAGAGCAGGCGCTTGGTAGGGTGTACAAGGTTGAAAATTTTTGCAACCACTTTTTCGACGATGTATTGTATGCTTAGGGGTATCAACTAGTCACTTTTAACTAAAGTATTCTTATATGTTGTTGGTTCGATTTGGGTTTGGGTTCGGTATTTTTGTGTACCTATTATTATTATATTTAATACAAAATTAAAAAAGAATGAAAAACTTAAAAACATAAATGTGGTAATAAATAAATTCGATTTGACTCGGCCACATTCCGCAGCCGAGATTAGCTTAACTTATAAAAAATTATTAAACGCAGAATTTTCAATTTTACTATATTTAGCATATACCGCCACGACCTCCCATACCATCACCATATTTAACTAAATCAAAGGCAGATATTACAGTTGGAAAGTGGTTTCTAGGATGTACCGGCATGGTGTTCGTTGCTGTTGGTCTTGGTAAGTGCCAACAGATAATATTGGCACCATTGTATGTAAATATTTATTGTGTATTAATAGGTGGTATAACAAGACTTACAGAATCAGGACTTTCTATGGTGACTTGGAAATTAATGGGTGAACATATGCCACGAAACCAAGAAGAATGGATTAAAGAGTTTGAGAATTATCAGCAGTATCCTGAATTTAAACTGTAAGTATAAAAGTTTCTGCGACAGCACAATGTTGTAAATAATCAATCAAGATATCGAAAATCTGGTTATTTTCCGCTCCGTAACTCCACGGCTATGCGTAAACGTCTTCTTTAGCATGCCTATATGTTTTTCCCAACAGTATCGCGGGTACGCTCTAATCCCTTTAAAACCTTGAAATTACGCGTACACTGAAGGTATACAACCCTGGAATTATTCTTCAGCGTAAACATAGCACGGCAATAGCGACGTCGCTTAAAATTACCTGAGGATCCAATTGGTGTTGCATCCATAATCGAATCGAATCTCGGCGAAATCTTTCTGGTTGTACCGTTCTAATCTAGCTTTAGAAGCTCCTTTATCGGCTTACGTCTCTGGTGGACCCAAGTTGGCAAAATCCTGTCAATTTTGACGGAGCTTGGGGGCGATGCAGGACTTTAAATACTCGTTCACGAAGTTAAAAGAGATTGGGGCTTGTGCAATGTCCGTTCGTCTGTCCGTATGAATGCAAAATTTTTGCGCCGCTATTGAAGCTACCAGTGCTAGAAAACGTTTTTTTTTGTCTATGCCCACTGAGAGAGTGGCAAATTAAATTATTCTATATATCTCCTTCAGTTTCATACATCAAATTGCAGACAGATTACTGATGACTTCTAAAAATTGCACTATAAATTCTTTGGATATGCCCAAAGTTTGTACACTAAATTTTGGACGATTATCTCCTCTTAAAATAAAAATCAAATTTACTTAGCACACCTATATTTGGTGGCGGGTAAATTTTGATTATGCCCTCTTAAGATCAAGTTGAAAAATTACGGAGACGCACAATCCCGCCCCAAAAAATTACAATCATCGATGTTTTTCCAAAATGTCAATAATAACACTAGGTAAGAAAATCCTTCTTTTTTTTTTTGTATAGATTACCAAACCTAGTATTTGAATGGGGCCCGAAATGACGGAAAACCACTTTACAAAATGTTCTATGTGTGAGCCTTTTTTTTTAAATTTGGAAAATCTGGTATTTTTTAATGCTTTTTTTCAGAGGTAAGCTTGCATTATTGATCATTTCTCGAGAATGTCGTTACCGATTTTAAAAAGCTTAACGATTACTGAAAGCTAATAAATATAATTATTAATTAGTCATATTTACATGCTTTTGAATTAAGAAAATTATAATTTTTTTGCAGTATTTTTCCCGCTTTTTATACTCGTTCACGAAGTGAAACTAGTATATTGCTTTTGTGCAATGTCCGTCATGCTGTCCGTCCGTCTGTCCGTATGAACACAATATTTTTCGACGCTATTGAAGATAGAGACTTGAAAGTTGACCACGCCCACTGGGAGGCTGGCAAATCGATAACATGTCGATACACCTCAAATCGCAAATTGATTAAAGTTGAATATTTCCCACAATATTAAAGTTGGAGTCACCAAATTTGGTATGTAGATAGCTGGTGATCGCCTACAAAAAATTCCCGCCCTAAAAAATCGGAAATGGCTATATCTCCCACAGTTTTAGAGCTAGAGTCACAAAATTGAATATATATTACTGGTAAGTTCCCCCAAATCTCACAGAAAAAAATTTCTGACCACGCCCCCTTCCGCCTCCGTAATCGCTAAAATCGATATATTTACAAGCTCAAAACGGTAACACGTGTATAATTAACACAATTTTAAAGCTAGAGACACCAAACTTGGTATGTAGCTTGCTGGTGACCTCCAAAAGATTGAGACCTTGATATCCCGGCACACTAGAACGCCCCCCAGACACCCCGCCTTAAAAACAATATTAGAGCTTGAAGGTAGATTAGTGGTCAGTTCCTCTAAATAAGGGTACAAAAATTTCCCGGCAACGCCCACTCCCGCCCACGCAAATCGCGAAAAGCTATATCTCCCACAATTTTGGAGCTAGAGTCACCAAATTTTAAACGTAGATCGATGGTCACCCCTTTTAAAGCTCAGTAAGCTCAGTTTTCCGGCCATGCCCACTCCCGCCTACTCCCGCCCCCGCAAATCGGGAAAGCTATACTTTCAAAAATTTTGGAGCTAGAGGCACAAAATTTGGCAGAAAGTGTGTGACCTTCTCTTAATGTTAGCCACGCCCACCCCCGCCCCTACGAAATATAAAAATTCTATATTTTTTTCAAAATAACAATAATAATTTCCATGTACTGTGAACGAGTATTACGCAATCGGATACGTCCGACTGCAACGTTCTTACTTGTTTGACTTCAAAATTCGAGGAAAGATCGAAAAAGAAATATAACTTATTTGGATAGGTACAGTAATTGGGCGTCGTTTAGGATATTATTCATTAAAATCGATGGAGAGACGGCGGCAAAATAACATTTTAAAACTAGACATTTTTTGTCGATATAAATTATTTCTTGACGAAATCTTCTGCGAAATTCGGACTTTGATGTCTCAGGAATGTCGCTCCGAACTAATTTGATGACTGTTTGACATTACAATCACATAAGTATATTAATAGATCATTAATTAAGATATCATTCACTTAAATTAATGCAAAAACGACCAATTTATATGATGTTCTACTCACAGAAGGAACGATTTTCGAAGGTATTGAACAAGATAGGGTCCCCAATCTACAGATAAATATTCGTAAAACAATCAGAAATAATATATATAAAACAAATGTTTATTAATAACACGATTTACTATTTGTTTGTTAAGGTTTTATCTGTTATTTGAATTTTCAAGTATATTAAAAATGGTTCAAGTACCGTGTCTTTCTGCGTTATTAAAATCAGATTCTTGTATGAGACCCCACACTTAATCGCCCATCATATTCTGATTCTACAATCCCTGATAACGTCGCTCCATAGATTTTAATTGTTGATGAAATCTTTCTACGTTCATCACTGAGCTCTCCTAAGTTGTTCGGAAAAAAGTCCAAGTGAGAATGCAGGAAATGGATTTTGAGTGACACTCCTATTTTTTCATAATTTTTTATCAATTTGTTGACGATGGCAATATAATCTGCACTTTTGTAATTGCCCAAAAAGTGTGCAGTGATTTGTCGGAATGAGTTCCAGGCCGCTTTTTTATCTGATGTCAAAATGGAGTAAACTTCCTAATTTTCCAATAGCTTTCAAATCTTTGGGCTGTCGAATATCCCTTCTTTAATTTTTGCTATTGAAAGAAGTGGGAAAACAGTTTTTAGATACTGAAGTGCTTCACCTTTCGTATCCAATGCCTTTACGAAGTTCTTGACGAGTCCTAGCTTGATGTGCAATGGTGGCAATATGATGTCATTGACGTTCATTAGAGATGCATTTTGAATATTATGATATCCCAAAGTATGTGCTTCGCGTTTTGGCCAATCCATGCTTGAGTAATGCTCATGACGAGCACGACTATCTCAGAGACACAGAAAGCTGCTATACTTTGTATAGCCACCTTGTAATCCGGATAACATGGCAATAACTTTTAAATCGCAGCAGACCTGCCATTGTTGCTCCTTATACTTAATGCATTCAAGCATTTTAGCCATTGTTCCATACGATTCTTTCATATTAGCAGCATGGGCGATCGGGATGGACAGTTTCAAATTTTCCATTGTGAAGTAAGACAGCCTTTAGATTATCCTTGCTGCTGTCGACAAACAACCTCCAATCCTTTGGATTATACGTTCCGCGAATTTCAGAAAACAGTCCGAATATGTTATGGCAAATGTTCATACTTCATCGAGTAGTATTGAGAGAAATGCAGATGTTAGTGTCGATAAAAAGTTCCGTTGACGTTTTCCTTCAAAAGACTTCGCTCCTTTTACCGCGATGCTAACGTCTCAGTATGTTCCTTAGTTAGTTTGAGATCCCTTACCGAATCTTTTAATTCCTCCTGTGAAAAGAGCTTGGCACGCTTATCTTCTTGTTATAGTTTCGTGTGATGATGACGATTTCTCCTGTGTTTGCAGTTGTATGACCGATTTCCCAGGTAGCTGAAAGCCACGAGCAGATATTTGCGGATAAATACATTTCATATCCTTCCCAATACCAATTTTGTCAAATGCGCAGAAGTAACAGTTAGAATCATGAGAATCGGTATTCTCCCATATCATAGGTCTTGAAAATTTAAAATTAAGAAAATTGTTAGTATTTCTTTAATATTAATTGGTTTTATAATATATAATGTACTTACTCCTTCTTTTGCTATTTTGGCAAATGTGCTTGGCACGAAGTGCAAATAAAAGTTGGTGCCCATTCTTTACACTTTTTGGGTTCAATTCCAATGAATTCATTATATACACTATCCAACCTTTCGTTGAATATAATTTTGGAGTTGGTATTGGCTAGGTAGATACCACATAAGTAGCAGAACGAACCGGAGTTGTACCGGCACGAATATTTGCGCACAGTGTTACTTTTATACGATATTTTTTCGTTGTATGTCGCTAGAGTAAGTACCGGTAATTCTGGTAGGTAGCTTTATATCGATACTCCAATTTGGGAGGAAAGCGTTAACGTGACGTTATTACCTGGGGTCAACATTAAATTCCTTTTTGTTAGTTTCGTCACCCAATTTTCCCAGGTAATACTCCGTATTTAGCGCTCTATAAGTGTACTGGTGTTGTATTGTCAGACAGATATCTACAACAGTTAGTTTTCCATTACATCAGGTACCAGTAGTAGTTAGAGGTAGAGGTAGATTCTCCGGTCACCTGCTGATACAAGTAGATAAGAGACTATCGCTTGAGTAAAGTAGGCTGTCTACAAAAGCACTGGCATCTGTTCGCAAACCCCCTCACTAACGGCAAACATTTCGCCGATTCGGGCCGATCCGAGCCAAGTCTGCGCGCATGAACGCATGTGGATAGCCTGTTTGACCCATAATTTATATGAGCACATATGAAAACTTCGACATAAAGCAGGTTTGCTGAAATAATATTATCTCAGCCGTCTCACCATCGATTTCAATGATTGCCCGATGCAGCTATATAAATAAATAGTCACGAACACAATATATTATTTTTTTCGACTTTTCCCCGTATTTTAAAGTCAATACATCGTGAAAAATACCTCAAAAAAAATTAATCATTTTCTTAATTCAATATAGTTGGAAAACCAATGATTTAAACTTAAAAGTGTGTAGGAATGATTAAAAGCTTTCAGTAATCGTTAAGCTTTTTAAAATCGGTTAAGACATTCTCAAGTAATAGTCAATAATGCAAGCTCACCTCTAAAAAAAAACACTAAAAAATACCATATTTTAATATTTAAAAAAAAAAGCCTTACCATAGAAAAAATTTTAAAGTGGTTTTTCGTCATATGGGGCCCCATATGTATCAGCAAAACTCGGTTTGGTAAACTATACAATTTGGCTGTTACCTTGTGTTATTAGATTAGCTCTAAAAAAAATATAACAAGTTTCAAGTCTCTCGCTTTAATAGTGCCAAAAAAAGTTGAGTTTATGGAGACAGACGAATGGATCGCATGACGGACATTGCAGAGGCCCAACATATTTTTTATATCCTGAGCACATTGAAAATTTCTATAATAGTTATATGCAAAACTATGTAACGGACAGAGGAAACCATCTCCGACCCCGTAAAGTACATGTATATTCTTGATCGGAAAGTATAAGAGCTCAATGAAACGCGCAGATCAAGTATATTTTCCTAAAATCAATACAATTCTACGGCAACCTCTAATATTGCAAGCTTTTTTTAAAATACTTTTTATACCCTTATTATGGGAGCGAGAGACACAAAATTTTGCACTAAAAGAATCTATTGCAAAATGTTTTTATACTCGTTCACGAAGTGAAACTAGTATATTGGTTTTGTGCAATGTCTGTCATGCTGTCCGTCCGTCCGTCCGTCTGTCAGTATTGCTTCAATATTTTTCGACGCTATTGAAGATAGAGACTTGAAACTTGGCATATATACTTGTAGTTATCTGCTTCAGACAAAGTGTTAAGATTTTTGTGCCACGCCCACTGGGAGGCTGGCAAATCGATAACATGTCGATACACCTCAAATCGCACATCGATTAAAGTTGAATATTTCCCACAATATTAAAGTTAGAGTCACCAAATTTTAAACGTAGATGGCTGGTCAGGTTAAAGCTCGGTAAGAAAATTTCCCGGCCATGCCCACTCCCACCTACTCCCGCCCCCGCAAGTCGGGAAAGCTATACCTCCGAGAATTTTGGAGCTAGAGGCACAAAATTTGGCAGAAAGTGTGTGACCCTCTCTTAATGTTGGCCACGCCCACCCCCGCCCCTACGAAATATAAAAATCCTATATTTTTTTCAAAATAACAATAATAATTTCCGTGTACTGTGAACGAGTATTACGCAATCGGTTACGTCCGACTGCAACGTGCTGACTTGTTTCAATATCGATTTCTTAATCGATAGAAGAAGTTGTAAAATAAAACGTGCGGAAAAATTTAATAAATTTGACAAGGGAATATCGATATTGATATTGCTTAATCGATATTGATAAAACATTTTGCAATAGGTTCGTTTAGAGAATTTAAGTTTAGGTTTAAGTTTATTCGCAGATCAAGTTTATTTCAAATTGTCGATAACGCCCTCCGTTTTCTTACTATCGATAATTACTAAATGAGCATGGGCAGCAAAGGTTAAGGTTTCTAGCACTTGTAGTTTCCGAGACAGCTGTGTTCATACCAATGAAAATATAAGCGGACGACCGGACATGGTTAAATCGACCCAGGAGATAATTCCTGCCTGTAGTATAATTTATCTTATCGAATGATTTAAAAATTGTATTAATAATAAACTTCTTCCTTTTTTTCAGAAAAAATGCCACAATAACTTTGGAGGAGTTTAAGTTTATATACATGATGGAATATATACATAGAATGTGGGGTCGCGCAATAGGGGCGTTTTTCCTAGTTCCTGCAACTTATTTCTGGCGAAAAGGATATTTTTGTGTAAAAACAAAAAAAATAGTTGTTTTATTAGGGACATTAATTGGCCTTCAAGGTCTAATGGGATGGTATATGGTAAAGTCCGGTTTGGAAAACAGATTTGACAATCCAAACGATGTGCCGCGTGTTTCTCAATATAGGTTAGCTTCACATTTGGCTGCTGCGTTCATCTTATATGCTTTGTTTTTATCAAATGCACTCTCTAAGCTAATACCGTCTGATACATATGTATCTACAGCTAAGCGGGTATTTAATATTAAGAAATTGTCACATTTAACAAAAGGTATGGTTTTCTTGACAGCTATCTCTGGGGCATTTGTTGCTGGATTAGATGCTGGGTTAGTTTATAATTCATTTCCAAAAATGGGCGATAACTGGATACCTAATGACATATTGCATTTCAAACCTTTATATAAAAATGTAACAGAAAATCCAACGACGGTGCAATTTAATCACCGTATATTAGGAATTACAACGGTATCTTTAATAACAGCTTTGTGGTTGATATCGAGACGCCAAAAATTACCCAAGCGTGCCAATTGGGCTATAAATGCAGTGACTATTATGGCCTGGACTCAAGCTTCATTAGGCGTTACTACATTACTTAACTATGTACCTGTGCCTTTAGCTACAGCTCATCAATCTGGATCATTAATTCTTCTAAGCTTAGCTGTGTGGCTCTCGCATGAACTTCGACTTCTAAAATATATACCAAAATAAATCGAATTCAAAAAACACATTGAAATGTAATTTGTTAAAAAAAATTAATAAATATCATATTGTTTTCTACTTTAACAAAGGTAGTTTGTATAGAATTGACAAAAGAAGTGTTTGGTCACGCCATCCAGTCTGCTTAAGTGATATTCTTATTACTCATACCTTAATACCATTACTATGCTGCGTAACTTTTAAGCTTTATTTACATTGAATTGCGGTCTTTTCTTTGATTTTGCTTCTTTGGCTTGACATTCAGTGTTGGGTTTCTTAGTCAATCAGTTATTTTTATGCACTTGGCACACAGGCCACAGGTCGAAAGTCACAACACACAATCATTGTTAATTTGGAAAAATTTCGAAATATTATATTTCGCCGGGTAGGTGTTGGGTGTGGCAAAAATTTTTCGACTCGATCTTAAGAGGATTTAAACCAAACACTGTCTGTCAACTTTGGTGGCTATAGGCCTTAAATTGTTAGAGATATAGATTTTTGCGGGGGCGGCAGTGGGATTGGGCGTGGCTGGGGTCGTTCTAGTGAGCGAACCAGAATATCAAGATCGCCTCTAGCTTTAAAATTGTGTGACTTATACATGTGTTATGTTATCGATTTTAGCGATTACGGAAGAGGGAGGGAGCGTGGCCGGCAAATTTTTTCTGTGCTTTTTGGGGGATGTCCAGCAATATATATTGCAAATATGGAGCCTCTATATCACCATTTCCGATTTTTTAGGGCGAGAGCGCTGGTACTTGTACTTGTACTTGTGTATAAACACAGCATATTAGGACGACGCTCTAGCGTCGTCTCGAAGGAAATAATTCGTGGAGAGCTTCTCCTAAACGGTCCAAATTAAGCTTCACTGGCAATGGAACATAATTGCCAACAGGCAATCGAATGTAATGTTTTGTGCAGAAATATTCAGAATTGCGAAAGTGTAAGCTAACTTTGACTGATTATCCATCCCAAAGACTGTTGCGGCAGATTTGATCTTTCTGAGCTGCAGTTGGTTTCAAAACCGAGAAATTAGTAAATGCGGCTGGGAGCTTGAGTCAAGTAGATACCTAATAGAAACAAAGACGCCTGACCAATTTTTTTTACCAGCATTGCTGTGGCCAGAAGCACCACATCATAGCTGATATTCTAAGGGTGAAACAGAGGATTAAGTGTTACATGCTGACATGGCGGCAATTTCAGCCATTGCTGCCCTTTTCATAGGCAGTTTATGCAAACAGAAAGCCTCTTCACCCTTTCAAATCTAATCACGGAAGACATACCCCAGAATTTTGGACAGTAATAAATGAAGTGACCAGTATTATTGCAATGGAAGCAACCAGGGGCAATTTAATTATCCCCGAACAGTGCATAGGTTGCCATTGCGAAATTCCTAGTCGCCAATATCCTTCAGCGCTGTTCCAAACATACAGCAATGGACTTTCATGTAGGAATCTGGCTTGGATCTTCTAGACGACTTTTGTCACCTCGCTTGATTCTCTGCATCGAGTTTCTGAAGCGCCTGCGACATAATACAACCAGCTATTTGTTATATGGTTCCCAAACTCTATTTAAAGCTCGAATGTGGGCGATGAATTTATCCCACGACACCACGAAGCATAGCAACTGATCCACTTTCTACCATCAGAAACCCCAGGATCTCTGTGATAAGCCCCTGAAAAACTGAATGTCGGTTATCAATTCTTGATTATAGTAAATTTAACGCGACTGTATAATCCCAACCAAAATTTTCAGTAAACGAATCTTTAACGTTAGCACATTTTCTAACTAAAGTAATTGGTTATAATTAGACTTTGCATTCCGCTTTAAAAATAACACCTTGGTTGGATTTACGGTAGTTAACGCGGTATTTGAACCCTCCATGGCAACAGCGACGATATAACAACCACTCTACCTTACAGTGAGAAGGCAGTGCGAAAAGAACCCCCCAGCAGATCGCGAATCATATGAATGTATGTATATGCGTTTATGTACAAATTGAACAGTCAGGTGCTTGAACTCAATGCACAACATAAATATAAGTTATAACCTGATAAACATTTGCTTTTGATTTGACCGCACGATTTTTTTATTAACCGATAAACAAATAAATAAATAAATAAAACAAAAAAATAAATCACGTTAGGGTCACTAATGAAATGTTAAGAAGCCTTTTTATTAGCTATTGCGAAAAATTCTTATTTAGTTCCATTAGCCGACTAGAGACATCGATTTTTAACAGACTGTTGCATTGATTGTCCCTACTGAAATGTCCTATTGGGCCTATTTGCTCTCTTATACATGCTGATCAAACAGCCGTCGATAAGCAGAGTTTGTGCTTGCTTGAGAACTTCGTTTTCGATCACTCAACGCAACAGACATAATTATACGCAACAGCCTCATACATATTATTCGACTCTTTGCTGCAGACCAACATACTTTTTGTAAATAAATTGTAATTATAATTTAAATTAGCTATTGCCGCTGTTTCTTATTTAACTTAATTTTTTCGATTTTCATTTGGCGCCCGCGCAAGGGACTACAAAGAGTTATTATTGTTTCGTTGTTCTAAATGAATAGACTATCAATATTGTGTTGGCCGTTGCGGTAATTTGTTGTAAATCGGTACGGTAATTGCCACTTATTCAGTGTGAATTGTTGCTGGCCAATCGGTGCAAAAAGTATTTTTGTGTATTATCGTATACCGCTAATTTGTATACCGCTGCTTGTCGCCGCGAACTTGGATACCGCTGCTTGTCGCCGCTACATTTGAAAAACGATGCTTCATTGTCACCGCTACTTTGCTGACTGCTAGAGTTTGAAAAGCTGGATTTGGATTTGGTGCGGCCTGTTTGTTTGTTCCTGAATCAAATATCAAGGAGAGATATCATCGACGTATCTTCCGATTACCAGGTAACAGTGCCCAAACCAGTGTGCACAATTAAAACATAACAGACGCATACATAAACACATATATGCAAAAAGTCACAAACAGTGCGTTTCAGCACAATAAATAAAACAAAATTTCATTTATTAACATACATACATACAAATCGTTTCGTCATTCTTGAATCTTCTTTAATTACACTCGCGCCTAAATCATATATACATACATAACATAAGTGCATTGACTTATTTGTATTTTACTCCCGCTTTGTATCACGTCGTCAATTAAACATACATAACAACAAGCGCGAGCAAATATTCAAGTTAACACAAACAATTCACAAATTGTCGCAAGAGCGGATATGTGCACTACAAAGTAGCTAACGATATAACATAGCGATCGCCGAAATCTGACATCAGCATGCGCGCACCAAGTGTCCAAACATGTGCGCTCCAAATGCCCAGGGAACGGTCACGAGGCGCCAAGTCAGCATTCTGTCAATGTTGCTGCCCAAGACCACTGACTACGTAGGATAGCTTCAAGTTATGATTAGTTCAGTTAATGTGAAGCGGTCAACAAGCATAGTTGCCGAATAAATGAAAATATACTCAACGATTTTGTTAATTGGCGCCCAACAAAGTAAATTGAAATTATCAAGTCAATCAAATCCATGCAAAAAAAAAAAAACATACGTAAAAGTCCCGTTGTCCTTACTTAAAAATGAATGTATAGAAATAGATTTAGTACAGATAGTGCTAGTGACGAGGAATTGTTACCTAGTTACAATGAAAATTTATCGACAAATCAAAAACAACAAACAGTGAACAATATGAATAACGAACAGCTTATTCAATTCATAGAGTCTGCCGTAAATGGTGCACAACTGCACAGAAGAGAAAAATTTTGAAGAAAAAGTAAGAGCATTAAAAGAACAAATGCATAGCGAGAGAACACAAAATGCACCAGACATAGACGTGTACGAACTAGCTAAAATTATAGGAGAGGTTATTTGTAATGAACCCTTAGACATTCTAAAGTCTATACCGCAATTTAAAGGCAACCAAGAAAATTACATCTCCTGGCGATAGGCTGCAATTGCAGCAACCGAAATTTTTAAACCTAATGACGGTAGCTCCCGACATTACCAAGCGGTTGAAATTATTCGCAACAAAATTGGAGGCCCTGCAGACGCGCTTTAGACAACAAACAAGCCATAGAAGAACCCAGGGGATTCACAGACCAGTGCATGCGAAGCCACCAGAAGCTTAAACACACAACTCAAGAACAGCATAATGATAAAATTTATGAGACAATGTACAGTCTGAGGCTGTAGCGGTCGAGGAGTATTTATCCCATGCAGAATTTTATAATTTTTTAGGGGAAAATCCTTGCTACCGTACATCACGCGTACAGTAGCAGGTCAAATAATCAGATTATTAATAGACACGGGAGCTTCTAAGAATTAGATAAAACCATTGCCAGGGCACTGACACTTCGTCAATCCATGGACATACAATAATCGAACATAAATATCTGATACATCTTTTTAATGCAAAGTCCTATTTTTTCATCTTACACAGCCTAAATGATTTGGACGGTATCATTGGGCTCGACCTGCTAAAAAATGCCAATGCGAAAATTGACTTAACTTAGAACAGAATTGAATACGAATACGGTTCGGAAGCAATTTTGTTTACGAAGTATCAATATAGGTAGTCGACAAAAAAGATGTCGATGAATTGGGACACAGGAAAATAGACCAGTAATAAATTTTCGCAGCAGACTATTGACAAATACCCTATACTTTCTATTACAATAATACTGTCAAACATAGGGAAAGCCCGGTACTTCACGACTCTGGACTTTAAATCCGTTTTCCACCAAATAGAACTGGCGGAGCAAGACCGAGAAAAAACAGTTTTTTCGGTAAACTATGGAAAGTATGAATTTTGCGAACTTCCTTTTGGTCTTAAAAGCGCCCCAGCATATTCCAACGGGCCATTGATGATGTCCTGCGGGAACAAATCGGGAAAACTTGTTATGTTTACGCCAAGTCAGTATCAACAAGCATAGTTGTCGAATAAATGAAAATATAACTCAACGAGTTTGTTAATTTACTTACAGTCAGAAACAACTGTTTGATACTCGCTCTCTTTTCGTTTGATTTGCTTTATTTGTTTTCGCCAGCGTTATTAGCGCCACTCCTATTAAAACCGCGCACTTAAAACATAAATGTGTTGACTTATTTGTATTTTTACACCCGCTTCTTTGAAGCGTGTTGTCGTTTAAACATATATACAAACAAGCGCGAGCAAATATACATACAGATAGAAATAACTGTCAATCTTCTTTAATTGCATTAGTCGTTTTCGCCAGCGTTTTTAGCGCCGTTTCTCTTAGAACCGCGCATACATACATACATACATATTCGGCGCTTGCATTATTTCGGTATTTCGGTTACAATTAAAAGAGTGTTTATTATCTTTGATTAAACATCTCTTAATTGCTTCATTTCTTAAGCGAACAATTCTTGGAGTTGCTCTTATTCATTCGCCAAATTCTGTCTGAAAAACTTACATACTTAAGTACGTAATAGCTAGTGCACTAAAAAAAAAGTGGAGGATTGTCAGAGCGATTGTTTGCTAAATTAGAAAAGGTATAATGTAAACAACCTCCTTAGCAAACAAAATGATAACTCCAAGTAAATTTGAGATTCAGAGTCGGCTAGACATATTAAATTCATACAATGCGAAAGCAATGGATCTGCAGTATGAAATTGAGTGCATTGATCCAGATAACTCTAGTCGCGCCTTACTTGAAGAAACAGGCGTTCTATCAAGATCTTCATATATGGCTGCTCTTAACGCTCATCAAGCGGGAGACAGTGTGACAACACTCCAAACTTCCAAAATTAAAATTACCTAAGTTGAGTGGAAAGCATGCTGAGTACAAGTAGTTCATTAGCTTGTTCGAAAGTTTGGTGGACTCCGATCGCTCGTTATCAATCATAGAGAAGTTGAACCACCTCATTTCATGTTTGTCGGATGAGGCACTGGGAACTATTAAAGCTTTCCAGGTCTCAGATGCAAACTACCCAAAAGCCTTAGCAAATCTAAAACGCGCGTATGACAATAAGTGTCTTATTTTTTATGCACTTTAACACAGTTGTTCGGCTTTGCGCCATTGAGCAAACGCTCGGCATTCGGCTTGCGATCAATTATTGATTCGGTTTCCGCCATTTACGATGTCAATGTCAATAGATAATGAGAAAGACTTCGCGAATGCTGTATTTTTTCATATTGTTATGTCGAAATTTGATTCTGCTATATATACATTCGCAACCAAATTGCCAATGTTGCAGCGCAAATCACTCTTGTAATTGCCAAGGATTTGCAGCAATATCAGATCGGTTCAACTTCGTTAAAGCAACTGCGCATAAATTGCTTGCAGCCAGGCCACAGAGTGTCAAATTGCACTGCGTCGAATTATAGGGTATGTTCTCCTGCTCATAAAACTCTCCTTCATAAATACGCAAATCCTGTTTCAGAGATAGAGCAATCTTCCGCAGCACCACAGGCTTCAGCACATCCCGCTCATGTAAACCATGTTGCGAGCGAAGTGGATCAAGTCATCCTTGCGACAGCTATTGTCTAAATTCGTGACAAATTCGGTTCGCTAGAGGTCTCTTAGACTCTGGTTCTCAAGTCGACTTCATGAGAGCAGAGCAGCTTGGTCATGCATTAGGACTTTCTCGAAAAAACAAGTGCTTAACAGTTACGTCGGTCGGAAAAGCTAGCCTGGTAGCAAAAAATGAAGTATCGAGAATCATTTCGTCTCGTGTAAATGCGCATGAGTTTAACGCGGATTTTTAGGTCCTTACTTCAATTCCGAGCAGACAGCCAGATTTTGCTCTACCAATAAATAGTTGAAAAATCCCAGTAAACGTAGAATTGGCTGACCCTGAGTTTCATATGCCCCAGCTAATTGATCTGCTACTAGGAGCAGACTCATTTTTTGACCTGTTATGCACTGGGCAAATTAAATTGTCAAAAATTTGACTTTTGCTGCAAAAAACTTTGCTAGATTGGGTAGCTTCAGGGCGTTGTAAAAATTTACAAACGCAAAGTTTTTTATGTTGTGCAATTATGCACCCAAGGGAAAAATCCAAACTAGAGGTCTTGTAGAGCGATTCTGGGAACCAGAAGCAGTTTCCGAATCATATAGCACATCAAAATACTCATCAGATCAACTTGAATGCGAGCAGAACTTTATAAATAGTGTACGAAATTTGCCATCAGGACGGCTTGAAGTAAGTTTGACCATCAAAACGAACCCGCAGGTCTTGGTTTTTTTTTTTTGAAATTGCCAAGAAACGATTTTTGTTCTTAGAACGGAAAGTATCCAAAAATTTCAAACTGTACGTACAGTTCATGAAAGAGTACATAGACCTTAGCCATATGTCAGACTTTGGCACAAAAGTTCCACCAGAACGACATTATATCATACCGCATCAGTGCGTCCTGAGGCCTGATAGTAACTCCACTAAATTACGAGTAGTGTTTGACGCGTCTTCTAAGACGACAACGACAAACTCAGTCAACGACTTTCTTATGATGAGCCCGACTATTCAGAGGGATCTAATTCTAACTATTCTTCGATTTCGTCTGAATCAATATGCTCGCACTACAGATATTAAAGAAATGTATCGGCAAGTAAACATATCTGAAGATGATCGACGCTTTCAGCTCATTGTGTGGCGTGAAAGCCCATCGGATGAGCTTCGCATTTTCCGCTTGAATACGGTCACATATGGTACTACGTCCGCTCCGTTTCTGGCCATCCGATGTTTGCAAAAACTGGGTATACGCCACAAGGATACCCATGTTCTTGATTCTGAAGTCATTTGTAATCACATCTATGTCGATGATATACTTACAGGACTCTCTGTATACCTTATGTACTCAGGTGTCCGCAATTCTCAGTTCAGGAGGTTTCCAATTGGCAAAATGGTGTTCAAACCATCCCAATTTGATGGAACAAGGTGAGAACGATGAAACAACGATAAACCACAAAAACGCCAAGTATGAGGTGGACACCAAAGTCGGATATATTTCGGTAACATTTGGACAAGAGGTTTCACTGAGTTAAGCCGACCAAGCGCAATATATTATCAGTCGTTGCACGCATGTTTGACTCACTTGGTTTGATGATCCCTGTAAGCATAAGTTGTGGCGCATGCAGTTACCATGGAATGAAACAATGCCCATGGAAATGCATAGGATATGGGAAATTTCAAGGCGGATCTTCTCGATCTTGACATCGTTTCCATCCCACGATACAATCATACAAGCATTAAAACAAGCATTTGGCATATTGGCCTCAAAATCCACACTTGTCGCAATCACCAGAGTTAAAAATAGTGAATACAAATACATTGCTCAGGCAATAGCTCCGATTTTTTCTCTAAACTCGTGTCCCGTTTTTCAATATGTCGCAAATTAGTTCGAGTGTTCGCGTATATGTATCGTGCTCCAGGCCATTGCCGCAAGTATCCGAGCCGGACAAGTTCTCGCAGGTGGCAGCTGCTGTCTGTGCTCATATAGCGGTTCTGGCAAGGTCCAAGGATTATATCCACAGCCTCCAACCTCGCGGCAAGTGGAAAGCTAAGCACCCCAACGTGGAGGTCGGGACGCTCGTGGTCATCCACGAGGACAACACTACACCACAGCAGTGGATAACTGGCCGAATCGTCGGAGTAACGCCTGGAGAGGACGGTCGAATAAGGTAGGCCGACGTGAAAACGGCCGTGGGCGTATTCAACTCTTTGCTGCAGTCCACCATACTTTTTGTAAATAAATTGTAATTATAATTTGAATTAGCTATTGCAGCTGTTTCGTATTTAACTTAATTTTGTTTCGGATTTTCATATGGTTTATTGGTTTCTTATCTCCTGTTACTGTATGCTAGCAACTTTTATCAGAGTGGGGTATTCATAACTTTACAATAATTGTTTGCTTACAATTATAAATTTAGTCTTCGCAGCTTTTCTATACACATGTAGATTGTAGATAAGCACCTTGTTGTGAAGTCGCAGTTTTTTATTTGGGCTTAAGAGCCATACCATTCGCCCGAACTTGTTTTTAATACTTTTAGTTCCCTCATTGACAAGTCCAATACAGGAGTCCTTGCGCAGTGAGTGAGTGAGTAAATGCCTGTAATCGTCAGACCGCATCTCGAGATCAGCGAGTGTGACATCAGTGTCCGATTCAGAGACCAATGCCTCTTACGAATCCTACCGGGACAAACCTTTCCTCGACGAGAAAGTGGCACACACTAAAGAGGTAGAGGGTCTATCTGGATTCTCATTTAGTGACCGAAATCACCGTTTAGGAGTGTGGAGACGAGAAGCTGTGCAGGTTGAAGCCTGGGGTGATGCTGTTTGAACCTCCTTAGACCTTTTATTTATTTACTTTTATTGGTTTATTTTGAATCCCACGAGATTTCATCCGCGGCATAGTCCGCCTACCGCGGGAGGTCGAAAATAAAACTGGAGAGCTATAGAGTCCAAAATTGGCATAACAACAGTACCGTAACATCGTGTTTAAAAACGCCGCTTATTATTCAAGTAATACTTACACATTAATCCTTTAGTACACCATTTAGCTAACGGCTAACGTGAACATACAAATATTTTAAACTAACTTAAATGTTACGCTCGTGAGAGAATGAGGATTGATTTGCCTGATCTTCCCGAGGAGCTACCACATCTACGGATTTTCAGTTTACTGTGATCCGGTACCCATCCTTCCGCAGCGTCAATCGGCATCGAATACAGCGGTCAGTCACCTTTATTCCTGAACCAGGGCGCGTCTATAATTTCGACCGGTAAACATCCACCGGTTGTGCAAACTACATTGAAGATAGAGACTTGAAACTTGGCATATATACTTGTAGTTATCTGCTTCAGATAAAGTGTTAAGATTTTTGTGCCAAGCCCACTGGGAGGCTGGCAAATCGATAACATAACGATCGTAAATCGATATTTAGGAGCCACCAAATTCGGCACGCAGATTGCTGGTGACCTCTCCCAAAGATTGCGACCTTGATTTGCCAGCCAGGCCCACTAGAACGCCCCCCAGCGCCCCCACCTTTAATTAAAAATTAAAAACTAGGAATGTAGTTTGCTGGTGACCTCCGTAAAAAATTGCGACTTTGATATCTCGGCCACATCCATTAGAAACGAAGTGGCTCAGAAAAACGAGCAGGTTGCGGCTTTAGTTTGTGTGTGTGGCAGTGGGATTATTCTGTGTATGTTTGTCAGAATCCAAGCGGGAAGAAATGTATGTAAAGACAAGGTTTAAGGTATCCCCTAGTAGGGCGCTTCCGACTAGTCTTCGTCACTTGTTTCTTACTAATGCATTTCTGATATTATATTACTGTTTCCCAGATCATCCTACTGCCGGATCTTGTTAGTTTGAACAATTAATGTCCAAGTCCAAGAGACAAGCAACAATTTGAGAGAAGTAGTAATACATTAAAATAAATGAGCACACTGAATTTTACTTTTAGTTTAAATTTTCAATTCTCTTAATGTTGTTTAATTTTTCTTTTTACATTGAATCTTGTTTAGACTAACAATGATTAAAATGGAGACGAAATCAACAAAGTTGGATGAAGCCGATATTTCTAGTTAGTAATAAAGGGGCAGTCTCAAACTGCCATGCGTCCTTTCTCTATAGTCGGCCGCACTGCGGTACCAAACCAACTGTTTTGCCATACTGTGCGTCTGCAATAAACGAAAATATGACCTGCCTCAACCTAAAACGTACGCAATTTTGGCAAACATTGGCACACATTTGGCACACATACACAAACTCGGGGCCCAAATCTGCGAATTGTCCTAACCTAACCTTAGTATAATATATTGTACAATTATAATTGCATTTACTTGTTTAGTGGCGATAATATTAATGTTGTGGTAAAGTGAAATTATGAGCAAATGTGCATTACGAGCCTTGACACCGAGTATCCTTATGCGTTTTGTTTTTACAAGAACAAATGAAAATATTTCAAAGTAACAGCCCCATATGATGAAAGACAACTTTGAACATTTTTCTATAGTGAGACTTTTTTTTTTAAATTTTTAAAATATGGTATTTTTTTAGTGATTTTTTTTTAGAGGTGAGCTTGCATTATTGACCACTACTTGAGAATATCTTAACCGATTTAAAGCTTAACGATTACTGAAATATATCTATTAATCAGTCATATACACTTTTACGATTCAATCATTGGTTTTGCTACTATATTTTTTTAAATTAAGAAAATGATGATTTTATATGCGGTATTTTTCACGATCTTTTTTCTTTAAAATTCGGGGAAAAGTCAAAAAAATATATATCGTGTTCGTGACCTATTTATCTACATAGCTGCATTAATTTGTCGTCGTTTAAGATATCAATAATTGAAATCGATGGTACAACTTTGCTACTTCAGCAAACCTGCTTTACGTCACGTTTTTTAAATTCGCTCATAAAAGTCATGGGTCAAAAAGGCCGTCCACATGCATTCATGCGCGCAAACTTGGCTTGGATCGGCCCGAATCGGCGGAATGTTTGGCGTTAGTGGGGGGGTTTGGGAACAGATGACAGTGGTTTTATTTTTCTTCTTTTGGTCAAGGATGCTTGCATGTAGATGGCATACTTTATTCAAGCGATAGTCTCTTATCGACTTGTATCAGCGCTAAATACGGAGTATTACCTGGGAAAATTGGGTGACGAAACTAACAAAAAGGAATTTAATGTTGACCCCAGGTAATAACGTCACGTTAACGCTTTCCTCCCAAATTGGAGTATCGATATAAAGCTCCCTACCAGAATTACCGGTACTTACTCTAGCGACATACAACGAAAAAATATCGTATAAAAGTAACACTGTGCGCAAATATTCGTGCCGGTACAACTCCGGTTCGTTCTGCTACTTATGTGGTATCTACCTAGCCAATACCAACTCCAAAATTATATTCAACGAAAGGTTGGATAGTGTATATAATGAATTCATTGGAATTGAACCCAAAAAGTGTAAAGAATGGGCACCAACTTTTATTTGCACTTCGTGCCAAGCACATTTGCCAAAATAGCAAAAGAAGGAGTAAGTACCACATTATATATTATAAAACCAATTAATATTAAAAAAATACTAACAATTTTCTTAATTTTAAATTTTCAAGACCTATGATATGGGAGAATACCGATTCTCATGATTCTAACTGTTACTTCTGCGCATTTGACAAAATTGGTATTGGGAAGGATATGAAATGTATTTATCCGCAAATATCTACTCGTGGCTTTCAGCTACCTAGGAAATCGGTCATACAACTGCAAACACAGGAGAAATCGTCATCATCACACGAAACTATAACAAGAAGATAAACGTGCCAAGCTCTTTTTACAGAAGGAATTAAAAGATTCAGTAAGGGATCTCAAACTAACTAAGGAACATGCTGAGACGTTAGCATCGCGGTAAAAGGAGCGAAGTCTTTTGAAGGAAAACGTCAACGGAACTTTTTATCGACACTAACATCTGCATTTCTCTCAATACTACTCGATGAAGTATGAACATTTGCCATAACATATTCGGACTGTTTTCTGAAATTCGCGGAACGTATAATCCAAAGGATTGGAGGTTGTTTGTCGACAGCAGCAAGGATAATCTAAAGGTTGTCTTACTTCACAATGGAAATTAGAAACTGTCCATCCCGATCGCCCATGCTGCTAATATGAAAGAATCGTATGGAACAATGGCTAAAATGCTTGAATGCATTAAGTATAAGGAGCAACAATGGCAGGTCTGCTGCGATTTAAAAGTTATTGCCATGTTATCCGGATTACAAGGTGGCTATACAAAGTATAGCAGCTTTCTGTGTCTCTGAGATAGTCGTGCTCGTCATGAGAATTACTCAAGCATGGATTGGCCAAAACGCGAAGCACATACTTTGGGATATCATAATATTCAAAATGCATCTCTAATGAACGTCAATGACATCATATTGCCACCATTGCACATCAAGCTAGGACTCGTCAAGAACTTCGTAAAGGCATTGGATACGAAAGGTGAAGTACTACAGTATCTAAAAACTGTTTTCCCACTTCTTTCAATAGTAAAAATTAAAAAAGGGATATTCGACAGCCCAAAGATTCGAAAGCTATTGGAAAATTAGGAAGTTTACTCCATTTTGACAACAGATGAAAAAGCGGCCTGGAACTCTTTCCGACAAATCACTGCACACTTTTTGAGCAATTGCAAAAGTGCAGATTATATTGCCATCGTCAACAAATTGATAAAAAATTATGAAAAAATAGGAATATCACTCAAAATCAATTTCCTGCTTCTCACTTGGACTTTTTTCCGAACAACTTAGGAGAGCTCAGTGATGAACGTAGAAAGATTTCATCAACAATTAAAATCTATGGAGCGACGTTATCAGGGATTGTAGAATCAGAATATGATGGGCGATTAAGTGTGGGGTCTCATACAAGAATCTGATTTTAATAACGCAGAAAGACACGGTACTTGAACCATTTTTAATATACTTGAAAATTCAAATAACAGATAATAACTTAACAAACAAATATATATATTATTTCCGATTGTTTTAAGAATATTTATCTATAGATTGGGGACTCTATCTTGGTCAATACCTTCGAAAATCGTTCCTTCTATGAGTAGAACATCATATAAATTACGCGTTTTTGCATTAATTTTAATGAATGATATCTAAATTGAAGATCCATTAATATATTTATGTGATTGTAAAGTCAAACAGCCAACAAATTAGTTCGGGGCGGCATTCCTGAGACATCAAAGTCCGAATATCGCAGAAGATTTCGCCAAGAAATAATTTATATCGGCAATAATGTGTCTAGCTTTAAATGTTTCTTTAAAATGTTGTTCTGCCGCCGACTCGCCAATTAATGTACCTATCCAAATAAGTGAGTAACGAAGATATTCTATTTTTTTTTTCAACTTTTCCCCGAATTTTAAAGTAAAAAAAACCGGAAAAATACTGCAAAAATTTTATAATTTTCTTGATTCAAAAATAAATACAGTTGTAAAACCAATGATTAAAACTTAAAAGTGTGTAGGACCGATTAATAGATATATTCATTAGCATTAGCAAGTAATGGTCAATAATGCAAGCTTACCTCTGAAAAAAATCACTAAGAAAATACCATATTTTAAACATTTATTAAAAAAAAGTCTCACCATAGAAAAATTTTAAAAGTGGTTTTTTTGTCATATGGGGGCCCATATATATCAGAAAAACTAGGTTTGGTAAACTATACAATCTGGCTGTTGCCTAGTGTTAGTGTGTCATCGTTAACCCTACGTCCATTCTGCCTCTTTTGTCCGTTTCGTTATCTTGCGTCCAAATCCAGCTTTTTTAATCGCAGGATTTTGCTTACAAAGGTCGCCACAAGTTTCCAGTTTTCTCCGCAGTTTATCGTTTTGTTTATGATGTTCTCGGGCGTTAAAACTCCAATTTTAATAGCTAGTTCACTATGTTTTTGGGACCATCGTTTACAGTGAAAGATGGTATGCTCTACACTATCATTTTCGGCGGCAGCATACACGCAGCTTCTATATTCGCTGTTTCCGATTAAATGCAGGAAAGAGCTAAAGTAGCCATATCCAGTTATCATCTGTGTGACGTAGTAGTCTACGTTTCCGTGTTTCCTATCTACCTATGATTGTATGTGAGGAATGAGTCTAGCGGTCCATCTTCCAGTGCGTTCATTTGTCCATCTTTGTTGCCACGTGCCCAATGTTTCTTGTTTACAGAGTTCCGCTGTTTGTCTTGCTTCCCCTTCGTGGCGCAGGTCGTAAATTTTTTTTCGTTCACTAGCAGCCAGATCAATCGGTGTCACCCCTGCTGTCGCTCCAGATACCGTACGGTATGCACTAATTATTCTGAAGGCAGTCGTTCCTTGTACTGCAGCTAAGGGCTTCACTCTGCAGCTCGCTTTAAGCGTGTCTGCCCAGATCTCGCAGCCAGACATCAGGATTGCATTAACTACTTCCATTAGTAGCTTGCGTCTGCATTGCACTGGTCCACCCACACTTGCCATGAGCCTACTGAGTGATTGTGCCGCTCTGGCTGCTTTGGATTTTGCTTGCGCAAGTTGCTTGCTGTAGGTGAGCTTTGTATCAAGGCAAACTCCCAGGTACTTGATAGCATACTGCGACCTAATTATGCTTCCATTTATTCTCATATCCACCTCAGTTGGTATTTGTCGTCTGGTGACAAGCAGTAACTCAGTTTTCTGCATTGCTAGCTGAATTCCGTGAGAGTCTAGCCAATCTTTAGCACGAATCATCACCTAGGTGAGTTTACGTTGCGCATGCTCAAGGTTCCGTGCTGTAATGACCGCCACTATGTCATCTGCATATCCGACTAGAAATGTGTCGTCAAGCATTTCCATGCGAAAAATCTCGTCGTAGCTTATGTTCCAGAGTATTGGTCCTAGAATGGATCCCTGCGCAGCTCCTGCAGTTATTTGGATACATCTTTGACCTGCTTCGGTCTGGTATATCAGCTGTCGGTTTTCGAGATAGCTGTGTATCATTCGCATAAGGTACCCGGGGATTCGGAATCAATTTTCAAGTGACTCAATGATGTCCGCCCATTTGACGCTGTTGAATGCGTTCTTCACGTCTAAGGTAGCCAGGAGTACTATTGAGCGCGAGTAATGGTTCCTTTGTTGACTTGCAATCGCTGCTTGGACGACTTCCTTGATTGCTCCAGCTGTAGATCTCCCTGGTGTAAACCCATATTGTCTCGGGGAGAGTCCTCCTGAGTTTTCTATCGCGGTTTGATTAACTTTTGTAGCAGTTTTCCCGCTGTGTTAAGCATGCATAGTGGCCGATAAGCTGATGGGGTCGTCGGGTCACCTTTACCCTTGCTTATCAAGACCAGTCGTTGTATTTTCCAGGGATCATGGAAAGTTCCGTTTCTAACGCACGAATTGTACATGTCCAGTAATACTTTTGGTCGGCACACTGCAATTTCTTTAAGAACTTCAGGCGGGATATTGTCAGGGCCAGGTGGTTTCCTGTTTTTTAAGCTCTTTGCAGCCTTTAGCATCTCATCCTCTGTGAAGAGATCCGCTGATTCAACATTTATCTCTCGAGAGAGTTGCAGAGCACTTGCCATTTTTCGCGCTTTCTGTTACGAATGGCAACATTAGGGTCCCTCTTGGCCTTCCTGTAATGATCCTCCTCCAGTGCAAAATATCCCCTGCGCCTTGCTCTAGTAAAGTGCCGTCTGCATCTTATACATGTCTCCCTCAAAGTTTTTATTTCCTCTGTCCAGTATGAATGAGATATACTCGTGGTCGCAACCAGTGTACACATTAAGGACTTTCCTGTGCGACAGATTCTCTGTCACCAAAGTAATGTCAGGGATTGTTTCCTCGCATCCGTCTCGCCTGAATGTCGTTGCCCCCGTGTTTGCTACTGTGAGTCCTAGTCTTGCAGCCATGTCCAGTCTCCGACTTCTAGAATTTGTTGTTTCTATAGAATTGAAGTCGCCTGCTACAATAAGCTTTCTTTGTATTTGCGATTCAGCATCTTCGATGTCGTTGAGTTTGGTCTCAAACTCGTTAATATCATCGCTTAGTGTTAAGTAGTAGCTGACTATATGATAGTCCGTGATTTGTGCATGGACATAGCAATTGCCCCGGACGTCGTTGTGTTGCCGGGCGCTACTTGCACGTGGCATCCATATTGCTGCAGTTTTTATTGTGTCCTCTACCCACAGCCCATCCTCTTTTTTCTTATACTGCTCGCTGATTATGACCACATCAGCTTGTTGTTCTACAACTATTTGAGACAACAAGGCGTCCGCTGTAAACCCTCAATGCATGTTTGCTAGCAGAAACTTTATGTCTTGGTTTTCCTGAGACTGGCGGTGCAATTCGCGCCCCGGAAATGGTTAGTTTCCTTAATGTTCTTGTGCGCACAGAGACAGCACCTTGGTGGTTTGGTGCAGTCTTTCATTTGATGGCCGTCCTCCCCGCACCGAATACATAAATTGTTTCGATCCGGTCCCATGCAATCTCTTTGGAAATTGCCAGACCCAAAACACTTGAAGCAGCATTTGAAGTCGATACACCGTTACACTCGGCAGCGAGTCCATCCTATTTTAATTCTCTGCTCTTTCAGGACTTTTGCACCGTCTTCCGAAGACAGAATGACAAAGGCTCGCCTTTGCTCCAAGCTGTTAACGCCTGTTATGCGCACTTGGATATCCTGATCGCCGTCATTTAAGACTTCTCTTATTGCAGTTATAATTTCCGCTTCCTCGGTGAGACTATCCAAATTTCGAATTTCAATTTTTACAACGGGCTGTAGCGCCTTGACAGTCACCGTTTCTTTGAGCATGTCTCTGATACTGTCGCAGAGCTTTTGGGTCTTGCTACCTTTGGTTAGCTCTAAAAGCATGTCCCCGGTTTTGGTTTTCCTGACCGAGCGAATCGTACTCTCAGCTTCATTTGGTTTCACGTCTTTGCGCAGGTTCCGTAGTACTTCCGAGTAGCTCTTACCTTCTGCTGGTTTAACTAAAACAACATCGGAGCGAGTTCGGGTCTTTGCTTTGGTGTCTTGACGCTTAATTTGTTCCGTTTCAGTCCTCTTTTGAGCTTTAGCATCGTTTTTCATTACCTTTTTCGCTCTTACTCTTTTTTTGGTAACTATTTGAAATCCATTATCCGGTTGTATACTCCTTGCCTTTTTGTTTGAGCCCTGTTTATTGGATTTTTTCGCTAGCTCTTCCTTTTTTCCTTTTTCAGCTGCTGTCCAGCTCTTTCTCTAGCTTTCCATCACGTCGAGGAGTTTGCTAAGCTCGGACGCGCCGTCCTTAACATTCAAACTTATATTTCTCTGTTTGAGCATAGCGTGCTTCATTCTATGGAGCACAGCCTTGCATTTTGCCATCGACTCTTCCTCTAGGGCGCTCATCTTAAATATCAGCTCCTGTCGTGGGGAGTTATGTACGCAGTTTGAACTTTTGTCCGCAGGCGGTGTATGCGTCACAACAGCTGGTGTCGCTCTTGCTGTCGGATATGCCAAACTCGACGAGGGCACGTTTTTATCCGTTTCTGCAGCTTTCGGGGTCTCATATGTCGTCGGTCCCTGTTTTTCACTCCTTGTGTTGTCTTCGGTTGGCGATCTTGCCATCAGCCTGCTTTTTCGGAATACATTTTCGCATCCTTCTCTCTCTTCGTTTCGTTTTTTTTTTTTTTGTAAATAGTTATATATCCAAAGAATTAAGTTATTTGGAAATCCTAGAAGATGAAGCATATGCAATAAAAGCGAATGATTAACAGAGTCAAACGCCTTACTGAAAGCAGTGTAAATAACATTAGTTTGCATTTTATTTGAAATTTTTTAATAACAAAAGACGTGAATTCTAAGAAGTTAGTGGTGATAGATCTATATTTCATAAACCCGGCAGCATGAAATTATAGATCTATAGTTCAGAATATTAGACTTGTTTCCTTTTTTAAGGAGAGTAATGATTCTTTCCAAATGTTGGGCAAATAGCCTAATTCCACGGATAAATTAAATAGTTAATACAAAGGCTTTAAGAGACCTTCAGCACAGTACCTAAGCACGCAGCCCGGTACTCCATTAGGTCCCGGTAAAAATACGGGCTTGATGACCCTTAGATCAGTTAGTGGCAAACTTTCTGTGATCAAAGGCCCAAAAATGGAGTTAGAAACATTTACATTAAAGAGAAGCATTCGTTTTTTCGAAAAACACAGTTGTTTGTAGTAACTTTAAGAACCCAAAAAGTGTATTTTAAAGGTTTTGTTTCTAAGCCTCTTCAAGCGACTTCCGGAGTACCACAGGGAAGCCACTTGCCCCGTTGTTATGTTCACGTTATTCATTAATGACATTCTTTCTGTGATAAATTACTGTCGGTTGCCGATGACGTAAAATTTGCCAATCTATCTGGCCAAAAGTTGCAATCTTGATCTTGACAGTTTACAAATCTGATGTCAAGTAAATTTATTAAGTCTTAATTACATTAAGTGTAAATTCTTTTTACAGACCAATTTTGAGTAATAATTTTTTTAATGGTAAGCCATTTGAGCGTAATGGGTTAGTTGATGATTTGGGTATCTTTCTAGATCTCAAGCTTAAGTTTGACAAGCATATTTCTACTGCTGTTAATCGAGCTTTTGGAGTCCTGAGAATTTGAGGATCCCTACATTACTAAGACTCTATATACTTTACTTGTTAGTCCAATTCTTGAATACGGATCTTATATATGGTGTTCCCAGTTCAAAAATCATCAGCTTAGAATTGAATATATACAAGAAGAATTTCTGTTTTTTGCCCTCCACGGTATTAACTAGAGCAGTGAAATTAGATGTGCAATTAAAAAAAATTTTAAGAAATTAAAACAATGGACAGATCCAAAGATTGAACGGATTTGGGGCTTGAATCATTGAACGAGAATAGGAACATGGGAGAATGGTAACTCAAATATCCGGCCGCAGAAAAACCGTGATGGCCTTTTAATTAAGTTTATAGCTTCAGACTTTCGGCCGTTTGCAATAGTGGAAGACCAAAGTTTTATTTAGATATCGTAAATGAACTTGATACCCGTTATAAATTGCCGTCACATATCACTATCTTACGACAAATTTCGTGTTGCCAACAGCTGTTTTATCCACAAACAACTTATGTACTTAAGGAGTCTTTATTATCAGGCAAACCTGAGATAAAATAACAGCTATTGTCAGTCATAATGCGTTTTTAGTGGTTAAGACTTGCGAATTTCTTTGATAAAAAATCTGCTTTGCAGATTCATTGAATTTGGTTGTGCAAGACTGTCTGACGAAAAACACTTCAGTTACTATGTATATCATCGGTAATATCTACAGTTAGTGGTATTTCATATAATAAAGACTTCAAAAACCATAAATAATTTAAAATTTAAAAAATGAATTGTCATTGCATAAGAAGTGCCCACAACATCCTGTCCTTAATATTAGCACAGAGCCGCCAACACCTTTGGACAAGCCTACAGCTTTTCAATCACTTTTCATAGAAATGTGGAGATGCTCTTGTTGATCAACGAAAACATGGACCGCAAACAAAACTAATTGAATAATTATTATATGCATTCAAGGTAATTTAGGAATGGGAATATTGACCAAGAAATGTTCGGTATATTAAAATCACCCTATACATCACATAAGTGATTATCATGCACATGAAAGAATCCTCATTAATGCAGGCCAGATGCCGCATATTTATCTTAATATTTTAAGATGGAGAGATTTATATCCCAAGTATTAAATGTAGCACAAGATGGGAGAGTTACTTTTACGGAGACAATCTCTGCATAAGTAAGCGCAGTAAAACGAAAAATTCGGACTGGAGCTTGGTTTTTATTCAAATGAATACCTCACCACCTAAACGATTCGGATGACCCTTCTATAAATTATTAAAATTAAAATTATTGAGAACACTTATCGCAGTCAGATATAGTAGAATTTACCAAAGTTTCTGAAAAAGCGACAGGGTCAATAGAAACAATTATGAACGTTGCAATCGGACGTACCAGACTGCGTTCACAGTACACAGAAGTTATTATTATTATTTTGGATATATATTTATTTTGGTGAGCGTGGCCAACATTTTTCGGCTCGATCTTAAGAAAAGGTCACCCAAAGACTATCTGCCAAATTTGGCGACTCTATTTCCATTTTTTAAGGCGGGGACACTGGGGGGCCTTCAAGTGGGCGTGGCCGAGAAATCAAGGTCGTATCCATCGTGTATCGACATGTAATCGATTTGCCAGCCTCACAGTGCGTGTGGCACAAAAATCTTAACACTTTGTCTAAAGCAGATAACTACAAATATAAATTCCAAGTTTCAAGTCTCTATCTTCAATAGCGCCGATAAATATTGCGCTCATCCAGACAGCATGACGGACATTACACAAAACCAATATACTAGTTTCTCTTCGTGAATAAAATAGTTTACCTTTTCTTTTTAAGGTTTTTGGAAAATTGGTCAAACAAAATTTAATTTTTTGATGCAATGCTCCTAAATGCTTGCAAAGAGGAAACTGAAAACTCAAAGAATCATTTAGCCAAAATTTAGGATCGCAAATTACTGTAAACGAATCATGAGGAACGTTAATTTTAAAAGATGAAATTTCTCGAGGAATGGTGAAATTGAACTTGCTTATTGTTACGTTTGCAGAAGATTTGCTCCCAATATAAGCTTCCATGGAGTCAAAAGTGGTAGCTGAAGAAAGCTTAGAGAGAAAGGGTGTTTACGAGGCTGCACAACAGTAAAACTAGAAGCTTAAGGGGTAAAAAGGACAACATGTTTGCAGTTTGAAGCCTGCCCTAGATTGCGCGAGGGTCTTCCTCTGCGACCAGGAACTGCATATGCAATACTAGGGTTACTAATAAGAGCAGGCTCAACAATTGAGTTCATGGGCGGTTCTTCAGAAGAAACTAGAAGGGTAAAACTCAGACAATCACTTAAAAATGTGATAATTATAACATTGGTAATACCTTTAAATCTTGTAAGAGGCAAGGGAGAGGGTTCACTTAAAAATTGAGAACCTAACTGTCACTTAGAAATTTGAGTCTCCCTAATTTGAAATTGCTAAGCAGCTGGGTTACTACAAGGGTCAAACAATCAAACGTTCCAATGAAAAAAGGTCTTATGCAAACAATTCTTGAGTGGTACAAAAGCGTGATGCTCGATAGAAAACATACACACAAACGATGTAATGCAAAGCGCCAAGTAGAGATAACCAAAATAGTTTGCATTATTTATCATTACTCGAGAATGTCGTAACCGATATTGAAAAACTTAACGATTACTGAAAGCTAATGATCCAACTATTATTCAACTATATATTTTTAAATTAAGAAAATGATTTTTTGTGCGGTATTTTTTACGATTTTTTGGCATTAAAATTCCGGGAAAAGTCAACGAAAAAAAAATATTTTATTCGATACCTATTTATTTTTAAAGGTTACCAGCGAAGACCCGATATGATCTGCTGTATGAGACGAAAAGAAATCGAACTGAGATAGAAGCGATAAGCGCAATTACAAAAAAAGTGGATTATTAGAGATTATTGAGTGGTTATTGAGCCGCGTAGGACTCGTTCCGTGCAGATTAGATAATAAAAATAAGTAGTGAAATTGAATATTGAGTTAAAAACTGCCGCGCAGGGAAAAGGTATGCTCAGTTATCAGCTACTGCTGCGAACATCCTTCCCCCTGTTGAAGGGCTATGATCTTCAATGGAATCAGCCATTGGAAGGACACATAGCTTGTTGAGTGCACGGCGAATGATTCCATTTGGTGTACGAAGTATGGCAACTCCTACCACATCTGCTCCAGTTACCGTCTTTGTAACTCGTCTAAGTGGCCACCTCAGAAGCGGAAGATTTTCGTCCTTAATGCAAACCACGTCATTGACTCCAATGGATGGCTGTGATACGCGCTAAGTTGTAGCTAAGTAGCGTGACATCTGGCTCGGGAAGCGCTGTGGGAGGATCACCAGCCAGAAAATGTCCTGGGGTTAAGACGTCAAGATCTGCTGGGTTCTCTGAAATAGACACAAGCGGTCGAGAATGGATTATTGCCTAGATTTGGCATACCAGTGTGCAAAATTCGGCAAAGTCGGAAAGGGGTGCGCTAATGGATTCAGATGATGCTTCGCCATTTTTACAGCAGCTTCCCTTAAGCCGCCAAAGTGTGGCGAACGAGGCGGTATGAAGCGCCAGTCCAATCCACAGTTGAGACAGTAGGCGCGTACTTGTTGGCGATGCCTTTCGCTGCTCTATAGACGACGCAGCTCTACCAACTGGTTTTTGGCTCCGACGAAATTACTAGCATTGTCAGAGCAAATACATCTTGGTACTCCACAGGTAGCGATAAACCGCTCGAGGGCGCTTAAAAACGAAGCGGTTGATAAGTCCCTCACGAGCTCCAACCAAACTGCCTTGGTTGCAAAGCATATGAAGACGCTGATGTAGCATTTTTGAGGAGGTTTGGTGCGGAAATCGGTTTTGTGGTAGAATAGCCCGCAGTAGTCAACGCCAGTGACAGTAAATGGCCAGGAATCTTGAATACATTCCTTGAGCAGATAAGCCATAATGTGCTTGACGAGGCGAGGTCCGGCTGTGCAGCAAATTATGCACCTTCTAAGCGCTCGCGCAACTGTCTTCATGCCACCTATTGGCCAAAACAAGAACCAAATAGATGCCAGCAACGATTGTGTACCAGCATGATAATGTTTGGGATTCAAGTGCGTGATGATGCTCAACGTTAGTGCGTGAGTTTTGGGTAAAATTATTGGATGCCGAGCCTCAAATCTGAACGATGATTTTTTTGGCGGCCACCAACACGAATTAAACGGAAATCATCCACGAACGGCGCTCGCGAGATGATGGTTACTGGACATTGGAACTGCTTTCTTATTTTATAGAGCATGGTAGAGATGAAGTCTTTAAATGATGCGAAGCAAAATATGCGTACCGAGGCGAACATTATCAGCAGTAAGTCCGGCTGAATGTACGTCAGTGCTGCGATGGATAAACTTGTGCACATATCTGAATATGCGCTGCATCATACCGAACGAGTTGATATATTTGAAAGACAACGTTATGTCGTCAGATTTGGATGCAACCAACATAACTCTATGCAGCCTGGAGTTAAAGAGTTCTCGAGGGGCGGCGCCTTTAGACAATATATAAGCTAGATTCTTATGCGTTGGGACGTAGTGCCACTCCATGCCCTCCGTAAGCTGTTGTATGGCGTAAACTCTCTTGGCGACGAACACGTTAAATTTAGAAGACTCCTCTCGTAACCATGAGAGCCCAACAGAAGAATCTGACCAGCAAAGATATGGACAGTCAAAAAGCTTCATTTTGACATTTTCAATAATTGTGCAAGTAACGAAGCTGCGTGGAGTTCCAGGTTGGGCACGGTGAGCGTCTTGAGCGGAGCGACGCGTGCCTTCGAGCAGAGTAATTTCGATTGAACGACATAATCCTTGCAAGAGCGAACATGAATGCAGGCTCCATATGCTTCAAGGTTGGCATCGCAAAATGCGTGAATTTGTATCTCAGCATCAGTGTGCAGCACGTAGCGCGAAAATGTTGCTGGTATGGGCCGATTGTCCCAATCTAACTTGTCCCTCTACATGCGCTGCAAAAGTATCTTAGCTTTGGTTTAAGTTGGTCCTATCAAGCCGAGCGGATCGTAGCAATGAGCAATTGTCGCCAACACCGAGCGCTTTGTATGCTTGCTGGTACTAAGTTGAGGTGCAAACGTGAATAGCAGTTCATCCCGAAGTGGTTCCCAGACGAGTCCAAGAGCCTTTGTAATATCGCTGCCATCATTGAATTTAAGCATGCTCTCCCTCTCAGTCTCACGGATGTTCAAAAGGACACCAGGATTGCCAGAGCACCACTTAAACAAAAGTTGCCCTTAGCAAGTAAGCTTGTTGTTTGATACATGATATTGCGCATTTCATCCACCGAATTGCTGCCAGATATCATGTCTGAGAGCCTAAGGGATACGATAATGACTCGTCAGAGGTGAGCTGCTGCAGTGTGCGTAGGGCCAAAAAGGTTACAGGCTTAGTTCCGTATGTGACTGTGTCCAATTTGAAGATGTGCAAAGTGTCTGTGGGAGAGTCATGCCATAATATGCACTGGAGCATATTATCTGGAGCAGTGACTTGTACGCACCGGTACATTTTGCAAATGTCAGCAGTGAGAGCAATGGGAAAGGTACGAAATCGAATGAGCGTGTTGAAGAGTTTAGCCTGGATAGTCGGTCCTGACATCAGTATATTGTTCATCGAAAGTCCAAGTTGTCCCAGTTGTTGCTGCAGAGCCGTCGAATACAACTCTCAGCTTAGTTGTAGTGCTGTCATCCTACATGACACAAGGGTGATGTAAGAGATATTGACACTTGTGTACATCTGCGATAGGAACGGGTGTCATGTGGCCAAGCTCAAGATATTCTCTGATAAAAGCAGAATATTGTTTCTTGAGACCAGGGCTGCGAGAAAGTTTTGATTCGAGATTTTCGAAACGACGTTTAGTCTGCAGAAAAGAATCGCATAAAGAGTCGATGTCGCCTTTAATGGACAGCCGAACTGAATATCCTCCGGAGGGTAATCGCATGACGTTTTTCGTGAAGTGCGCTTCACAATCTAGCTCCTTGGTTGTCTTCGAAATTGGCTCAAATGCATGCTTAATTTCCCAAAAGCGGGGGGCCACTTCGTCCAGCCGGGCGCTGGGTTTGAAACTGTCCGATGACTGTTGACTGACGACAAAAGACGAAAGATTGGGTGTCTGATACCCTCCACCAGACAATACCACTAGCCAAACGAGGTGTTTTGCAATAATGGTAAGCCCGGGGCAAGTTGAATCCTGTCCATACAGAGCAATTTGAAGAAAAGGCCTGCTCCTATGAGCAGATCAATCCGGTGAGGCACATTGAATGACGGATCAGCGAGTTGAATGTTCGAAGGCATATCCCAATCAGCAGTATTCACACAGCAGCCAGGTACATTATCCGTATTATCTACGCAATAACTGCAGTAATAAATGCTGCAGACGGATATTCTGCTGAACTCTGTTGCGAAGTTGGCATCTCCTATGCCCGAAACGGCAGTTAAAGACTTGGTTTTACGAAGCTGGAGTTGGTTAGCGAATCGAGTAGTAACGAAATGCAATTGCGACCCGGAGTCCAAAAGAGCACGGCACGGTATAAACATGGCGGCACGATTCCTTACAAGAACAATAGCAGTGGCTAAAAATACAGCATCACATACAGACTGCGAGCTTGAGGGATGGGTCGAACGGGCGAAATGGGCGACATTGCTACCATGGCGTTTGACGATGGCGAATTCGATGGTGCTGCTACGGTAAGCGATTGTAATGCAATAGAGTGTGATGCTTCGATTGGTAAGTGCGGCAAGCTCAAGATTTACAATGTCGCATCTGTTGGCCCTTCTTTAGGCAACTAAGGCATTGGGCATAGCGCACAGGCATAGAGCCTTTTTGCGTCTCTATTGCGAGCAATTGGTGACAGGCTTACAAAACAGCGACAGCTGTAGATAGAGTGGTATATTCCTTAACAAAGAAAAGAGCGCTTGGGCAAAGTGATTGAGGCGACAAATAACTTTTTAAAACTACTCACAGTTTTAATCGACTTGCCAATCTGACCATCTTGCGCGCATATTGCATGTTCCATCGCTTGTCCAGAAATGTAGATAGTTTATTCCACGATGGCAGCTCGTTGATAGGGGAACTCTCCTCCCATTTAGATTGAGTTGTATTGTCAAATTCTGGAAGCAAAACTTGTACAAGCAGACAATCTCCAATTTCTTGCCAAGTTGCCAGTGATTGCAATGCGCGCATGTGTGAGGTAATTTTATCAGTTAAGTTTAGTATCCAGGGCGCTGCCACTAAGACAAGAGCGCAGGTGCTGCAGCTTCTCGATAGGAGTGAGTTCAATTTCATTCCCAATGACAGTGGTGAACATAGAATAAAAATTGGCCCATTCCGTATAGGCACCACTGAATTTAGGCAATTCTAATTGTGGCAAACGTGAACGATTTGCCATAAAATACAACTGCTGTGAATCGTTTGGGCCCACTCTAAATGTAGAGCAGTGTTCAGACGCTCTGCGCTTGCCAAGCTCGCGCTGAAGTGTGGTCCGCAAACGTAGCAAAGAATCTTCAAACCTGCCAGGAAAATTGGAGGGCTCCATGCCTAATTGCCTTAATAAGATTCTTATTAAAAGTTGAAAGTATATAAACTATAAAATAATCATTAAAGCTTAAAATTTTAAAGAAAACGTTAAAAAATTATAACGTAGACGTAAATGCACATATACTTATCTCCTAATTATTTTTTATTTTCATAAGTTATAACCAATTAAAAATGTTGTTGTCAAAATAAGTGTTCAGCCTGAATTGCTTACAAATATTTGTAATCAATTCTGGCCGGAGAATTTGATTGTTAAAGAGTGCAAAGCCAAGAAGAACAAGAAAGAACGTTGCAGTCGAACGTAACCAACTGCGTAATACTCGTTCACAGTACACGGAAATTATTATTTTTTTGAAAAAAATATGGAATTTTTATATTTCGTAGGGGCCGGGGTGGGCGTGAGAAGGTCTACAAACACTTTCTGCCAAATTTTGTGCCTCTAGCTCCAAAATTGTCGGAGGTATAGCTTTCCCAATTTGCGGGGGCGGGAGTAGGTGGAAAATTTTCTTACCGAGCTTTAAAAGGGGTGACCAGCCATCTACGTTTAAAACTTGGTGACTCTAGCTCCAAAATTGTGGAAGATATAGCTTTTCGCGATTTGCGGGAGGCGGGAGTTTGCGTGGCCGGGAAATTTTTTACGAATCTTTAAATGGGGTGACCATCCATATACGTTTAAAATTTTCTGACTCTAGTTTGAAAATTGTGGGAGATATAGGCTTTCGCACTTTGCGGGGGCGGGAGAGGGCGGGGGTGGACGTGGGCGGTAAATAAATTTGGTGACTCTAGCTCTAAAACTGTGGTAGATACAGCCATTTCCGATTTTTTGGAGGAGATCACCAGCTATGTACATACCAAATTTGGTGACTCTAACTTTAATATTGTGGGAAATATTCAACTTTAATCGATTTGCGATTTGAGGTGTATCGCATTTTATCGATTTGCCAGGCTCCCAGTGGGCGTGGCACAAAAATCCTAACACTTTATCTGAAGCAGATAACTACAAGTATATATGCCAAGTTTCAAGTCTCTATCTTCAATAGCGTCGAAAAATATTGCGTTCATACAAACAGACGGTCAGACGGACAGACGGACGGACAGCAATACGGACATTGCACAAAACCAATATACTAGTTTCACTTCGTGAACGAGTAAAAAAATCGGTCTCCGATTTTGTTATCATCGCCTTGTTACGACGCCACAACCTCGGTCGCAGTCTCAAAAAACTAATAACCTCCATCGAGTTTGCCGCTCAAAATGTTAGACGTCTTAAATCTTAAATCACTAATTGCAATTGGTTTTACCGAGACGTGGTTAAAACCACACATTTCAGATTCGGAATTGGCTTCACAAATATAATTGCTTTAGATGTTTTTGTTTTTCATCTGATCCCATTCAGCTTCCCCCTTTGCACATTGAGTTCATCGGAGTAAAAGTCTGTTTGGTAATTATTTGTAGTTAAATCACATGTTCATGCAATCTCTCGCTGTCTGATATGTCACTTTATTTACACCAGCTTTCCGCCATTCAATCAATATCTGCCTTACTATCCGATAGGGACCTTTTGGCTGTTTTATGAGATTTTAATCTTCCCGATGTGGCTTGGTCATCCCTAAGGATTCAAATTTACTGTAACCATGCGAGTCACATGACTTTATTGACGGTCTACATGATCTACAGGATCTTCCTGATGGATTCGTCCAGCAAGACCTGAGGACCCTTTGCATCCTACTCTAGATATAGTTATTGATTAAAGTACTCCTGTGCCCATTGTGGTACTAAGACCTACGGACCGTATTCGTTGTTTTCGAAAAGCTGATTTTGATAAGCCTAATGATCTGTTTATGCTGGGTGTAATTTAAGAACATTGACCCCTCTGAGTTGACAAGCCAATTCAATTTCACGGTACCAACTAGACTAACAACTAATTATAAACCTTTATCACTTAAATATTGCTCAACTAACTAATCTTTGTGATGATTAAACATAACAAGGTAATCAGTTCGGAGTCTTCCCGCCCTAGTATTAAATCCTCGCTCTCTTAAACTATTTAGCACATAGATCGTAGATGGTTTGTATAGTTTTGTTTATACGACTTATCCGACTACGCCCCCCGACAAGCCTTGCTGAAAGCAACCTGGCGACGGATTTCGTTTCTTGTGTCAGCAACAGAGCGCAAAAACTTCTGCATTTATCCTGTGACTTTTGGATAGCGAAAAGACACTCGGCTGGCATGGCGTTTGAAGAGTAAAAAGCCACTTGAAAAACCGCACTATACATTTTGTGTTGCAAACGTAAATTAAATATTAACACGTTATTTAACATTATATAGAAGTAAACTTATATTTTTATTTTATTTGGCCAACTGATAAACTCCACCAGAAAATAAAAGTTTATGTTCGCGGACCTTCCTTTGCAAGAAATGTTTTAACTCGTCTTGGGTGAATTCGACTCCTCCACTATGCGAAGCAAAAAGTTTAAGCATTTGATGAATACGATCAATTGGCATACAGTCCAGATTTGTAAGCATGCCAACAATATACGACCAAAAAACCTTAAAGAGTTTAGATTAACCAAGCTATCCTAAAACAATTGAAAATGTTCTATGTAACTACATACTTGAAGTTCCTCTTCCCTTTGATCACTAGCAGAAGCCATAGCTGATTCCAAGTCTTCTTCATCAGCATCTGTAATATTCACATCTTCAAATTGTGTTTTTTCTGATGTCTTCTCTAAAAGTGCAAAAACTCCGGGTTCTATCTCTGAAATCAGTCCATGATTTTGCCAGAAGCTTATTCGTCGTCTTAGAGCCGAGGGCGGAACTTTTATAAGGCTACTAAGTTCTTCAACACTCCATTCATCTATAATATTAACTATTTTAGTAAAGCATTAAAAATGTAAAAATTCATACTTTTATGCTGGAAGTGGTAAATAATTACAGCCTGTGTTGGAGGCACCGTCATCTCCAATATTCTCTCCCCTATTTCGATGACAATGTTGACACGTCCGGTCACAGTACGCCAATTGAGTGTTCGATTACCCTTGTAAGACTCATAAGCTTTCGTGTATTTCTTAAATTCATTTTCAAGTTCTTCAGGCAACTGTAAACTCTCCTTGTTAAATGATGGCCAAAATTGAGCCGAAATTATTAATGACGAAATGTCAAATAACGGACCTAATAATTAAAAATTTTTTATAAATATATCTATTATTGTAGCTATATATATATTTTTATTTAACTTACTCTCATCACAATTACCGTCTCCATGGATGTGAGAATTAATACGCTTTGAATCAGTAACGTCTTTTAACATAACCTCACAGCTGTGCAAAAGTGATTCACCAAATCTTATTTTTAGTAATTCAAGATTTCGAATTTCCTTTTCTGAATTAAAATCAAGCAGTGACAATAATCTATCAGCCATCAAATTACGATATTCAACCATAAATAACTCTTTACTTCCATAAATATCTACTACCATGGATATAATGTCAGCAGATCGAATTATTTTTGAACTGTTTAACTCCAATACATCAGGGTCCATTCCAAAAGGATCCGGCTCCCAATTTTCCCAATTGTTTAATTCATTTAGACCGGAATCCTTGCCATCTTTTATTAATTCTCCCTTAGCTAACTCTTCGGAAAGATCAGTTGGTCCTTCTTCGGTCAGTCCAGTCACAACTCGCCTTACAGTATCGTTGCGTTTGCGTAAATAATCTTTTATTGGGGCAGTAACTATTTCTAATATCACTCCGGTGTTATCAAGATGACGAATAGCTTTAATTGCAGCAACATAACCAGTCAATATATCCATAGTATTAACACCAGGATGTAGAATTCTTGCCTCTAGTGAACTTCTTAACGATTCAGTTAGGTAAATTCGCATATCTATTTTTTCCATACAAATCTTTAAATCGTCTATGGCTGGCGAAGAATCTGGATAGTCTAATGTTTTATATAAAAATAATATAGTATTTAATATTATAATAGTAATAAGTTCGAATAATATAATAGTAATATATTAATATAAAGAAATAATATATTAATAATAAGAAATAATAAAGAAAACATTTAATAAGAACAATAACTCAGTGCTTTAATACACCTAGAAATATAGGGTGGATAAACGATATACTAATTCAATTTATATCAATGTTTTAAGTTGAGCGAGTTTGATCAATATATGTACAAACATATAAAAGAAACTTTTACTTAGCGCGATTTAAGAAAAATCGTTCCAAGACCAGCTATGGTCTGTCCTAAACACATGAATAACAAAAAAACACTTCAAAGCAAAAACAAAGCTATACTCGTGACTGGCCGACTGCGTCATGTCCTGTACCCATCATCCTTCTTTACATTCGTATACAAATAACACACACAGCCAAACACACCATGCAAGGCGTGCCCTTTATTCAATGGGTACGGTTCATCTTCTTCACTATAAAGAACTGAGGAGTCTATGGCTATTCCTATAGGAGTGTTGTTTTTTTTTAGTTTTGGGAATATGGGGTGGAACACAGATTAAAGAAAAAATCTCTACACAAGGTAAAATCTAGTAAGGAAAGCATATTTAATCCTCAAAAACTTCTGCAATAAACTTTTGTAATGAAGCATATGGGAATTACCGTTATGTCGAATGTGACACACTTAACGTTAAAAAGTCACAATCAAGCGCATTTTCAATTTGTTTTTTATTCGATAATAAGGATCTTAAGTAGCTCTATAATTAGTGGTAAAATGAATTACGAGTGCAACCCTGATTCTAAAATAATAGCAAAATAAGAAGCGATTCGACAAAAACATTTTTGTACCTTTATTTAAAGGGGATGACCACTAATCTACCTTTAAAATTTGGTGACTCTAGCTGTAAAACTGTAGGAGATACAGGGGCGTGGCCGAGATATCAATCGGATCGCAGTCTTTTGGGGAGGTCACCAGTAATCTACATACCATATATCTAGCTTTAAAATTGTGTGAATTGTGTGTGATTTTAGCGATAATATAGGGAGGGGACGTGGCCGGAAATTTTGTTTGTGATGTTTGGGGGAGCTTTACAGTGTTATTAAGTAAAGTTAATCTGTACAGTTTTGAGCATAATGTTATCTAAAATAATAAATATATTTGCACGGCATAAATCAACAAAAACTTTAAGCAAAATCACAACAGATCTATTTTAACAATAAAAATTACTTTAGCGGCTAACAAAATAAACATGTACATATTAATATAATAACAAGTGAGAAAGCTCTAGTCGGGAGAGCCCGACTAGGGATACCCTGAACTCAGTGTTTTCATACAAAATTGTCCAGTGGTAACAAGGCTATAAGACTCTCAGATGGGGGTTAAGATCTTTAATATAAGAGAAATTAAAGTTAAAGGCATAAAATGATATAAATTTTGCATAAAGACGAAACTGGACAAAAAGTTACAAATCGTGTCACACCAACTCTACAACTGCATTTAACTCTACTTAATACAACAAATTCTTTTTCTTTCAAAAAAATCACTTGCTCTATCTAGTTGGTAGATTAGTAGTTTATTAGTACATTTGCGAGCAACGTGGACAATTTTTTAATCTTAACCATAATTTTGATAAAAGTGTAGTTTTTATGACAAACCAGCCAAATAACTGATAAAATGTATTTTATGAAACTTACCTATGATTATACTAAAAAATTGACCAATAACGTTTTGAGCAAAAGTTTCATACATGAAATACGTCAATTTTACTTTAAAAGCTTGAACACTTTTGGGTATTTTTTCTTGAGAAATGTCATCCCTCGACTTCCATTCGGTAAAAATGCTAGTCAACCATATCATTACAACATCGTTAATCCACTGAAAAAAAAAACCAAATTAAAATATACTTTTTATTATTTTGTGCAAGCATTTTATATTTTGGGACTAGGACTATTTTTTTGATAATTCAATATTCCAAAATAAAAAATTGAGGTCCGGGGCGCTCGACTAGCTCGACATTTCAACTCTCTTTAATTCATACACACATACGCAAAATTTCACACGCACAGAAATTCACGGAAGTGAAGTGAGTTTCTCAGCCGCTGCGCTTGGCCCCCACTATGAAAATCATATGCGTGAATATCTAAGAGCATGATATTAATGAAATTTTTAATACGTAATAAGAGCATTCAAATCTATGTACAAACCAAAGCGCAAGTCTGTACTATATGAATTGGCTTTTTATATTCGTTCACGAAGTGAAACTAGTATATTGGTTTTGTGCAATGTCCGTATTGCTGTCCGTCCGTCTGTCCGTCTGACCGTCTGTTTGTATGAACGCAATATTTTTCGACGCTATTGAAGATAGAGACTTGAAACTTGGCATATATACTTGTAGTTATCTGCTTCAGATAAAGTGTTAAGATTTTTGTGCCACGCCCACTGGGAGCCTGCCAAATCGATAACATGTCGATACACCTCAAATCGCAAATCGATTAAAGTTGAATATTTCCCACAATATTAAAGTTAGAGTCACCAAATTTGGTATGTAGATAGCTGGTGATCTCCTCCAAATCTCGGCCCTGATCTCCCGACCACGCCCACTATAACGCCCCCCAGCGTCCCCGCCCCAAAAAATCGGAAATGGCTATATCCCCCACAGTTTTAGAGATAGTCACCAAATTTTGAATTTATATTACTGGTAAGGTCCCCCAAACATCACAGAAAAAATTTTCCGGCCACGTCTCCTTCCGCCTCCGTAATCGCTAAAATCGATATATTTACAAGCTCAAAACGGTAACACGTGTATAATTAACACAATTTTGAAGCTAGAGACACCAAACTTGGTATGTCGATTGCTGGTGACCTCCCCAAAAGATTGAGACCTTGATAACCCGGCCACGCCCACTATAACGCCTTAAAAAATCGGAAATGGCTATATCTTCCAAAGTATTAGAGCTAGAGTGACCAAATTTTGAATGTAGATAAGTGGTCAGTTCCTCTAAATAAAGGTACAAAAATTTACCGACCACGTCCACCCCCGCCCTCTCCCGCCCCCGCAAAGTGCGAAAGCGTGTATCTCCCACAATTTTGGAGCTAGAGTCACAAAATTTTAAACGTAGATGGCTGGTCACCCCTTTTAAAGCTCGGTAAGAAAATTTTCGGCCATACTCACTCCCGCCCCCGCAAATCGGGAAAGCTATACCTCCGACAATTTTGGAGCTAGAGGCACAAAATTTGGCAGAAAGTGTTTGTGTGACCTTCTCTTAATGTTGGCCACGCCCACCCCCGCCCCTACGAAATATAAAATTTCAATATTTTTTTCAAAATAACAATAATAATTTCCGTGTACTGTGAACGAGTATTACGCAGTCGGTTACGTCCGACTGCAACGTTCTTACTTGTTTTTATATGGGTGAGTAAAGGGAGGTATCCAAAATTTATTTCTAAGTTGTGTGCTATTCCTAAGATTATTGAGAAGTTGATAACTTTTCAATCTCAACATCTTTGTAGATCTATAATTTCGCACTGCCAGCGCGGGTTTATGAAATATAGATCTACCACTAACTTATTGGAATTCACGACTTTTCTTATTAAAGACTACCAAAACAAAATGCAAACAGATGTCATTTACACTGACTTCAGTAAAGCGTATGACTCTGTTAATCATTCCCTTTTACTGCATAAGCTTCATCTTCTGAGATTTCCAAATAACTTAATTATTTGGATATCTAACTATTGGTGTCAAGTAAATTTATTAAATCTTAATTACAGTAAGTGTAAATTAATGTCCTTCTATAGACGAATGCCATTTTTAATAATTATTTCCTTAATGGTAAACCTCTTCAGCGTATGGAGTCAACGATGCGTATTGAGTTAATGATTTGGCTATTCTTCTTGACCCCAAGCTCAAGTCTTGTATATGGTGTCCCCAATACAAGGTCCATCAGGATAGAATTGAATGTGTACAAAAACAATTCCTGCTTTTTGCACTCCGGGGTCTTAACTGGAATACTAATTCTCGCATGTCTCCTACCATAGTAGACTTTTACTAATAAATCTTCCCTCGCTTTCTAATCGTAGAACCATGCTTGGTGTAATCTTCTTACACAAACTAATTAATCGGGAAATTGATACTTCCGAATTAATCAGCCAAATTAGTTTTGCGGTTCCGAGTAGAAATACGAGAAATTTTTTACCGCTATCTCTTGAAATTTGCCATAGTAACTACTCTATTCATAATCATATTCATAAAACTCCATGACATGATTGCATGGAAACAGAACCCATATATGTAGGCGGTGGTTCGCACGTGATTCTAATATTATAAAATAGAGATATAAAGTTGGAGATGACTGCTTCACTTCATAAAGAAAAAAATTCAACAGTTATTCGATTATTAGTGACATATTTGTTTTTACCGTTTCAAGTTGCTTAAGATGACTTCTATCGAAAATTCCAACGCATGTGTCGTTTATATGTTCCTTTATTTTCAGCTTTATCATAGCTGTTAAGGCACTTCCTGCTAAGCGATCAATTAAACGCATCTTTAATAATTTCATATTTGTTGTATTCATCATTTCAGTAAGCTTTTGGCAGCAACATTGGTCTAAGTCGAAATTACATCCGGCACATGGAAGTTCAGTAAATCCTTCGGAATCTAAAACAATAATAATGAATAATAATCGAAGAGTTAACACCGTTGCCGACATATAGCAGATTTAATAATTATTATACTACTTAGCCAAAACGATTTTTCAAAAATAAGATATCATATTAAAGCGTATGTTTTCATTTCAAAATAAATTCTGTAACGATATTTTCTGGTGCGGTTATAGGATGTACAATAATAGGGAATTTTTATATTTTGCGGTTCGATCGTAAGGAGAGGTCACCCGAACACTATTACCCAATATGGTGGCTATAGCCCCTAATCAAATAACTTTCATATGGAACAAAAAATTGTACGACTTTTTTTTTTTTGTGGCAGGTCCCGCATAATCTCAGAGAATATGAGTGTAAGCGGCCCATTTGCTTAGTGTGGAACTGTGTTCGCCGATATTGACGAAATATCAATTTTCGGTCGCTTTACTTCTCGTTCGCTGGCAGAGCGCTGCAAATATTCAAAGGGTTCGCCATTTTAGCATGAAATCTTGGGATTTTTATTAATAATTGTTTGTGAGGATACTTAGAGCGTCTAGCTTAAAAACTGTAGGAGACATTTTCAATTTTTTAAGGTGAAGGCGCTATAACGCAGCTATGATAACAGTGTCCCCGCCTTAAAAAATCGGAAATGACTATATCTCCAATCGTTTTTGACCTAGAAGGTCCATCTTTGGAACATATATTACTGGAAAGCTCCCCCAAATATAACAAAAACAATTATATACCAGAAAGCGCAAAACGGCAAAACATGTATACATTTCACACAATTTTAAAGCTAGAGACACCAAACTTGATATGTGGATTGCTGGTGCGCTCCCCAAGAGATTGCGACCTTGATATCCGCCTCCGAGCACACCACTTTCACGAATCGTGCAAGCCTATATCTCCCACAGTTTTAGAGCTAGAGGTACCAAAAGTAGATTAGTGGTCACCCCCTTTAAATAGAGATACAAAAATTTCTCGCTCACTCCGCGTACTTCCGCCCCGGCAAAGTGCGAAAGCTTATATCTCCCACACTTTTAGAGTACAGTCACCATACTTTACAGGTAGATGGCTTGTCGTCCCCTTTAAAGATCCGTCAAAAATGTTCTGGCCATATTTCATATTTTTCCAAAAAAAACAAAAATAGCTTTTGTGTACTGTGAACGAGTATTACGCAGTCGGTTACGCCCGATAGCACCGTTCTTACTTGGTTTATATTGACATGAGTTGCAAACAGAAGTTGGGTAGAAATTTTTTGGCCTCAAGGCCGAGAATTTAAAAAAAAATATTACTTTATTTTAAAGTATTTAAAGATTTTAATAAGTTGAAAAATGCAAAATATCTTCTTATTAAACACTAATAATAATAAGGTTTTAAATATTAAATACATGGTATTTTAGATGCGGACCAACATATATAGGACATATATATAATATAAAATAATATTTTTTTTTTTAATTCTCGCCCTTAAGGCTGTTATTGATAACTCGTCTCGTTTTCTAATTATTGTTGGTAGTTGTAGTTTTATTTGTAAAAAAAATTGTAAAAGAAGAAAGAAGCGCGCTAAACCCTGGTTTGAATCAAAATTTAATGAATGTTAAAAATCAGGTTCATGAACCGAGCCCAAAAGCGAAACACTCGTTCGATCTGTGCACCGAACCAGGGGTTTGGTATGCAGAGGCAAAACAACTGGAATTACATTTCTAAATGCTCTCTCAAAGCATAATACATAAATTATGCTGAATTGTTCTGCGAAACAACTACTGAAGTAGCTCTTAAGCATAATTTATGTTTGTTTGTTGTACACGGAAAAGATTGTTATTTTAGAACTTAAGATCCGAAATGGCTTATGGATTTAGGGATTTATTTAATTCTATCCTGATGAACCTTGTTTTGGAGAGACCATAAACAAAAACCATATCCAAGAATTGGACGAAGAAGTGAACTATATAAAAAATTTTGGTAAAGTAGGGATTCTAAAATACTTTCGAGGAGCGTTTTTTGTATCCCAGAATTCCAAAAGCTCGATTAGCAGCATTAGAATTATGCTTATGAAAACTAAACTTGGGATCTAGAAGGATACCCAAATCACCAACTGACCCAATACGTTCAAGTTCTTTCCCATTAAGAAAACAATTATGCCAAAACGGTATTCGTCTATAAAATGAAATTAATTTGCACTTACTGTAATTAAGATTTAATAAATTTACTTGACATCTGGTTTGAAAACTGTCAAGAGCGGATTGCAACCTTTGGTCAGATAGAAAATTAATAGACGAGAGGTTTACGTCATCGGCATACATCAGCACCCGAGAGTGATTTATCACGGAAGGACGATCATTTATGAAGAAATAATAAATGAATAACAACGGGCCACGGTGACTTCCTTTTGGTACTCTCGAAGTAACTTGAACAGGCTTACAAACAAGACCTTTACAATAGACTTTTTGAGTCCTTGAAGTTAAATAGTTAGAGATCTAGAGAATTAGGTTATTTAGAAATCCCAGAAGATAAAGTTTGTGCAGTAAAAGCGAATGATTAAAATAGTCAAACGCCTTACTGACATTAGTGTAAATAACAAATTACGTGAATCCCAATAAGTTAGTGGTGGTAGATCAATATTTCATAATCCCGTGCTGGGAGGGTGAAATTATAGAAGTAGAATAGAAGTTATCAACTTCTCAAAACACTTAGGAATAGCCGACAACTTAGAATTAAAAATGCAAAATGCAAGATAATTTTGAGTAGTATAAGTCGTTTGCAAAAATTTAGAAAATAAATCAGCAATAGCCTGATCTGAGCCAGCTAGTAGTGTTGGAGATCTACGTTTCGTATTAATGAAATTATAAAACCGTCTGGAACTGTATTCTACACCTTTTCAGGTAATCCTTATAACATTGGTTATTTAAGACAGACATAAATGATACGATTTCCAGTATATATATAATTGAAATTTTTGCACTGTAATGTTATTGAAGTGGGGAGAAGGGGTAGAAAAATGTAAATTGTAAATTGTAAATCAATTGTAGGTGTGAGCCACTGAAGATGAAATTTGTAATCAATTGCGTGACGATTCTTACAAGTTAGAAGTGTCTCTTGAAACGGCGTTTCAAAGCGCATAGATAAAATGCATTTTGTGATGTAATGTGGGCCACTTACAGTTTAATCGAAGCCATAGTCGGCGTTTCCCGCTTATACGTATTATACAGTGTAATAATAACTAAAACGTGTACCCTAGCACTATGTGTACGCATAAAAATTATATCATAAACGAGTAAAAACAAGTAGAAGTGCTTTAGTCGGGACATACATATATAAGATTACAGATACACACACACACGAATACACACGCACGCCACACTTTACCCAGCGACTATGCTTGGCACCCACTATGGAAACTAAATTCGTGAATATCTTCTAAACTCAGAGCAGAATCTTAATGAAATAAGTAAGTAACTAAGAGTATGATGTTATGAGGCTTTTAGAACTTAAAAAGTGTGAAGGCTGAAGTCGGGAGCGCCCTTCTAAGAGTATTGCTTATCCCTGCTGCCTCTGCCTCTTGTAGTCTCTGAGATCGACGCCTTCGGACGGACTAACGGACTAACTAAGGGTTAGATGGGTAACCCCGAGTATAAAAAGAAAAAGCCAATTGTCATAAATATTTAAAACTAACACTAGTTTGAATAGAAACAATATAAACGGGTTGCTATATATGTACATCAATAAAGCTATTTGTATTATGAATATTAAGTACTGATTAATTATACATGGTATATTGCTTATACTAAAGCTAATATATAAATATCTGACATCTTAACAATAACAAATAGAGAAATATATTATTGAAAGTAACATACCAAATGTAGTCAATGCTAAATTTGAGTCCTTGGTAAAGAGTCGAAAATGTACGCAGTAAAAATCGCAAACAAAATTATTGAATGTTGGTGGCAATTGCGCCATTAATGCGTTATGCAAGGTCGTTATGGTATTTTCCAAACTTGAGAAAGATACTGCGCTTTTATTAAGAGACAACAACCTCGGTTTTATCAGATTCAGGCATTGATAGCCATCATAAAGTTCATCAATTGCATCGATAAATGTGATGTACAATGCATTGGCATCATTAAGAGCTGCACTGTTCAAACCTATATTCAATTTATCTTTTAGTGTTTCGCTTTTAGAAATAAAGTGTTTCCAAAACTTTGGGGCAAGTATATTACGAATTGCAGACTCAACTTCCAAATCCAAAACGTAAGCCAATGTTTTAATGCCCCCGATATTTGTGAGTTGCTGATATACATTTTCAAATACTTCATCCTGAATTTCTCGAGGTGGAAAAATAATCTAAAAATGTATAATTAATTAAATTTATGAAAAATAGAAGACAATCATTACAGCTTACTTCTCCGCACAAAATTGGAAATATTTTTTGCACGTCCAACCACAAAGCATTTAAATCACTCATTCTAGTTTTGTATTAACATATTTGTGTTTAGATTGTAAACAATAGTGCTGGACGAAACATCGATATATCAATATTTTTAAAAGTATTCCTCCAATTCAAGGTTTTATTCATCGTAGGTAAAGAGCATCCAAATAAATTGGGGTTTGAGTTGATTTTAGTTAGTTTGTTGCGAGGATTCCATTTTTGGCGGCGCAGCTTAACATTATTGCGTGCTTCATTGAATATAAGTGAATTAAAGTTGCCGATAAATTGGTGGCACCACGATACCAAATATTTTTCTGTATCCATACTAGACGATGAATATTTGATAGCCGTGGACTACCGCCAACAGCTTGATAATAAAAATAATAAGTTTAAATTTAAATGTTAATTATACTTGTTTACTTCATAGTTTAATTAATAAATATATATTTGGCCGGAAATTATAAAATATTTTATAAAATAAATTTTATAATATAAATATATAATCTTATAATTTTTTTAAATGTATGCATTAAATGTAAAGAAAATATATATATATATATATATATAGTGGATTATGAATAGAATAGAATTTCAAGAGATAATGGGTTTACAATTTGTAGTATTTCTGTTTGAAACCGCAAAACTAATTTGGCTGATTAATTCGGAAGAATCAATTTCCCCATTAATTAGACTTAGTAACGTAAGAATGCATGCGATCCAATTAAAGCCCCGGAGGGCAAAAAGCAGAAATTGTTTTTGTACAGATTCAATTCTATCCTGATGAACCTTGTATTGGGGACACCATATACAAGAACCAAATTCAAGAATTGGACGAACAAGTGAAGTATATAGAGTTTTAGTAACATAGGGATCGTCAAATTCTTTCGACCAGCGCTTTATGAAACCCATGACTCGAAAAGCTCGATTTGCAACAGAAGAAATATGCTTGTTAAACTTAAGCTTGGGATCAAGAAGAATACCCAAATCGTTAACGGACTCAATACGCTCAAGGGGTTTACCATTAAGGAAATAATTATAAAAAAATGGCATTCGTCTATAAAGGGCCATAAATTTGCACTTGACACCAGGTTTTGAAACTGTCAAGGTCGGATTGCAAACTTTGGGCAGCTAGAGAATTGGTAGACGACAGGCAAAGTTTTACGTCATCGGCGTACATCAGTACCCGAGAGTGGTTATTACAGAAGGAAGGTCATTTATGAATAAGGTGAATAATAACGGACCAAGGTGACTTCCTTGTGGTACTCCGGAAGTAACTTGAACAGGTTTAGAGACAAGACCTTTGAAGTAAACTTTTTGGGTTCTTAAGGATAAATAGTTAGATATCCAGATAATTAAGTTATTTGGAAATCCCAGAAGATGAAGCTTATGCAGTAAAAGCGAATGATTGACAGATTCAAACGCTTTACTGAAATCAGTGTAAATGACATCGGCTTGCATTTTATTTTGGAATCCTTTAATAACAAAAGACGTGAATTCCAATAAGTTAGTGGTAGTAGATCTATATTTCATAAACCCGTGCTGGCAGGGTGAAATTACAGATCTACAAAGATGTTGTAATTGAAAAGTTATCAACTTCTCGAAAATCTTGGGAATAGCGGACAACTTAGAAATACCTCTATAGTTTTGAACATTAGACTTGTTTCCTTTTTTAAGGAGAGGAATAATAAATGATTCTTTCCAAATATTAGGAAATGAACTTAATTCCACGGACAAATAAAAAATTTTTTATACAAAGGCTTTGAGAGACCTTCAGTACAGTATCTAAGCACGCAGCCTGGTACTCCATCAGGTCCCGGTAAAAATACGGGCTTGATAACCATTAGCTCTTTTAGTAGTGAACTTTCTGTGATCAAAGGCCCAAAAATGCAGTTAGAAACATTTACATGATAAGGATATGGCATAGCAGGAACATAATTCTGCGAACTATAAGTAGTTTCAAAAAATGTTGCGAATAAATCGGCAATAGCCTGATCTGAGTCAGCAGACGCTTCTTCAAAAAATATAGTTGATGGTAGTGTTGACGATTTACACTTCACATTAACGAAGTTATAGGAACTTTTAGGATCCCGCTGGAACTGTATCCCACATTTTTTCAAGTAATCCTTATAACATTGGTTATTGAGGACAGAGAAATTAGATCGAGCAATCAGATATTGAGTGTAAGCCAAGAAAGAGCCAGTTTCCTTGAACTTCTTGTATATCCTTGACCTTCTATTCTTCAAATTGTTTAATTCCCGTGTGAACCAAATAGGATTGTTAGACCTAACTGAATCACAAACCGGGACGCATAAATCGAATAGATGGCTTATAGTAGAATAGAAAATCTCGATTGCACTATCCATGTCCCTACACATGTAAAGCCGAGACCAGTCAGTCTGGGATAAGAGGTGAGTTAGTTTGCTAAAGTCGGTTTTCCGAAATTGGCGAGCTCGCTCTGGACGCTTACTACCAGGGTTTAGTACCCGGGCAGGTAAATCAATCAACACCTCTAAAGTGGGGTGATAGGGATCTTCCGGACATGATATAGGCTCAGTACGGGAAACAGACAAGAAAGATTGATCCAAAACAAAAACAAGATCAAGCATTTTATTAAGAGAATTTGGGATAGCATTGATTTGACATAATGACATCCCAAATAATTTATCGAGAAAATCATTTTGGGTCGTGGAGCTCAAGACGCTAGAATCAGGACTAGAGATTCACGTAGTTCCAGCAATATTGAAATCACCCAGAACTACAAGAAAATCACGATCGGAAAGCATAGCAGAGACAGAATGTATAGCAGAAAAGTGCATCGAATAGACAGAATTATCTGAGGAAGGAGGAATATAGGAACAAGTAATAAAAAGGCAGACACCATTAATGCACAATTCGACGGCAACAAATTCTATATCTGTACAAAAGTTAGTTATTACTATCTCCCAGAATAGATCAGCATCAACAGCAATAAGCACACCACCACCACGACGAGAAGTGCGGTCTTTTCTATAGATAGAGAATTTGTTAGATAGTATTTCAGAATTTAGGATGTCAGGCCTTAACCATGTCTCAGAGAAGGCTATGACATGAAAATGAAAAGATAGGCTACTAAGATAAAGATTACAAAGTTTGCTACAAAGACCTCTTACATTCTGGTAGCCAAGTGAGAGGGAGGTAAGAGATGTTAGTTTTTTGTACTAACAGAGACTGCAAGAGGTGGGCTTAGATTGACAGCAGGAGGCGGAAGTGCAATCGGAGACCGATTTTTCTTTTTCGCAATGTATTCTTTAATGATTAAGTGGTCTGGCCAGAACTCTTTACAGCAAATTTTGCTGAAATGTTCTGCCGGAACACTTAATTTAAAATACGAAATTTCCTGAAAATATGAAAATTGGAATTTTTCCACAGTAATATTGGCTTTTTTTTTTAGCCAGAATAAAGGCCTTGACATCATCAGATGTAGTATCAGGGGCAAGCCTAGAAACAAATATTTGTTTTTTCTGTGGAACACCTACAAGGGTCACATTTGGAACCTTAGCTATAGCTTCCAATGGAGCAATAGCCTTGGATAATTGACCATTTGATTCGGTTGGTTTACTAGCACCAGAAAGTTGATCAGTGTCAACAGGGCTAATAACTACCGAATCAGAAAAAGGTTCGGGATCAGAAGGAGCAACATCCATGGGAACTATGTTGGTTTGGTCACTTCTGTCTTTGATGTTTGGAGAGGGGGATGAAAAATTAATTAATTGTAAATTAGCGGATGTAGTGTGCAGTTCTGCAGGGGCAGAAAGTTCATTTGGGCCAATCGACAGCCTAAAATTGGCTTTTTTACGCCTTGGAGATTCGTTCAAAAGCTTCATAGCTTTGAACTCATTATCCAGAGCGGAGAATCCGTCGGACAGTTTTTTAAACTGGCCGAAGATATCTCCAAAGCCCCTCTTTGTCTGCCTCATGAATCCCATCATGTCTCTTTCAACATCCCTGCAGGACTCGCAAGTCCACTTTAAACCTGATTTGGACTCAATCAGGTCGATAATACGGCCGTTGAGGCCAGCGCATTTTTCGTGCGACATATTGTCACACAGCCAGCAGCAAACAAATCCCATTTTTACGTTTGCACGCACCTGGCAATCTTTTTTATAGCAGACAAACATTATATATATAGAGTAATAAAACAAAAATATTCTGCTCTAAGAGAAAAAGAAAAAAAAAATTAATGAAAAAAATAGGCACACTAGGGTTAAAATTAGATTGATGCTGATTTGTACTTACAACAACAAATACAAACAATAAACAGCGCGGGCGCGACGACCGAAAAAAGCAACGGGAAAAAATAATGAAAGATGAGAAAACAAAACAAAAACAGCCGACCAACACCAACAACAATAGTAGCGCGGAGAGAGTTTTGAAGAGAGTTTTAGAGCGCGGAATGTCAGCAAGAGCGAAAAATGCACAAACAAAACAATGCAACTGCACAAGACAATCAGTTTGCTTGCGCTGCGGTTTGTTGTTGTATTTGAAACTCAAATGACAATTTATTTAAAAGAATATAAATTAACAAAACAATGTGTTTCACAGAACCGAAAATGAATCACACTGTTGTAATAAAATTTTTAGGCCAATAAAATCGAAAATTAGATTGATTTAAAGTAGCGAAAATTAGACAAATCGAGGCGCAAGAAAAAAACACGACCGTTGCGAATGCGAGAACGAACGAATGAATGTATGCCCTGATTTCCCGGCCACGCCCACTAAAACGCCCCCCAGGGCCCCCGCCCCAAAAAATCGGAAATGGCTATATCTCCCACAGTTTTAGAGATAGTCACCAAATTTTGAATTTATATTACTGGTAAGGTCCCCCAAACATCACAGAAAAAATTTTCCGGCCACGCCTCCTTCCGCCTCCGTAATCGCTAAAATCGATATATTTACAAGCTCACAACGTTAACATGTGTATAATTTACAAAATTTTGAAGCTAGAGACACCAAACTTGGTATGTAGATTGCTGGTGACCTTCCCAAAAGATTGAGACCTTGATATCCCGGCCATGCCCACTTGAACGCCCCCCTCACACTCCGCCTTACAAAATCGGAAATGGCTATATCTTCCAAAGTATTAGAGCTAGAGTCACCAAATTTGAAAGGTAGATTTGTTTTCAGCTCCTTTAAATAAGGGTAAAAATTTATTCCATTCAATTCATATGAAAATTCGTCAAATAAATAACATATGCAATTAATTTAATATACCCTGGATAGTAGATGTATTGTCAGCCAAACAAATAGAGTGCTCAATATAAATAAAACTCTCGCTCGGCAATACAGAATGGTCCCGATTTTAGATTGTAATTGTTAAGATACGGCGACTAACTAACATATTGTTTTTATACCCTGAACCCCATGAAAATGGGTAAATCAGGGTAAAATTTTGTGCAAATGTATGTAACAGGCAGAAGCAAGCACCTCCGAGCCGAGTCGATCTAGCCTTGTCGCGTCGATTTCGGTCTACAGAAGCTAGAAAGATGAACTTGGACTTTTTAAGTTCGTGTATACCATACCATACCATCACCGATAATGTATTTCATTATTGTATTATCGATAATTATCGTTTTTTTTTCTCGGTTTGATTCAAACTGTTCGCGTGAGACAGGTAATAAATATTTTGGACTATGGATACCTCCCACCATTCGCCCCATATATGCAAAAATGTGAAAAATGCGCAATACAAATACTACCGACTTGGGCTTGGGCTCTTATTAAGCCCTGAAAGTTTAATTAAGATAATGTTCTTAGTTTAGACGCGAATTTAGTTTCCATAGTGGAGGCTAAGCGCAGCAGCTGTTCACAGCGAGCGGCTTGCGTTTACATGTCTTTGTGTGTGTATGTTTGATTCTTTATATGTGTGTATAAATGCAAGCAGACTCAAATGTATGAAAACACAGGGTTCAGGGTATACCCCAGTCGGGCGCTTCCGAGCCTTCTCTGGAGCCTTCTAACTTGTTTTTGTTATACTATTATTGGAAATTGTGAAAACGAATGACTTTAATAATAATTTGTTTTCAACGTAGTAGTTAGGTTCATAGGCTTCTCACTCATTTTCTAGCCCAGTGAACATCGAGAGGAAATTCACGCAATAAATAACTTAAAACTTTATGAACCCCTCACAATATTGCACCTTAAGCGAATTGTAATCACTTTTAATATATCTACAGTATAATATGTAGTAGTAAAATACGAGGAACGTAGTTTGCCACCAAATTTGAGCTGCATCCAGTTAAGGTAAGTGTTGTTGACATTTTGACAAGTTCTAAGAAAGTGAAACATCAAAAACGATTTTGTCAGTATATTTCAAAGTGGAATGATGTTTGCAAATCTTCGTCTATAATGTCCACTGTCTATTGGATCATCCTTACTAATCAAAAGAAAATCATTTCTTTCTTTTCATCAAAATTGACACATTTTGTTAAATGCATCAAAATTTAAATCAACGCCTACATGATGTCGATTCAATGTTTCATATTTAGGTAATCTTGTTTAAACATAATAATCAGGTTTATATACGATATATATGCTTGACATAATTAAAACCCATCAATATAACAATGTCGCTCCAGACAAAAGTACGCACGAATATAAATTTGTTTCTCACATACTATATCCTCAAATATCACTATTGAATTATTTTTATCGTTCTCTGGAGATATTGCACTTTTAATTACAGAATATGTAAAATACCCAATACCCTTTACTGGGCTCACAAGAGATGGTGACAAGCTATTGTGCTTTATCGTTTCTTCTACATCATGTCTTATGTCAAAATTTCTCACTTCTGTATTCGTTTTCTATTTATATCCTGAAAACATTAAAAATGGGTAAATCAGGGTATAATGGTTTTGTTCAAATGTATGTAACAGGCAGAAGGCGGCATCTCCGACCCCGTAGTGTATATATATTGAACTTGGACTTTTTAAGATAATGTATACCATACGCAGTCCAATTTTAGTTAAAATCATCCATAGTGGGGGCCAAGCGTAGCAGCTGTGCACAGCGTGCAGCTTTAGTTTACATGAGTGTGTGTATTTTTTTTTGTATGGATGCGCTATGACCGTTATGTGTTTCTTCGTGTTGACAGGTTGCCTATTTTAGGTAACCTCCATTTGCCGACGCTCTCTCGATGAGTTGGTTGTTTCTTCACGAGTTATCGTCTGCCTCAAGCATGTACATTACAAGTTCCTCCGGTGGGGGGAGAGCATCAGTCCTATCGATGCACTTCGTGCAGTGTTACAGCACGTGCTCCGGGTCTTCATTTTAATTTGGGCAACTTTGGCATTTTGGGCTAACCTCGTACTGAAATTTGTGTAGAAACTTCCAATACTCGCTAAGACCCGTGAGAAACTGAGGGAATTTGTTTCTCCTCTGGCTCGTGCAATCCACATCTCGATGGTCAGAATTAACCGGTGACGTCATCTTCCTTTGGTGGTCGTGTTGCACCTCACTTGCCATCTAACCATCGATGCCTGCCTTTCTGCTCTTCGATTGGCACAGTGTTCTTTGTCAAGGCGTGAGCTACGTATATCGCTTCCATTCCGTTGCCAATGTATCTACTGGGACCATTCCTCCCAAAACGAGTGCTGCGTCGTCAGATACAGTCGTGAACCTTGATATGACTCGCAGTGCGCTACAGGCTTAGGCGCAGTCATCTTTCTCTTTGGATGGAAGCAACTACGCTAGTAGTAGTAGTGAGTAGTCGTCTTTCTTTGGGTCCTCCTATATTCGGTAGCGAGAGGGCTTCCTGCATATTGGACGCCTTTTTGCTAACGTAGTCCACGTGGGAACGGAAGCTTAGGCTGTTGTCTATCATGACTCCCAGGTATTTTATGATTATCGCGGTGCCCACCTGCAAGCTTATGAACCCGTGAAGAGCACTGCCGCTGTTTTGTGGTTAGCCAATTCCAGACCAGCATTCTCCACCCACCTTACGATGGGTGTTATTGCGGTGTCAGCAGCCGCCTCTATTTCCCTGACTTCTTTTGCCACTACTACAAGTGTCAGGTTGTCGGCAAAATCAATTAAGTTGCATCGTTTTGGTAGCTGTGTTCTGAGAACATCATCGCACATAATGTTGCACAGAAGAGTTTCAACCGCACAGTGCCCCATCTCCACCGTTAGGCCTCGATTGCCATGGATGCAATATCGATCACGGCCTCCACTACCGCCAGAAGTCAGTTGTAGAGTATTTTCTCTAGCATCCTTCGAACTGTATCCAGTAAACCTATTGGCGGGTATCTTAACGGATCCTCGATGGCCTTGTTTCGCTTAGGCAAGAGGATAAGCCACTGCGCCCACAGCTTTCATCACTTAGGAAAGCTCCTTCCCGGAAGAAATAATTATATGCGTCCACGAAAACACCACGTCTGGATGTTACCGCGAGCTTAAGGGCCTTATTTGGGATCCCGTCCGGTCCTGGGATCTTCCTATCTCCTATCAGTCTGCATCCCGTTATCAATTTTTCCCTAGGTATTTGTTGTCTTACCTCAAGCTCGAATGTGGATCTGATGCATGTAAGCGACAGCGTTTCATGGCACCTCGACTTCTTGGTAACAACCTTATAGGCCGTCTCCCAGGGGTTGATATCGGCCTGCTCGCATATGCATCTGCCTTGTTTAAGGTCTCGCTTGGCCAGCCGTAAATCGTCGAGCCTGGAACCAAATACATGGCTATCTCGTGACCTTTCGCAACTTCTTCTCGTACGTAAGGAGGCGTTTCTGAGATCGCTTATCACCTAGATCTACCAGTAACAAGCTGTTCCGCGTCTGTTTGGTTTAATTCGTTGCATGGATGAATCGCACGCATTACTGAGGCTCTGTGATAGCTGTTGTGCCATTTTTTCAGCTGATCCTTATCCTTTCATTTGGGGTCAGTTGTCTTGCTGTTTCGCTGATGCTTGCGCTTTGCCCCACGGCTGTCGAAGTAAATCGTCTGGTGGCCGCTGAAGGTGAAATCATCGCTCACTTTCCATATAGATCATCTACATAGTGAGCAGCTTATAAAAGTGCGGTCGATGATAGATCCTCTTCTTAAAGCTTCTTTCCGTCATTTGACAACCCGACGTTCAGCGATAAGAGTTGTTCAAACAAACAGGTTCCTCTGACGTTTGTCTCGCTGCAGCCATATTCTATGGGCCAGATATTGAAATCGCCCGTTATCACCAGTGGTGCTCTGCCTCGGGAATTCTACCTTATGTAGGCTAGCATCCTTTGGAAGCGTTCTAGTTCCCAGGTTGGTGGAGCGTAGCTGCTGTAGAAGGTGACACCTCTAAGCTTCGCTCGGACGAATCCCTCGTTTGACGTATTTACATCGTGGGGCAGACTTTCTAGCTGCCTTATTACACCTACTATCCAGTAAACGGCTTCCTAGTTTCGCCTTATGTGCCTCGCATATAAGGACGGCGACCGTCAACCTATCTCTCATGCCTCAGGAAGGACCGTGCTGCCTCAGAGTGGCTAAGATTGAAATGTGTGTACTTCATGTTCAACGTTTGGCGAACGCGCTCCTGAACAGTTGGCACCTGCCACTGCCGGCAACGTATTTCTAGTCCGTGCTCGTGCCCGTGCAGAACATTCATTGAGGCTCCTAGTTGCAGTCCTTAGCTAGGAGGTTGTCCTCACCACATCTCCGACACAGCTTAGACCTGTCGATCACACTTCTGCACTGGCTTGCCATGTGGTCAAATTCAAGGGCTTCCGGCCATACGGCTGTCTGGGTCATGGCTGGCCGCTCGCCAGTCGGCGACCTGGCCATTCTGCTGCTCTCAGAAAATGCCTCCATCTCCGCCTCTACTGTCTGGGGTGTACCAAAATTATTCATTCTATTGGGTCCCAACTCTAAGCTGCTATCTTAGTTCGCTGTATAGTCCCGTTCTGAATCCATGATTGTCTATGCAAACGTGGAGGCCGTGCAAATGTTGGGGTCGTGAGCTCAGAGCCGACTCGGCGCTAGTTGGCAGTGACTGATCTGAACCTGTCTAGCCTAGTAGCCATTTCAGCTAGATTTTAGTCCGCTTATTGAGTTGCTAGTGTACTGTTACCGTCACCCTAGGAGTCGTCAAAACGGAGGGCGGTCCAGTTTCCCATCCTAAGGCTCTACAGGACTTAGCCGTAGTCGCCTCCTCGTGTTGGCAAAGTGCCCCACTGGTGTGTAGGTGGGTATCCAGGGGATACTTGGCATATTGCCGGAGATTACGAGTTGCATTACCTTCTCTGAAAAGGAGTGAGCTTAGCCCTTATCAAATTAATGGCAGCCACATTTCCGCCTGTAAGACGCACCTCTCCCTGTAGAACATCCTCGTGTCATTTTAGTTGCCTTTTACGATAAGCTACGACTAACTGTGTTAGTATTGTACCGCTTACTACACGGGGTTGCGTCTGTGTATGTGTGATTCTGTATATGTGTGCATGAATGCAAGGGGACTAAAATGTATGAAAACACACTTCTCACTTGTTTTTATTGTGTTTTTTGCACAAAATAACTAAAATTTTTTGATCTGCAAATTATTAGTTTCGGCTGGAACAGAAACGTACTTATGTACAAGCACGTTTTGCTGTAAACTGTGTGGCAGAGTTCGTCTAATTGTTGCGCGCGCTTTATGTGACAACAATTAGTAGGTCAACAATACTTGCGCCCGCTTACTTGTAACTAACTATACAAAGCTACTGCTTGGGTTCAAACTATTATGTCGCGCCTTCTCCGTTTATTTGGTTACTATGAAAATGTATAGTGCGGAATCAGTCGCCCAGCCTACAAACAGGCTGTATCTAACTGGCAAGGTATCATCCTTATGAGCAATTACAAACGTTACAAGCTAATCTCAACCCAATTGCTCTTATTAATACAGATGAGAATTCATTGTTGGTGCTGCCTAAACGGATTGAAAATATGGTATCTGCATTTGAAGACACTCCACATAAAGTGGAAGAATTGGATTTGGATGAAATTGGCATTCAGTTACGAGAGGCATGAAGATGAACTTGCAATCACATTGGTCGGTTTGATTTGAAATCGCTAAGCGTTGTAGAGCGTTGTTTTCTTATTCTACGCTTTCAAATGATCCTTATGCTGCGTCGTCAATGACCAGATCCAAAGCATTGACGGTTTACCATCAATCATCTTCCCAATGTTTTCTGGTGGTTTTTCGAAGGGGGCAGTTTCAATGTTGTCATCGAAAATAACCCCAAAGTAACTGTTGCGCTACTGAGCTTTTTCAATCGCTTTCGTATATAACACGATTAATTGTTTCTTGCAATAAAATTTAGTTAATTTTAATGTAAAGTGTTAAGCGAAGATGCAAGTGGCATGAACGCAATGAACGAATCGAACTAACTAGCTCGCTGCGCAGCAGCGATCACGAAGCCAAGACCGAACATCAAGGCAAAAGGTTAAAGCTATGATAAGACCACAGTTCAGATAAAATATGCTCAAGAGCTACTTAAGTAGCAACAAAAGTAATGTTATAATCTGAGTGAACCATTCTAAATATTATTCCAGCTGTTTGGGCTGCATAACCAAACATTCTCCCACCGTTGGAAGATATGGGCTTTCAACCGACTCTTTCATAGGGAGCAGGCACAGTTTGCTTATGGCTCTCTTCATCCTTCCCCAAGATATTCTCCGTAACTCTGGCGAGTGGCCCATTAAGGTGGAAGATTTTCCTGATTTGGCAGTGCGCCATTTGGAGCGCTGCTGAGGAAGAGAGTATGTTACGCGCTGCCAGCCATCTAGATGATTGAACAAAAGACGCGTCGAATCTGGCTAAACGAACGATGAGTTTGGGCCACCAACTATGAAGTGAGCTGGAGTGAGTACATCTACGTCAGCAGGATCTTCTGAAAGGGAAAGCAATGACCTGGAATTAATAATCGACGATATTCTGTAGACAAGGGTGCGTAGTTTTTCGAAAGTCAGAGCACTGGAATCAATAGCGCGATAAAAATGATGTTTCGCTGTCTTGACTGCGGCTTCCCACAGTCTTCTAAATCGAGTAATCGAGGGGGAATGAATTTCGAATCGATGGTATCGGTCAAGCAAAAATTTGACACTGCGTCCATATGATTGCGGCTAAAAAACTGTCGCTTCAACTCCAGGAGCTCGTTCTTCGCACCAACAAAATTCGCTGCGTTGCGTGGAGATGAATCTCCTTAAATCGTTGAAGAACGAAGCCGTAGATAAATCCTTTATCAACTCCAGATGTAGCACCTTTGTTGCTCATATAGCATTTGACTGGAACATCTGGTTTATAGCAAAATGGTCCGTAATAATCAACACCTGTGAATTCAAAAGCTCGGCAGCCATTCAATCGTTCCTTGGGAAGATCACCTCTGATGTGCTGTACTAAACGAGGCTTGGCCCGAAAGCATCTGCCACATTTTTCAACCACTCTGGATACAGTCTTCCTTCCGCCAATCGGCGAATACTGCAGACGAATATGAGCAAGAAGTGCCCATGGACCAACGTGTAAGTTCCGTTCATGAAAGTTTAAAATGAGCGAATTAGTAATGGCATGCTGCCTTGATTCGAAGTCCAGCGCGGAATTTATTAAACGACTGTCAACTCTGAGAGGGCCAAAATCATCCAAGAACGGGTTCAGAGACGCGGTACAGCTGTATGGCTTAACAGCTCTATTTGCTTTCAGCGTTTTACTGTCCTCTGCTAAATTTGTGCTCTGGACGAGACGTGATATGCGAATATACGCTGCATTGTATTAAAAGAGTTGGCGTATTTACAAGTGCCAGATATATCGATTAAGTGCGATGCAACAAGAAGGACGCTCTTTCTTAATTCAAGCATGTGTTTTTCTGGCAGACAAGAAGCCGGCCAGTCCACTAGGTAGATGCCATCAAGAAATTATATAAATCCAGGCTCCATACGATTCGATGCTGTCGTCGCAGAAGCCATGCACTTCTACCTCTGCCAAAGGTATTAACGAAGACGAGAGAATTTAAGCAACTGCGCCTTCTCAAAACTGCTACAGATATCATGCCAGATATCATGCTACAGATATGAGCCTTTCCTTCCAAATCTGCTGCAAGAAGATCCTTCGATATTATCGGTCCTATAAGTCCAAGTTGGTCGTAAGAAAATTAAGAATTTCGAGAGCCTCTTGAATCGAATCCCTACCAGAAATGTGGTCGCCCACATAGAAATACAGGAAATGCACGAAAGCGAAGAAGGATATGAAAAATCACTTGTTAAGGCAAAGGAAATGTACGAAAGCGAAGAAGGATGTGAAATAACTAGCTTTGAATTACAGGTCCAGCCATAAACAGTTCATTTAATGAATACCTTGATGAGGTGCCTGCGGAACCATCAAACACGACTCTCAACTTTGTCGTAGAACTGTTCTCTTTAAGCACACAATGGTGCGGCAGAAAATATATGCAACGGTCTGGAGGAACGGGCAACACTTGACCAAGATCTAAATATTCCCTTAAAAATTGTGAATATTCAACCTTGAAATCAGGACGATTTTTTAGTTTTCTTTCAAGAGCCAGAAAATGACGAAAAGCTTGTTATACGAGTTCCCTAATAGCTCCAAACTTCGCTTAACGTGTAAACGCACCGAGTATAGACCACTAGGCAATCTGGAGAAAATGCTAACAAAATGTTCTTTCTTCCTTCGAGTTAGTAGGAATAGTGTCTACGCAGCCTTCTATCTCCTAAAATGGTCGCACTATCTCATCTATGCGATTTTCAGAAATTGACTTCAAATCGGCAGCAGTCTGTTTTGCAATCAATGTAGAGCCACCTAACCGAGGTCCACTTCCTGACACTACCCAACCAAGTCTAGTCTTTTGAATGCATGGCAGCCCTGGAAGAAGCTTTATCTGACCAACACAATAGATCTGCAAGTGTTATGTTGGCGAGAATGTTCCAATTTGCGGTATTAATCGCCTATTAGTTATGTTGGGTGCTACCACAGCAAAACAAGTATCTCCAAGACCAGAGACAGTGGCTGATGATTTAGTCTTTCGTAATTGAAGCTGCTGAGTGAGGCAAGAAGTTTTCAGATGAAGCTGAGAACCAGAGTCCAAAAGGGTACGACACGGTATTAATGTGCCTGAACGATTGTTAACAAGCACCAAATCAGTTGCTAACAGAACAACATTACTGCTGAGGTACTAGGCAACAATAGAGGTGGATACAGATAGCGATGCATTAGAAAAAGAGGAATGGGGATCGACAGCTGCAGTAAGCTGTTCCGAAGACGAGGAATTGTTTATATGCAGCATCGAATGATGCTTGACTCCATATGTCCTACAACATCCAGAGTTGCATGAAAGCAATTGATGACCTTTTTTTAAACAATTCAAGCATAATGCATGGCGCTGAGCTTCCCTAAGTCGCAGAGGAGGGGCAAAGTTTCCAAACCGTGAACAATTCTATCTTACATATCCAGGTATATCACACAAAACGCGGACAGAATTATCATTATGAATAGCTATAAATGTCGATCTACTTGTTTTTAGTTGTTCTGTTTCTTCCCATCTGAGTGAGCAAAAACGTTGCCATATGTTCCCACGATGGTGTTATGTTGAAGAACGACGAATTCTTTTCCATCCATCTGCTACCCCCTTGTGCCCCAGTATCTCAACTATGTGTGCCTAAAAAAACTAAACTTCTTTTATTAAATCGTTTTTTCCATAAATTAACAGCGATACTATAATTCTCATTTGAGATTTCCAACGATTGAATTGCGTAGGCAACTTCAAAGGAGGCTACGCCGGCATAACAGTGGTTTTACAAAATGTGCATTTGAGCATTGTGGTTTGCTAATTCGCGTTTAATCTCCGTTTCAAGACACACTACTAACTCGTCAAAATCTTCCCGCAATTATTAAAGGAGCGCCTTTCATAAATTGAAATTGCCTTGCGCTTAAAAAAAATCACCTTGTTTGCCGACGGCACTCGACCAAAGGTTTCCAAAGGCTAAGTGCTAAAACAGTTATGCAAAGCAGCGGCGATCGCTAGTACATAAATACCGCACGAAATAGATAGCGGCAAAGTTCGGCACACGCTAAGAAGCTAAAAAGTGCAAAGAGCAAACGGCAACTACTGGTATATTTGTATGTATGTAAATACCGCATTGCTAAATATATAACACGATAAATTGTTTCTTGCAATAACATTTAGTTAATTTTAATTAACGTTTTAAGGTTTACAAAGTTGACTTGATAATTAAGGCAGGCTGACCCGAATCGGTACGTGCTAACTTCGAATGACTTATTTTTATGTTAATGTGTTAAGCGAAGATGCAGGTGTCCAGTGGGTACCAAATGCACAAAATGAACGAAAAGTAATATAATGTTTTGAGTGGCGATTCAAAATATTACACCAGCTGTTTGGGCTGCGATACCAAACACCGACAAACTTTGAGAAATTGCTGCATTTGTGCCTCTGTTTGAAGAATTCTGCGCTGGATACTATTCTTTTGTTGGAAATATTAGACCTTTATTATTCTAATGCATTAGATTTATTATATAATAGATAATAGTCGCTTAGGATCTCAGGCAGACATCTTTGCTTGGGCTCAAGAAAGAATGGCTCTGCTGGCATTCTGCGTGAATTATCTGACAAGTTTAATTCCCATATTCGTGCTCTTACCAGTTTGGGCAGCAAGGAGCAAATTGCTGGATGCATCATAGTCCAAGTGCTGCTACGAAAATTGAATCCTGATGCGCAAGCAAAGTGGGAAGAGAAGCTGGAGGATCCCACGTTGCAAATATGATTCCGTCATCGGCACAAGTTTGCAAATTTTTGGAACAGGGATGTAGTACACTAAAGAGTGTAGATTATGATATGGCACCTAAACGCCGATTTCTCAGGTGGGAAAAAATATAAAGACTACCTCCAGTCGAACCTCACTTCTTGTTTTTAACCCGAGGGCAGCTGTATGTCTATTTTGTGATAGCACAGAAGATTGTATATGGCAATGCCCAAAATTTAGCAGGTTGGCTTCAGACTAGCGTTTTAAGGAAGAAAAAAGATTGTCTTTATGCCTCAACTATTTTAAACAAGTAAGGACGTTGCAGTCGGACGGAACCGAATCACCGATCATCATTTCTTAATCTATCGGTAACGCTACATTTACATGGTTTGCGTTGCCACACGTCAGGTAAGTCAGCGCCACCTATTAATCAACTTATCGAGTTGCGCAGATCAAGTTTATTTCAAAGGATCAAGACTCCTCGCCTCAACCTCAAATTTTTATACCCTGAATCCATTGAAAATAGATAAATCAGAGTATAATGGTTATGTGCAAATGTATGTAACAGGCAGAAGGGACCATTTCCGACCCCATAAAGTATATATATTTTTGATCAGCATCACTAGCCGAGTTGATCTAGCGCTGTCCGTCTATCTGTCCGAGTGTCCGTCCATCTGTATGAACACGTCGGTTTTTAAGTTCGTGTAAACCATACGTAGATCAAGTTTATTTAAAATCAGCGATAACTCGTCTCGTTTTCTTATTATCGATGAATGTCGTGTTTTTTACTCTGTGTTTTGAAGATATCTTGAAAAGTTTAAAAGCTAGATCAGCCGAACTGTTCGCGTGAAGCATACGCAGGTAATGAATATTTCGGATTTTGGATACCTCCCCCACACGCCCCATATATGCAAAAATGTGAAAAATGTGCAATTCAAATACCATAGACTTGGGCTTTGGTGTGTACATAGATTTCAATGCTCTTGTTAAGCCATGAAAGGTTCATTAAGATCATACTCTTAGTTGAGAAGTTATACACGAATTTAGTTTCCATAGTGGGGCCCAGCGCAGCAGCTGTTCATAGCGTGCAGCCTGCTTTTACATGTGTGTGTGCGTGATTCTGTGTATGTGTGTATGAATGCAAGGAGACTGAAATGTATGAAAACACAGGGGTTCAGGGTTATTCCGAGTCGGGCGCTCCCTACTGGAGCCTTTTCACTTGTTTAATCGTATTTGGTGTATTATGAGAGCTGGAGCACCGAGTATGTTTGAGATGAATATTTAAATACTATTTTACTTAAAGAATTGATTGCAAAAAGTTGAGATCGGTTAAGAAACACAGAAGTTATTAAAGAAAACATGTGGTAACATGTGACTCATTTGTCAGGCTAATTAGCAGCAACCGCTGCAATAAGAGCTGGAGAGTTTAAGTTTGTTTTTTAAAGTTATTGCATACCAATGGCAAAAGAGATTTTTTTCAAATTATCGATAAGCTCTCCCATTTTACTATTATCGATATATATCGATATATATATCTCATAAATTGCGAGATCTACAGCCAACAAAGCCTTTTTCCTCCCAAAGCATAGGCAGATTAAGAATAAAAATCGGAAACGCAATTCAAGTATTACAGCCTGTGTTTTGGCTTTGGAACATCTAATAAAAATCATACTCGTAGCTTAGAAGTTATTTAAAGCAAGAGGATTGAAATGTATGTAAGGACAGGGTTCAGGGTATCCTCTAGAGGGGCATTCCCGCCTAGAGCTCTCTTATTTGTTTTTAATTCGATATAGTATATGATTAATAACCCTAAATTATAAATTTAATTACGGTTTGTTTTTTCTGTGGTCGTATCGCCAGCGCATGTGGTGTGTAATTATATTTATTTGTGTACCGACTTGCTAAGTTTTGTTTGTCGTATTTTCTGCTCTATTCGCTTGAGTATAGGAGTTTATAGAGTATAGTTCACTGACGCTGGGTCAAGTTTGGTCTCAAACTCGTTAATATCATCGCTTGGTGTTAAGTAGTAGCTGACTATATGATAGTCCTTGATTTGTGCATGGACATAGCAATTGCCGGCGCTACTTGCACGTGGCATCCATATTGCTGCAGTTTTTGTTGTGTCCTCTAGCCACAAACTATCCTCTTTTTTCTTAAACTGCTCGCCGATTATAATTACATCAGTTTGTTGTTCTACAACTATATGAGACAGTAAGGCGTTTTCATGTTTGCTTGCAAAATCTTCATGTCTTGGTTTTCCTGATACTTGCGGCGCAATTACTCGCTCCCGGGAAGGGAAGGTTTCGTGCGCACAAAGACAGCACCTTGGTGGTTTGGTGCAGTCTTTCATTTTATGACCGCTCTCTGCGCACCGAATACATAGGTTTTTTCGATCCGGTCCCATGCAATCTCTTTAGTAGTGGCCAGATCCAAAGCACTTCAGGCAGCGTTTGCTGTCGATACAGCGTTTATCTCGGCAGCAAGTCCATCCTATTTTAATTCTCTGCTCTTTCAGGATTTTTGCAGCGTCTTCCGTAGACAGAATGTCAAAGGCTCGTCTTTGCTCCAAGCTGTTAACGCCTGTTATATGATTTTGGATATTCTGATCGCCATAATTTAAAGCTTATTTTATTGCGGGTATAACTTCCGCTTCCTCGATGAGACTATCCACATCTCGAATCTCAATTTTTACAGCGGACTGTAGCGCCTTAACAGTCGCCGTTTCTTTAAGCATGTCTTTAATACTGTCGCAGAGCTTCAGGGTCTTGCCACCTTGGGTTTCTTATAAGAGCATGTCCCCGGTTTTGGTTTTGCTGACCGAGCGAATAGTACTCTCAGCTTGGTCTGGTTTAACGTCATTGCGCAGTTTTCGTGGTATTTCCGCGTAGCTCTTACCTTCCGCTGGTTTAACCAAAACAGCATCAGAACGAGTTCGGGTCCTTGTATGTTGACGATTTTACTCAGTTTCGGTCCTTTTTTGAGCTTTAGTAGTTACTAAGAAAAAAGATTTTTCCTTTAAATTTTTGTTCTTACTGTTTTTTTTTGATAACTATTTGAAATCCATCATTCCGTTGTATACTCCTTGCCTTCTTGTTTGAGTCCTGTGCCACGGAGCAATGGTGAGTCTAAACATGTGTGGCGTTAATTTCTTCAACCACTTTGACTAGACTGTCGTGGGAACTTATGTACGCATTTTGATTTTTTGTCTGCAGCCGGTATACGCGTCATATCAGCTGACGTAAATCTTGCTGTTGGATATGCCAAACTCGATGAGGGCACATTTTTATCTGTTTCCACAACTTTCGGGGTCTCATGTGCCATTGCCCCCGGATTTTCACTCCTTGTGTTGTCTTCGATTGGCGATCTTGCCATCAGACTGCTTTTTGGGAATGCATTCTCGCATCCTTCTCTCTCTCGTCTTTTTTTTTTTTAAATTATGTTGTTCATGATATAAGTGTCCAAACTTTGAGCCGCTATCTCTTCATACATTTGCACAGGTGTCAGATGTTTTACCTGACACTTGGACCTTCTGTTTTGTCCGCCGATCCGAAAAAAGATATCGAATATTGCCGTCATAAAGGGAGAATATGCTCACTCAGAGTCTGACTAAACGCGGTTTAGCTTCTCACCTTAGCATGTACTCTGTCGCATAATAGTGATGCCACTATCCAGGACTGCCACGAGGAGGCGGTGAGCTACTTAGAGTATAGCTACATGGCTCGTGCTGGTCCATATCTAATATATAGGTTGGCAGACACTTTGCCATGCAGTTATTACTCTCGACCACAATATGAGGTTTTACGTCAAATAAAAATGAAGTCAAAATGAAGGCGACCTCAAACATATTTTTGGTGCCGAAAACCGGAGGGGCAAGTCGCTGGTAGAAATTTATGCAGAGTTTAAACGCAACCATAAGCACCCTGTACGAGTGCGAGACAAAGAACAGATTAAATCAACGTGTTTCGATAGAGCATATAAAAATGTGGATGAGGACACGTACGTTATGGGAGTAGCAGAAATATGGAGTTAGTTGAATGGGCATAATGAGCGAAATATTCCGGAAACGTGTTTGCATCAGACGGTTAGTGAACAGTCTATATCTCCAATGGTGGAAGTAAAGCTTCTAGCGGTTATACCGCCGACTTTCAGGGGTAAATTTATAGAGTCCCTGTCAAGGACTGACGGACTAAAATCCCTTCTATTATTTAAAGGATACGGTATCAGATGAAGCTGCTAACGACATAGAGTAATTGACTTTAATATAATTGAATTGCCAATTAGCTTGAAAATGCTGGTGAATTTAGATGACAATAAAAGAGTATTATTTTTACATTACATGGAAGTATTTGATTGATCATCAGTTATCGGTTCAACATGGAGACACAGGGACTCTAAGGCGGTTCTTACTGACCTGCCGTTTATGTGTAAATTCGTTGTTGAGTAAGGGAACAGCGGGAACGTTCGAATCATCAAGTGGCTGCATGTGGCACCCATCAAAAATGCATAAAGTGCGCGGAGCGGCATCATACTCTAATTCACATGGATGCATCGCGTAGTCAGATGGATACGCCCGGGGGTGACAGTCCGAAAAGGCTGAATACAGATGTTCAGCAAATCTCTAAAAATTTCATAAATGGAAGGCATGATTTTTTGTTGCCAACAGAAAAGGTACTCGTTGAATCCAGGAATAGATACCCCTACAGTTACAATGTTTCTTGGATGAAGCTTCCCAAACATCTTTTATTTCAGAGAACGCAGCCCACCAATTACGGTTATCTAAAAAAAGACTTTATATAAAAATCAATGGCTTGGAAAAATCAAAAATTACAGACGCGAAAACAGCAATTGGACTAAATTTAAGATCTTTATACAATCCATCGCTAAATCACAAGGTATTGGCTTATGTGTTGCCCAAGGAGAGTCAACATATGCTAGACAAACGTATAACAGCTGTAAAGTAGGCACATTTAAAAAATTTGCGTCGAGCCGACTCTGGTTATTTTACGAGTAGATATCTAACTGGGAAGCGACGTTTACAATGATTTGATGTTAGGTGAAGCTTATCGAGGGTCAACAGGATAACCTCTAGTACAAAATATGCATTTGGGCAATCTCGTTTCCAGTTGAATAGCCTGGACCGGCGCCTGCGTGCCAACCAAGCCCATTAATGACTATTTGAAGCTGGGATAAGTGGAACGGATCATGGCACAAGCCCATCATACCCTGCAATCGTCATAGGGGGAAGTTCGACAAAGTTATCTCATAACCTGGTTATAAAGGAAACGTCATCAACTACGAAGTTTCGAGTTGTGTTCGATGGCTCGAGCCATGTATGGGAGCAATGGGAGGTCGCTAAGTGACATTTTCGCAATTGTGCAGCTGCCTGGAATTATCCTCGATTAGCGGGGTTTAAGAGTTGTGTTCACGGCTAATATGGAAAAAATTATAGGTGTATTAATATACGAAAGGACGATGCCTGGTATCAGGGTGGAAACCTGATAAGAGCGACTGTATGGAGGAGTATGCCTGTTTTACTGTTATGTTTGGAACTAGTTTCGAACCCTATTTAGCAGCTGATAAACAGGAGAGTTGTCCCTTGGCAGTAAATGTAGTGAGACATTAGGTGTAGAGCGGTGGTAGCAAGAGCGGATAGTATTGCAAAGGTAGAAGCTATTCAAATCAAGTTATTAAAGTAAAATTATTAGAATGCTTTGCAGTGGCACATTTGAGTTGTGAAACTGCTCCAGTAATTGGCCGGCAATGTAAGTTCCGATAGGCAGTTTTAAGTGTTAATGAGAAAGTTGCGTGTCTAAATAGGTGGTTGACAAGTCTGAATGGTCATATGTTTGAATGACGTCGTAAAAGAATCTTAAACATGTGAAGTGGCCAGATACTAACAACAGTCCCAGTAACAACAGTAACACCCAGTTAACTGCTTGGATGGATTGTATGAGTGTCTTGTTGACTGAAATCTTCCCCAGGGCGAATCCTCGCACTCACCGACCGGTGTGGTCAGGAATGTTGATCCGCTCTTGGATAGTGAGTGGCTTTCTCAACGGTAAAGTCGAGAACGTCCCCTGGTATGGATGGATTCACTGGAGAAATGTGTAAGAGTGTCTTGAAGTCAATATATGAATGTTTTGTATGGTAAGTATGTGGATGAAAGAATGGAAATGTAGAAAAGTGACTGAGCTCTTGAAATCACCTGATAGGATCAGAAGCAACCCTCGATCCTTTCGGGATGTCAGAGTCTTTCCAGTTCTTGGAAAAGTTCTGGAAAGGGTCATGGTAGAAAGGCTGTGTCTGGCCAAACATCAGAACGGCAATTTGGTTCTAGGCAGGCTAAATGTGTAGAGGATCAACAAGCGAATTAATGTGTAAGTGTGGATGTTGTTCATGGCTGTTTGCAAGCTTCCATCTGTGGTCCATATATTTGGAACCCCATGATCGATTTCATGCTGTGGGAGCTCGAACAAAAATGAAAGTCATCTTAATTAGGGCGAGGGCGGAATTAATGTGTAAGTGTGGATGTTGTTCATGGCTGTCTGCAAACTTTCATCTGTGGTCCATATATTTGGAACCCCATGATCGATTTCATGCTGTGGGAGCTCGAACAAAAATGAAAGTCATCTTAATTAGGGCGAGGGGCTTGGGGTGAGCGTGGCAATGGACGGTGTCGATGCTGCTCAAGGGCAGCATGGTCGACGTTCTATTGTTAGGCTCAATGGTATGAGCGACTGAGTGAAATATCTCGGCATAGCCTTCGGTATGTTTCACTCCCCACATCGTCGTCATCAAGGGCTGACTGCTAAGTATGGTTGGACATCGAATTTTGAGATTTGACTGGGGCCTCCGCAGGCGAGCTATTCGGAGCATATACAGCGGTTTTTTTGTTGCTTGTGCAGCATTTGGAAGATCTGTGTTGCATGAGACAGTTAAGTTGTTGGGAAAACGAAAGTGCTGGCTTGCCAGAGAGTGATCCTGCTAGGTTGTTTGCCTGTTCTTCGCTGCACGGTCTTTACGGAGACGATGCACGTACTGTTTGGTGTACCTCCTCTTGCACTACGGGTTTATCCGAGATGTAACATTTGTTTGGGATCGACCAGACTTTGGTTTTAACCATTACTTTGGTTTTCACCTGACTGGTCACGGTTCTCTCAATGCTTTCTTGCTTTCGAAGAATGTGTTTGCGAGTTCGCAGTGCCCTTTTAGTTTTATGTTGGAGATCTTCGTGATCTGAGTATCATTGGTGTGCTTGAGATTAATTGAGATTAATAATAATGGAAATATAATTGAAGAGGTATATAAGGGGGTAAATTGTAAATGAGTTAGGTAGTGTGTGTTGTCCGATGTTACCAGTCCGTAGTTTCATGGAACTGTACTGGAACTATTCTTTTAGGATACGAGTTCTGACCAGAGGACTAATCCACGTGTGTAGGGAATTACAGAAGCGGTCTCGGATTTCTGCTGCCTGCACAAAGTACTTTTGATTTGTTGGGGGTATTTGCTGGCCGCCTAACGGTTGATCATTGATCAACTGGTAATGCCGTCGTTTGCAGAAGAGGAAGCAATAGGCCGTGCTCCTCATAGTGAGAAACCCGTGTCCATGAGCATGGCGTACACGGTTTCATCTGTTGTTATTTACGTCAATTCACCTTCTATGCAGAAATGTCACCAACACGTAACTGTTTGCAGTTAAAATTGGAAAGATCTGGCGCCGTGACATTTTAAGTTCGTTTATACCATACGTAGATCAAGTTGATTTCCAATAGTCGACAACTCATCACGATTTCTTATTATCGACCATTATCGTGTTTCTGAGCATGAAGCATACGCACGTAAAGAATATTTCGGATTTTGGATACCCGCCACTCGCCCCATATATACAAAAATATGAAAAAACGCAATTCAAATACATAGATTGCAATGCCCCTGTTAAGATCATGCTCTTAATTTGGGATGATGGGCGCCAAGCGCAGTAGTTCTGTTCTGTTCTCAGTGTGCAGTTTGCGTTTACATGTGTATGTGCTATTTCAAGAGGATTGAAATATATGAAAATACAGGGATCAGGTTCTCTAGTTGATAGCTCCCGACTATAGCTTTCCGTCTTGTTTTTTTTATATTATTGAATTTCTGATATAATTTTCTATGTGTCCAAATCATAATATATTTAATGAATTATTATGTGTAAGCACAGAATATAAATTCCCAAGCTTTAATCGTTTAATAAACCCGTATTTATTTGTAAAAATGTACAATAAAGTTTGGAGTGCCACAAGTAATATTAAATACCTTCAAAACAAAATTCTATTGAATTGAGCTATTGTTTGATTAAAAAAATAAAACAATATGTATTATCATATTTCAAATCAAGCCGGTTATAACTGAACTTTTCTATAAGATTTTCGTTGAAAGATTGAGTCAATCGTCGAAAATACATCGCTGGCTTGCTTAGCAGCATCAACTTTAAAATGTAATCCTCTCAAACCATAATAGTCAACTAATGGCTTGGTTTGTTTATGGTAGGATTCCAGTCGTTTTTTTAGGGCATCAGCATTATCATCACTTCGCTTCATCAGAGGCTCTCCAGTTATCTGCATAGTAAAATTTAAATATGCATCTTATTATTGCAATTCATAGTTTTAATAAAACGGATACATTTACTTACATCATCTTTCATTGGTACTTTGGGAGGAGCAAACTCTTCGTGATAAGACCTTCCACTTGCTTGATGAATTAATCGACCAGTAATTCTTCTTACTAATAAATTATCATCTATAGCAAACTCAATTACAGCATCTAGGGTTGTCTTTCTTTTATCAAGCAACATATCGAGCTAAGCAAATACAAATTTTATTTTAAATTTAATTAAATTTATTTTCACTTAATTACAGAATATAATACCTTTTGAGCTTGAACCACTGTCCTTGGAAATCCATCCAGAAGAAAACCATTTCTACATTCTGGTTTATCTAAATTGGAATCAATCATATCAACTACTAGATCATCCGATACAAGTTTTCCTTCATCCATTACTTTTTTCAGCTCCGTTCCAAGCTTAGAACCCAATGCTATTTCTGCACGTAGCATGTCGCCAGTTGATAAATGACATACACAAAACTTTTTTTTTAACAAGGGAGCCTAATAAGAGACAAAAAACAAGTTATATATGTTCTTTATTGTTTTTATCGTGAATCGTGAACACATTGGAAATTGGTAAAAGGGGTATAACGAATTATGATCTCGAACCATGTAATTAATTAAGTGAGCCATTTTTATGCATACAACCAATTGGAAAAAGTTCGTTAATAACAGTATTTTATTATACCCAGAACCCATTGAAAATGCGTAAAAAGGTTATAATGGTTTCGTACCAATGGTTGTAACAGGCGGAAGGAAGCATCTCCGACGACTTGTTCTTAGTTTTCTTAGTATATTTTGTAGACTATAATAGCTGGAGCCACAACATTTGGTTTAATATGTTCTCGTGAAGCACACGCAGGTTAAGAATATTTCGGAATTTGGATATTTTAAATTTTAAAAAAATACTACAAATTTCATTAGGATTATACCCTCAGTTTATAAGTTATTCACGAAATTAGTTTCCATAGTGAGGGCCAAGTGAAGCGGCTGAGAAAAACGGAAAGCTTACGGCATGAGTTTGTGAGTGTGTATGAATGCAAGACGGTTGAAATGTATGTGAAAGCAAGGTTTAGGGTATCACCCAGTCGGGCCAGACAAGAGCCCCTTGTTTTTATACTACTTCACAAAATGCAAGAGTATATTGGTTTTATGTAATGTCTGTCCGGAGGGACGAAACTTTTTTTTTTTGCGCTATTGAAGATAGAGACTTGAATTTTAGATATATACTTGTAGTTATCTGCTTCAGTCAAAGTATTAAGATTATTGTGCCACGCTCACTGGAAGGCTGGCAAATCGACCAGCGCCCCAGCGCCCCCACCTTCAATAATCGGAAATGGTTTTTCAACTAGAGGCTCCATAATTGGAATATATATTACTGGAAAGCTGCCCCAAACATCACAATTTTTGACCACGTGCCGTCCCGCCTCCGTAATCACTAAATCCGATATATCTGAAAGCTCAAAACTCCAAACTTGGCATGTAGACCATGCTGGTGCCTCACCAAAAGACTCCGACCTCGATATTCCGGTCATGCCCACTAGACCGCGCCCAGCCACCACGAATCGCGAAAGACTATATATCCCACATATAAGGGAATAACAATTTCCCGCCCACAGCCACCCTTGCGTTCGCAAACTGCGAAAGCGTATATTTTCCACATTTTTAGATCTAGTCACCAAATTTTAAACGTAGATGACTGGACACCCCCTTTAAATAATTCCTAAAAAAAAAGTTCTCTGCCGCGCCCACCCTCGCACCGCAAATCGAGGAAATCTATATCTCCCACAAATTTGGAACTCGAGTCACCAAATTTGGCAGACAGTGTTTGAGTGACCTTTTAAGATCGAGCCAAAAAATTTTGGCTATGCCCACCCCCGCTCCTACGAAATATACAAATTCAATATTTTTCTAAAATAACAATAATAACTTGTGTGTACTGTGAACGAGTATTACGAGGTCGGTTACGTCCGACTGCAAAGTTCTTACTTATTTTACGGTTGATATTTAAAAATCATTTAAGTTGTTTTTAGTATTTTTTTTCAATTAGCCGACCACGCCCCTTCCTGTCCTCGCAAATAGCGAAAATTTATATATCCCACAATTTAAGAACTATAGTCGTCAAGCTTGACAGACTATGTTTGGGTGACCTCATAAGATAAATCCGAAATATGTTGACCGTGAAATGTATGAAAGAACAGTGTTCTGTGTATCCCCTTGTAGTTGCTCCCGACTAGAGCCCCCTTACTTGTTCACTTTGAAAATTACTATGAGTTGTTATACTTTCACTTTAATGGTAAACTATACATACCTCATGGCACATATAATATACATCATAAGTATACATATGTGCAAAAAAGTATGTATCTTTATCTTTCTTTATAGGAACGATACAATTATTTTCGGTATACAGAAATATTAGTTAATATTATTATTCGTGAAGCCTTAATATGGTTTTACAAGTGGAAAGTATATAAAATAATAAATTAATCATTAAAGCTTAAAATTTTAAAGAAAATGTTAAAAAATTAAAGCATAGACGTAAATGCACATACACATATTTCCTAAGTAATATTTTTAAATTATTTTGCCCTGAATCCATAAAAATTGGATAAATCAGGGTATAATGGTTTTGTGCAAATGTATGTAACAGGCAGAAGGAAGCATCTCCGACCCCATAAAGTATATATATTCTTAATCAGCATCACTAGCCGAGTTGATGTAGCCCTGTCCGTGAACTTGGACTTTTTAGGTTCGTGAATACCATACGCAGATCAAGTTTATTTCAAATCATCAATAACTCAAGTCGTTTTCTTATTATCGATAAATATCAGTTTTTTTTACTCTGTTTTTTGAAGATATCTTAAAAACCATAAGAGTTAGAGCAGCCAAACTAAGTTCAAACTGTTTCGCGTGAAGCATACGCAGGTAATGAATATTTCGGATTTTGGATACCTCCCCCACACGCCCCATATATGCAAAAATGTGAAAAATGTGCAATTCAAATACCATAGACTTGGGCTTTGGTGTGTACATAGATTTCAATGCTCTTGTTAAGCCATGAAAGGTTCATTAAGATCATACTCTTAGTTGAGAAGTTATACACGAATTTAGTTTCCATAGTGGGGCCCAGCGCAGCAGCTGTTCACAGCGTGCAGCCTGCGTTTACATGTGTGTGTGTGTGTGTGATTCTATGTATGTGTGTATGAATGCAAGCGGACTGAAATATATGAAAACACAGGGGTCAGGGTATACCCCAGTCGGGCGCTATGCCCACATTGTTAAGGATTTGCTCCTTAGCACACCCCACGACAGTTGTGTACACACCGTTCTACAAGTCTTAACTATTATTAAGATAATCTTTTGGAGCGTACGCTATATGGCATTTCTAGTGATCCAATGCTCAAAGAAAAGTTCCAAAAGTCATGGAAAACAACCCCCAACAAAATCGAAAAGTAAGTTAATTCAATGACCAGATGCCTGAAAGCGATCATAGATACCCACGTGGTGGGTATTTAACTTTCAGTTTCGTATCTTAATTGTAAAGTCGTATGTACACTTATGTCAAGTTTTTTTTTGGTGTTTGTTCAAAATTTGTCGTTTTTATCGAAATTATTTTTTTGTTTGTCAATAAGTAATATTTAAAATATCACCTCATTACATATTTTGATTATGCTTTTGGGCAGATAACAAATGGGAGTTGTGTGTAGCGCACTGGACATACATATGCACATACATACATACATACATGTATGTATATACCCTTTAGGTTCGTATTATCCTTTTAACAGTTGTTTAGATTTATAGTTCAATTATACCCCTTATTCCACGACTTCAATAGGTCGAAGGTATAGCAACAGAAAGCACTTTTTTGGAATTGTGTACGCATACATATATTATGTATATTATTTTTACATATATACATATATGCTGTTTTATTATATAACATTGTTGCCCACCTGTGTCCCCTTTCCAGAACCTGGTGGACCTAATAGAATAGCATTTACACCAATGTTATTAGGCTCGTAGCGCTCCACAGGTATCGTTACAGTGGGTGCCATCGCGTTAAAATATAGACCGTGAATTTACGTAACAACCTCTATTCATTACGTTCTTATTTCCTGATACTAATCGCAGCAGAGTTCAATGGTAAAACTAAGGACCGGGGCGAACCAGCAAGTGAGCTGTGAACTGAACAAAGTAAATTAAATAAATGGTTCCATCCAATTCCGCTCGTTTCACTCTTATTACGTTTCCACGCATCGTGTTTTATAGCGCACCAATATTAAAACTTCTCAGATTAAAAAAAATTTATTTTTTCCTTTAATGCCAGTAAAAAAATGCTGATTTGTTTTCCTTTTAATGCTAGTAAATGCAATTGCGTATATTTACATATAGTGATGTCATATGAATGCCCTTTTAAACATATGTACGTTATTTGTAGAATTAAGTATTGTGAAATATTTTGGAAAATTCTAAAGAATACGCAGGAAACAAGCGAAATATAGTATATATGTACATATATATAAAAAGTTAATTATAAAAAGACAGGGTACAGAGTATCCCCTAGCCGGGAGCTTCTGACTAGAGCCTCCTCACTTGTTATTAATACTATAGTAGGGTGTGGCTTGGGGGTTGATCGCTTTCCCTCTGTTTTTTGCTTGTGGCTTGCTGCCTGGCCTATACTGAAGCGAAGAGCGTCTTGGTTGCGTTGGTGCTGGGCGCAACGTTCTGATTTATCACATTGCTCACTCAATCAGCTTTTCTATTTGACTCACTTTTTTTTTATACTCGTTCACGAAGTGAAACTATTATATTGGTTTTGTGTAATGTCCGTCATGCTCTCCGTCCGTCTGTCCGTATGAACACAATACTTTTCGACGCTATTGAAGATAGAGACTTGAAACTTGGCATATATACTTGTAGTTATCTGCTTCAGACAAAGTGTTAAGATTTTTGTGCCACGCCCATTGTGAGGCTGGCAAATCGATAACATGTCGATACACCTCAAATTGCAAATCGATTAAAGTTGAATATTTCCCTCAATATTAACGTTCGATTGACCAAATTTGGTATATAGATTGCTGGTGATCTCCTCCAAAAATGCGGTCCTGATTTCCCGGCCACACTCACTATAACGCCCCCCAGCGCCCCCGCCCCAAAAAATCGGAAATGGCTATCTCCCACAGTTTTAGAGCTAGAGTCAATAAATGTAGAATATATATTAGTGGTAAGGTCTCCCAAACATCACATTTTCATGCCACGCCTCCTTCCGCCTCCGTAATCGCTAAAATCGATATATTTTCAAGCTCAAAACGGTAACACGTGTATAATTAACACAATTTTGAAGCTAGAGACACCAAACTTGGTATGTAGATTGCTGGTGACCTCCCCAAAAGATTGAGACCTTGCCCCCCAGACACCCCGCCTTAAAAAATCGGAAATGGCAATATCTTCCAAAGTTTTAGAGCTAGAGTCACCAAATTTGAAAGGTAAATTAGTGGTCAGCTCCTTTAAATAAGAATACAAAAACGTCCACCCCCGCCCTCTCCCGCCCCCGCAAAGTGCGAAAGCTTATATCTCCCACATGTTTGGAGCTAGAGTCACCAAGTTTTAAACGTAGGTGGCTGGTCACCCCTCTTTAAAGGTCGGTAAGAATTCACTTCCATTCCCACTCCCTCTTACTCCCGCCCCCGCAAATCGTGAAAAGCTATATCTCCCACAATTTTGGAGATAGAGACACAAAATTTGGCAGACAGTGCCGAAAAATGTTGGCTACACTCACCCGCTCCTACGAAATATGAAAATTTTATATTTTTCCAAAATAACAATAATAGCTTCCGATTGCAACGTTCTTATTTGTTTAAATTTAAAAATGTATATGACTTATTAATATATATATTCATAAGCTTTCAGTAATCATTAAGGATTTCAAAATGGGTTTCGACATTATCGAGTAATGATCAATTTTGCAAATTCACCTCCAAAAAAATTCCAGATATTGAAAATTTTTAAAAAACAAGTCTCACCATAGAAAAATATTTAAAGTAGTTTTTCGTCATATGGAGCCCCTTTAGTAAACAATACAAAAAAAAAAAAAAATTGAATTTTGTTACGTAGTGTAATAGGTCCTGCAACTATATTTTATTGATCTCTAATATATATTATTGTCACGTTTACGTCTCTACTTGCATGCGCCTTTTAAATTTTTCCTATTTTTCCATGGCTGTGTGGCCGTTATCGGATTATGTTAAAACTATTTACCCTTCATTATATGTGCAATGTCTGCCATGCTGTCTGTCTGACCGAATGAACACAAGTATTTTCAATGCTATTAAAGAGACTTCAAATTTTGAATGTATGCTTGTATTTATCCGCTTCAGACAAACTATTAAGATTTTTCCACGCCCAACGCCCAATTTGAAAGGTAGATGGTCGGTCACCCCCTTTAAGTATTGGTACAAATTTCCCGGCCAAGCTCAATTACAAAGTAGAGGCCTGGACACCACCACTATTGAAACTAAAGGTTTGATAACACTTACTAACAAAATCCAATATTTGTTTTGTATAGTTTACCAAACCTGGTATTTCTGGTACATATGGAAAAATTAGGAAAAACCTTTAAAAATGTTTCTATGGTGAGATTTTTTTTAATTTTCAAAAAATTGTATTTTTTTTTAGCTTTCTTTCAGAGGTAAGTTTGCATTATTGATCATTACTCGAGAATGTCGACCCCGATGAAAAGCTGAACGATTACTGATATAATAAATATATCTATTAATCAGTCATACACACTTTTAACTTTAAATAATTGGTTTTGCAACTATATATCTTTGAATGAGGAAAATTATGTTTTTTGTGCGGTATTTTTCACGATTTTTTTACTTTAATATTTGGGGAAAAGTCGAAAAAAATATATATTTTGTCCCTAAACATGTAAGGACGGAACCAGTCAGTTTGGGGATAAAAACTGACTTAGTTCAGTCAAACTTGTGTTGAGCTGTGAAAGCTCTTTAAAAATGAAAGAGCAGTAAAGCGACCGAAAATTTATATATCTTAAATTTTCGGCGCATTGCCGCTTCAAATCACTCAGTGCGAACACTGAAAATGCTGTGCAGTGTGAGGGAGCAAGTTGCACAACATATACTATCTCTCTCAATCCACACTAAGCAAATGGAACGCTCATATTCGCTCAGATTGTGAGTGAAATGAGAATCCGGGGCCCGCAGCACAAAAAAAGCGCCTTAATTCTTTGTTCGAGGTGACCTATCTATATACAACGCAATGTGTCTATACTCATTTATGAATTCGCATCTCATAACTGTTAGAAATCATTGCCTATGCGCAATTCCTTCTAGTTATAATTCGCTGTTGCCTACGAGCAACCCACTCAATTTGTTGTTCTCTTATGCACTTGTAATTCGTCTACCTTCGTGCAGTATTTATGTTCGGCAACTGGAGTCAGTCCGCAATAAAAATTATAATGCATAAAATCAAACTAAAGATAATAACTGTTCAGAAAAAAACATACGATTTTAAAATTTTAATATTTACCTGAAAAATAAATGGACTTTTTATTGTTGCAATTTCATAGTAAGTATCATCAAGACTACTTGGTGTGGATATTTCCACATTTAATGTTTGAACAAAGTTGTTAAGCTTTATTCCATCATTATCGGACAGAATACTGTTTTGTGAACCAACAGCGTCTAGGTCTTTTCCGAGGTTAATAACCTTTTGTATTTGCTGGGGATCTTCGTTTGCTTCCAAAATTGTATTATTAACTTTGGCTATATCGCTTTGTGTATCACTTCTGGGGTTATTAGTTGAAGTTTTTCTTATATTAATTTTAGGCTTTGGTGATGATTTATATTGCCAGCGACCAGGTCTCCTATTTAGTTTTAAAGTGTTTTGACTAAAAGTTGTTAGGTTTTCATCCAATTGTGGGCTAGTTTTTGTTCTATATGAACGACGAGAATTTGTGTCAATTAACGACGGCTTGATTGACAAGGTAGAAGTTTGTATAGATTTATTTCTCCTGCAAATAAAACTAAACGTAATTTAGTAAACTGAATACATTTGACAGTCTTTTAACTTATATGAATGGATTAATAAGGTCTTTCATTGTTGCATTTGGTTTTGTTTTTTTGTAACCAAATCCGTTTACAATCAATGTGACATCTTAAAACATAATTTCGACGTAGATAAAAGGTCTTAATGATCGCAGTCCATTTTAAATTTTAATTTTTGGCACATGCCGGTAATGTTAAGTACTTTGTGGGGCAGGACTAGGCGTGCCCATTTATAGAAAACGTTATCAGTAACCGGCTTGTCATGTTTGATAGCTTCAGATCTACAATTGGGGATATGTTTTTTTTAACTGCCGCACACAGTGCTCTAATAATTATTTGCATACTTTGTACCCATTAAAAATGTATAAAAGTGGTTTCAATTGATTTTGGCAAATATGTGCAACACTCAGAAAGAGGCATACCCGACCCCATAGAGTATAAATATGTGCAAAAGCAGCATTAGCTGTTTAGCGTCGATTTTATTTTGAAGTGATTGAAAAAGGGTAAAAAGGGGTTAATGGTTTTCTGCAAATGTCTGTAACATGCATATCCGTCCGTCAGAAAAAACGAATCGATCTCGAAAACTACAAGAGCAAAAGACCTGAACTTTTTGCATATAGATTCGTCTATGGCAAGCGCAAGTCTATTTTATTTCAAAGGAAGGAAGAAGACATGAACTGGTAAATTGGCGGTGCAGTGTGCGTGTCTGCAGGTCTAAGGTCTAATCGATGCGCTCATAAAGTCGGACGGACAGACAGACGGACAGGGATAGAGCAACTCGGCTAGTGATGCTGATGAGGAATATATATATACTTTAATATATTCCCTTAATATATTCCTATGAACGCGTCGACTTCGGAGACTACAGGGGTGCGGAGACGTCTCCGTCTGCCTGTTACATACATTTCCACAAAACCATTGTATCACGATTTACCCATTTTCAATGGATTCAGGGTATAAAAAGAAATCGATACAAAATATCTACGATCCATATGCTAAATAGTTTAAGAGAGATGATTTAATACTAGGGAGGGAAGATTTTGAATAGATCACTTTGTAATGCCCGCCCACATTTAATTAATACACATTAATGTTAAGTTTAGTTCCTAAGTGTTAGATAATTAAGAGACGCACGGAGCGAAAATAGTGTTATTAGAGATTTGTGTAATTAGTTTATAGCAAGCAGCTATTGTCCTCCAGCGACTAGAGTCGCGATCAGCTGCGAAAGCTTTGGTGGTGAAAAGCGAAAGCTGTGGGGAATTTGGCAGCAGGGGAAAGCTGCAGTTCGGACACGAGGAGTGCAAGCAATCAGTTTTTGACCGGTAAGAAGCGCGGACGTGAAAAAAAATTTGTTTTGATCGGCAAGAGGTGCGGTTGTGAAAAGAAAGAACGCGAAAGTGAAAATTTAATTTTGCGTGGTAAGAAGCGCGGTAGTGAGGAGAATTAAAGTCGTACCGGCAAGAAGCACGGGCGCGAAAAGGAAAACGTTAATTATTAAGTTTGGGGCCGGCAAGAAGCCTCCTAAGAATACACTCTTTTTAAATTAAATATTTGATATTAACAGTGAATCTGGGATTATTATTTTCTTATTACTTATTTAGCTCCCCGCCACTATGTGTCCTGGTGATTTATAAATATTCTTATAAACAGATCCTGGCCGGAGTGAGATTTGTACCTCGGCCAAGGAACTACATGGAGCGCCCGAGCAGGGACACTAGGGCGTAGCGGGGCGTGCCGCATTAGTGACATAAAGCCCCAATAATGTGTTCCAATAATAACAACCTATTTAATTTAATGCGGACGAAATAGCAGAAAAAGAAGCCAATGCCGGCGCGCGTGCAGATAAGAAAAGGACAAAAAAAAAAAGGCGAGTAATGGTGTACCGGCGTGAATTTTTGTGAGTGTCGCGACTGTGTGATTGTTCACAAGAACATCAAAGTGAGCCATAGTAACGGTGAGCGACAAAGCGACAAGCGGGGCTTGTTGTAGGGTACGCGAAAATGGTCGATTGAGTTTGGGTCGGAGTTTGATCGTGCGGCAGAAAGGAACATATATAAATAAATAAATGAAATAATATAAATAAATTAATTAAAAATAATCAAATATATATATAAAATAAACCAAAAAAAAAATAAAAAATGAAAACAAAATACGGAAATAAAATTCGTTAATTTTAATTTTAATTGTAAAATTAAAATACAGTAAGCCGAGACGCGACGCAAGAATGGACCCAAACAGAGGTAAAGATCCTGGAGTGGGGATTCGGTTAGACCTATCACCGTCGGAAGGAAGAACTGGAAGGGATCGCCTTGGAGTTTTGACTGGAAAGGGACGGCAAGATGGAAGATATGAGGAGACGTTTGGCTACGTTCATCATGAACGGTGTACACAGTGCCCAGAGTCGGGCGCGCTTGCACGAGCTGGAGGCACGGTATAGTAGGATCCCGGAACCCCTTGTCGACGACGACTTGGCCGAGGCGGGGCTGAAGATGCGCCACAATTCGAAGGGGGATTCAAGCATCCTCGCGGGTAAATAAAGACTGGAGGTTCCCAGGATACAGGTGGACCGAAGCGCAGGAAACAAGTGTGTGGGCTCAGAAGGACTGTGGGGCACTTATCCTTTCGTCGGCTCCTGCGTTGCGGCCGCAACAGATGTCTAGGGTACACGTGATCGTGCCGGAGTAAGTCATGAAGTGGGGTGCCTGTTTCGATGGACGAGCGGACCTCTTAGCGTTTCTGGCATCCTTGGAGGAGCGAGCCATATCCATTTGGACAGGTTGCCTCGTGCCATGGACGAAGTGTTGACGGACAGAGCCGCACGTTGGTTCACGATCAGCCGACTTCGAAAAGTGTCATGGGCGAGGTTTAGGACAGAGTATTTGGAATTCTTTTTGCCGCCCCGGTATTTCGAGGATTTGTACGATCAGATCAGGAGTCGGAGGGAGACGGTGAAAATTTAAGGATTTTCTGGTCGACCTGAAGGCCCTCATGCACCACGCGGGATACGACGCAGGCAGAGAGCTCCACCGGGTGTACGAGAATGTAGCACCAAAGTATCGACTATACATCCGTCGAAACGATTTCTCATGTCTGGCACAACTCACTCATATGGCCGTGGAATATGAACGTGTGAAGAGGCAAAGTCAGCAGTACGGATATATGACACAAACGACGCGAGTCACTTCGCCCCAGACCCCAGTGGAGTGCGAGAAGGTTAGTGACGGCTCCAGGTTACCTTACAACCCTTTTCGGTCCGCTTCGCAACCGTCGTCGGCAGCCCGGAATGGCGGAGCAATCCCCAATCTGGCCGCAGTGCAGGGCGAGGAAACCACCCACAGGATGATAGAGCAAGGAGAGACGGCGTCATTTGCGGCGCGGCATGTCTGTTTCAGATGTGCTGAGGAAGGACACTTTGCAAAGCACTGCGATAAGCCGCGCATGGATTTTTGTCGGCACTGTGGTCGGAAAGGTGTCAACATGCGGGAATGTTGCCAAAGGGGCGACCAGGGAAGTCCGCAGAGGCGTCACCTAGGCCGGGGTCGGGTGGACGCCAGCGCATCTACAGCCCGGAATTAGATGGTCCGTTGGATGTCGAGGGTGGCCGGATCGTGGCGACAATAGAAGTCGGGGACTGTAAATTGTCGGTAAATATCGATACTGGCGCCATTCGGAGTTTCGTGAGCAGGGAGTGTTCTTAGAGGTTAAGGAAGTTCGGCAAGATGCAGGCGACAAAGACGCGGATCCGGCTGGCAAATGGATCGAGTCGGGAGGCAGAGAAGGTATTAAAGGTGAATGTCGGACTTGCAGGACGTAAAATTGAGATGTCGCTGCTAGTCATGGTTTCAATGTTGGATCAGGTGATCCTGGGTAATGACTTTCTACGGGCCATCGGTACGAGGATCCGATGTGGGCACGCATAATTACAGTTGGCGGCAGGGAAGGCTCCGGTTCAGAGATACGGGACGCCAGGTACCGCCAAAGAGTCATCCGACGACAACCCAAATGGAGATAGGGACGCCTGCGAGGCAGGCAGACTTCGCGAGGTGAGTTGGGGGAACGACTCCGAGAAGAAACGCAAGGGGACGCAACCGAGGAGGATCTACAGTCAGCAACAGAGTGACACCAGCGGCAGTCAGGCATCAGGGTGATGCGGCCAGAATGGAGCGGAGTGACAGCGAACGAGTAGGGAACCGGGTCGAGGAGCTATCCCGGCCCAAGCGCCACGATTGACTCTTCAGTTGCATCACCTCCGAAGCTGAACGTGAGGAGTGACACAGCTCCAGGCACAAAGGAACTGGAGCCGGAGCTGCAGATGTTTTTAGAGAGAGTGTTAGCGTTGTTCGATGGGCTCAAAGAGGTGTCTCATGTCGCTGAGCACCGAATTATCATGAAGGCTGATAAGCCGCTGAAACAACGCTACTACCCCAAAAACCCGGCGATGCAGACAGTAATCGACGATCAGGGTGAGGAGCTCAATCGAACCGCTGCGATCGAGCCGTTCGCAGCCCGCATAATGCGCCAATCGTGCTGGTGAAGAAGAAAACGGGCGAATGGCGTATGTACGTGGATTACCGGCAGCTCAACGCACACTCGTTGCCGGACACTTACCCGGTTCCTCGGATTAAACACATATTAGAGCGTCTGCGACACGCTCAGATGAAACAGGGATACTGGCAGATCTCAATGGCCCAGGATAGTAACCAGTATACAGCGTTCAGAGTGCCAGGCAGGAGACTATTCCAGTGGCGTGTGATGCCGTTCGGTCTTTTGCGTGCGCCACATTCCAGAGCGCCTTGGATACAGTTATAGGTCCGGAAATGGAGCTACACGCGTTTGACTACCTTGACGATATCATCGTAATAGCTGCAACAAAAGAAGAGCACTTACCCCATCTGCGGGAGGTGTTCCGGAGGCTCAGAGCAGGAAATCTAAAGGTGAACCCCAAGAACTTTTCCTTCTTCAGGAAGAAGTTGGTATATTGGGATCACGTGGTCAGTAGCGGGGGAATAAGGACGGATCCCGAAAAGATTGCGGCGATCCAGAACTTAAAGGCACCGACGAACTTGAAAGAGCTCCTCCAATGCCTAGGAATGGTATCTTGGTATTGTCGATTCGTACCGAACTTTGCTTCGATTATACAATCGATGACGGACCTTTTGAAGAAGGGACGGAAATGGTTGTGGGGAGCAGCAAGCGGCTCTGGATCAACTGAAGGATGGTTTGACGGCCCCAGAGCTCGCGGTTCCCAATTTCTCCGTCAAATTCGCTCTTCAAACGGACGCAAGCGATCACGGCCTAGGCGCGGTCCTGACACAGACTAGGAACGCGTAATCACCTACGCCAGTAGAAAACTATTGAAAACCGAGATTAACTACTCGGCCACAGATAAGGAGTGTTTAGCTATAGTGTGGTCCATTTGGAAGCTGTGGTGCTATCTGGAGCGCTACAGGTTCGTTATCATAACGGATCACATGGTACTAAAGTGGCTGAGTTGGGCTTTGGAGTTACAGCAGTTCCAGTTCGACGTGCATTATCGGCGCGGAAAATTCAACGTCGTGGCCGACGCCCCGTCCAGGCAACCTCTGCAGATGTTTCAACGGGCAGTGGAGTAGAAATCCCCATGCCGATGGGTATCCAGCATGCATCTGGGGCATAGAACGGACGATGAGGACAACGTGCCGTGGAAACTATGCGTGGGTGTCAATAATCGGGGACGAGATGTGCAAGAACGCCATGGCTCCCACCGCGCGGCACCAAGGGGTGCGTAAGAGTGGCGATGTTGGCTCAGCGTTACTATTGGCCTGGAATGTTTAGGGACGAGTCCAGGTATGTGAAACATTGCGATACGTTTCAAGGATTCAAGGTGCAGCAGCTCAGGCAGGCCGGTCGCATGCTCACCCGCCAGGTGGCTGAGCCATGGGCTGTGTTATGTGCAGTTTTTATTGATTCGCTACTGCATTCAAAGCACAGGAATACTATGTTGTTAGCCTTCTATGACGCTTTTTCCAAATGGGTGGAGTTCATCCCCCTAAGAAAAGCCATACCTGCAAATTAGGAATTCAGGGAAAGGATACTGAACAGATTTGAAGTTCCTCCCAAACTGGTGTGCGACAACGGGGTACAGCCCAGTGTTCAAGTCATTCGTAAAATCGTTCGGAGTGGAGGTCAGTACACGGCGCCGTAAAGCCCGCAGGAGAACCCCACGGAAAGGATAAATCGCACGGTGAAGACAATGCTGGCGTAGTTCATCAAAGGCCACCAGAGTTCCTGGGATGAGATGATCCCCGGGATCTCGCTGGCAGTGAACTCGTGCAGTGCAGATTCTCCGGCATTCCTGGTGAAGGGAAGGGAGTCTCATCTCCCCGCCGCACTATACGACGAGGTAACGCCAGGATCGGCAAATATCTCCCAGGAACCGCAGGAAAAGGCGAATAGGCTGAAAGAGATCTTTAACATCGCCCGTAGTAATATGCAACGTGCTTCTTTCGAGTAGACCCGGTAATACAACTTGCGCAGACAGGAATGGAGACCATCCTTCAATTCTTTAGTGTTGATACGCCAACACATGCTGTCTAAAGCCGTCGACGGGTTCGCAGCAAAGCTGCCACCCAAATACGGTGGTCCCTATAGGGTGACGAAGTTTATTTCGCCCAACATTGTCCGGCTGGCAGAGGAAGGAGAACGAAGGACAAGATCCGCCAACGTCGCTCAGCTCAAGCCATATTACCAAGAGTCGGGGACCGAATAACGTTCTCATCCCCGCCACAATACCAGGGACGAGTGGCGGAGGACCACGACTTTTGCGGTAACCCAACAGTGGAGAGTGAAGGAAATTGCTAGAATAAAGGAAAAGGTGTATGAGCTAATACAAAGTTTGTTTTCAAAAATGGCGGATGCATTGTTATCAGCGACGAGGAACCACGTGAAGAAGTGAGAGAAGGGTACGTTGGGATGCAGGCATGGCGCCACGACCTGTGCCGCCGCCGCACGCTATGATCCGCCAGTAGCGCCGGCAGATCGTCCGCAGATGCAAGGAGGGACGCCACGCTGGGTGGAAGAAGCGGTGGATTCGCCGAAATCGCGCCCACCATCATCTTGGAGGGTAAACAGCCGAGATGGTCTTTTTCCAACCGGTATCATCCGGCTCGTATTGGAACGGGCGGATCGGAACAGTGGACAGGTTCGACCGCAGAAACTAGAAGGAAGGCGCAGTATGCCGAGGTATTTACAAGAAGAATACACTCCTTTTATACTCGTTCACGAAGTGAAACTAGTATATTGGTTTTGTGCAATGTCCGTCATGCTGTCGGGCCGTCTGTCCATATGAACATAATATTTTTCGGCGCTATTGAAGTTAGAGACATGAATATATACTTGTAGTTATCTGCTTCAGATAAAGTGTTAAGATTTTTGTGCCACGCCCATTGGGAGGCTGACAATCCGTTAACATATCGATACACCTTAAATCGCAAATCGATTAAAGTTGCATATTCCCACAATATTAGAGTGATCAAATTTGGTATGTAGATTGCTGGTGATCTCCTCCTATAAATGCACATTGAATTCCCGGCCACGAGTCATCAAATTTGAAAGGTAGATTCACCTTTAAATAAGGGTATAAAAATTTCCCAACCCACGCCCACCCCCTCCCTTTCCCGGCCCCGCAAATGGCGAAAAGCTATATCTCTCACAATTTTCGAGCTGGAGTCACCAAATCTTCAACGCAGATGGCTGGTCATCTCCTTTAAGGATTCCTAATAAAATTCCCGGCCACGCCTACTCCGGCCCCCGCAAATCGCGAAAAGCTATATCTCCCACAATTTTAGATCTAGAGTTACCAAATTTTAAACGTCGCTGATCACCCCCTTTAATGATTCGCAAAAAATTTCTCTGTCACTCACTCCTTTCTACTCCCCGCAAATCGCGAAAAGCTCCCACAATTTCGGAGCTAGAGTCACAAAATTTGGCAGACAGTGTTTGGGTGACCTTCTCTTAAGATCGAGCCGAAAAATGTTAGCCACACTCACCCCCGCCCCTACGAAATATTAAAATTCTAAATTTTTCCAAAATAACAATAATAACTTCCGTGTACTGGGAACGAGTATTACGCAGTCGGTTACATCCGACTGCAGCGTTCTTACTTGTTTATATTTGGAGCGAATGGCCAAAGGTTTTCGAGTTCTTGTTGTACCTATTTTCAAAGGTTTCATGGTATAAAAAAGGTTTAATGGTTTTTTGCAAATGTATGTCACAGACGGAAGGAAGCACATCCGACCCCATAAAGTACATATATTCTTGATCGCAGCAAGAGCTAGCAAGCTGAACTTGGACTTTTTAAGTTCTTGTATATCATACGCAGATAAAATTTATTTTTAATTATCGATACCGCCGTTTTCTAATAATTAATATTTATCGGTTTTCTTATCCGATGTTTCTTAACATATCTCAAAAAGTATAAGAGCTAGAGTCACCAAATTAGGTTTAATATATTCTCCTAAAGCAGACGTAGAATATATTTGGGATTTTCGATATCTCCTTTCACTCCCCCCAAATATAAAAAAAAATCGAATCGAATATATCTTACTCAACTTTTGTGCTAGAATCATCAAATTTGTCAGACAGTGTTTGGGTGACCTCCTTTTAGGATCGAGTAAAAAAATTGTGGCTACGGCCACCCCCGCTCCTACGAAATATAGGAATTTTATATTTTTGCAAAATAATAATAACGTTCTTACTCGGTTTTTTTTTATGATATGCTCGAAACCAGTTAAACCATTTGATCAAATAATGGACGAAGTTACTGACTTTCTCTCATTTAGTTTTTTTTCAACAATTAAAATGGCCGTCGGTTTTGCGATCATTGCAAGCATCAACATTAACATTTCAGCAAAACTCTAAACGTTCAATCAATCAAGGTAAGTTTTCAGAAATATCGATCGTTACAAATGTGCATACACAGTACACAATTCAACAAATTTGAGACACAAAGCCTAATAACACGTATATTGTGTATACCTTTAATTTTCTTTTCGATATTTATTTGTTGTTTTATTCAAAGAAAGCATTTTTAGTACTCCCTTGAAGTGTGCTTTTATTTGCGAGCCGAACATCAGTTGACTTCCGGGGCTACCCAAATTGCGATTATTTGCAGTCCATCAGTTGCGGTAAACAGGAAGATTGAGGACAACAGGAGGCTTGGGGAGGTAGGCTTCGCAGTGAGTGTGAATGAGAGACTGGGGCCCATGAGTATGGTTCAGGGCGTTTACTCTCAGATTACGCTTGAATAGTGCATGAGTGACTTTTGTGAGGAGAACCGCAAGGATAAGATGTCGTTTGAGGCCCTCAAGAAAGAGGTTCGCATGGTCAGTAAGCCCTGGATTATGATTATGCGTTGAAATGCCAGGCAAAAACGGTGGCGGATATGCGATGCTCAAACTGCGAAAGCAATCATGCTGCATCATATAAATGGTGTAAAATGTACCAGCAACGTCTTAATAGAAGACTATCGGCCATCAGCGTTTCCCCTCCGGTACGTCACAACGAATAGCAACCTGCTCGGCGCAACAACCAGCAGTTCGTTTCAACCCGAACAGTGCAACAGAACTTACCCACACACTTTCTGTGCAACATGCTGAGCACTCCCCTTTGTCTGGACTTTTTCATATATAAGGGCATCCCCAACAGCATACTCTCATTTCGAGAACAAGAGTACTCTCATCCGATCACCTCCCACTGCTTGCAACGGTCTCTGCATCTGCTCAAAGGACCCCAAAAAAGCGCAGAATTGTCCCCCCTGGTTCGGACATTCAACGATTTAAGGCCGACCTATGTGAGTTGACTTAAATACCCAGATCCTTAAAGCCGAAGATACTGACGCTGCAGTCTAAAGTGTACTCAACAAAGTACACTTCGCGGCAGCTAACGCAGCGCCAGCTCAAACAAACCCTGCGCATAGAGGCCAGGACCCTTTGTTGCTTTCCCCCATCGTTGAAGGCCTTGTCCTGAAAAGCGATTCAGGAGGGAGTACGTCGGCACACAGGACCCTAGGGTCGACAGGATCTACCGCCGTATCGCCAACAGGGGCAGGAAGGAGCTGGCCATCCAAAAAAGAAAAGCCATTGAGGTGAAGGAAGCAACGGCTGGAGGAAGCAACGACCGACGAGAGCTTTAAGTTCGTGCTCTGAAACCCCCTGGAAAAATGCGCTACACACTGCGCAACGAATCCTGCCCCGGTCTATTTTTCCACGGCAAACTTCTGTAACAGGCGAGCGAGTTCAAATATTTGGGCGTTAACCTTGACAGGAGACTCACCTTAAAAAAATATATCAGCGAGTTGGCAAAAAATATCTTAAATGACCTGGCTCCTAAGCCCAAACAACAAGCTATCACTTCGCAACAAGGTCTTCATTTACAAAGTTATCCTGGCTCCTGTATGGTGGTACCGGCTGCAGTTGTATGGGATAGCTGCGAAGTTACACCTCCATAAGATCCGCATCACTCAGGCCAAAGTTTTGAGAAGAGTCACAGGGGCCGAATGGTACATCCATACGCGTGTCATCGCAAAGGACCTCAAAGTTCCAATGGCAGGTGACGTTGTGCACACCCGAATATCCTGGCAAGGAACCTGCTAAGGAGACGCAGAAGGCGTCTTAAGAGAACCCCTCCAAATGACATGGTAGATTGCAACCTCTAGCCCAGAAAGCAAACATACTTACATACATAATCATACATAATCGAAATCAATTACAACTCACATACACCATTAATTCTAACAAACCCTAATTTAAACTAATTGTAAATAGACAATTATCGTTAAACTGTGATTACTATACACTCTGATAAAATTTGCTATCTGAGAGCACCAGGATATCAGAAGCAAAATATGTAAACAAAAAAAAGCTATAAAAACGAATGAATGCATTTACACTTACTGTAATTATGTTTTAAATAAATGCACTAAATTTGAAAAGTTTCAAGATCGGATTGCACTCTTTGGCTAGATAGAAAAATAGTTTTACGTCATCGGCATACATCAGTACCCGAAAGGGGCTTATCACAGAAGGAAGGTCATTTATGAACAAAGTGAATAACAACGGATCAAGGTGACTTCCTTGTGATATTCCTGAAGTAACTTGAACAGGTTTAGAGACAAGGCCTTTAAAGATAACTTTTTCTTAAAGTTAAATAGTTAGAGATCCAATGAAATAGGTTATTTGGAAATCCAAGAAGATGAAGCTTACGCAGTAAAAGCGAACGATTAACAGAGTCAAACACCTTATTGAAATCAGTGTAAATAACATCTGTTTCCAATAAGTTAGTGGTAGAAGATCTATATTTCATAAACCCGTGCTGGCAAATTGAAATTATAGATCTACAAAGATATTGTAGTTATCAACTGTTCAAAAATATATATATATAAGCTATAGTTCAGAATATTAGAATTGTTTTCTTTTTTAAGAAAAGGAATAATATTTGATTATTCAATTGATTGATCCTTTTCAAATGTTAGGAAAAGAAGTTAACTCCACGGAGAAATAAAATAATTTATACCGAGGCTTTAAGAGAGCTTCAGCACAGTACCTTGCACGCAGGTTTCAAACATTTACATGATAAGAATATCAGATAAATAATTCTGAGTACTATTACTCTTGGACACATGTATCAAAAAGATGGTTTAAAGTGGAATAAAAAGACGCGTTTGAACTATCCATGTCCCTACATATGCTAAAGAGGGACCAGTTAGTCTGGGATAAGAGCTGAGTTAGCTTTGCAAAGTCGGTTTTCCGAAATGGGCCAGCTCGCTCTTGAGGTTTACTAACTAGGTTTAGCACCCGGGCAGGTAAATCAATCAAGTCTTTCGGACATGATAGGCTCAGTACAGGAAACAGACAAGAAAGATGATCCAAAACAAAAATAGAATCAAGCATTAATTATATCGAATTTGGGATAGCACTGATTTGACACAATGACATCACAAATAAATTATCGAAAAATCATTTTGGGTAATGGATGTCAACACGCCATCACGACGAGAAGTGCGATCCTTTCTACATATAGATAACTTGTTAGATACCATTTCAGAATCCAAGATGTCAGGCTTTAACAAAGTTTCAGAGAAGGCAATGACATGAAAAGGAAAGGATAGGCTATTAAGATAAATAGTACTTAGTTTACTACAAAGACCATTCTGATACATTCTGATAATCTCACCATCTATTTCAATAATAAATATCTTAAAAAACGCCTAATTAACCCAATTATGTAAATAGTGAACGAAATACAATTTTTTTTCGTGATTTCCCCGAATTTTAAATCGAAATTTTCCTCAAATTTTAAAGTTAAAAAATCGTGTAAAATACTGCACAAGGAATCGATTAATCGATTAATAAATATGTTTATTAGCGTTCAGTGATTGTAAAGCTTTTCAAAATCGGTGGTGACATTCTCGAATGTTGATCAATATCAGAAAAAAACCACTAAATGAATACCAGATTTGAAAAATTTAAAAAAAGTCTTGCCATAGAAAAATTTGCAAAGTGCATAAGAAAAAGCTAGCTTGATAAACTCTGCATTTTGGCTTGGCCATATGCCGTCAGCAACAAGTATAATTACATTTATATATATGTTTATAATTATAAATAAAATTATTGTTGTATATTCCAAAGGGGGGGTTACATATTAACTCTAAATTCAAAGTTTATTCTGCGATTATTATAGTGCGATCTACTTTCTGCGGAGTTCTATCTGTTTGTTATCATCTTATACTCGGCCCTCCTGATCAATTTAATCGGTCTCGCATGATGATATACTTCCAAAGTTTGATGTTGTCACAGTTTGATGCCGTAATCATTGGTCCCTCGACAATTGTTGCTACCATTTCCACTTCGTAGCGGCATTTGAGTTTCACTTTTATTATTTTATAAGGACCCAAGAATCCGCTTCTTGTTGTAGGCTACTTTACTTTATATGTCCTTGCGGAATATTTCACTTGGCTTCAACTTGCATTAGTTGGCGTTCTTCATTAAACTGGTCCACCAGCTCCTGATTCAGCATTTCCAGCAGACGATCTTCGGCTTTGTTATGAATCTTTGTGCTGGACATTATTTCAAACGGGGATGGGTGGGTTGATGTGTGTATGTGCAAGTTGATGGCTCTCTACCCACGTGGCACAAAGTTAAGACACTTTGACGGCTTCTCTGTATACATATTGGCGATTATTGACAGAATAGAGCGGTTAACTATCCATATCTGTCCCTTGCCTCTAGCCACTCTAGTTTTCGACCATACGCGCTCCACCATGTTGGAACTAGCAAACTTTGCTGTGAAAGCGGCACCTCTGTTGCTAACTATGCGCGTCGGCAATCCAAATATGCTTGTCCACACGGCCATTTCCTTTACCACCTCATCTTGCTCAGTTGATTTGACTGGGAATAGGCAGACGAATTTCGAGAATGCATCGACGACTGCGAGGATGAACTTATATTGCTTCGATCCACATGCAAAATGTGTAATGGAATCTTTTCCTTGTCGATACAATGTTGGAAAAAGCTCTTTTTTTTCCCATTTTCTTGCTGTGAATGATACAACTTATACAATTCAATATACACTTTACGATCTTACGATCTTACCTTCCTTATGAGGAATATAATACTGCTGTTGAATGCTTGCGAACGGCAAAATGGCCAACTTCTTGGGCGCTAGTGATCAGCACTTATTCCATTTGCTTCGGAACAACCACCAGATCGTTTCCCGCAATTTGTTTATAGAGCAGCCCTTCTTTTAACTTATGATTGCCGTATGGACTATATTGAAGTATCCGGCCTACTGCTTTTATATGCTTATCATCTTTATGCGCTTTCCTTAATCGAGCGAATATTTCCGTTGAGATCATTAGGATATCTTGTGGGTAACGACTTAGATGATCGAAGTATTTCATCTTCACCTCTGCGCGGTGTTCCATATCTGTTCGAGTGAAACTTTGTATGTACAGCACTGCTCCAAACCGTTCTTTGGATGCGTCGGTATGCTTGCGTATATATGCTTAACCGGCTCGCACGTCAACGATGTTTATAGCTTTCGTATCGCTTCATACTGTGCAGAACCAATCTGATGACCAATGACATCAAAGGTTTCCGATGTTTTTTGGAGCTGAAAAGCGGATAACAGCTGTTGTGTTCTCTATTCCCGGCCAAATTTTTCCATTTTCAACGCTGTAACCCAGGAAACTTATGCACTTCTGTAAAAAACTACTCCCCTTTATCTTTAAATTTTACTGCTGTCTTCAGTACTCTATCCGTCTTTAGCATATATATTTCGACTGATGTGGCATATAAGACAACGTCTTTCATACAAAATTAGCGCTATCGCTATCATAATCTGGGCTATGTTCGTCTTGTTGTTTGTCCGCCGCCTCTTGTGCCGCTCGGTATACCCTGCGATATCAGCCTCGCTTGCCTGGATATGGTCTACCCTTTGTCTCCTTTGGCCTGTCGCGCGGTCCGATCTGGCAGGGCATTTATATTCCTGACCTTGGGTGACGTTAAACTTAGCACAGCCCTGGGAATTCGAAAAGTTTGTGGACTGCATAAACTTGGAAGAAGAAGGGTCGACCTCCATGGGAACTGGGGCGTCATCGGCCCCAGCTCTGTTCTGGGCTTTGTCTGTGGATTGGTCTTTCTGCTTCCTGAAATGAGGATTATTGCCCTGGACACCCTGAGATAATTGCTTTATTTCTTGTTGCTGGCGCCAAAGTCGTTCTTCGCCCCCTAGCAAAGATTGTCGCGAAAGCATATCTCTCGTGATTAGCCTAGACCTCCTGGGCTAGCGCTAGTGCCCTCGGCAGATCCGAAGGGTGAGCCGAAAACAACTCATCGGTTAGACTGCGCTTTAGTCCAGAGATAAATACACGAAGTGCGTCACTCCTGAATTTTTCACACATGTCCGCTGCCAGATTGCTGTCATAAGTCATATGGGCTTTGTTCGTGAGTAACGTGAGTTTATTTTCAACCTCATCGTAGTACTGTAAAATGGACATGCCGCCCTCTCTAAGCGTACCCATTTCCTGTTCAATCACATGGATAGGCGGCTTGTTACTATAAGTAAAGTCCATCCTCGCTATGATGGCCTCAAAGTTTAACGGCGTATTAAACGAGGCAAGAACCACGTCTGTCGGGCCGCTAACCTTACGATCCTAACGATTACGGTGGCTTGGTAGTGACGTGAACTTCCGTCATATTTTTTGAAAATTTTATAGGCGGCATTCGCGGTCTGCCTCCAGGACACGTAAGTGTCTTAAGTTCCATGGAATTCAGTAGAACCTTTTACCATGTCGAGCGGCTCCTTACATTCCCCTCTATCTATGATTTCAACTTCCTCGTAAACCTTTACTTCTGACACTGAAAGTTGTGTGTTTTTTAACTTATTCGACACCTACGCAACCTGTTGTTAAAGCTCATGTCTTAGCGTAGCTTCCCTATTCGCGAACTCTTGCGCTTGCGCTGTGAGTGCGCTCCGCACTGCGGCATCAATTACTGCACCCAACTGCTCTGGATGAGTCTGTTTCTGTATCAGGTTCAGTCGGGCCGACACAATCTGATACCTGCAATGTACCAAATTCCACTGTTAACATCGCTAGATTACTGTCGCCGCTATGTTAGTGTTCGTGTCGTCGGAGTCACAGTCGCTCATTCCAATTTAAACCTCTATATGAAACCGAACAGCACATAAAAGGTTAAACTAATAGGATATTTTATTTTCAATATTATTATACTTTATATCATTATTATTCTTTTTTATTATTATTATTTTTTTTTTTAAGATTTTATTTAATCAGCAATCAGGGTGCAGGGTGCAGGTGCTCGGTGCCTTTTATCTGACTTTGTTCTATGTAATTGGCACCGTTAATACATGTTGGTAATAATAATAACAAAGTTTCTTAGTCTAGTAAGTTTTTAAGTGGCGGCGTTTAAGACGCCGAATTGGGGTTTCTTCAGCCAAGAGGTAGTCTCGGCGGTTTTTGTGATTTAGTCGCCTATCGTTGTACCGACTGCTGTGGAAGGATATTTGATCCTCGACCGTGGCTAGGTTGAGGTCCCGATGTAGCGTTTTGTTACGTACGTACCAATCGGCACCAGTGATTAAGCGTAACGCTTTCTTTTGCAGGACCTGTACTCGGGCTCGGTTGGATTTGGCTGCTATACCCCAAATTTGCATTCCATATCTCCATATGGGGGCGACGACTTGTTGGTAGACGAGTCTCTTGTGTCTCAGCGGAAGTTTGCTGTTTTTGTTGATCAACCAGAAGAGTTTTCGTAACTTGGCTCTGCGGGTTCCGACTGTCGTGGTTATATGTTCTTTGCATGTTAATCTTTGGTCAAGAATTAGTCCAAGATATACCGGCGGTATTTTTTGCCTTAACGTGTAGTAGACGTTGACGCTCTTGCTGGCGTTCAGCTTGATGTTGAGGCTATTCGCCCACTTCTCCATATGATGCACGTACTGCTGGATCCCGTCGGCTGCATCGTACTCGCACTTGGAGCGACAGAATACGCTGATGTCGTCAGCTAAGGAAGCTATAATCATTTTAGAAGGGTTAAATTCAATATTTAGAGTGTCTGGAGTTGGAATGTCGGCCTAGAAGAGTGAATATAGGATTGGGCCAAGGACACTCCCCTGAGGGACATCGGCGAACGTTGGATCTATATCGGATGACTCTTTTCTCACTTTGATTGCCAACTTTCTAACCCGCAAATATGAGCCCAATATAAGGAAGACCGGCGCCGGAAGTGATGCTTTTAGTTTGGCAAGAAGGCAAGCATGCCAAACACGATCAAAGGCCTGTTGTACGTCCAGGTAGACCGCGTTGCAGTCAAATGCAACAAGTATGGTGTTGACTACTCTGTGTGGTTGTTCGGTAGAGCCGTGTCCACAGCGAAATCCGAACTGGTGATCTGGGATGATATGGCGCCGCTCTATGTGTTCACCCATCCTGGATACGAATAAGCGCTCATCATGGAGATCCAAGCTAGCTTCCACTGAGTTGGAAAGTGTTGGCTTCTTAATATTGTATTATTGTATTAAACAGCATTAGTAAGAAAATAAGCGCTCGCTTTCAAAGGGCCTTTAAGGTAGAGCTGCATATTCCGTCGTGCCCAGAAGTTTTTTTTCGGTTGAGTCTGTTGATTTTATCGGCTACTTCTTTTAGCGAAACCAGATGCCACTTGTGTTAAAAATCAGAATACGTCGGATTGGTTGGCGCTTGATGTTTCTTGTTGCCTTCCAGAGAGATAAGCTGTTATTGCCAGTTTGCTCCATGTTTTCAAGGATATTGTCAAAGTCCTTGCGGCGGTGATCTTTTATTGAATCGGTGAGTTGCTTTGCAGCGTCTCTCCATGCAGTTTTGTCCAGTGGGTGCTGCGTGCGCATAAAGATTTTTCTAAGGTATGGTTTCGAACTCAGTAGATGCCGCAACTCGTCAGGGAGATTTTGGTTTCTATGTAGCGTTGGGGTCCAGCAAGTATCCTGATTTGCTTCCTCAGCAGCTTTAATAACCTTTTTATTAAATAAATCCACAGCCATGTCGTTGTCATGACTAGAAGTTATATCCATGTTCAGGTGGATCGAGCTGTCCAGTCTTCTGTGGAAAACTGCAATGTTAGAGGAATTGTAGATGACTCTTTTTACAGAAGGGTATCTCAAGGTGTGTGCGTCCATATCGATAATCAGCGGTAGATGGTCGGAGTCTTTGTCAGTTTGGTCTTCTTTTTTCACAATCGAATTTGGGAGTCCTTGGTATACTGCAAAGTCGATACAACCTGGCGTTGTGTTTTGTGAATACGGGTATCCGGTAGGTGCTCCAGTTGCCAAAAACTCAGCACTGCTGGTAACGATGTAGTTGGCCAATTGAATACCTCTGTTAAGGGCTCTGCGGGGATGACAGTAAATAGCACCGATTGTAATTTTTCCAATAGTTGTTTGTATTGAGCATGAGGCCAATTGGAACTTGCTGTCCGTGATAGGCTCGAGTGGAAAGTGTCGCGTGTCGTTTCTAACCAGAATAGCTGCGCCGCCCTTGGAAATCTGGCATGCGGATGATTAGCAGAGTAGCTTTGGTAACGGAATACCTTAGGTGTAAAACTGTGTAGTAGGCGAATTTCACTTAGCAAGATTATGTGAATGTTATTAGTTCTTGTAGTTTTTTTTTGATATGCCATTGGCATTCCATATTATCATTCTTAGATTATTCATTTTGGTGGATGCGCAGTGAGAAGAGTTATTAGTCTATTCATCATTTGCTTTGCATGACAGCCATTTGTGCGATGAGACGATTAAGCGCTGTCATGATGGTAATAAATATGTTTAGTTTGGAGCCCAGATCGTCAAGAGGTTGTTCACGCGGTGAGCTTAGTACTTTTTGGCGATGCATCTGATAATGTTGTTGCTCTTGCTGCTGATTTGATTGGACCGTTGCATATGAAATTGAATTGGAATGTTCAGAAGGAGGGTTGACGTGGCTAGTAGTTGATGCGGGCTCCTTGCGAGGCTTAGCTCCTTTGTTCCTGTGGGCGGGGGAATCTTTTGGGGAGAATTTTGGGGATTTGCGTTCTAGTAGTTCCTTGAGAGAGGCATCCCTTGTAGTTGGGCGGGTGGTTGCCTGCGCAGTGGGCACAAGTTGCTGGTGCGTCCCTATGTCTGTTCCATTCCGTTGTGCGATGTTCTTGAGCACATATTAAACAGATGTATTGGTTGCGGCAATACCTGGCTGTGTGGCCGTATAGTTGACAACGGCTGCACTGCACAATTTCCGATTTTTTCCGGGTAGATCCAAAGAGAACCCTTTGCTTGCACAGGGTCTTGATGTTGTGTACCTCTTTATTGTTTTTAGCTGGTGCCAGGTTAAGGAAGAATAAGTAAATTTTCTCCTGTGTGCCTCGTTTAGAGAGATTGTGGATATGTAGAACTTTGTCTCCGTTTTTTTCCATCTGACTAATAATGTAGTGGTTTAAAGTGGAGAAGTGAAGTCCCTTCACCACAACTCTGTAGGGCTTATCCTCCTTTAGCTGAAAGCTGTGAAATCGCACAGTTTTAGTTTTTTATGTTTTGGCGTCTTCAGCGTAAAGGCGGATAATGCCTCCTTGTGAAGCCTTACAGACCATTTTGTCAGGATCTGCTACTTCGGCTAGTGTGTCCAACATGTTGGGCAGGTTGTTAATGTCAGTTAAATGGGTGGTAGTTTGGGTGGAGCTTTCTCGGTGAAGAGGTTCATTGGCTGGATGGGTTGAGAAATCCTTGGTGGCTGGATTTGAGATACAGCGTTAGTTTCTGTTGTGTGGCTTTGGGCTACTTCCTAGTTAACGCGGTTGAATTCTACCTCGTCGTCGTTCTCCAGTAGCATGGCAAATTCCTCAAATCTGCTTGAGTAGTTGTTTGTCACATTTGCTGTTGCATTAGTTGTGACGTTCTTGTTAATGATGGGTCTAGCTGGGATGTACGGTTGACAATTCTACGTTTTTTAACCTGGAACGATTGTACAGGTTTCCCGTTGTCCTCCTTTGGAAGCGGTGGGAAATCGTTATTTAGGGCATAGTTGTTGGTGCTAGTGATGTCGGACAGAGTGAAATGATGCACACTGCCTTCGTTTATAAGCGTTACGGGTGTCCAGTGTGGAGCACTGGGCATTTTCGATGTTGAAGAGTAGGGGTGCGGTTAATGTGGATGTGGTTATAGTGTTGATTGTTACCAGCGACGTTGTTGTTGTGGCCACATTATTGTAGTAGACCATAGGCAGAAAGGCTTGAAATCGTTATTTAGGGCATAGTTGTTGGTGCTAGTGATGTCGGACAGAGTGAAATGATGCACACTGCCTTCGTTTATAAGCGTTACGGGTGTCCAGTGTGGAGCACTGGGCATTTTCGATGTTGAAGAGTAGGGGTGCGGTTAATGTGGATGTGATTATAGTGTTGATTGTTACCAGCGACGTTGTTGTTGTGGCCACATTATTGTAGTAGACCATAGGCAGAAAGGCTTAGGCTGTTGGCACAATCTGTTTGAGTTGTGTCTGACATTATTGAACTGTTGAAATGTCTTTCACTTTATTTATCAGTAGTCTTTGGTGTTACAAGAAGGGGTACACCCGCGAGCCGCAAATCTTTTGCCACTTCCGGGTGCTCTGGACCAATTATTTTGTAAATTCAGGTTTAGTAAATTTTTCTCTTTTAGGCAGAGAGAAACCTTACCTCTTACCTCACGGGTAGATTCCAGCAGAGAGTTAAGCAAGATATCCTTAGGCTTCTTTTCCACCACTGAGTGAATGGAATTGTTATACTCGATAGTGGCCTGCAGGACAAAGTCGACCGTGTCAACTATACCCCTTTGGAGCTTCAAGCACCTAGCTATCTCCAGAAGAGTGCTGTGAAAGCGCTCGACCTGACCATTAATTTTTCAATTGCAGACTCCAGATAGTCTCTGACTTAAATGCGAACTCATTGTCGCAATTTACCTACTTAGCCGAAGGGAAAATATTCATTAAGATTAGCAGAGGCGGTCTCGTGTCTTCTATCGTTTGAGACGCGGTAGGCTGGACCATCGTAAGCTTCGAGAACTTGTCAACGCAAGTGAGGAAGAATTTGTTGTCCGTGGAGAAAATGTCAATGTGCACCAATGTACTCTCGGATACCGAGAACGTGAGAGGCTGGTGATCAGTAAAAATATTTACGTTTCTAACCCGTAAAGAAAGTGCCGCAATTTACCCAAAACCCAGACGATGGCATGTAACTCCCGCTCGTTGGTAGCGAAGTTTGCTTCTCTAACTTTTAAGGACGGGGATATTATAGTTATGGGGCGGCCATTTTGTGACAGGACAGAACCTATGGTCAAGTCAAATGGTTTCATATAGTCCGGGTGCATCAGCATAACGTCTTCCGACGCTAATATACTCCTAACTTTCTGGAACGTGTTGCGCTGAGCATCGTTGAAGTGACTAGGGACCTCTCTAGACCTGTATTTACTAATGAAACCGTTTTTCCCTTTTAGGATGTCAGAGATTGGTTTTGTTATTGCTGCAAAATCTTTGATAAAGCAGCGGTAAAAGCTTTCCAATCCCAAAATGGATATTACTTCAAACACCGTAGTCGGCTTAGCGTATTCCCGGCTTTAACCTTCTCTAGGTCTGACCTTGCACCAACTTTAATCACTATAAAGCTGAGATATTTGACACTTTCTTTAAAAAACTGTGACTTCTCGTGCGCCACACGGAAGTTCGTGTTTTCCGAAAACACAATGACGTCGTCTACATAAACGTAGCCAGATTTTCCAATCTTCTTCCGCACAACGTCATCTATGGTTCTCTAAAAAATGCTCGCAGCATTCTTCAAACCAAAGGGAAGTCGACAAAACTCGTACTTTCCACCATTGATCAAAAAGGCCGTTTTCTCACGATCTTGCTCTGCCAGAGTAATCTGGTGATAATCTGATTTCAAGTCGAGCGTCGTGAAGTATTTGGCTTTACCCAGATTAGTCAGTATCATTGTGATACTTGGCATTGGGTATTTGTCGGCAACAGTCTTGAGGTTGAGCTTTCTAAAGTCTATCACGAGACGTTTATTTCTATTGTCTGACTCGTCTGTGACTTTCTTGTCAACCAGCGGATTGTTGTGTGGCGATTTCGATACTCCGCAAAAGCCTTGTTTTTGCGGTGAAGCACTTACAGGTAATCTGCTTTCACCGCAGATGGTACCTCGAGTTCTTTGTTCTTCGTGTGATTGCCGTTCGCATATTTGTGGTATTGTAACGCTTCCGAAGTCGCACGAAATTTTAACATACCTTATCTCAGGCATAAAACCGCTCCCACATGCTTTAGCAGGTCCAGCGCTATAATTCCAATAAAAGTGCATTAAGAATCTAGTAGGAAACAAGTGAGATGGCTCCAGTCGGGAGCGCCCGACTGGGAAATACCCTGTACCCTGTGTTTCCATTCCTTTCAGTAATCTTGCATTCATACACACATACACAGAATCACACATACACACACACACATGTAAACGCAGGCTGCACGCTGAGAACAGCTGCTGCGCTTGGGCCCCACTATGGAAATTAAACTTGTGTATAACTTCGAAACTAAGAATATGATCTTAATGAAACGTTCAGGGCTTAACAAGACTTAACTATGTACAAATCAAAGCTTAAGTCCGTAGTATTTGAATTGGATATATGGGGCGAATGGGGAGAGGTATCCAAATCCGAACTCGCGAATAGTTTGAACTAAGTTTGGCTGCTCTAGCTCTTATGGTTTTTAAGATATCTTCAAAAAACAGAATAAATAAACCGATATTTATCGACAATAAAAAATGAGATGAGTTATCGATTATTTGAAATAAACTTGATCTGCGTATGGTATATACACGAACTAAAAAAATCCAAGTTCAGTTTTTAAGCTTCTGTCGTCTTCAAAATCGACGGGTTCATACAGATGGACAGGGCTAGATCAGCTGGGGTAGTGATGCTGATCAAGACAATATATCTATATCAAGACAATATAACTAGCGGTGTTCTTGGACCCATGAATGGAGTGAACAACGAAAGGGGACTCGACAGGGACGACGCCTTTGAGGCGTTTGTGCGGCCTGATGTAATTTTTCGTCGCCAATTTCATATCTATGCCCACTATTCTTCGCCGAAGGAACAGTGTCAGGGACCTTCCCCTAAAAAATTAGCGCTATCGCTATCATAATCTGGGCTATGTTCGTCTTGTTGTTTGTCCGCCGCCTCTTGTGCCGCTCGGTATACCCTGCGATATCAGCCTCGCTTGCCTGGATATGGTCTACCCTTTGTCTCCTTTGGCCTGTCACGCGGTCCGATCTGGCAGGGCATTTATATTCCTGACCTTGGGTGACGTTAAACTTAGCACAGCCCTGGGAATTCGAAAAGTTTGTGGACTGCATAAACTTGGAAGAAGAAGGGTCGACCTCCATGGGAACTGGGGCGTCATCGGCCCCAGCTCTGTTCTGGGCTTTGTCTGTGGATTGGTCTTTCTGCTTCCTGAAATGAGGATTATTGCCCTGGACACCCTGAGATAATTGCTTTATTTCTTGTTGCTGGCGCCAAAGTCGTTCTTCGCCCCCTAGCAAAGATTGTCGCGAAAGCATATCTCTCGTAATTAGCCTAGACCTCCTGGGCTAGCGCTAGTGCCCTCGGCAGATCCGAAGGGTGAGCCGAAAACAACTCATCGGTTAGACTGCGCTTTACTCCAGAGATAAATACACGAAGTGCGTCACTCCTGAATTTTTCACACATGTCCGCTGCCAGATTGCTGTCATAAGTCATATGGGCTTTGTTCGTGAGTAACGTGAGTTTATTTTCAACCTCATCGTAGTACTGTAAAATGGACATGCCGCCCTGTCTAAGCGTACCCATTTCCTGTTCAATCACATGGATAGGCGGCTTGTTACTATAAGTAAAGTCCATCCTCGCTATGATGGCCTCAAAGTTTAACGGCGTATTAAACGAGGCAAGAACCACGTCTGTCGGGCCGCTAACCTTACTCCTAACGATTACAGTGGCTTGGTAGTGACGTGAACTTCCGTCATATTTTTTGAAAATTTTATAGGCGGCATTCGCGGTCTGCCTCCAGGACACGTAAGTGTCTTGAGTTCCATGGAATTCAGTAGAACCTTTTACCATGTCGAGCGGCTCCTTACATTCCCTTCCATCTATGATTTCAACTTCCTCGTAAACCTTTACTTCTGACACTGAAAGTTGTGTGTTTTTTAACTTATTCGACACCTACGCAACCTGTTGTTAAAGCTCATGTCTTAGCGTAGCTTCCCTATTCGCGAACTCTTGCGCTTGCGCTGTGAGTGCGCTCCGCACTGCGGCATCAATTACTGCACCCAACTGCTCTGGATGAGTCTGTTTCTGTATCAGGTTCAGTCGGGCCGACACAATCTGATACCTGCAATGTACCAAATTCCACTATTAACATCGCTAGAATACTGTCGCCGCTATGTTAGTGTTCGTGTCGTCGGAGTCACAGTCGCTCATTCCAATTTAAACCTCTATATGAAACCGAACAGCACATAAAAGGTTAAACTAATAGGATATTTTATTTTCAATATTATTATACTTTATATTACTATGTTCTTACTTTAACAAAATTAAATTTGTGCGTATTTGAAAAGTTTGTACTTAAAATTTTGTATTCTCACTTCACAAGTCACTTACATGATTCTATTGTTGTTCTAAGTATTTTCACGAATTCCACCGCTGCTGTCACAACCAGAGATCAACGTTTATATTATTTTGTTTTTTGTTCTTTATTATTGGATATTGTAACTTTGGATTTGCATTAATAAATGCATATAAAAAATGAGTTAACTAAGGGAAGACTTCAAGGGATGATACATCGCGCTTTTAGTGTTTCGGTAATAGTTGCGATATATCCATGGCGATCATGACTCCGATCATTGGCTTCCCCAGAACGCTGAGTCAGCAAATACCAATAGTAAGTGGTTAACTTATATAAGCACAAAAAAACGCAGTGTCGACCTAAAGAAGTATATATTTTATTTAACTAAATATATGTGGACAATTAAATGTTAACTCAGTGAGCCATTTTCGTTTGTTCCCAGGTGAAGACAAACGATTAGTTTTAATATTCGTTAAACAAATTCTTTAATATGTTTAATCAACTTTTACACATAAGCTATCCAACTTGTCATCTTTACATTCCTTATATTTAGTTGTTTCTTTAAGCAAGTCGTTCATACAACATCGCCAGATAAATCTTTTGGGTCTATTATGTATACACTTTAATTTAAATTATTGTATTTTAAGCCAGTAAAATTATTGGAACATTCTCTTTTAAAAATGTTAGATAAGCAAACTTTTGTTTTTTTTACAAAACGTTATTATTTAAAAAGATTAACGTTAAGAATAAAAAGATTAAAGTTAATGTTTTATGATTTCCTATACATTAAACATTGTATTTACAACATGATATGGTTTTGATAACTTTAAAAAAAAGTACTTCAACCGGGCTTTTTTAATGTTTATTGTGAAGTTAGAGATTACATGCGTGCAGTCAAATTTGCTGCTACAGACAAATATCAGTGGCCAATTTGCGTTTTATGAAAGAATTACCAGACTGTGTCGTAAGGTGTCGTACGAGTTAACCGGGGTTGATATTGTTTTTGGTAATTTTCAGTGATCTTTTTGCATGGAAAAATAAGTCTATTTATAAGAAATTCTAGAACTCAATAGGAAAACACATCGCCTACGCTCCTACGACTTACAAGAATGTCGCAATTATAAACAAATAAACATTTTTTCATGATATTTTGAAAAACCATATTAGAAACTAATTAAAAAGTATAAATCAGCTGTTCGCATATTGGAATCCTTGTGGATAATTTAATCAACAAATCGCATAAAGCATAGTTTGCACTTTTTCCTCGTTAAACTGCTTACCGTACATTTGAACTATAAGCAATATGATATTTATTATGTTGATCATATTAGTAAGATAATTTGTGTAATTGATTGGCAAATAATGAATCGAGATATTACCCAACATACGCGAATGGATTAAATGGGGGTGGAAAATAATTTGGAAATGATCCTGAATTTTGAATTGGAAGAGTCGCTGTTACTAATTTGGAAACTTCAGTTGGCACAATTGAAGTTGAAAATAAGGTTGTATAAGCCGTTCTTGCTCCAAAAGTTAATTTTAGAACTTTACTACTCGTTTCTGTAATTAATGTTTCATATATTGATGTCGAAGTAATGAAATGCTGCTGGGGTATGGCTAACAAGGGGTTATAAAATGGATTAATTGAATATGGATATTGTGACATTGGTAATAAAATTGTGGACGTATCGGTTATGTATTCAGTTTTTTCAACTACACCAACAGACTTCGATAAAGTTCTTAAAATGCTGTCGGTTCCCCTTATAAGAGGTATCACATATGTATCCCAAACTGTTTCAAGCTTTATTATTGGACGTGTGGTAGTTATTATACTGTTGGTTTGGCCTAATAAATTTATTGCTGAAATTTCTGATTTACTGAATTGCTCGGAGTTATTCAACTGAATAGGACTTATAATATTTGTAGAGTTTAAGTCTTTCCTTTTTGGTTCGATATTTTTATTGGAGTTAGATTTTATTTCAAATTGTCCAGCATTGTTCTCATCGCCAAATTCGAGGTCCAAGTTTATTTCGGATCCAGCTTCATCCAAAATACCTTCAAAATCTTTAAAGTTTTTAGCAGGAATAAAATTGTCTTTGAATGGCGAGATTGTCTGAGTGACAGTTACAAAGCTTGTATAACCATACGTTTGAATTAAAGTTATTTGTGAAGTTTCATTTTTGCTTTCGTAAATGATTGGCAGGATCTGTGTTTTAAGTTTGGTTTGTGTAAATGTAAAGGATTCTGTAATAATCTCAAGTTCTGGGGTCTCAACGCTATCTGTGTAATGAATGGGTTTCAAAGTGGTTATACTCTCATCCATGGATGGTTTAATGTTCTGCGTGGTCGCTTCTAAAATGTTTTCAGTTAAAGGCCCATCATCTTCGTGGTATTCTTCAATTTGATCATTTTGGATCGATCTTTCTATAGTTGAAGTAACTGTTAAAAACCGAGTTTTTTTGACAAGTCCAGCCTAGAATATAAAAAGATATGTGAATTTAATCTAGATACAAAAGATATCAGTGAAAGAAACGGATATTATTTTTTGCATAATTATTAATAAAAATTATTATATATTGGTTCTAAGTAAAATTTTAAATATAGATAAAAAACATGTAACGTTACATTCGGACGTAACCGACTGCGTAATAAACAGGACACAGAAGTTATTATTGTTATTTTGGACAAATAAAGAATTTTTATACCTCGTAGGGGTGGGGCTGGGCGTGGCTTGATTTTAAGAGGAGGTCACAAGAACACTGTCTGCCAAATTTAGAGAATCTAGCTTTAAAATCGTGGGAGATATAGATTTTCGAGACTTGCGGGGCGTGGCCGCGCAATTTTCTTACTGATGACTGAGGGGAAGGCCATCTAACTTTACATGGGAGACATAGATATTTGCGATTTGCGGTGGCTGGAGTGGGCGTTGGTGGAATAGTCTAGCAGAAATCGTAATTTTCTTCATTCAAAAATATATAGTTTCAAAGCCAGTGATTATACTCGTTCACGAAGTGAAATTAGTATATTGGTTTTGTGCAATGTCCGTCATGCTGTCCGTATGAACGCAATATTTTTCGACGCTATTGAAGATAGAGACTTGAAACTTGGCATATATACTTGTAGTAATCTGTTTCAGACAAATTGTTAAGATTTTTGTACCACGCCCACTGGGAGGCTGGCAAATCGATAACATGTCGATACACCTCAAAAGGCAAATCGATTAAAGTTGAATATTTCCCACAATATTAAAGTTAGAGTCACCAAATTTGGTATGTAGATAGCTGGTGATCTCCTCCAAAAAAATGCCCTGATTTCCCGGCCACGCTCACTAGAACGCCCCCAGCGCCCCCGCCTTAAAAATTCGGATATGGCTATATCTCCCACAGTTTTATATTACTCTATATATACTATATATTACTGGTAGGATCCCCAAACATCACAGAAACAAATTTTCCAACCACACCCCTTCCGCCTCCGTAATCGCTAAAATTTATATATTTGCAAGCTCATAAAGCTAACACATGTATAATTTGCACAATTTTAAAGCTAGTGACACCTAACTTGGTATGTAGATTTCTGGTGACCTCCTCAAAAGATTGAGACCTTGATATCCCGGCCACGCCCACTGCAACGCGCCCAGCGCCCCCGCCTTATAAAATCGGAATTGGCTATATCTTCCAAAGTTTTAGAGTTAGAGTCACCAAATTTGATTTTCAAAAGATGATTTTTTTTTTTTTAGCTTTCTTTCAGAGGTAAGTTTGAATTATTGATCATTATTCGAGAATGTCGACCCCGATGAAAAGCTGAACGATTACTGAAAGCTAATAAATATATCTATTAATCAGTCATACACACTTTTAACTTTAAATAATTGGAAATATATATTTTTGAATGAGGAAAATTATGATTTTTGTGCGGTATTTTTCACGATTTGTTTACTTTAATATTTGGGGAAGAGTCGAAAAAAGATATATTTTGTCCCCAAACATGTAAGGACGGAACCAGTCAGTTTGGGATAAAATTATCAGTCAAACTTGTGTTGAGCTGTGAAAGCTCTTTAAAAATGAAAGAGCAGTAAAGCGACCGAAAATTTATATATCTTAAATTTTCGGCGCATTGCCGCTTCAAATCACTCAGTGCGAACACTGAAAATGCTGTGCAGTGTGAGGGAGCAAGTTGCACAACATATACTATCTCTCTCAATCCACACTAAGCAAATGGAACGGTCATATTCGCTCAGATTGTCAGTGAAATGAGAATCCGGGGCCCGCAGCACAAAAAAAGCGCCTTAATTCTTTGTTCGAGGTGACCTATCTATATACAACGCAATGTGTCTATACTCTTTTATAACTGTTAGAAATCATTGCCTATGCGCAGTTCCTTCTAGTTATAATTCGATGTTGCCTACGAGCAACCCACTCAATTTGTTGTTCTCTTATGCACTTGTAATTCGTCTCCCTGCGTGCACTATTTATGTTCGGCAACTGGAGTCAGTCCGCAAAAAAAATTATATTGCATAAAATTAAACTAAAGATAATAATTGTTCAGAAAAAAAAACATAGGATTTTAAAATTTTAATATTTACCTGAAAAATAAATGGACTTTTTATTGTTGCAATTTCATAGTAAGTATCATCAAAACTACTTGGTGTGGATATTTCCACATTTAATGTTTGAACAAAGTTGTTAAGCTTTATTCCATCATTATCGGGCACAATACTGTTTTGTGAACCAACAGCGTCTAGGTCTTTTCCGAGGTTAATAACCTTTTGTATTTGCTGGGGATCTTCGTTTGCTTCCAAAATTGTATTATTAACTTTGGCTATATCGCTTTGTGTATCACTTCTGGCGTTATTAGTTGAAGTTTTTCTTATATTAATTTTAGGTTTTGGTGATGATTTATATTGCCAGCGACCAGGTCTCCTATTTAGTTTTAAAGTGTTTTGACTAAAAGTTGTTAGGTTTTCATCCAATTGTGGGCTAGTTTTTGTTCTATATGAACGACGAGAATTTGTGTCAATTAACGACGGCTTGATTGACAAGGTAGAAGTTTGTGTAGATTTATTTCTCCTGCAAATAAAAATAAACGTCATTTAGTAAACTGAATACATTTGGCAGTCTTTTAACTTATATGAATGGATTAATAAGGTCTTTCATTGTTGCATTTGGTTTTGTTTTTTTGTAACCAAATCCGTTTACAATCAATGTGACATCTTAAAACATAATTTCGAGATAGATAAAAGGTCTTAATGATCGCAGTCCATTTTAAATTTTAATTTTTGGCACATGCCGGTAATGTTAAGTACTTTGTGGGGCAGGACTAGGCGTGCCCATTTATAGAAAACGTTATCAGTAACCGGCTTGTCATGTTTGATAGCTTCAGATCTACAATTGGGGATATGTTTGTTTTAACTGCCGCACACAGTGCTCTAATAATTATTTGCATATTTTGTACCCATTAAAAATGTATAAAAGTGGTTTCAATTGATTTTGGCAAATATGTGCAACACTCAGAAAGAGGCATACCCGACCCCATAGAGTATAAATATGTGCAAAAGCAGCATTAGCTGTTTAGCGTCGATTTTATTTTGAAGTGATTGAAAAAGGGTAAAAAGGGGTTAATGGTTTTCTGCAAATGTCTGTAACATGCATGTCCGTCCGTCAGAAAAAACGAATCGATCTCGAAAACTACAAGAGCAAAAGACCTGAACTTTTTGCATATAGATTCGTCTATGGCAAGCGCAAGTCTATTTTATTTCAAAGGAAGGAAGAAGACATGAACTGGTAAAGTGGCGGTGCAGTGTGCGTGTCTGCAGGTCTAAGGTCTAATCGATGCGTTCATAAAGTCGGACGGACAGACAGACGGACAGGGCTAGAGCAACTTCCTATGAACGCGTCGATTTCGGAGACTACAGGGGTGCGGAGACGTCTCCGTCTGCCTGTTACATACATTTCCACAAAACCATTATACCACGATTTACCCATTTTCAATGGGTTCAGGGTATAAAAAGAAATCGATACAAAATATCTACGATCCATATGCTAAATAGTTTAAGAGAGATGATTTAATACTAGGTAGGGAAGATTCTGAACAGATCACTTTGTAATGCCCGCCCACATTTAATTAATACACATTAATGTTAAGTTTAGTTCTTAAGTGTTCGATTATTAAGAGACGCACGGAGCGAAAATAGTGTTATTAGAGATTTGTGTAATTAGTTTATTGCAAACAGCTATTGTCCTCCAGCGACTAGAGTCGCGATCAGCTGCGAAAGCTTTGGTGGTGAAAAGCGAAAGCTGTGGGGAATTTGGCAGCAGGGGAAAGCTGCAGTTCGGACACGAGGAGTGCAAGCAATCAGTTTTTGACCGGTAAGAACGGCGGAGGTGCAAAAAAAGTTGTTTTGATCGGCAAGAGGCGCGGTTGTGAAAAGAAAGATCGCGAAAGTGAAAATTTAATTTTGCGTAGTAAGAAGCGCGGTAGTGAGGAGAATTAAAGTCGTACCGGCAAGAAGCACGGGCGCGAAAATGAAAACGTTAATTATTAAGTTTGTGGCCGGCAAGAAGACTGCTACCTAAGCACAGGTTCGACCGAAAGAACTAGAAGGAAAGCCTAGTATGCCGAGGTATTTACAAGAAGAATACACTCTTTTTAAATTAAATATTTGATATTAACAGTGAATCTGGGATTATTATTTTCTTATTACTTATTTAGCTCCCCGCCACTATGTGTCCTGGTGATTTATAAATATTCTTATAAACAGATCCTGGCCGGAGTGAGATTTGTACCTCGGCCAAGGAATTTCATGGAGCGCCCGAGCAGGGACACTAGGGCGTAGCGGGGCGTGCCGCATTAGTGACATAAAGCCCCAATAATGTGTTACAATAATAACAACCTATTTAATATATATTAATAATTAATTCATTGTAATAATTCCCTTAAGAAACATTTATCCCACTGAACAGAAGCGCAATTTTTTAGCAGTGTAGTGTAAAATATTCGGTTGCGCAGTGTAAAGGCATAGTGTTGCGTACAGAATATTTGGTTAAGCAGTGTAAATAATTTTTTTGTGTTGCGCAGTGCAGTTTTGGTTTCGACTGTACTCGCACAAAACGCACATCATAAAAATTAATGGGAAACACTGCGGACGAAATAGCAGAAAAAGAAGCCAATGCCGGCGCGCGTGCAGATAAGAAAAGGACAAAAAAAAAAAGGCGAGTAATGGTGTACCGGCGTGAATTTTTGTGAGTGTCGCGACTGCGTGATTGTTCACAAGAACATCAAAGTGAGCCATAGTAACGGTGAGCGACAAAGCGACAAGCGGGGCTTGTTGTAGGGTACGCGAAAATGGTCGATTGAGTTTGGGTCGGAGTTTGATCGTGCGGCAGAAAGGAACATATATAAATAAATAAATGAAATAATATAAATAAATTAATTAAAAATAATCAAATATATATATAAAATAAACCAAAAAAAAAAAAAAAATGAAAACAAAATACGGAAATAAAATTCGTTAATTTTAATTTTAATTGTAAAATTAAAATACAGTAAGCCGAGACGCGACGCAAGAATGGACCCAAACAGAGGTAAAGATCCTGGAGTGGGGATTCGGTTAGACCTATCACCGTCGGAAGGAAGAACTGGAAGGGATCGCCTTGGAGTTTTGACTGGAAAGGGACGGCAAGATGGAAGACATGAGGAGACGTTTGGCCACGTTCATCATGAACGGTGTACACAGTGCCCAGAGTCGGGCGCGCTTGCACGAGCTGGAGGCACGGTATAGTAGGATCCCGGAACCCCTTGTCGACGACGACTTGGCCGAGGCGGGGCTGAAGATGCGCCACAATTCGAAGGGGGATTCAAGCATCCTCGCGGGTAAATAAAGACTGGAGGTTCCCAGGATACAGGTGGACCGAAGCGCAGGAAACAAGTGTGTGGGCTCAGAAGGACTGTGGGGCACTTATCCTTTCGTCGGCTCCTGCGTTGCGGCCGCAACAGATGTCTAGGGTACACGTGATCGTGCCGGAGTAAGTCATGAAGTGGGGTGCCTGTTTCGATGGACGAGCGGACCTCTTAGCGTTTCTGGCATCCTTGGAGGAGCGAGCCATATCCATTTGGACAGGTTGCCTCGTGCCATGGACGAAGTGTTGACGGACAGAGCCGCACGTTGGTTCACGATCAGCCGACTTCGAAATGTGTCATGGGCGAGGTTTAGGACAGAGTATTTGGAATTCTTTTTGCCGCCCCGGTATTTCGAGGATTTGTACGATCAGATCAGGAGTCGGAGGGAGACGGTGAAAATTTTAAGGATTTTCTGGTCGACCTGAAGGCCCTCATACACCACGCGGGATACGACGCAGGCAGAGAGCTCCACCGGGTGTACGAGAATGTAGCACCAAAGTATCGACTATACATCCGTCGAAACGATTTCTCATGTCTGGCACAACTCACTCATATGGCCGTGGAATATGAACGTGTGAAGAGGCAAAGTCAGCAGTACGGATATATGACACAAACGACGCGAGTCACTTCGCCCCAGACCCCAGTGGAGTGCGAGAAGGTTAGTGACGGCTCCAGGTTACCTTACAACCCTTTTCGGTCCGCTTCGCAACCGTCGTCGGCAGCCCGGAATGGCGGAGCAATCCCCAATCTGGCCGCAGTGCAGGGCGAGGAAACCACCCACAGGATGATAGAGCAAGGAGAGACGGCGTCATTTGCGGCGCGGCATGTCTGTTTCAGATGTGCTGAGGAAGGACACTTTGCAAACCACTACGATAAGCCGCGCATGGATTTTTGTTGGCACTGTGGTCGGAAAGGTGTCAACATGCGGGAATGTTGCCAAAGGGGCGACCAGGGAAGTCCGCAGAGGCGTCACCTAGGCCGGGGTCGGGTGGACGCCAGCGCATCTACAGCCCGGAATTAGATGGTCCGTTGGATGTCGAGGGCGGCCGGATCGTGGCGACAATAGAAGTCGGGGACTGTAAATTGTCGGTAAATATCGATACTGGCCCATTCAGAGTTTCGTGAGCAGGGAGTGTTCTTAGAGGTTAAGGAAGTTCGGCAAGATGCAGGCGACAAAGACGCGGATCCGGCTGGCAAATGGATCGAGTCGGGAGACAGAGAAGGTATTAAAGGTGAATGTCGGACTTGCAGGACGTAAAATTGAGATGTCGCTGCTAGTCATGGTTTCAATGTTGGATCAGGTGATCCTGGGTAATGACTTTCTACGGGCCATCGGTACGAGGATCCGATGTGGGCACGCATAATTACAGTTGGCGGCAGGGAAGGCTCCGGTTCAGAGATACGGGACGCCAGGTACCGCCAAAGAGTCATCCGACGACAACCCAAATGGAGATAGGGACGCCTGCGAGGCAGGCAGACTTCGCGAGGTGAGTTGGGGGAACGACTCCGAGAAGAAACGCAAGGGGACGCATCCGAGGAGGATCTACAGTCAGCAACAGAGTGACACCAGCGGCAGTCAGGCATCAGGGTGATGCGGCCAGAATGGAGCGGAGTGACAGCGAACGAGTAGGGAACCGGGTCGAGGAGCTATCCCGGCCCAAGCGCCACGATTGACTCTTCAGTTGCATCACCTCCGAAGCTGAACGTGAGGAGTGACACAGCTCCAGGCACAGAGGAACTGGAGCCGGAGCTGCAGATGTTTTTAGAGAGAGTGTTAGCGTTGTTCGATGGGCTCAAAGAGGTGTCTCATGTCGCTGAGCACCGAATTATCATGAAGGCTGATAAGCCGCTGAAACAACGCTACTACCCCAAAAACCCGGCGATGCAGACAGTAATCGACGATCAGGGTGAGGAGCTCAATCGAACCGCTGCGATCGAGCCGTTCGCAGCCCGCATAATGCGCCAATCGTGCTGGTGAAGAAGAAAACGGGCGAATGGCGTATGTACGTGGATTACCGGCAGCTCAACGCACACTCGTTGCCGGACACTTACCCGGTTCCTCGGATTAAACACATATTAGAGCGTCTGCGACACGCTCAGTATCTTTCAACGGTGGATTTGAAACAGGGATACTGGCAGATCTCAATGGCCCAGGATAGTAACCAGTATACAGCGTTCAGAGTGCCAGGCAGGAGACTATTCCAGTGGCGTGTGATGCCGTTCGGTCTTTTGCGTGCGCCACATTCCAGAGGGCCTTGGATACAGTTATAGGTCCGGAAATGGAGCTACACGCGTTTGACTACCTTGACGATATCATCGTAATAGCTGCAACAAAAGAAGAGCACTTACCCCATCTGCGGGAGGTGTTCCGGAGGCTCAGAGCAGGAAATCTAAAGGTGAACCCCAAGAACTTTTCCTTCTTCAGGAAGAAGTTGGTATATTGGGATCACGTGGTCAGTAGCGGGGGAATAAGGACGGATCCCGAAAAGATTGCGGCGATCCAGAACTTAAAGGCACCGACGAACTTGAAAGAGCTCCTCCAATGCCTAGGAATGGTATCTTGGTATCGTCGATTCGTACCGAACTTTGCTTCGATTATACAATCGATGACGGACCTTTTGAAGAAGGGACGGAAATGGTTGTGGGGAGCAGCAAGCGGCTCTGGATCAACTGAAGGATGGTTTGACGGCCCCAGAGCTCGCGGTTCCCAATTTCTCCGTCAAATTCGCTCTTCAAACGGACGCAAGCGATCACGGCCTAGGCGCGGTCCTGACACAGACTAGGAACGCGTAATCACCTACGCCAGTAGAAAACTATTGAAAACCGAGATTAACTACTCGGCCACAGAGAAGGAGTGTTTAGCTATAGTGTGGTCAATTTGAAAGCTGAGGTGCTATCTGGAGCGCTACAGGTTCGATATCATAACGGATCACATAGCACTAAACTGGCTGAGTCGGCCTTTGGAGTTACAGCAGTTCCAGTTCGACGTGCATTACCGACGCGGAAAATTGAACGTCGTGGCTGACGCCCTGTCCAGGCAACCTCTGCAGATGTTTCAACGGGGAGTGGAGTAGAAATCCCCATGCCGATGGGTATCCAGCATGCATCTGGGGCATAGAACGGACGATGAGGACAACGTGCCGTGGAAACTATGCATGGGTGTCAATAATCGGGGACGAGATCTGCAAGAACGCCATGACGCTCCCACCGCGCGGCACTAAGGGGTGCGTAAGACGGTGGCGAAGTGGGCTCAGCGTTACTATTGGCCTGGAATATTTAGGGACGCATCCAGGTATGTGAAACATTGCGATACGTGTCAAGGATTCAAGGTGCAGCAGCTCAGGCAGGCCGGCCGCATGCTCACCCGCCAGGTGGCTGAGCCATGGGCCGTGTTATGTGCAGTTTTTATTGATTCGCTACTGCATTCCAAGCACGGGAATACTATGTTGTTAGCCTTCTATGACGCTTTTCCCAAATGGGTGCAGCTCAGAAAAGCCACACCTGCAAATTAGGAATTCAGGGAAAAGATACTGAACAGATTTAGAGTTCCTCGCAAACTGGTGTGCGACAACGGGGTACAATTCACCAGCCCAGTGTTCAAGTCATTCGTAAAATCGTTCGGAGTGGAGGTCTGCACACGGCGCCGTAAAGCCCGCAGGAAAACCCCACGGAAAGGACAAATCGCACGGTGAAGACAATGCTGGCGTAGTTCATCAAAGGCCACCAGAGTTCCTGGGATGAGATGATCCCCGAGATCTCGCTGGCAGTGAACTCGTGCAGGGCAGATTCCACGGGGTATTCTCCGGCGTTCCTGGTGCAGGGAAGGGAGCCTCATCTCCCCGCCGCACTGTACGAGAAGGTAACGCCAGGATCGTCAAATATCTAACAGGAACCGCAGGAAAAGGCGAATAGGCTGAAAGAGGTCTTTAACATCGCCCGTAGTAATATGCAACGTACTTCTTTCGAGTAGACCCGGTAATACAACTTGCGCAGACAGGAATGGAGACCATCCTTCAATTCTTTAGTGTTGATACGCCAACACATGCTGTCTAAAGCCGTCGACGGGCTCGCAGCAAAGCTGCCACCCAAATACGGTGGTCCCTATAGGGTGACGAAGTTTATTTCGCCCAACATTGTCCGGCTAGCAGAGGAAGGAGAACGAAGGACAAGTTCCGCCAACGTCGCCCAGCTCAAGCCGTATTACCAAGAGTTGGGGACCGAATAACGTTCTCATCCCCGCCACAATACCAGGGACGAATGGCGGAGGACCACGACTTTTGCGGTAACCCAACAGTGGAGAGTGAAGGAAATTGCTAGAATAAAGGAAAAGGTGTATGAGCTAATACAAAGTTTGTTTTCAGAAATGGCGGAAGCATTGTTATCAACGACGAGGAACCACGTGAAGAAGTGAGAGAAGGGTACGTTGGGATGCAGGCATGGCGCCACGACCTGTGCCGCCGCCGCACGCTATGAGGTCCGAGAACTCGGATCCGCCAGTAGCTCCGCAGATGCAAGGAGGGACGCCACGCTAGGTGGAAGAAGCGGTGGATTCGCCGAAATCGCGCCCACCATCATCTTGGAGGGTAAACAGCCGAGATGGTTTTCCAACCGGTATCATCCGGCTCGTATTGGAACGGGCAGATCGGAACAGTGGACAGGTTCGACCGCAGAAACTAGAAGGAAGGCGCAGTAAGCCGAGGTATTTACAAGAAGAATACACTCCTTTTATACTCGTTCACGAAGTGAAACTAGTATATTGGTTTTGTGCAATGTCCGTCATGCTGTCCGGCCGTCTGTCCATATGAACATAATATTTTTCGGCGCTTGTGGTTATCTGCTTCTGACCAAGTGTTAAGATTTTTGAACCACGCCCACTGTGGGAGGCTGGCAATCCGTTAACATATCGATACACCTTAAATCGCAAATCGAATAAAGTTGCATATTTCCCACAATATTAAAGTTAGAGTAATCAAATTTGGTATGTAAATTGCTGGTGATCTCCTCCCAAAAATACGCGTTGAATTTCCGGCCACGCCCACTATAACGCCCCCCAGCGCTCCTGCCCTTAAAAATCGGAAATGGCTATATTTCCCACAGTTTTAGAGCTAGAGTCAGCAAATTTGAAAGGTAGATTAGTGGTCAGCTCCTTTAAATTAAAATTTCTCAACCCACGCCCACCTCCGCCCTCTCTCGCCCCAGCAAATGGCGAAAAGCTATATTTCTCAAAATTTTGGTTACCAAATCTTCAATGTAGATAGCTGGTCAACCCTTTAAAGATTCCTAAAAAAATTCCCGGCCACGCCCACTCCCGCCCCCGCAAGTCGCGAAAAGCTATATCTCCCACTATTTTGGAGCTAGAGTCACAAAATTTAGCAGTCAGTGTTTGGGTGACCTTCTCTTAAGATCGAGCCGAAAAATGTTGGCCACACTAACCATGCCCCTACGAAATATAAAAATTTTATATTTTTCTAAAATAACAATAATAACTTCCGTGTACTGTGAACGAGTATTACGCAGTCGGTTACGTCCGACTACAACGTTCTTACTTGTTAATTAAAATATTAGATATTAACATTGAATCTGATATTAATTCTGTAAATAAAACTGAGTAATTGAATAAGAGTTGCCGAGTATTGAATTCCCTATATCTTGTTAGTAGCCGTTACGATACTAGATCTCGTGTTCCCGGTTCCGTCTCGGTACGATTAGGAGTCGTATCCGTGGTTCTATCCCGGCTATTTCAGGAGGCGTGCGCTTGGCCTCAGCCTGACACGATTGGGCGTGGCTCAGGGTAGCCAGCGGTTAGACGTGCAGGGTTTAGCGCATGGGGATAAATTTAGGGATTATTATTTTCTTATGAATTATTTATCTCCCCGCCACTATGTGTCCAAGTGATTTATAAATATTCTTATAAACAGATCTTGGCCCGACTGAGATTTGTACCTCGGCCAAGGAACTACTTTACATTAAAATCATCACAAAGGACGCGTAAAGGGTCATGCGAGGCATAATTAGTTACACAGTGTTTAACCGATAAAGGTTCATAATTACGTGCTAGTCTGGTAGGAACCGTGAAATTTATTTGGCTTATCAACTCGGAGGAATCGATTTCGCCACTTATTAACTTATGTATGGAGATTACACCAAGCATAGTTTTCCGATTTGTTAAAAAGGGCCGATTTATTAAGAAGAGTCTACTTGAATAAAACAATTGATTCTGTACCGACTTAATTCGGTCTTTATGTAAAGTGTATTGAGGGGACCATACACATGACCCGAACTCAAGAATAGGACGGACAAGAGATATGAGAAGAATCTTTGTCGTGCATGGGTCATTACAGACCTTGGACCATCTTCTAATAAAACCAAGAACAGTCATAATCCTATTGACTATGGTCGTAACATAAGCGTAAAATTTAGGTTTGTGGTCGAAAATAACACCCAGGTCGTTAATAACGTTACTGGTATTATTTATCCGTTCCAGCGGTGTGTTACGGAAATATTTGGGGAGTATTTCTATAAAAAGTTATGATCTTGCATGTAAAACAATTAAGATTTATCTTGACACGAGGCCTCAAAGGCAACAAGATCGGCTTTTAAGAGACTACCTGCATATTCTTATATGCAAGACACAATTTCACATCATAGGGATACGTTAGCACTCCAGAGTGAAAGTACCGAGGGAAGGTCATTGATAAAGAGAGTAAAGAGAAGCGGACCAATATGACTACCCTGGGGAACCCCAGACGTCACCCTAATGCTCTTAGAATATGCATTTAAAAAAAAAACCTTTTGGGGTTTATTTCTCAAATACTCTGAAATCCAGTCAATAAGATTTAATGGGAAGCCGAGTGGGCATAATTTATGAAATAGCAAGGAGTAGTTTACTGAGTCAAAAGCGTATAATAACGTCAGTCTGCATTCTATTTTCAAATCCATCAATTATCAGAGAAGCTCTAAAGCGTTATTGGTTACAAAACTAGGATTCATAAACCCATGCTGGGAAGGTAAAATAATAGAACTGCATAAATGTTTCAGTTGAGATGTTACACTTCTCTCAAATGTATTTGGAATAGCGGACAATTTGGAAATACCTCTGTAATTTTCCACGGCAGTCTTTTTGCCTTTATTACGGAGAGGAATGAAGAACGATTCCTTCCAGACAGCAGGGAAAGATGATGTATCAACAGGGAAATTGAAAAGTTTAAAAATAGATTTGCAAAAAGTTTTTGCACAGTACCTAAACACACAGGCAGGAACACCATCAGGATTAGGTGAGAACACTGGTTTAATTGTGTTAAGATCGCGAAGTAGCGAACTTTCATTAATGATAGGACACAAAATGCAGGTTGACGACTGTCACTGATGTGGATAAGTCTGATTATTCATAGCTGATGTGGAATCATTGAAAAAACAATTGATTGGTTTAGAATTTACAAATCTGAAAAATTGATATTGATTTTGGGAGAACTAAATCCGACATCGGCAAAGATAATTTTTGTAAGGTATGAGATTTAGCTTGGAGAAGTTAGATCTGGCAACTATATAACGAGAGAAATTACTCCGATTTAAGATTTTTTAATCTTAGTGATTCGTGTAAAAACTAGGGAGGTTGACTTGACCTCTCTGGGTATACAATAGGACTACAGACATCAAAATGTGAGTTCCGGATATTATAGAATAGTTTATTGGCAACACCAATATTTGTACAATTGTACAGCTGGGACCGTTCCGTATGCATAAACAGATCATTACGGTTATCAAAATCAATAACGGGTCAATTCTGCGTACAACAAAAATTGCCGAATCTGAAATGTCCGGTTTTAACCACGTCTCCGTAAAAGCAATTACATTAAAATCGAAAGAAAAGCTATCTACATAGAGATTTGTTAGTTTAGATTTAAGACCTCAAACGTTTTGATACGCAAACTCGATGAACGTTATTAGTTTTTTGGTACAGCGACCGAGGTTGTTGTGTCGATAGAAGGCGGTGGTAACAAAATCTGAACGATTTTTGTTTGGGTTTGAACTCTTTAATAATTAAATGCTCATCTTCAGATGAGAAATGGAAACAAAAATGTGTTCCTTTGGTGGAGTACCAACTACAGGTTTAGGCGCCACAGATACGACAGTTGGGCAACTAACACCTAAGGCTATTACAACCGGAGGAGCAGATGATACATTTTTATTTGGTTTCTGTGTACTGTAAGCGGACGAATCGGATAAAATTACTGACTGATTCTTTATCAATAAGGGTGCTTGGCAACGGCAGTTCACGTGGCATTTCACTTTCAAAATCCCTACAAGATTCGCAACTATAAACGAAGACTTTACGTTGGGCTGTAGCATCGCCTACTAACCCTGAGAAACATTTTGCATGTACAACTTTATTACAAAGTTAGCAAGGTATACTAGATTGCAAAGCAGTAATCTGCCTTTGGCAAGATTTACAAGAGCAGATAATGTTATTAATTTGTATGTGAAAATTTTAAGTGCATTATCACTGTACCATATTTTAGACTAGAATCACCTAATTTTACAGGTAAGTTAGTGGTTACACCCTTTAAGTAAAAGTACAAAAATTTCGCGCCCTCGCCTGCCCCCGTAAAGTGCAAAAGTCTATACCTCCAACACCTTTAGAGCTTGAGCCCCTTTAAAAATCCGGTACAAATTTCCCGATTACGCCCACTGTCGCCTCCGCAAATTGCGCCAATCTATATCTCCCACAATTTTAAAACTAGTGTCACCAAATTTTAAAGGTAGATAGCTGCCCCCTTTCAAAATCGGTTAGAAAATTTCTCAACCACGCCAACTACCGCCTCCATAAATTGCGAAAATCAATATCACCCACAATTTTAAGGCAAGAGTCACCAAATTTGGAGTCACCGTGTTTGGGTGACCTCCTCTTGTGTGACCTCCTCGAGGCGAAAAATGTTGGCCACACCCACCTCCGTCCCTACGAAATATAAAAATGCTATATTTTTCCAAAATAACAATAATAATTGTTGTGCACTGTTCTGTCTGTCCGTTCGTCTGTATGAACGCACATCAAGCGTATTTCAAATCATCGATAACTCACCTCGTTTTCTTATTATCGATAATTATCGGTTTTATACTGGGTTTTTTTGAGCATATCTTAGACCCCATAAGAGAGAGACACCAATAATAAAGTATAATATTAATCAATTATGAAATGTTGCGCTTACATCATTGATATTGTGCAAATACTGATTATTGGACTGAGTATTCTGGGCGCGGGAGTGAAGTAGCTAAAAATAGCTATCTGTAAAAATTATATGTTTGACCCCTATATTCCTATATCCCTACTATAGACAGTGTGTTAGATAGGCAGGCAGGGATTGTTTGTTTAAAAGTACACTGCAATTAAATTATTTCTAAATTATAATTTAGCTGTCTATTGCTAGGTGGCGACATATTTAGATATATATATTTAATCGAATTGCCACGCCCCCAGTCGGCGTAGTCGAAATCTTTTAACACTTTATATGACGCGGATATACATGAGTATATTTTGCATTTTGGATGAGTCTAGTTTCAATAGTGACAAACGAATAGCATGACGACATCGCACAAGCCCAAAATAACATATCCACTTTATTATTATTATTGGACGTAGATGTACTAACGAGCAGTACATTCAAGTGGCCCAACGATACCAAGCACGGGCTTTTTAACTCGCGGACCCAGGCAAAATGCCACCCACCTCCCGCCCAACCGACCGAGGGGCACGCCACATAATGTGCGGTGACGAAGATCGCGAACAAATGGACAGATGGCTAAGGACTAAAGTTTTAAGGATAAGCATAGAAGTAGCATTACTTATTATACGAAATAGATTATTATATTTGGACGTAGATGTACTAACGAGCAGTACATTCAAGTGGGCCAACGATACCAAGCACGGGCTTGTTAACGCGCGGACCCAGGCAAAATGCCACCCAACTCCCGCCCAACCGACCGAGGGGCGCGCCGCATAACGTGCGGTGACGAAGATCGCGAACAAATTGACAGATGACAAAGGACTAAAGTTTTAAGGATATTCGGAAAAGATTATTATAATTAGAGCATAAGTCAATCAGTAATCAATTTCCCCATTAATTAGTTTGTGTAAGAAGATTACACCAAGCATGGTTCTAAGATTAGAAAGCGAGGGAAGATTTATTAGTAAGAGTCTACTATGGTAGGAAGGCATGCGATAATTAGTATTCCAGTTAAGACCCGGGAGGGCAAAAAGTAGAAATTGTTTTTGTACAGATTCAATTTTATCCTGATGAACCTTGTATTGGGGACACCATATACAAGAACCATATTCAAGAATTGGACGAACAAGTTAAGTATATAGAGTTTTAGTAACATAGGGATCGTCAAATTCTTTCGACCAGCGCTTTATGAATCCCAAGACCCCAAAACTTCGATTAGCATCAGTAGAAATATGCTTGTCAAACTTAAGCTTGGGATCAAGATCAAGAAATCATTAACGGACTTAAATCATTATGAACAGACATCCCGTGGCTCAACGCCCCGAGGTCCCGACTAATATTAAATTTTAAGTTTAAGACGCTTAGTTAAAAATTCATCATTAGTTTAGATGTATATTACCTTTTTCCTTTATGGCGCGACGATTTTCTTTTTTCGCTAGGCTCCCGACTATTTTTACGAAGACTTTTTGTGTATCCATTTGCATCTATAGGACTTTTGTTATTTTGTAACAATGGAGTAACAGTTTTCAATATTCGTGCTGATGATGGTTGACGAGATTTGCTCCTCCTCTCAGTATTGGTAATTGACTGATGCAATTGCAAAGATTTGCTCGAAGCTTTTGTGCTTTCCTTTATTACAGGATACATCGTTTTTGCTAAATTATCCTTTTTCTTTGACAATAATCCGGCAGAATGGCCATAATTGTTATTCCGTTTTGAGTGTTCAATTTTATGTCTCTCAGTTTCAGAACGAGTATTTATATTAACTAAACGGTATGTTTCCTCTACGAATTCTTCTGGCTGCCGAGAAAGTAAGGCATATTCTGGGATATCAACAGACTGTATTGGAGTACTCAATAAGTTGAAATAACTTGTTGTTGTACTTGTAGAATTTGTTGCCAATTGACCTTTTGAAGTTAAAGCAATAAGTGGGGTTGGTTTGATTACACTTTTACTTTCACCATCTTCGTGCAAGTGCGGCCTGGTCTCAATAATATTAATTACGTTAGTTGTGTTGTTGATCATAATATCTGAAATATTAAATTTGTTTCTATTATTTCTATATTTTTATCATAGAAATGCTAAAAGTTATGGAACATTTTAAGTGTTATGCCAGTTTTTTTTATGGGAATAAATGTTTGTCAACTAGAACTACCATTGAAGACAATTGTACAAAGTGGTAAGATTTTTTAAACCAGCCCAGTTATAAAGACAATAATAAAGACATTGATTTTTCACAAGATATTTATCCTAATAGCCTTCTTTTATTTATACAATACTTGACTAACAGAATTACCAATGCACTTGCGTACATAAAGGTCGCGCTTGGAACCCTTATCCATATGTAGAGGCACTGCGTACGGTACTCTCTTCATCTCTCATGATGATGGCATCACCCATTTTCATTGTTTTAAGACATGACCATTCAACTCACTATATTATAGTGGGAATCATACACTCTGGAATCGCCTGCTTGACCGCTAACGCAAGAAGTATCTCTCCATATATATTCACAGCCAAACAATATGTCTCTTCAAGCGATTTCATTGTTTAAAGGCATACGATATTGACGTCGAGTTAGACGTCTTAAAAAGAATAAAGAGGGTTCTAGTTGGGTGCGTTCGATTAGAGGATGGACCTTGAACCCTATCTTTTCATATATTTAAACCCCTTGCATTCATATACAACATAAACAGAATCACACATCTTAAGATCGAGCCATGTAAACGCAGGGTACATGCGGGGAACTGCTGTTGCGGTTCGTGAATAACTTCCAAACTTCTAAGCATGATCTTGATGAAATTTTCAGGGCTTAACAAGAGGATTGAAATCTATAAACCAAAGCCGAAGTCCGCAGTATTTGAAATGCGTTTTTTTCAATTTTTGTATATTTGTGGCGATCGGGGAAGGTAATGGGTACAACCGAATCAAAAACCGATAATTGTCGATAATAAGAAATGTGCGTATGGTAAACACGAACTTAAAAAGTCTAAGTTCAGCTCTGTAGCTTCTGTAGTGTCCAAAATCGACGCGCTCATACAGACGGACGGACAAGAATATAAAAACTTTATGGAGTCGGAGGAACATAAATTTATACTAGACCATTACACCCCGACTTACCCTTTCTTATGGGTTCAGGGTAAAACAAGTAAGAACGTTGCAGTCGGACGTAACCGACTGCGTAATACTCGTTCACAGCACACGAAAATTATTATTATTTGTTTTTGTTTATGAATTTATTTATTATTTGTTTGTGTTTATGAAAAAAATATAGAATTTTTATATTTCGTAGGGGCGGGGGTGGGCATGGCCAACATTAAGAGAAGGTCACACAAATACTTTCTGCCAAATTTTGTGCCTCTAGCTCCAAAATTGTCGGAGGTATAGCTTTCCCGATTTGCGGGGGCGGGAGTCGGCGTGAGTGGGCCTGGCCGGGAAATTTTCCCACCGAGCTTTAAAAGGGGTGACCAGCCATCTACGTTTAAAATTTGGTGACTCTAGCTCCAAAATTGTGGGAGATATAGGCTTTCGCACTTTGCGGTGGCGGGAGAGGGCGGGGGTGGACGTGGGTGGTACATTTTTGTACCTTTATTTCGAGGAGCTGACCACTAATCAAAATTTGGTGACTCTAGTTCTAATTCTTTGGAAGATATAGCCATTTCCGATTTTTTAAAGGTGTCTGGGAGCCGTTTTAGTGGGCGTGGCCGGGATATCTTTCTCAATTTTTTGGGGAGGTCACCAGCAATCTCCATACCAAGTTTGGTGTCTCTAGCTTTAAAAGTGTGTTAATTATACACGTGTTACCGTTTTGAACTTGTAAATATATCGATTTTAGCGATTACGGAGGCGGAAGGGCGCGTGGTTGGAAAATTTTTCTGTGATGTTTGGGGGACCTTACCAGTAATATATATTCAAAATTTGGTAACTCTAGCTCTAAAACTGTGGGAGATATAGCCATTTCCGATTTATCAGGGCGGGGGCGCTAGTTGTAGTGCTATCTATACAGCTATCTACATACCAAATTTGGTGACTCTAACTTTAATATTGTGGGAAATATTCAATTTTAATCGATTTGCGATTTGAGGTGTATCGAATGTTATCGATTTACCAGCCTCCTAGTGGGCGTGGCACAAAAATCTTAACACTTTGTCTGAAGCAGATAACTACAAGTATATATGCCAAGTTTCAAGTCTCTATCTTCAATAGCGTCGTAAAATATTGCGTTCATACGGACAGACGGACAGACAGCATGACGGACATTGCACAAAACCACAAAATCACTTCGTGAACGGGTATAAAAATGCCGGCATATATTGGCGGAGATAAGCTTCTGACTTGTCGCCCATCACTACTAGCGCTGGTGCGAAAAGAAAGGCAAAATCAGCAACTGTTCAATTTTTATTGTACAAACTTCAGTTTATTAGATATTCTTGTATTCGTTCACGAAGTGACAAAGTATATTGGTTTTGTGCAATGTCCGTCTTTTCGGATAAGCGCAACTTTTTTCGGCGGTAATGAAAATGGACTTGAAATTTTGGATAAATACTTAGTAGTTATCTGCTTCACACAAAGTGTTACGATTTTTGAGCCACGCCCACTGCGAGTCTAGCAAATCGATATACCTCAAATCGCAAATCCATAAAAGGTGAATATTCCCCACAATATTAAAGTTTTAGTTACAAACTTTGGTATGTAGATTGCTGGTGACTTTGCCCAAAAATTACCTTAATATTCCAGCCACGCTCACTAGAACGTCACCCAGTGCCCCGTCTTAAAAAAACGGAAATGGCTATATTTTCCAAAGTTTTTGAGCTAGAGGCTCCATATTTGGAACACATATTACTGGAAAGCTCCTCCTAACATCACCGAAAAATGTTCAGCCCTCGCCCATCCCGCCACCGTAACATGTGTATAATTCACACAATTTTAAAGATAGACACCAAACTTGGACTGTAAATTGTTGGTGACTTCCCCAAAAGACTGCGACCTTGATATCCCGGCCACGCTCACTAAAACGCTCTTCAGCCATCCTAACCGCCCACCACACGAATCGTAAAAGCCTTCCACACTTATAGAGCTAGAGTCACCCGATTTGAGAGGTACATGGATGGTCACGTCCTTTAAAGATTCGTAAGAAAGTTTCCTGACCACGTCCACTCCCGCCCACTGCAGCCCATTCTCGCCCCCGTAAATCGCGAAAATCAACATCTTCCACAATTTTAAAGCTACAGTCACAAAATATGGCAGACAGTGCTTAGGTGACCTCCACTTAACATCGAGCCAAAAAATGTTGGCTACACCCACGCCCGCACCTACGAATAATAAAATTTTATATTTTGCCAAAATAACAATAATAACTTCTGCGTACTTTAAACGAGTATTACGTAGGCGGTTATAAATAGCTCTTTTTTTATATACATATGTGGCAAGTGAGACAGGTATCCAAAATTCGAAATATTCACAGCCTGCGTATGCGTAACGCGAACATATTGAACAAGATTTTGAACAGGTTTTTTGAGCACATCTCAGAAATTATAAGAGCTAGAGCCACCAAATGAATACACAGATCAAGAATATTTCAGAATTTGGATACCTACCCCTCGCCACGAATATAAAAAAAAAACATTAAAGTTTTACAGACTTAGACTCACTGCAACTAATATGCCCATTACACAGTAGCGTCACCGAGCACCTGTTTTTTGGTTTTACGAAACTCACTTTAAATTAAGCAAAAGAAATTGTAGATGTTAAAAGGTATTGGTAGTTTACATTTCCAATATGATTCTGTATATATTGCAACTCTGGTATGATTATACGCAACACAGCTTGAGTACTTATGTCTGCGAGGATCTCTCTCTCTCTCTCTTTCTCTCTCTCTCGAACTGAATCAGTCAGCGTACCGGTGTTTTGTTTTAAACATTTCTTATAATAAATATATAACTGTTTAAATTTCTGCGACTTTATTTTTATACTGAGCTGACCTTCAACTTCCGATCGAATATTCGGAATACCTCGAATACATTATATACCATTATATAAATTATTCGACCTTCAATAGGTTATGATCCGAGGAACACGCTAGTGTGGAGAGCCAGAGACAGCAGAGGTGATGTGAAAAATAGTTGCGATATTAAAAAAACTTCGTTTAAGGCTATACATTCAAGAAAGGCGCGTGGTAAAAAATTAGTTCGTTTTACTAAATTGATAAGCCTCATGTAGGGAATTATGAGGTGAGGAATGTAATTAGCGAGCCAAGGCCGGAATTGGGTGGATGCACTGAATGAATGAGCATTGGCTATAATTACATTCAGTGTGACTATTTTTGTTCTGGAGACGAAGTTATGCTTCTCTCACCCAGTTTGTGCTACCGACGGTTGACCTGCTAGTAACGATTCTTGTTCTAGAGACGAAGTTGTAGTTCGCTCACCCACTTTGTACCACCGCAAAAATTTAGCTCCTATTATTTATTCTCTTATACTGGAGACGAAGTTGTACTTCCCTCACCTATTTTGTACTGCCGACGAAGTTGTACTTCTTGTAAATAATACGAAGTTGTACCTCTTGCTCAACCGGAGCGGCTCTTCGAGGGGTATTTTAAATCTTGGACACGTGTACATACTCGTCGCAAATCCACTTCCTACATGTTTCACATGTGAAAGATGTTGTGTTGCCTAACAGCAACGTCATAAAAGCACTTGGCATTATTAAAAATTTGGTGACTCTAGCTCTACAAGTGTGGAAGATGTGGGCTTTCCTGATTCGTGTGGGCGGTGTGGGCTAAGAGCGTTCTAGTGAGCATGGCTGGGAAAAAGATAGAAATCTGTTGGGGAGGTCACCAGCAATCTATATAAAACAGGTAAGAACGTTGCAGTCGGACGTAACCGACTACGTAATACTCGTTCACAGTACACGGAAATTATTATTGTTATTTTGAAAAAAATATAGAATTTTTATATATCGTAGGGGCGGGGGTGGGCGTGGTCAACATTAAGAGAAGGTCACACAAATACTTTCTGCCAAATTTTGTGCCTCTAGCTCCAAAATTATCGGAGGTAAAGCTTTCCCGATTTGCGGGGGCGAGAGTAGGTGAGAGTCGGCGGAAGTGGGCATGGCCGGGAATTTTTCTTACCGAGCTTTAAAAGGGGTGACCAGCCATCCATCTTTAAAATTTGCTGACTCTAGCTCAAAAATTGTGGGAAATATAGGCTTTCGCGATTTGCGGGGACCGGAGAGGTCGGGGGTGGACGTGGGCGGTACATTTTTGTAGCCTTATTTAGAGGAGCTGACCACTAATCCACTAAACCTTCAAAATTTGGTGACTCTAGCTCTAATAATTTGGAAGATATAGCCATTTCCGATTTTTTAGGGCGGGGGCGCTGGGGGGGCGTTCTAGTGGGCGTGGCCGGGATATCAGGGCCGCATTTTTTGAAGGAGATCAGCAGCTATCTACATACCAAATTTGGTGACTCTAACTTTAATATTGTGGGAAATATTCAACTTTAATCGATTTGCGATTTGAGGTGTATCGACATGTTATCGATTTGCCAGGCTCCCGGTGGGCGTGGCACAAAAATCTTAACACTTTGTCTGAAGCAGATAACTGCAAGTGTATATGCCAAGTTTCAAGTCTCTTTCTTGAATAGCGTCGAAAAATATTGCGTTCATACGGACAGACGGACAGACGGTCAGACAGACAGACGGACCGACAGCATGACGGAGTATAATAAAGTAAATTTACTTAATCAAGGGATATATCTTCCTTCGAATTAAGTGTTCAGCCTGAATTGTTTACAAACAATATTTTGTAATCAATTGTGGCCGGACCATTTGATTGTAAAAGGGTACAAAGACTGAAAGAAAAATTGGTCTTCGAATTTACAAGCTCGTTCGCAGCGTCAAAAAACTAATAACCTCCATCGAGTTTGCCTATCAAAACGTAAGAAGTCTTAAATCTAAACTCCCTAATCTCTATGTAGACAGCGTTTCTTTTGATTGAAATATAATTGCTTTTACCGAAACGTAGTTACAAGTGGACATTTCAGATTCGGTCAGTTTTGCTTCACAAATATAGTTCTTTTTGTTGATTCCGATTTTTCATCTGAGCTCATTCAGCTTCTGTTTAGACATTGCGTTCATCGGAGTAAGAGTCTGCTTGATAAATATTAATATTTACAACATATGTTCATACATATCCCCGCTATCCAATATGTCTATTTATTTACACCACCCTTTCGCCATTGAATTAATATCTGCCTTACAATCCGATAGGGTCCTTTTGGTTGTTCTAGCAGATTTTAACCTTCCCGATGTGGCTTGGTCCTCACCTAAGAAATCAAACTTACTGTTGTCATCCTGATCACATGACTTTATTGGCAGTCTACATAAGTTGTCCCCAGCTCAGGTTATTTCTGTGCGCAACTCATAATATCTGTCTTTTGATTTGATTTTCGTGTTGGATTCGTCCAGCAATGTTGCACACAGAATTTACCCGCTATTAAACTCATATGTTTATGTCTGTGTTCCTCTTGTATACCCGGTGAGGTTCCTGGTTCTCATATGAATTACCGAGATTCAAAAATGTTAAGTGGAGGTATTTGAACAAATATAAGAAATCGGGTAATCCAGGTGACTTCTCCCGTTTCTCTCTTTAAGCTAAGTCTGGTATATTAAAAAAATTGTCGGCTTCAGCTTTCCCAAAATCCTCAGCAATTGTTTAGATTTGAAAATTCCAAACTAAAGTTGTCTATTTCGCTTTCTATAGTAATATTTGAAAACGTGATTGCAAACATAAATCACACATTTTCGCAGAATAAACAACCTTATCCACATCAGTGACATTCGTCAAACTGCACTTTGTGTTCTATCATTACTGAGTTGGCTACTTTGCGACCATCAAAACTGCCTGTGTGCTGTACTGAACAAAAACCAAATGGCTTCCATTCATTTGAGGGGGCCATGCAACTTGTAACATCCGGCAATATGCCAAATATCCCCTGGATACACACCTATACACCAGTGGGGCGCCTTGCCAATACGAGAAGGCGTAGGGCTGAGGCTTTAGGATGAGAAACTGAACCTTCCCTATAATTTAACGAACTCTAGGCTGACGGCAAGCGGAGTGACATCTAGCTGAAATGGCTGCTAGGCTAAGGCGGTTCCCGGCCTTTCCCGTAAAAAATTGGCAAATGTCTATAGTAGGTTCTTTGCCTCGTCACCATTAAGTTGGCGGTACAGATAACTCACTCCTGACTAACACGGATTCGGCTCTGAGCTCTCGACCCCTGCTTTCATAGATAACCATAGAATCAAACGCGACAATACATCAAACTACGATATCGACTTAGAGTTGGGACCCAATAGAATAAATAATTTTTATACATCCCAAACAGCAGGATGAGCAGGGTAGCATGGCTCTGCACGACCCTGGATGTGAAATTTCGCATATTGGTCGCGCTGGTAGCCATCCAGTTGCACGACGAAAGAGCGAAGGCGGTGATTAGGACGCACCAATCCAAACTTAGTTAATGTTGTTCCGAGCAGCGGTGGAGCCGAAAGGAAAGCAGCAAATCGCAGTCCGAACTCCGAACCTGCACCAAACGATGCAAAGGAGCCGTGGGAAAAAAAAACCCGCCAGGCGAAGAAGCCAAGGACGACCCTTCCGGCGGTGAGTCTGCATTGGCAACGCCGATCACGGCGAACACTCAACAGTGGAAAAAATCTACCTCAAAGAACTGTCAGCGGAAGACGAAAGGAGTGCTCATGGAGAAAACGCGGCCCGATGTCAAAGTCATCACAGCTACTCCGAGATACTTCGTAAAGTTAAGCGCGACGAACTAAAACTAGGAGAACTCAGAAGATTGATCTCCTACTGCAACTGAACACATCCGGTTAAGAAACAGCATCAAAAAGCCTTGTTGGCGTATCAAACGGAGGCACGCACAGTTACCCATTGGGTCATGCTCGAGGGTAAAGACTTGGATGAGATCACGACGAACGAAGATATCTGCCAAGCGCTTAAAAGCCAGTTTGAGATAACAGAGGCTGTACCGGAGGACATAAAGCCAATGAACAGACACAAACTACTACCATTTGGCTGCCCACGGAAAGCTCTCGGAAGGTCGTTTCAAATGGAGCACAGAAGGTGGGCTGGGTCAGGTGCCGATTATTGGAGAGGATAATCGTACCAAAATGTTTCAAATGCGCACTGCTAATCATATCAAGATTCAGGACTGTTTTCGACGATACAGCACACGTTTTGGCAGGAATGGTAGATATATTGGCAATGGAGCTGAATTTAGAGGCCATTTGAAGAGTAGAAAGGCAGGTATCGATGGTTAAGAGCTTGAAATGTTCATCCTTAAGGCAGACGATAACTGGAAAAAGCTAGCAAGCTTATCAAAAGCATCCCAAGCGATCTGAAAAGATGCCAGAGAATGCGTCGGCAAATGAAGGGTGCCTAAAACAGGCAACCCGTCCCCACAAAGTAATATTTGACGGTGATCCCGCGGGAAATTCGGTGTGTGGTGGCGGGGTTGTGTTTAGTGCTGTGGCACGGGCTAACAGTATATTCAGAAGATTCTCACCCACAATGGCGCATGAAATAAAAAAAAAATACATGTAAACTGCTGTGAACAGCTGGTGAGCATAAGCAGCTAAGAACATGATCTTAATTAAATTTTCAGGGTTTAACAAGAGCATTGGAATCTATGTAAAAACCAAAGTTTAAGTCCGTAGTATTTGAATTGCGCTTTTTTAATATGTTTCCATATATGGGTCGAATGGGGGAAGTATATATTTCTAAATATTCTTTACCTGCATATGCTTCACGAAAACATCTTGAACCAAATTTGGTGGCTCTAACTCTTTTAGTTTCTAAGATATGCTAAAAAACACCGTGTAAAATACCGATAATTATCGATAATTAAAAATTAATAAATTTGTGCTGCGTATAGTAAACACGAACTTCAGCTTTCTAGCTTTTGTAGTGTGCGAAATCGACAAGATCCTACAGACGGACAGAAAGACGCACATGGATAGATCGACTCGGCTATTGATTCTGAACAATAATATATATACTTTATGGGATCGGAGATGTCTCCTCCTGCCTGTTGCATACATCTGCACCACACTATAATACCCTTTTTAAACATTCGCACTGAGTTCAGTGTAAAATAAACGGAATTCAACTACTACAGACTTGAGCACAGACTTGAGCTTTTGTTTGTAAAATTTTCATCTAACCCTGAACATTTCAAAAAGATCATACTTTTATACTACATCTTGCATTATATGGCTTTTTTCGATTTATTAAAAAAGCTGAAACTTTTTGACGAGTATCTGAATGTGTTAGCGCGAGATGACCACCTTAAACTTTCGCGAAAAGAGTTTCGACAAAATATTGTTATTATAATAAACGAAATACTTAGAATTACAACTTGAGAACTCGTAATACATAATAGGTTTAAAGAAGGCCAAGAAGTTTTTGGACGACATTTTTCGGAGAGCAGTTTTCGAAATAATATAAGCGCTAAAATTGAATTGAATATTTATTGAATTTCCACTTACTTCTTAGTTAGTTTATTACACAATAAGTTTATTCTACAATTAATAAATTGTGTTTATGTTAAAGCGACTCAAAAAATTCAAATTTGTCGTTGGGCTGGTTGGTCGTTGCGCCGTAGTCGGCTATGGCTGCTTACTCAAACTAAAGATCCTGCGAGAGGATGTGGATGTGAGGAGAGTTTTGCTTGAAGTTTCGCTGTCTGTTCTGATATCTCTTCGTTTATAAGTTTGATGTACAAATCTCTGTGAATGTTCTCGTTCCGAAGATACCACGGTGACCCATTGATAGTTCTTAGGATCTAGGACTGTACTCGCTGAATACTATCGATTTTACTGCTGCTTGCGTTGCCCCATAACTCGGAGCCATAAGTCCAGATCATTTTCAGAACGGAATTATACAGGATGACTTTATAGTCCTGGCTAAGGGGAAGCAAGATTTCATTAGCATGTGAAAGTTGCTTGAGTTTCAGGTTTGTTTTTTGGCTTCTATGTGCTTGCGCCAGGTGAGCCGAGGTGCGAGCCATTTCTCCACAACTTGAGCAACTAAAAATTGCAGTGCAATTCAAACGTAGAGATGGTTAGCTGTAGGTATGTCCGCTGTTTACAGGACGTAGAAGAATCCACCGAGAACGCTGGCTTGAGCCACTCGAGCTGCAAGTATGTTATCGTGTGAGAGGCTTGTATTACAACTGTAGCAATTTGTGCGTATCTGAGGTAGCAGCTTTATTATATTGTATATAAACCCGTCCAAGTAGACTTGATCGAATGCTTATGTGACGTTAAGAAATATTGTCGGGCAATACTTTCGTTGTGGGAATACCGTATCAATTTCTCATGTGATGCGATTGACCTGCTTAATCGTTCCATTGGTGCAATGGTTTTGTGTTACTCATTTTGATGAAGTAACTTAGTATGAATGACGATATCTGCGTTTTATCTTTTCCTCGCTTAGGAATAATCGCTATGATCGATATATTTTACAATTTCGCTTGGCCGGTTCTACTAAATTGATACGACATGAAGATGAGCGCTTAACTGCATGTAGCTACCTACCTTAACAAGTTTGTTCAGTTATTTGTTATCCAAAAGGATTGTTCAACATAGGTCTGGTAAGTGACTCGGCGGTAACCATGTTTCGTGGGGTATGAACGCAACATTACATCGATATATTTGTTCTTTTGAAACTGTATAATTTCAAGGTCGTGTCATGAAACGCCATTTGCGTTCCACAGAGATATCTGTAGTGAAGTAAATTTGTGGATTTTGATGTTATAAGCAATAGTATTGGCATAGTTTGGTTTCGCATGAACTCTTGCACTGTGGTTTGCATGAACGTCATAAAGTCATTTATGCTTTGCTGTAGCAAAATCATCATTGCTTCAATACCAATTGGAAGTTGAAAGTTGATCTGTTCGCGCGGGTTGTGAGATCCTTTCTATTGGAACAGGAACTTAAATTCCCGATCTTAATGCGCAGGCGAGGGAGTCGGTTGTAGGGGAATGTAGAATTTGGAGGTGGTATGAAGACGCGTTGAGGCAACACGTTTGTATAGGCGCATTTTTAGCTTGTAGACGACACGGCTTGTCAGTTTGCTGTATTTTCCGCCACAGTTACTGTACTTTTTCACCATTTTATTTTTTATGTTTTTTGTGATGTGGCTGCAAACATCGCAAACTGGCCTCAAAGTGCAGTAAGCTTAGGTGTAGACATTTGCGTTTCCCTGATTTTGGTTATGAAATTCATAACCGTCTTAACATGGAAGTTTTTGTCTTTACAAGCTGTAATAATTTCAGTGGGTAACACTGTTGGTAAAATTTCCTTAAGTGCTACTTATTGTCCTTGGCCGTCTTTGATGTGGTATGTATAGTAGTTTTTGTCTGCTTCATTAAAGTGCTTAATCACTATACGGTGGCCAGCCTCATTATTTCCTTTTTTTAAAGGAATTATGTGGTACATTTTATCTTAAATTAGTGCAACTAGTTTGTTTACTAATGCACTTGAGCTTTGCTCGCGAAGAAATGGTATGAATCCTGGTGGCAGCTTAGTTTTTTTTGGGTGCCCGTTCCATTGACTCTCTAGGTTAGTCAGTTTCAGCATCCGCCAGAACTGCATATCTATTTGAGTTGGGTATCTCAATTATTTCGCTACTATCATTGCTACGATAGATTTTTGTTTAATTACCAGCATTTGTGCTTTCCGGGCTTAGCTTCCGTTTGATTTGGATGTAACGATCCATGCTGGTCTGCAACCAACTTTTTTTCTTTCCGATTGAGCAGCCAAATCTAGTTGTCTAATTGTTTTGCATCTGGCTCATTCTAAATATTGAATGACTGTTAGCGTTCCGAAAATACGTGTATGTACCCATTTCGCTTACTACATATGCCCAGACTTCGCGCATATGTGAATTCAACACTGCAAATCTGCAATATGCAATATTATTTGGCTAGTGTCGCTATTTTCTCTACAAAAGGAGTGCGCCCTAAGCTAAACTTATGTTAAGCGGCTAGAGTATGTGGCCGACACAGTTTTTGTAAGCGCTAGGGTCCGGCAACGGCTCAGCCTTTATGCTTAAGGCAGATCAAATGATCGGTTGACATATCCGTAAAATGCTATCGAAGAAGTGCAACCGAAATCCGAAGGCTATTGACCAAAATTGCGAATTTTATAACGACAACAGAACAAAGCTCGGAGAATCGCAGGCGCATTGCTTCTGCTATGTGATACAATTTGCAAACCAGCAACTTTGAATTTACGCAAATTCATTTATTTCCTTAATAAGATTGTTATACTATAGATACAAGATTGAGTCTTGCAATGCGATTCGACAATTTAATGGTAAAGCTGTAGGTACAAGGGGAATCAAGTTGCAATATAAAATCTAGTTGTGCAAGTCATGTATTAATAATAATTCTTTTACCAGGTATTTAAAAGTACAAAAAACATTTTTAAAATTATCACCAGGATTCAAATTGTCATCAGCCTTAATAATTAAATTATTTTCATCGTCCTACATACACATATAGAAAAGATATATAAATGTATAATAATAACTTCGATATCATCGAAGGATTTCGAAGGATCAGATGGGTGAGTTGCTTTAACGAAATATGTGTAAGCACACATTTAATGTGAATTGAACACCAGGCTGAGTACTCAGAATAAAATAATAGTAATAAAAGAAGTACTGTGTTAAAAAATCGTAATATTTGATAATAATATAATAAGATAATTTTATAACTTATTTTGATCATCATTAATCTATGCACACTCACGTTTGAATCAAATAAAATACATTTTGATATATATTGATATGCATTGCAAGCTCTAGATTTGCAACACTGCTTATCAAGATTAGCCACATACATTTTCTGCTCACAGTAAAAAATTAAAAAAAAAAAAAGAAATTATAAAATAATAGTAATATAAAATAACCACAGCACCATTAGGCGGCAGAGTTTTACAACCACAGCATCGTTCAGCAGTTGCTGCTGGACGTCTGCTTCCGCAGGCACAACCCATGCTGCAACGAAATCTATGAGCGCCAAAGCCATCAATCCGGCCCTGCAGCCCACTAAGGTAGTTACGTCTCAGCTGAGAGCTTTTTCCTGGCAGCTATGTCTTGCGTCCAAAATCTTGTTCTGCGCGCACTGAAGAATGAATGTAATACGACAGCCTTTCAGGAACTGCTGGTTAGTTGGCAAAAGGTTATCTAAGGACACAACGGGGACTACATTGTTAAACGAAGCTATAAAAAAGGGAAGGTATCAACAATAAACTCCAACACCAGTTATATTTTTGCCAAATCCCCTGCTCCTAGTACCGCCGTGATAACACGCAACAGGTATGCTCCTCCTGCGCCTGAGGAGATTGCCTCTATTATCGATGATAGATGACCAACAATAAGCTGCAATGAAGCCCAGACCCATATAAGTTCCTAGGGTCAGCGATACCCAGACGCCTACGAGTTCAAAGTCTCTCCATCTGGCTACCTAAGCATCCACGCCAAAGATGGTGACACTCACAGAACCATTATCCGCCAGCTCACTGAGGTCTAAGTCCAATTTACCTACATCTGTCTCAATGTAGACAGACCGTACCGCATAGTGGTTGAAAACCTCGCCGCTACTACCCTCAGGTGCCAAATTGAAGGTGCCTTTACGTCATACCACCGTTGTTATGAACTTGTACAACCCGAGGGCCAGGTAGTCCACAAGTGACACCAGTGCCGACTGCACCATCGACAATATGCAACTTCTCGTACGCACATCTCAAACAGGCTTTAAATACCAATAGGTAACAGCCGAGTTATATTGTTTGCAAAACCAAATTTTACTTAAGGTAAGACTTTTTTAAAATTTGGTATTTATTTAGTGTTTGTCTTTTTCAGAGGTTAGCTTGCATTATTGATCATTACTCGAGAATGTCACCAACTTTATGATAACTAGAAGCTAATTAATATATCTACTAATCAGTCATATACACTTTTCCATTTTGCAAATATATATTAATGAATTAAGATAGTGAATTACGATTTCTTGTGGGGTTTTTCACCCATTTATTTACATAATTGCATTTATTAGCCGTCTTTTAAGATATTAATCATTGAAATCGATTCAGACAACAATTCAATGCGGGCAACATTTACAACATTTTAAAGCTGGACACGTTTTTGTCGATATAGATGATTTCGAAATCTTCTACGAAATTCGGCCTTTAAAGTCTCATGAATGCCGTATTAATTTGTCGGCTTAAACTGGTTGTTCGTCATATGGGACCCTTTATATATCAGAGAAAGTAGGTTTGGTAAAAAATGTTTTGTTACCTGGAGTAATAGGGCAGCGCTGGAAATCAATAGGGCCGTCAACAGCACCTAGTTGGGCTCCCGATCACACAAAAAATTATTGGCTCAAGCAGACCAAATGCGGCAAGTGCGGGCATTCTCACTGGACTAACTCGAAACATTCCCAGGCAACAACTAAATAGCAGACAGTCAACCATCAACGTTTCCCCTCCGTCATGACAGCGCCAACTGCATTCTGCACGACGCACCAACCAGCGGTTCCTATCTTCCCTCTGACGAATCGCCAAATAAATCCAGCAGTCAATTGCAGTACAAAATGCCACAGTTGTAACCATTTTGGTCAGCATTAAGGAGGAGAAGGATGAGCAAGGTCGACAGCTGTGTGTTCCCAATAACCGCAAATAATAGCTACCCAGATGCGCCTCGAATCGTGGAACGATCGCAACATCATCCAAAATGATAACGAGTTTTAAATGTTTCGGAGAAAATAGCATCATGCTTGTCTCAAACTTTTGTACACGCAGGCCTGTACTTCGCTATAAAAGTCAAATAGGGCTTGGTGTGCTACCATCTGCATTCAATAATTTCCAACGACACATAGGCAATGGCTACCATTATGGTGGAGGCTCCCTAAGGCGAAATCCCCGTAGCTGGACCGTATCCACCGCCAAGCCTTTCCTGGCGCCTATATGGGTTTGATTCCCTGTTTGACCAACTCGGTCGTCAATTCATTGTTGAAAACGACTTTAACGCAAAACACAGGCTCTGGGGCAACTTCAGAGCAGTCAGTAGAGCCGCTACGCTACATGCAGTACTTTTCAGTTGCTAGGCCCAAGTCCTGTCCACAGGCAGAGGCACCAATTTTCCGTACAACAGGCAGAATATTCTATCTTGGATTGTTTGGATTTTTTGATCCATAAGCGCATTCCCAACAGTATAGTATCAATTCGAGAAGACTATGAGCCCTCATCCGGCCACGTGCCACTCCTTGCAACGGTCTATGCATCTGCAAAAGCGCAGTCTTCATTCATTCGGTACACAGAAGTTATTATTTATTTTGGAAAAATATAGAAGTTTTGTATTTGAATTTTTGTGCCCAACATTTTGAAACTCGATCTTGAGAGGAAGTCACCCAAACACTGTTTGCCAAATTTGGTGACTCTGCCTTTAAAATTGTGGGAGATATAGATTTTCGCACTTTGCAGGGACGGGAGTGGATGGGGGTGGGGTGGTTTATTGCTGTCAATTTGTGCATTAACGGTGTCTATCTTTTTATTACTTTTTATTACTTACTATTCTTCCCTCTTCAGATAATTCTGTCTATTCTTTGCTTTTCTTTGCTACACATTCTGTCTCTGCTATGCATTTCGATCGTCTCGGTTTTACATGTGTAGGTATTTGATACATGTGTCCCGGTTTGTGATTCAATCAAATCAAAAAAACGATTTGTGGTTCGCACGAGAATTAATCAACTTAAAACAAAGAAAGTCAAGGATGTAATCCTTCCTTTCCAGCGAATGATCTGCTGCTGCCTTGTTTGTTGTTTTTTTTTCGGTCCTCATTACGCTCTCTAATAAGACAATAAGAAAATTTTGGTATGACGACTGCAAGCGTGTCAATAACATGATTACGAATAAAAAGAAATACGCTCCTGCACGTTGTCACTTTCCTACATACGTTTAAGTAGCAACTTGATTAACAATGTCATCTTGAGAACTGGACTTGATAGGCGATGCATCTTTTTGAGATCATCCTATATCTACTTCGTACAAGTAGTTTTTTTTTTTGTTCCACTTACCTTTGATGTGCTCTTTCTTAAAATTAATACTGCTCTTGGCATTTCATTTTGGCTTTTGAATGATTGGCTTGTCTTATATTCTAGCTTCATGGCTTATCTAGTGTCTAATAAAAAAACGAGACGAGTTATCGATGATTTGAAACAAACTTGATGTGCGTATGGTATACACGAACTTATAGCTTTAAAACTGAAGGAGATATATAGATAAAATCGAATTGCCACGATCGATTCCAAGTTGGACAGACGGACAAACGGATTGATAATAATCAATAGCACATTGTCATTCGTTCCGAGAACATATTTAATGAAATTTGGTTAGTCTTGCCCTTATAGATTCTAATATATGCTCAAGAAATTGGAACAAAAAACATATAATTATCGATTATAAGAAAACGAAACTAGTTATCGGCAAGTTGAAATAAATATGATCAGACGGAAAGACAGACAGACTGTCAAAGGGACAGAGTTAGTTTGACTCGACTAGTGATGATGACCAATATATATACTTAATGGAGTTGGAAATGCCTCCATCTGTCACATCAAACCATATAACACATAACACAACCATTATACCTGTTTTACACATTTTCAGTAATATTTTAAAATACAAAGGCCACAAATCTTGTGAATACTCACCAAATTGGGGGGAGCTTTGAGGAGAGAATACCATAACTGTATTTCCAATAGTAGTTGTAAAATCCAAAAATCCGTAAACTGTTTGCGTGAGCTGCTGAATTTCAGTACAGGCCGCTGTATAAATATATATGTAGGACATTTTTCAAGATGTAAATAATGACATTTCTTATATCATTTTGCAGTTTGCAAATATAAAATATTAACATTCCGATAATAATTTAAAACGCAATGGCAACAAAATCAACTGCTGTGAAGCAACGTTAATATCAGTTAGATTTAACAATATAGGTTCATTTGCTCTTACTCGACTATAAGAAATAAACTATTTTCAGCTACATTCGCCTTTCTTAGCATTCATACATACCCAAAATCATGTAAAATATTAATCATATTTTCCTGCGTTAGCCCCACCGCAGCAAATTTATTCTTGAATAACTTCTAAGGTTATTGTCCAATCTTTTTAAATGTTTCAGATAAGGCTTACAGGTTGCATCCATATGTATGTATGTATGAATCAAAGCGCAAAATCCCAAATTTGGGGTGAGTGGGGGGAGTGTTAATACCGATGTTGAAGAAATAAGGAAAGATATCGAATAAAAACTTTTTCTACTTATGGAAATGGAGAATGCATATTGTATAGTCTCATAGTTTTTGAGATCACTGCAATCACTCAAACGGACTGATGCATTATAGCTCCTAGATTATATATCATTATATTATTAAGAGCTACAACCTCGCGCAGTCAAGCCAATATTCCAAAGATCAATTATACTACACTTTTATCCCCTCGAGATCCCACCTTAACAGTTGTTGTGCCTCTTAAGCACGTCATTGCGACTAGCCTTATCTCGAACACTGCTTGCAAATCAGTGTCAGATAATATTGCTGGAAAAAATCGGCTACGGTAACAATTTGAAACTTATCTTTCTTTATTCAGCGTAAAATATAGTCCATTAAAGTTAATTTACCAGAATATTCGTTTCCAATCATTTGTGATCATACTTTATTATTCATGAATTTTAACGTAACAAGTAAGAGTCGGAAGTGCCCGATTGGGGGATACCTCTGAACGCTGTATTTACATACATTTCAATTCTTTTACATTCATACCTTCATACACAAAATCACACACACACGCACGCCTCAACCTGTGCCCTTTACTCAGCAACTGCGCTTGGCCCCCACTATGGAAAAGAAATTCTTGACGAACTTCTAAGTTAAGAGTATGATCTTTATTAGATTTTCAGGTCTTCACATGAGCATCCAAAAGTATATACAAATCAAAGCACAGGCTGTAGTACTCGAATTGCGTTTTTTTTGGAAGTTTGGGGCGATTGGGAAAAGGTATCCAACATCCGAAATATTCTTAAACAGCATATGCTTTAGGAGAACAAATTGATCCAAATTTGATGGGTCTAGCCTTAGTTTATGAGATATACTCAATAAACCGAATCAGGAAACCTATGTATATCGATAATAATAAAACGGGCGCGGGCTATTGGTAATTCAAAATAAACGTTTTTTGCGAATGGTAATCACAAACTTAAACTAACAAACTTAAACTCTCTAACTCCATTTTAGCGCTTGTTGTCAATTGGCTGTGCATATGTTTTCCTTAATAGCTTCTGTGTTTCTTAACCGATATTTTTGCAATCGATTTTTAAATGCCATTTATATTAAAAAATTAACTTCAACCAAGCTTGGGTTCTCTATCTTTCATAATCTATGAAATAAGCTTAAAAAATTAGAGGAATTAGTGAATGTTTTTAATGATTTTAGGGAAACGGCGTGACAAAAGTTAGAAAAGTTCAAGTCCCTATCTCTTATAGTTTCCGAGATTGAAGTGTTCATACAGACGGACGGGCAGACAGACGGACACGGCTACATCGAGCCGGCGATGTTGCGCCTTTTGCAAGACTTAAATTTTAATAAACTTAACGTAAATTACAATTATGCATTCTTCCCCTTTGTTGTTACCAGCATACGTCATCAAAACTTTCGTCCATCAGCTGTCAGTATCAGCGTCATCAGCTTGGTAGCTTAACTTGAACTGTAGACAATGGACACTATTTTGTAACTGGCCGCTTGACAATACAACTACTTGCTTTTAGAGTAACACCTTTAATTAAGCCATCTGTTCCCACATTTCTCTATGAATATGATTGGATTTATCCATCCTCTGCAACCTCAAATAACCTCGCTGTTGTAGAAAAGCACAAATGCTTCGTATGTGAGTTTATTGGAAGCACAATATTTAAATGAAATGGAAATTAACTCAAATATAAACCCAATATGCGAAATGTATCCTCGTCTTTGAAGTGTAGCAATCATTTTGATTTGCGAAACTTAACTGGTTTTTACACTCGTTCACGAAGTGAAACTAGTATATTGGTTTTGTGCAATGTCCGTTATGCTGTCCGTCCGTCTGTCCGTCTGACCGTCTGTTTGTATGAACGCAATATTTTTCACCGCTTTTGAAGATAGAGACTTGAAACTTGGCATATATACTTGAATTTATCTGTTAAGATTTAAGTGTTAAGATTTTTGTACCACGCCCAGTGGGAGGCTGGCAAATCGATAACATGTCGATACACCTCAAATCGCAAATCAATTAAAATTGAATATTTCCCACAATATTAAAGTTAGAGTGAACAAATTGGTATGTAGACAGCTGGTGATCTCCCCCAAAAAATGCGGCCCTGACTTCCCGGCCACGCCCACTAGAAAGCTCCCCAGCGCCCCGCCTTAAAAAATCGGAAATGGCTATATGTTCCACAGTTTTAGAGCTAAAGTCACTTAATTTGGAAGGTAGATTCGTGGTCGGCTCCTTTCAATTAGGGTAAAAATGTCCCGTCCACGCCCACAATCGCCTCTCCCGCCCCCGCAAAGTGCGAAAGCCTATATCTCTCACATTTTTAGATCTAGAGTCACCAAATTTTAAACGTAGATGGCTGGTCACCCCCTTTACAGATTCGTAAAAAAACGTCCCGTCCACGCAAACTCCCATTCCCGTAAATCGCGAAAGGCTATATCTCCCACAATTTTGGAGCTAGAGTCACCAAATTTTAAACGTAGATGGCTGGTCACCGCTTTTAAAGCTCGGTAATATTCCGGCCATGCCCACCCCCGCCCCCGCAAAATGCGAAAAGCTATATCTCCCACAATTTTCGAGCTAGAGTCATAAAATTTGGCAGATAGTGTTAGGGTGACCTTCTTTTAAGATCGAGCCGAAAAATGTTGGCCACACTCACCCCCGCCCCTACGAAATATAAAAATTCTATATTTTTCCAAAATAACAATAATATTCGGTTACGACCGAATGCAACGTTCTTACTTGTTTTTCTAACAATTTTGGGCAATTATCAGTGTATGTATACGTAGCATTATAACTTGACTCTGTTCAACCGCTGTTAACTTGATCATAACTCGTATAGCTAATGGAGCGTAGCTAGTTCGAAATATAATGGTCATCACATCTCTACTTTATTATCTATCTACTTCAGACAAACTGTTAAGATTTCTGTGCCACGCCCACTGACAGGCTGGCAAATTGATAACATGTCGATACACCTCCAATCGCAAATCAAAAAAAGGTGAATATTTCCCACAATGAAAAAGTTACAATCACCAATTTGAGTATGTAGATTTCTCCCAAAATATGCAACCTTGATATATCAGCCACGTCAACTAGAACGCCCGCCAGCACCGCGCCTTAAAAAATCGGATACGGTTATGTCGCCCACAGTTTTTGGGCTAGAGGCTGCATATTTAGAATATATATTACTGGAAAGCTCCCCCATCACCACAGAAAACGTTTTTCGGCCACGCCCCCTCCCACCTACGTTAATATCGATGTACCTAAAAGCTCACATCGGTAACATGTGTATAATTCTGACAATTCTTATGCTAGAGACACCAAACTTGGTATGTAGATTACTGCTGACCTCCCCAAAAGATTGCGACCTGATATCCTGGCCACTCCCACTATAATACCCTTAAGCCACCCCGCCCTCAGGAGTTGCGAAAGCCTATACCTCCCACAGTTTAAGAGCTAGAGTCACCACATTTTAAAGGTAGATTGGTGGTGACCCTGCGAAAGTTTGCTGAAGGGCACACGTTTTCAACCAAACTACTTTCTGAAAGAATTTGGTTCAGATCGCCAATTTGCAATAACGGTATATATACTGTCTGCCATATCATTTCAATATCTTACGCAGAAAGACACGATACTTCAACAAGTTTTATACTCTGAAAAAAAAATTCGGTCCGATTTTGTTACCAGCACCTTCTATCGACGTTACAACATCGTTCGCTGTATCAGAAAACCTAATAACCTCCATCGAGTTTGTGTATCAAAACGTTAGAGGTCTTAAATCTAAACTAATAAATCTCTATGTAGATAGCTTTTATTGATAAGCCAATTAAATTTCACGGTTCCTACCAGATTAGCACGTATTATTATGCATGATTTTAGTAAGCATTACACACTGATCAGTTCGCAGTCTTCTTTCCTTAGAATTGAATCCTCTCTCTTAAACTTTTTAACATATAGATCATAGATATTTTGTATCGTTTTCCTTTTTTTCTATTCGTGTTTCTCGAGTCGTACGTTATACGACTACGCCCCTCGGTCGGTTGGGCGGGAGGTGAGATGCTGCGCATAGCATCAGGATTCGCGCGAAAAAAAATCCATTGAAAATGGGTAAAAAGGGTATAATGGTTCTGTGCAAATGTATGTAACAGGCAAAATGAGGCACCTCCGACTCCATAAAATATATATATACTTTATCATCATCATCGTCGATTTAGCTATAACCGTCTGTTTTTCCGTCCGTCTGTATAAGCGAGTCTATCTTGGAGGTAGACTCTTCAACTTTCCGAATATACCCTCGCCCCGAAATTAGACGAGCCAATTGGTAGCAAGTGCAATACATTTTTGTATGCATGTGCACACAGAAAATTTCTAAAAAATGTTGCCTGTACGTTTCCCATTAGAAAAAACATATCTCATATATAGTATATATTCAACGTATACAAAAAATATTGAAATTCTCCCTGAGTAATCCGTGCTTATTTTGCGACGACTAATCGTTCTGATGAATAATATGAAAGTATCGTAGCAGCTAATATATCAACAAACTGAAGCGGCAATTTTAGAAATTATTCCATCTCACAATTTTTATACTTGTTCACGAAGTGAAACTAATATATTGGTTTTGTGCAATGTCCGTCATGCTGTCCGTTCGTCTGTCCGTCTGACCGTCTGTCCGTCTGACCGTATGAACGCAAAATTTTTCTGCGCTATTGAAGATAGAGACTTGAAACTTGACTTGACTTGTGGTTATCTGCTTCAGACAAAGTGTCCAGATTTTTGTGCCACGCCCACTGGGAGGCTGGCAAATCGATAAAATTTCGCTAGATCTCAAATCGCAAATCAATTAAAGTTGAATATTTCCTATAATATTAAATTAGAGTGACTAAATTTGGTATGTAGATAGCTGGTGATCTCCTCCAAAAATCCTTGATTTCCCGGCCACGCCCACTAGAACGCCTCCCAGCGCCCCCTGCCCTAAAAAATCGGAAATGGCTATATCTTCCAAAGCTTTGGAGCTAGAGTCACCAAATTTTAAAGACAGATTCGTGGTCAGCTCCTTTAAATAAGGGTACAAATTTTCCCGCCCGCTCCCCCCCCACTCCCCCGCTCTCTTCCGCCCACGCAAAGTACGAAAACCTATATCTCCTACATTTTTAAATCTAGAGTTACCAAATTTTAAATGTCGCTGGTCACCACCTTTAACGATTCGCAAAAAATTTCTCGGCCACCCCCTTTTGGAGCTAGAGTTACCAAATTTTAAACGAAGATGGCTGGTCACCGCCTTTTAAAGCTCGGTAAGAAAATTTCCCGGCCATGTCCACTCCCGTCCACACCCTCCTACTCCCGCCCCCGCAAATCGCGAAATGCTATATCTCCCACAATTTTGGAGCTAGAGTCATAGAATTTGGTGACCTTCTCTGAAGATCGAGCCGAAAAATGTTGGTCACACTCACCCCCGCCCCTACGAAATATAAAAATTCAATATTTTCCAAAATAACAATAATAACTTCCGTGTACGGTGAACGAATATTACGCAACCGACTGCAACGGTCTTACTTGTTTTGTTTTGTTTTTTTTTTAATTTTTGCTTCGGTTTAATCCCGTTGCTTATTTTGGTCATTGCGCCCGCGCTGTTTAATGTTTGTATTGTTGTTGTTTGTAAGTACAAATCAGCATCAATTTCAAATTAACCCTAGTCTGCCCATATTTCTTTCCAATCTTTTTGATTTTTTTGAGCAGATTATTTTTGTTTTCTCTATTTACCTTAAAAATATGTTTGCAAGGATGGGATTTGTTTGCTGCTGGCTGTGTGACAATATGTCGCACGAAAAATGCGCTGGCCTCAACGGCGGTATTACAGACCTGATTGAGTCAAAATCAGGTTTAAAGTGGACTTGCGAATCTTGCAGGGATGTTGAAAGAGACATGATGGGTTTCATGCGGCAGACTAAGAGGAGCTTTGGTGATATCTTCGGCCAGTTTAAAAAAACTGTCCGACGGTTTCGCCGCTCTGGATAATGAGCTCTGGATAAAGCTTTTGAACGAATCTCCAAGGTTCCAATTTTTGGCGGTCTTATTGGCCCAAATGAACTTTCTGCCCCTCTAAAATTGCCCACTTCATCCACTACAAAGAAAGAAATGACGAAACCAACATAGTTCCCATGGATGTTGCTCCTTTTGATCCCGAACTTTTTTCTGATTCTGTAGTTATTAGCACTGTTGACACTGATTAATTTTATAGTGCTAACAAACCGACCGAATCAAATGGTCAAGTATTCAAGGTTATTGCTTCATTCCACAAAAAAACAAATTTTTGTTTCTAGGCTTGCCCCTGACACTAAATCTGATTATGTCAAGGTCTTTGTTCAGGCCAAACTGAAAGCCAATATTACGGTGGAAAAATTAAAATGATCATACATTCGGGAAATTTCTTAATTTAAAATAAGCCGGTTGAATATTTGAGCAAAGTTTGCTGTAAAGAATTCTGGCCAAACCACTTAATTATTAAAAAATACACTGCGAAAAAGAAAAATCGGTCTCCTATTTCACTTCCTTCCGCATTCTGGTGTAAATCTAAACCCACTTCTAGCAGTCTCTGTTAGCACAAAAAAGTAACATCCTCCCTCTTACTTGGCTATCAGAATGTAAGAGGTCTTTGTAGTAAACTTAGTGCTCTTTATCTTAATAGCGTATCCTTTCCTTTTCATAGATTCTGAAATTCTATCTAACAAGTTTACCTGCCCCGGTGCTAAACCCTGGTAGTAAACCCCCAGACCACGTTCGCCAATTTCGGAAAACCGACTTTGCCAAGCTAACTCAGCTCTTATCCCAGACTGACCATCTTTTTGATATATGTGTCCCGGTTTGTGAATTAATTAGGTCTAACAAACCTGTTTGGTTTACACGGGATTTATCTAAATTAGAAAATAAAAAGTCAAGGATATACGGGAAGTTCAAGAAATCTGGCTATTTCTTGGATTACACTCGATATCTGATTGCTCCATCTAATTTCATTGTCCTAAATAACCAATGCTATAAGGATTACCTTAAAAGTTGTAGGATACAGTTCCAGCGGGATCCTAAGCGGTTCTATAACTTCGTTCATGCGAAAGGTAAATCATCCACACTGCCATACACTGTTTTTTGAAAAAACGACTGCTGATTCTGATCAGGCTATTGCCGATTTATTTGCAACATTTTTTTAAACAACCTTTAGTTCTCAAAATTATTTATCTCACTTGCAGTATCCTTATCATGTAAATGTTCCTAACTGCATTTTTGGACCTTTGATCACAGAAAGTTTACTACTAAATAATCTAAAGGTTATCAAGCCCGTATTTTGACCGGGACCTGCGTGCTTAGGTACTGTGCTGAGGGTCTCTTAAAGCATTTGTAGAAACTATTTAATTTGTCCATGGAGTTAAGTTCTCTTCCTAATATTTGGAAAGAATCATTTATAACTCCTCTCCTTAAAAAAGGAAACAAGTCTAATGTTCTGAACTGTGGAGGTATTTCTAAGTTGTCTGCTATTCCTAAGATTTTGGAGAAGTTGATAACTTTCAATTACAACATCTTTGTAGATCTATAATTTCACCCTGCCGGCACGGGTTTATAAAATATAGGTCTACTACCCCTAACTTATTGGAATTCACTTCTTTTGTTATTAAAGGATTCCAAAATAAAATGCAAACAGATGACATTTACACTGATTTCAGTTAGGCGTTTGACTCTGTTAATCATTCGCTTTTACTGCATAAGCTTCATCTTCTGGGATTTCCAAATAACTTAATTCTTTGGATATCTAACTATTTATTTTTAAGAACCCAAAAAGCTTACTTCAAAGTTCTTGTCGCTAAGCCTGTTAAAGTTATTTTCGGAGTACCACAAGGAAGTCATCTTGGTTCGTTGTTATTCACTTTATTTTTAAATGATCTCCGTCTGTGATAAACCACTCTCGGGTGCTCATGTATGCCGATGACGTAAAACTTTGCCTGTCGTCCACTAATTCTCTAGCTGGCCAAAGTTTGCAATCCGACCTTGACAGTTACCAACCCTGGTGTCAAGTAAATTTATTAAATCTTAATTACAGTAAGTGTAAATTAATGTCCTTCTATAGACGAATGTCATTTTTATACTCGTTTACGAAGTGAAACTAGTATATTGGTTTTGTGCAATGTCCGTCATGCTGTCCGTCTGTCTGTCCGTATGAACGCGAATATTTTTCGACGCTATTGAAGATAGAGACTGGAAACTTGGAATATATACTTGTAGTTATCTGCTTCAGACAAAGTGTAAACATTTTTGTGCCGCGCCCACTAGGAGGCTGGCAAATCGATAACATGTCGATACACCTCAAATTTAAAATCAATTAATGTTGAATATTTCCCACAATATTAAAGTTAGAGTCACCAAATTAGGTATGTAGATAGCTGGGGATCTCCTCCAAAAAATGCGGCAATGATTTTCCGGCCTCGCCCACTAGAACGCCCCCCAACGCCCCCGCCCTAAAAAATCGGAAATGGCTATATCTCCCACAGTTTTAGAGCTAGAGTCACCAAATTTTGAATATATATTACTGGTAAGGTCCCCCAAACATCCGCCTCCGTAATCGCTAAAATCGATATATTTGCAAGCAAAACGGTAACATGTGTATAATTTACAGAAATTTAAAGCTAGAGATGTAGATTCCTGGTGACATCCTGAAAAGAGTGAGACCTTGATATCCCGGCCACGCCCACTGCAACGCCCCCCAGCGCCCCCACCTTAAATAATCAGAACTGGCTATATCTTCCAAAGTTGTATAGCTAGAGTCAACAAATTTGAAAGGTAGATTCGTGGTCAGCTCCTTTAAATTGGGGTACAAAAATTATCCGTCCCGGCCACGCCGACTCCCGTCCACTCCCTCCTACTCCCGCCCCGCAAATCGCGAAAAGCTATATCTCCCTCAATTTTGGAGCTAGAGTCATAAAATTTGGCAGACAGTGTTTGGGTGACCTCTCTTAAGATCGACCGAAAAATGTTGGTCACACTCACTCCCGCTCCTACGAAATATAAAAGTTCTATATTTTTCCAAAATAACAATAATTTCTTCCGTGTACTGTGAATGAGTACTACGCAGTCGGTTACGTCCGACTGCAACATTCTTACTTGTTTAATAATTATTTCCTTAACCTCTTGAGCATATTGAGTCCGTTAATGATTTGGGTATTCTTCTTGATCCTTAAGTTTAAGTTTGACAAGCATATTTGATCTGCTGGTAATCAAGCTTTTGGAGTCCTGGGATTCATAAAGCGGTGGTCAAAAGAATTTAACGATACCTACGTTACTAAAACGCTATATACTTCACTTGTTCATCCAATTCTTAAATATGGGTCTTGTATATGGTGTCCCCAATACAAGGTTTATCAGGATAGAATTGAATCTGTACAAAAATAATTTCTGATTTTTGCCCTCCGGGTTTTTAACTGGAATTCAAATTCTCACATGCCTTCTTACTATAGTAGACTTTTTCTAATAAATCTTCCCTCTTGTAATCTTCTTACACAAACTAATTAATGGGGAAATTGAGTCTTCCGAATTAATCAGTCTGTCCATCTGTCAATCTGTCCATCTGTTCGCGATGTTTGTCACCGCACGGTTTGCGGCGCGCCCCTCGGTCGGCTGTGCGGCAGGTGGGTGGCATTTTGCCTGGGTCCACGCGTTAACAAGGTATCGTTGGGCCACTTGAATGTACTTGTCTTTAGTACATCTACGTCCAATAGAAAAAAAAAAAGAAAAATATATATGTTTTTTGTTTATAACATTCAAAACACATCTGAGGTGCGGCATACTTTTAGAAGTATAAAAAAAGCAGTGAATAAAAGCACTAATACATGGTGGAGCACGCCGGAGCTAGCTGTTCGCCTGCTCCTGCTCTCGGCCTTGCCAGCAAAAATTGCCGAGACTGCAGTTGCGGTCTACTGTCGAACATAAGCAGGAAATGGAGAATATGTCGTGATTTAAGTGGATGAAAGTCCCACACACCAGCCGGGAGTTGGCTTGGCCGGGAAATTACCGATCTTTAAAAGGTTGTCTAGCCATCTATTTTTTAAATTTGGCGTGGCTGGGAAACTCTTTTACGGATCCTTAAAGGGCATGACCAGCCATCTACTTAAAAACGTTGTGACTCTAGGTATAAAACTGTGGGAGATATAGCCATTTCCGATTTTTTAAGTCAGGGGCGCTGAGGGCTTCCTATTGGGCGTGGCGTGGATATCAAAGTCGCAATCTTTTGGAAGAAGTCAGGAGCAATCAAATTTGGTGACTATAACTTTAATATTGAAAGGTGTGGCACAGAAGTCTAATCACTTTGTCTGAAGCAAATCCAAAATTGCAAGTCTTTATCTTCAATAGCGCCGAAAAATGTTGCGTTTATCTGGAGAGACTGACTAGACAGCATGACGAACATTGAACAAAACCAATATACTCTTTTCATATATACAGTGGTGGCCATATAATTAGGGACAGTTGTTTTATTTATTAAAACTTCATGTATTAAAAAAAAAAAAGATTATATTTTTCTTTTAAGTGAGAACAATTATGTTTATTAACCTTTAAGTCATGTATTTATTGTAAGAGTAAGAAAAATAATGCTGTCAAAGTCATTTTAATATTAAAAACCATAAAATATATGAATTTTAACTTGGACAACTAATTAAGGACACTTTACGTTTTGGCTTAATACATTAAAAACTTTCAGTTACGAAAATAATAATCTATTTAAATATATTGTTCAAGATTGGTCAATCAATTCAATATTTAGTCGGATAACCCTTTGATTTAAGTACAGCATTTAATCTTCTAGGAAGGCTAGTGACTAAATCTGGACATCGCCTAATTGTAATATTTATTTATTTCTTTGACATTTTGAATTAACCATTGAGTTACCATGAAAATGCAGCCCACACCATTATATTTCCACCACCATGCTTAATGGTCTTTATGGTATAGCGAGGGTCAAGCTCCTTGTTTGGCGGTCGTCGAACATAAGTTTTTCCATCTGATCCAAACAAATTGAATTTAGATTCGTCGCTCCAGAGTACTTGCTTCCAAAATTCTAAGGGTTTTTCACCATGTTCCTTAACGAATTGAATCCGGCTCTTTAAATTTTTTTTTGTGGTTTCGTCTCCACGGAGTCCATTTTAAAGTAGACGCCGTCTTATGGTTCGAGTTGTCACTTCATGCCGTGTTATGCCGTGAATTAGCTTCGAGCTTAAAAAAGTATCTGCTTTGCTGGTGCGGCAGATTAACCTTATTTTCTCAGGTCGCGGCTTTCTTTTTTTTGTTTTCAGCACTTCCTTTGCACCCGTAATGCATCAAGGCACTGTGAACCATCGATTTCGAGCAAATAAGTTCAGATGCAATAATTCGAATCGACTGTTTTTCTATCACGTGCTTAGAAATTATTTTTTTCGCAGTTCTGCAGTACAACTCTTTCCACGGCCCATAGTTTTATTTTTTTTTATATCTATTTAATTATTTGGCTAAGACATACTTGTTCTAAGCAACAAGCTCGGGTTTTCGAAACTAAAAAATAAAATAAATGTCCTTAATTATGTGACCAAGCGAAAGCAACCGAAAATACAAGTGCCACTACAAAATTGTGCATAACAAAAGAGGTGTGAATGTGTGGTACATCCAAAATTGGATGTACCGTTACTCGATAAAGAGTGTACTCGATAAAGAACTAGTGAAAATTTCACATTTTAAATGAAGTTGTTCTTTTTTTAAGCTGTCCCTAATTATAAGGCCACCACTGTATATACATACACACATCAAATCATACAAACTAAATTCGTAAGTAACTTGTAAACTAAGAGCGTGATTTTAATAACATTTTCAGGGCCTAACAAAAGCATACATCAGTTTATAAGCAGGCTTATACATATATTCGTATGCTTACATCCTGCTGCTAAGAGGACCTTGCGCAAGAAGAGCAGTCAGTTGTAAGTCGTCGCACAGTGGCGTGACTGCCCGAAAACGTTTCAAAATACGACGTTTGATAGAGAATTTTCGACAGATAACATAAACATTCGCACAACTGAACAGCCCAACGCCTATACATACTTCGTTACGTATTTTGTAATTGTTTTTCGCAGTACACAAAAACCTCAATACGTCTGCTAAGTAAAAATATTCGTACATTTCTATTAAATTTGTTTAATAAGTTTTCTGCATGTTTTCTCTTAGTGTACTAATGAAACATTATTAAATTTTACATTTTTTAGAACTTACCATAATTAATTAAAAAAATTACAATCAAATTAAGTGACATATTGACACGTTAATTTGTCAAACGGGTTCCAAATTCATAAACGTGTTAAATCTGAAAAATATCAAAGTATTATTAATAGTGTACCAATTAATAACGCTCAATTTGAATCTGGAAAAACTTTAGTTTTCAATTATACTTATATTTATACGTCAGGAGTGAAGCCGTCTACAAAATATTTGTGCACACAACTTAAAAGAGAAGAATTCGTGCAAAATTATTACTAATAATTCAAAGTAGTTAAATTAAAACAATAATTTTTGGAAACAAATTTAGATTTTTATAATGTGTGCCGTCGTCTACCTGATTGATTGCTAAATGTATAAAACTGTTAGACTTTGACAAAATAATTTTGGCCTAAGAGGTCATAAGACCGTAGCCCCAAAACTGAGATATCAATTCTACGATTTACCAGTGCCCCCAGAGGGCGTAGCCAAAAAAAGGATTACTTATAAAATAGAGTATAAAAAAACTAAGAGTGCGCTAGTTGGGAGCGCCCGACAAGATATACCCTGAACCCAAGTGCGAGCTGTCGGTACATACATTTTAATCCCTTCGCAGTCATACATACATAAACAAAATCACACAAAATCACATTGGGACGACGAGTTGAGACGATTTATCTGTCCGCGTGTTTGTCCGAACACCTGTTGCGCCCATCGGCTAACCAAGAGGAGAGAAACGTCAGAAGAGACTTGTATCCAGAGACAACCAGCATAATATGGTCTGTTACCGATTACAATAGTAAATTGAGGGAATTAATGCGGGGAATTCGATTACTGCAGATTATCCAACTCAGCTGTAGACCATCATACAGAGTGTAGTCTGCAGGTCCTTAGCTGCACAAGCGGCGCTTTATAAGCAAGCAAATAATAATCTGAGACAAGAGTTTAAGCAACAGATAACCGACATAACAGGTAAACTTAGGAACACTCACATAACGCTACCAGAGACTGAGGTTTACGAAGACTTTCAGATAATAGAGGGTATTAGATGCGACGGACCCTTAGACGCGATCAAATGACTGTCAGAATTATGGCGCCAGGCAATCACTGCCGCCTATACAATAAGTCTTTTAACGCCAGCTCTCGCCATTACCAAGCAAGATCAGATGCCTGGCAGGCGCGGTACTCGCTTCCTTCAATGCAGCCTTCAATTTCGATGCTTTTTAAGCAGATTAGACTTTACGGACAGCGATAAGATGTCAATTCACGTCATCGAGCAAGAACTCGTTACGGTGAGACAAGAGAATCTAACGCTCCTTTAATATTATAACGAAGTTGAGAAAAACTTTACCCTGTTGACAAACAAAGTCAACATGTCTCACGACACTGTCTTAGCAAAGGCATGTGTGTTTAGAGGTGATGGTCTTCGATTATTCGCCACAGGACTTAAAAAAGCCGTACTGATGTGCTCTTTTCCGCACATCCACCTGATTTGCCCTCGGCACTGGCCTTAGCACACGAAGTAGAATCAAATCACGCAAGGTATACCTTCGCAGCCAATTACACCCGAAACTTAAAAGAGATGTCTCAATAGCCAAAATATAGACAACAGGGAAGGCAAAGTTAACCACAGGACCCAAAGGGCGGAGCCCAAACTAATCAAACGATGAGCTCGTTTTTTTTCAAGAGAAGGGAGACGTAGAGCAGCCGAACAGGCAGTCCAAAAGCGCAAAGCCTATGCACATAGACACCTCCTCATTAAAATACCGACAAGCGCCAGCATTTAATAGGTCCCTAAAATCGGGGGAACCTCCGAAAGGGCCTAGTGATTCGGAAAGACTATCAGGACGTCGCGACAAAGGGTAAATCATGTAGATCATCTTGAATCGCAAAACCCCGAAACCTCTGAGGCGTACGAACAAGGTGCCACAGAAGAACACTCAGAGAATACGAAAAATATGGTATTTATTTCTTAGAGGCCAGTCCCTGCAACCGTTTTGTACAAAAAGAAGTAGATCGGGTAATGGTGAGGATTCCAATCGACAGGTGGGCGTCAGAAAATTACATAAAGCCCTGCAAGTGGCAAAAAATGTAAGCCCTGTCACCAAACCGTTCACCGTGTATTCAATACACGGCTCTACCGGCGTTAAAGAAAAATGTTTGTTGTCTATGTATGGGATAATAACACAAGTTTTTCTATTAGATCTTTCGATATTTGCCGGTATAATCGGTTTCGACCTAAAAAAAAATATCGGATCAAATGTGGGACTGGATCTGCACCAATACTTAATGACGGTTGTGCTAACGTTAATCTTACCAAGATTGACGATTCGGACGCTCCGATTGATATAAGGGATTGTTTTCAAAATGTGTTAAAGGAAAAGGGAAAGGCTTTTCAAAATCAAAAGAGGCACTGTCATATATTGTATCGATTGTCGCCACTATCAAAACCACCAACAATGACCCAATCTACACCAAGCTGTATCAATATTCAATGAATGTGGCAGATTTTGTAAGCTGATGCTACGTTTACATAAACGACGTAATTGTCTTCTCACAAACCGAGGTGTACCACGGATTGGCATGTTGTAGGAGTGGCACGCTACTACAGGTGCTTCGTAAACGACTTCCCATTGATTGCAAAACCATTGTCGTATTCAACTAATTAGAGAAGGCTGCTCATGATTGTGTGCGCTTTGGGGAAACTTCGTCATTTCCTCTAGGAATTTAAACGACATTAAAGACATTATTAAGACATTAGGACAGACCATCAACCCTTCCCGTTTGCCGTGTCGGAGAGGAACCTAAATACTAAAACAAAGCGTTGAAAGGCGTTTATTGATGTACACAACGGTAATGTTTTTTATAAGCCAGGGAAAGACAACCACGTCGTCGACGCTCTCTCCCGACAGTAATTGAACGCGCTAGAAAATCAAATTTCCGATGCATCTACAATCCACAGCATACAGAGACATACACGATCGAAGCCATAGACAAGCCCTCAAAGAGCTTTCTCTTTAGCGATAGGTTCTCTTAAGGTCACTGGCAACAATACGATGTGATTAGGGACATACCTAGTCCGACAGGCAAATAAAATACCCACATCGTGTCGGTGAAGTTGTGTGAAATGTTTATAACTATTGTAGGCTTTTAGCTTTTAGTAGTTATATTCATATATACGTATATATTCATTTTCTATTTCGTTTTGTGATTTAAACGTTATACCTAAGTTGAGACTTTTTCAACTTATTAAATAAATAAATAAAACAAGTGAGAACGTCTCAGTCGGATGTAACCGACTAGGTAATACTTAATTTTGGGGAGCTCACCAGCAATCCACATACCAAATATGGTAACTCTAACTTTAATACTGTGGGATATATTCACCTTGAATCAATTTGCGATTTGAGATGTATCGATATGTTTATGATTTTCGAGCCACCCAGTGGACGTGGCACAAAAATCTAAATACTTTGTTTGAAGCAGATAACTACAAGAATATATTCCAAGTTTCAAGTCTCTATCTTCAATAGAACGAGTATAAAAATGATGGTTGTGTGATAGTATGTCGCACGAAAAATGCTCTGGCATCAACGGCCGTATTATAAACCTGATTGAGTGCAAATTTATCCATAAATGGATATGATGGGATTCATGAGGCAGACTAAAAAAGGGCCGGCTTAAAACTCTTTCCGACGGTTTCTCAGCTTTGGATAATTAGTTAAAAGTTATGAAGCTTTTGAATAAGGTGTAAAAAGGCCAATTTTAGGTTATCTATTGGGCCTAACAAATTTTCACAATTACCCACAATATCCGATCCCCATCAAACACACAAGTAACGAAAAAAACATCATTCGTCATTTAAAAAGAAAAAGAAAAATTGGTCTTTCGTTGCTCTTCCGCCAACTGGTGTTAGTCTACACCAACCTCTTGTGGTCTCTAGCACAAAACTCTAATATACGATCGTATATAGTGGAAATCAGTGGAAGGAAAAGAAGGCTAGTGAATAACACAGCGCCTAGTATAGTAGTCAGGGCACAAAAAAAAGTGGGCCTAGACCTAACAAAGTGGCTAGGGAAACTTCTACAGATCAGTGTAGCAGGGGTGGCAGCACCAGAACATTCAGGGTTTGTACTGCCAGGGAGCTAAGCCAGCTACGACACCAATTTTGGTCTTCACAAATCGATACAATTTTAGTTTATTAGACCAATTAAAGTTGGGGACTTAGCTCTGCCGGTTACCACGGAAGTCAAATATCAGGGAGTCATTTTAGATGAAAAAAACGGAAATAGAGCGATAACCTCGAGCATGTTATCAAAAAGGCCACTCCTGTTCTGATGAGTTGTGGAGCCCTTACCGGTAAAATGTAAAAAGTAATAATGTGGATTTATGTAGCAATGGTTACACCCATTATAAGCTACGGCACGACGTACTGACTGACCTAACTTCTATAAACAAGATAGGCAAAACAAATAGGGTAACCATCTAATCAGTCGTAGATCACGCTGGAATTGCCGGAAATTAAGTAACAGATAAACTAACCAGAAAAGGGGCGAAAAATGCTGACGGTGTAAGGCACACAAAGTAAAAAACTGTTCCAGTTATTACATTTATTACATATTATTAAAAACATACAAACGAGCACCTGAATATGAGCAAAAACTTATTTTTGATTATTATGGGCTTTTTGACCAAACGGTGGAGACTGCGCAAGAACCTCCGCAATCTAAAGATAATGGAGAATGGTTTCAATAGAGTCTACTTCGTCTCAGCTTGGGAAATAAATTTGACACGGGTGTACATGAATATATATTCAAAATTTCAAGACCCTAGCTTCAGTTGCAGCGAAAAAAATGACGTACACGATGGACATTGTACACGGTTACGTTATGTTGGCCCGGTGAACCACTGTGGCAGTTACATATAGACCCAAGTTGGTTGCTGGATACTAATGGCCGTTAGGAGTCTTTCTCTTGAAGTATCTAATTCGCTTCGTAAATGCCTGGTCCGTTCGAGCTAATGTGCAACAAAGTATTTGGCCGTGTAGAGTAAGTATAAAGTGCTCTGCACAGTCCACCTCTGCAGCGATTCCCGAATCTATTCCAGAGCCGTCCGTAAAAATGTACACAGCTTGCTTTTCCAGTCCCGAACACCAGACTGTTTGGTTTCATTGACGTTGTTGTTTGCTTGAGTTTGAGAAATCATGTATGAGCTACTATATGTCTCCCTGTCAACAAAACAGTGGTCAAAGCTATGGAACGTCATATTTCTAGTTGAACACACACGTTGAGCTGTTTTTTGTGCAGGGGTTGAACTACATTAATGTTTCTAATGCATTAGTTAGAGTGGACCTCAATGCCCCCATGCTACAGACAAGTGCCTGCCTTTGGATCCTTTCCATCAATCAGCTTGCCACCATATCAGACCACCGTAGAGTAGGTTGGGTCACACCACTGAAATATATTCGAATCAGCATCTTTTGTGATGTATAGATCGCGACTATGGCATTCTTGACCCTTTTTTATCCCCTTTCTATGGGCCCATCGGCCAAACATGTCAATCGTTCCTAAGACGGGATTTTGGAAAATACAACCTGCAAATGTGGTAAATGGGAAGTGAAAGTTTGTATAAAACCTTTGATTATAACGCTGCTAGCATACAACGTTGGTTAGGTAATCCAATCCTGCTAAAATTTATTCCAAATATATTTGATTGTTAGTCCGTCCCAGTAAATCCATTACCTTGGGCTTGCCGATAGAACGCTCCTCATCACTGAGGAATGGTACACTCTCCCGCCGCCATGGCAGCACTACAGGGTAAATACAGAAAATGGTTATGAATTACTAGCCATGGTTCAAAATTTGTTAAATTTCATTCTCAGAGTGTTGCAACGCTATTTAATAAGACTGGTCGTATAAAAACTTTCGGCCTGTAGTAAACCATCAGTAGGTGGGAAAGTTCTGTTCGCAAGTGCGCCCGCTCTTTTATACCTATTAATTGAACAACTGATAAGATGCCGAGAATGGTTGGCACCAATTTTGGCAAAAGCTGTCATCAATCCACAAAGTCCAACAAAGTGACAATATGAAAATTCATCAAATCTGATGAGAAAATTCAGGCGCTGGATACTGAGACTAGCAAACCAAAAAGTACGAATAAATTTTCCAAATTAAGTGAAATGGCAGATGATACTCCCCAGCGAAAACATGGTTACGCTACTAATAATCAATCACCCGACGCTGAAATGGAAAGTGTCATTGCATAATATCCAAAGCCACCACCATTGTCATAAATGAAATGGTACAATACCTCAAACCAAAGTTTGACACAAAAAGGCTTATTTATAAATCATAACGAAATGTTCACCTTAGGATTATGGTTAAGAACGTTGAAAAGTATAGGCAACGTGTCAATATTTTAATTAATAGAAATTTCAAGTAAAAGAAAACAAGGCTTACAGGTTAGTGGTTAAAGTTATTAATCACTCTACGCCAATTTAAATAATTAAATAAGAGATTGAGTCGCTAGGGTTACGGCATGCACTAATTCGTATTTTCTTTAGCTTATTATGTTCTAATCGAATCGAAACGAATCGCTATGATTTAGGATATAATAAGCCAAAGAAAATACCAATTAGAAACAAGTGAGAAGAGGACAGTCGGAAACTCCCGACTAGGAAATACCATGAACTGTGTGTTTGCATAAGTTTCAGTCCCCTTGCATTCATATACACATACACAGAATATCACATACACAGATTCACACATACACACATCCCGCAACACTTAGAGCTATCGCTGAGCAACTGATCCCCAGCAGATCTGACAGAATCGGCCGCGTTTCGCTAGCTGAAACTATCGCAGCGCCGATCGGTGAAGTCACAGACGACGGAATTATGCACGCCGCTAGAAGGTTAAAGCTGAACAAATTGCCAGGGCCTGAGGGTATCCCAAGCCGAGCATTGAGACTCGCACTAGCGCTCTACCCGGAAGTATTCGCGGAGCATTATAACAAATACCTCCGCGCCTAGGGTTGATACCGCCAAACCTCCTGATGAGCCATCATCCAATCAACCAATTTGCTTGATCGATGCGGCTGGCAAGGTACCGGAGTCCCTCATCAGTGCCCGTCTCGAAAGAGCTCTAGCTGCGGCTGGTGACTTATCACCAATGCAGTACGGCTTCCGGAAAGCAATATCCACACTGGATGCTGTCAAAAGAGTTACGGACATAGCCACGAGTGCAATCTCTGGAACCAAATGGAAGGGCGGCTCCAAAGAATTCTGTCTGATAGCCACAACAGACGAAAAAACGGATTACACCAGCGATTTAACGGAGCGGTGAAACGTATTGTATGACGGGATCTTCCGACTGGTTTTGCCTGACGGCAGTAGTGGTTGTGGCCAAGGAGCTAATATGTAATCAAGCCATCGCGAAGATCGAGGAGTGGCTCTCTTCCGTTGGACTTGAGCTAGCTCCCCAAAATACCAAAGCCTTACTGATCAGCAGCCGGAAGTCTGTTGAGACAGCCACCATCACAGTGGATCCTCTCAAAGAGAGCCATTAAATACCTAGGAGTTATGCTGGACACCAGACTCAGCTTTTGAGAAAACCTGGTGAATGACATTGCTAAGGCCGCAAAAACAAATCGACCCCTGTCTCGAAAAATGCAGAATACACGGGGACCGAAGCAGTGAAAAAGAATTCTCCTCACCCGCATTACCAGAGCAACTATGCTCGTAGCGACGCATCGCCTAGGTGCGATCATGATCTGCGGCGGCTTCAAAATTATATCCGACGGAGCAGCTCAGGTAATAGCCAGCGGGGCGGAGACGCATGGCCAAGCCAACACAACGCTCCTCAAAAAGACAGTGCGCAACGCGGCCAAGCGATGCACTATCAAGACATGGCAGAGGCGCTGGGATTCTTCCACCAAAGGGCGATAGACACACCGCTTCCATCCCTAACATTAATGCGTGGACTACCTCGATGCATGGCCAGGTAGACTTCTACCTCACCCAGATCCCAAATGGACACGGCAGTTTCCGCCACTACCTATACCGATTCGGTCATAAAGCAGCCGCCACTTACACTTGGTGTGACGATGGCTTCGTTGAGGATACCAAGCAGTCCACTTTCTGCTGTGCGCCTTGCACAGTGCAACGCCAGCAACTAAATGAAACTATTCACAGTGAAATTTCGGTGGAAAACTTCGTGCCACTTATGCTTGAGAGCAGCACCAACTGGCACGCATGTAGCGACTTTGCGGCAGTTGTCATGACTGACCTACGCAAAATGGAATGCGAACGGAGAGGACAGATGGAGTAGGATTGACGATGGCTTCCGCAAGGCAATACCTCACGGTCGTACCGCGGAAGTCCGTCCTATATTCACTATTAATCCAAATCAATCCCACACTAGATGTATATAAGTTAGGTAACATTATATAGCGCCAATAAAGGAGAAGTAACACATATACACACACACACACTCACATGTAAACCCAGGCTGCATGCTGTGAACAGCTGCTGCGTTTGATCCCCACTTTGGAAACTAAATTCGCGTATAACTTCTAAACGGAGAGTATGATCTTAATAAAACTCTCAGCGCTTAAAAATAGCATTGAAATCTATGAACAAACCAAAGCACAAGTCCGTAGTATTTGAATTTTTTGTTTCCATATATGGGTTGCATGGGGGGAGGAATCCAGAATCCAATATTCCTTACCTGCTTATACTTCACGCGAACATTTTGATGGTTGCTCAAATTTGGTTGCTCTAGCTCTTATGATTTCTACGATATCTTCAAAAAACCGAGTCAAAAACCGAGAAATATCGATAATAAGAAAACGAGGTGAGCTATCGATGTTTTTTTTTAGCTTTCTAGCTTCTGTAGTTTCCGAAATCGACACGTTAATACAGACGGACTGGGCTAGATCGCCTCGGCTAGTGATGCGCGTTAAGAATATATATACTTTATGGGGTCGGAGATGCTACCGTTTGCCTGTTACATTCATTTGCAAAAAAAGTATTATACCCTGACTTACCCATTTTCAATGAGTTCAGGGTATAAAAATTGCAAAATGTTATGTTTCTAGCTTTTGTAGTTATCAAGATCGCGGAGTTCATAATATGTATAAATATACTTTATAGAGTTGGAGATGCTGCCTTCTGGCTATTACATTCATTTTACCAGTGTGCAGTCATCGTTGAAAATCGCTCAAGTACAAAACAAGGTAGCATCAACATAGATTTGATACTGTTTTGATAATCGAATTAGCCTCAATATATCTCTGAAATCAGGGTATGGTTGACATTAAATACCTAGGAGTTATGCTGGACACCAGACTCAGCTTTTGAGAAAACCTGGTGAATGACATTGCTAAGGCCGCAAAAACAAATCGACTCCTGTCTCGAAAAATGCAGAATACACGGGGACCGAAGCAGTGAAAAAGATTTCTCCTCACCCGCATTACCAGAGCAACTATGCTCGTAGCGACGCATCGCCTAGGTGCGATCATGATCTGCGGCGGCTTCAAAATTATATCCGACGGAGCAGCTCAGGTAATAGCCAGCGGGGCGGAGACGCATGGCCAAGCCAACACAACGCTCCTCAAAAAGACAGTTCGCAACGCGGCCAAGCGAGGCAGTCATCGTTGAAAATCGCTCAAGTACAAAACAAGGTAGCATCAACATAGATTTGATACTGTTTTGATAATCGAATTAGCCTCAATATATCTCTGAAATCAGGGTATGGTTGACACTGCAATTGAAGCACTCACAAATTTAATTCATGTAGCACGATGTCATTGCTCACCAGAACCAAACGAAAACTCAACAATCCAATTATTTCTACCCATACGTAAAAAGCCAAATTGTAGAAAAAAGGACACTACGAAAAATGTGGTTTTAATAAGTTTTAATTAGGCCCCAATAATTTAAAAAGGAGATTATGGAAAATTAAAAATAAAGCGATAGCAAATTATGTAAATAATCTTGGGCCCATTTACGGCCGACATTAACTCTAGCCTTTGGAAGGGACTAAATAATTAAAGCGGCCCACCGGAGCACCGACACTCAATCTTTCAGTCAAATCCAGAATATTATGCAGAAACTACATCGATGGTAAACAACTCGCGACTTACCTCTTTCGAAGAAGTCCAGACTGAGGTAAAAAACATAAACCTCAAACAATCATCAGAAGATTATTAAATTGATGAATCAGTTTTATAAACTTGCTTTCAAAATGCATTGTCAAAGTCATCCTTAGACTAGATTACTTGCCAAATGAAGCGCAATGCGCTAATATAATTATGCTTCCTAAACCAAACAAACCGAAAGTGTCCTTGTCCTTCTCATTACTTTTCTGGTGACGTTCTCTAAAAATTGTGAAAACATACTTTTAAGAATTCCACCTGTGCTGATCTTTACATCATATCCGAGCAGCAGTTTGGGTTCAAAAGGGGTCAATTAATTATTGAACAGTGCCATCGAATTACAAAAACAATAGCAAATGTGATTGAGTGTAAAAAGTATTGCGCAAACGTTTTTATACCCATTCACGAAGTGACAAGAGCATATTAGTCTTATGCAATGTCTGTCTGGATGAACACAACATTTTTCGGCGCTGTTGAAGATAGATACTTGATTTTAGATTTTGCATATATCGTTGTAGTTATATGTTTCAGACAAAGTGTTAAGATTTTTGAGCCACGCCTGGCAAATCGATAACATGCAACGCCACCAACACCCCCGCCTAAAAAAATTGGAAATAGCGATATCTCCCACTTTTTTCGGCCACGACCCCTCCGTAATCACTAAATCCGATATACCTGAAAGCTCAAAACGGTAACATGTGCATAATTCACACAATAATAATAATAATAACATTAGTAAAAAATGTAATACCAAAATAAAATGTCGATACGCCTCAAATCTCAAATCGATAAAAGGTGAATATTTCCCACAATATTAAAGTTAGAGACACCAAACTTGGTATGTAGATTGCTGGTGACCTTCCTAAAATATTGACATTGATATACCGGCCACGCCCACTATAACGCCCACCCAGCCACCCCGCACCCACGAATCGCGAAAACCTATATCTCGCACAATTTAAGAGCTACAGTCAGCAAATTTTTGGTGAACAGTGTTTGGGGTGACCTCCTCGTAAGAGCGAGCCGAAAAATATTGGGCACGCCCACCCGCGCCTCTATGAAATATAAAATTTCTATATTTTTACCAAAATAACAATAATAACTTCTGTACAGTGTGAACGAGAATTATGAAGTCGGTAACGTCCGAATGACATGTCGGCGAAGCTGTATGCCATTGATGCTGGAGTACCACTGGAACAACATACAACAACAATGTACAGGTAGTAACTAATGATACCTCCTTCATTGCTACGAGCAAAAATTCAGCCGATGCATAATACCACTTGCTCTTATTATAATAATATTGTCCATATAATAAGTAATGCTACTTCCTATTCTTAAAACCTTAGTCTTATGTCATCTGTCTACATGTTCACGATATACGGCCCGCCCTTCAGTCTGTTGGGCGGGAGGTGGGTTGCATTTTGCCTGGGTCCGCGCATTAACAAGCCCGTGATTGGTATCGTTGGGCCAATATACTGTTCGTTAGTACAGCTACGTCCAATAATGAGGTCGGAGATGCCGCCTTCTGCCTGTTACATACATTTGCACAGAACAATTATACAATGATTTATCAATTTTCAATGGCTTCAGGTTAAAATAAGAGCATTTAAATCTAAGCGCAATTCCGTAGTATTTGAATTGCGTTTTTTCACAAATGGGCCGAGTGGAGGGAGGTATCCCAAATCCGAAATATTCATAACCTGCGTATGCTTCACGAGAACATATTAAACCAAATTTAGTGGCTTTAGCTCTTACAGTCTACAAGATATGCTAAGAAAAAAAATAGTTCGTAAAATCAATTTTTATCGATATTAAAGAAATGTTGCAAATTATCGACTAAAAATTTCAAACTCGTACTGCATATGGTATTACAGAATCTAAAGTTGAAAAGTTTATGTCTCCATCCTTTGTCGTTTCCGAGATCGCTGCTTTCAAACAGATGGACAGTCAGTCGGCTTGTACTGAATCGACTAAGCTCGTCGTCCTGACCAAGAATCTATATACTTTATCGGGTCGGAGATGCTATCTTCTGCCTGTTACATACATTTCAACAAAACCAATATACCATCTTTACCAATTTTTATTAGTTCGTGGTATAAAAGCAAGTACATTAGCAGGTACGGAGATAATTGCTTGTACAAAATAATTTGCAGCGATCAATATTTAACTTCATTAAATATACACTAATAGTATTTTCGTTTGGAAATATGAAAACTATTAAACATAAGAAAAATAAACGAAAATTGTATTTTTTGGAGTATGTTTGCTTTATGCAACTGCAACTATTTATGCTACTTATTACAATGTATGTAGGTATGTATGTAAGCACATATTTCCCTATAAAAATACATTTATACATATACATTATACAATAAACATTATACCATAATAGATACTCATTCTATACTCAACTTCAACAATCATGTTTTAATGTGAATATGTACATACATGCTTTGAATGAAATGTACCTGTTTTGATTCTCTCTTTTTCACAAATTGATAGATTCATAAGCCTATATTTTTATAATCATACACTTCGCTAAAAACGACCAAACCCCGAAAACACCATCAAATATACGAGACTCTCAAAAACTGGATATGTGTTTACTAAAAGTAATGCACACAGGTGTCAGCTCCTAAGAAAGAGAAAAATGCAATGATCAAGTTACATATGCTTGAACACAAGGGTTACTCATGATATGAAATACCTTTCTTATGAATTATTGTGTTTTCAGCAGACTGTTGGAGAAATCTTTGTTGCTAATATTTTCTATTTTTTTTTTTTGTGTGATTTATTTAAAAAAAATAAAATCAAGCAGTCTAAAGTTGTATAAATCTCTGAAGACGAATTTCGATGTTGTTCGAAATACATCTATCTGTAATAGAAACATGTTTAAGGATAAATCACTTAAACGTAACCCGAATTGCCTAAATTTACCAAAATGTTTATTTAAATAATTAATTTATTAAATTTTTTATTAATACTTAATATACTTTACCAAAATATTTGTGTATTTATACTCGTTCACGAAGTGAAAAGAGTAAATTGGTTTTAGCAATTTCCGTCATGCTGTCCGCCCATGTGAGAATAGTGGCTTGAAACTTGAGACTCGTAGTTACCTGCCTTAGACAAAGTGTTACGATTTTTATGCCACGCCCACTGAGACCATATACCTTAAATCGCAAATTAATAAAAGATGAATATTATCCACAATATAAGAGTTAGGGTCACCAAATTTGATACACCAAATTTTTAAATAAATTAAAAATTCCGACCTTGATAGCACGGCACGGCCATTAGAAACCCCGCCCGCCTTAAAAAATCTTAAATGGCTATATCTCCCACAGTTTTTAAGCTAGAGGCTTCATATATATTACTGGAAAGCTCCCCCAAACATCACTGAACAAAATTTCCCACGCATACCTACTCCCGCCCCGCAGAGTGCGATAGCCTATATCCCACACTTTTAGAGCTGGTCACCAAATTTCGAAGGTAGATGGCTGGCCACACAATTATATTATAATATATTATATTTTTCCAAAATAACAATAATAACATCTGTGTAATGTGAACGAGTATTACGTAGTCGGTGACGTCCGGTTGCAACGTTCTTACTTGTTTTATATTCGTTCACGTCGTGGAGACAGTATGTTGGGTTATGAAACTAGAGACTTAAAACTTTGGATAAAAATTTTAAATAAAATGTAATATTTACAAAAATATAAATTTTCCTCAATTGAATAGCTTTATCTCCCAGAATTTTAGAGTTTAATTAAATTAGGCAGAATGTATGTTGAATGAATATTGATTACACTGTGACCCTATTCCTCCAAAATTACAAAAAATAATAAAAATAATTAAAACTTTTCCACAGTTTCAAGCTATTATTTTTTAATTCTGGTAGTTAAATAGACAAAAATAAATATCATGGCTATAACCGGAGGTGTCTGTCTAAGGGATACTCTGTATACCCAAACGAGTTGCATTCGCAATTACATGTACAAACACTTACCTAATTAAGGCAGCGCCTATTCTTTTATTATTTCAAGTTTAATATAAACTAATACCAAGTAATCACATAAAAATATTCTCTTAAAATTGCAATTGTCTGTTTTTATGGCAACTAGTTTGTTATCCCCTTAAGTTTTCTGGTAAAACTGGGCAGTAAATGTAAAAATGTTTGCATCGACGGTGACGCTGGGCTTCGTACATGGTGTCTTACATATATCGGTCGATAGCGACCATAACTTTGTTGTCGTTCAATGCCCACAAAAGCCGCTGATGCTGCATCACAACACGCCGCTTATGCGTGCGTGGAGGCTTATGAATTGCTTTGTCTCTGGCCAATCCTGTTAATTCCTCCCTCGCTTAGCTGAAGGACGCCCTTGGTCTTCATGAAACCTTCGATGACAGTCAAGTTGACTTGCTGTCTCGTATAGAAGATGAAAAAGGCGTTGCAACACACTAAAAAGATAGTCACAGTCAAACCAATTTATCCAGTCCTCTTCCGGTAACATTTTTTTCTCCGTTATCACTAGTCGTGATAACTGCGGATTCTTCATTAATAACGATGCCGCCGTCAACGATAACCGTGAATGACTAGAGCTGGACCAAGTGATACAATGGTGTGCTGTTGTGAAGCGCACGTCGTGTAAGGTAATCTTTTGCAGAAAGATGCTGTGAGCGTACCGATGCAGTTTCCAATTGGTAATATTTTATTATTATCATCTATGATGTTTTCACTGTCAAGGTTAAGAATGATGTTTTTGTGTCGTACAGGGTATAAGAGTATTTTCTTACATATAAAACTTGGCCTAGGCTATTTAATTAAAAAATTATTATTTAATAGAATATTGATTTGAGCTACCTCCATCAGGTCAGTAATGGTTAATGGTTAATCGTAAATACAATTTTTCTTTGTATAGTTTACCAAAACTAGTTTTTTTGATACATATGGGGCCTCATATGACGAAAACCAGCTTTAAAAATTGTTCTATGGCGAGACTTTTTTTTAAAACTTTTCAAAATCAGGTATTTTTTTGAGCTTTTTGCAGAGATAAGTTTGCATTATTGATCATTACTTGAGAATGTCGTAACCGATTTTGAAGAGCTTAACGATTACTGAAAGCTTATGAATATATCTATCAATCAGTCATACACACTTTTAAATTTAAATCATTGATTTATTTGTGCGGTATTTTTCACGATGGTTTGATTTTAAACCGCAAGACCAAGTTGACTACTCTGGAGACCCATTGATATAGTTAAAATATGAATTTGTAAAAATAACCTTCTGCGTTCTATTTCTCAGATGCTCTGAAATAAAATTTACTAGAAAGCCGAGTAGGCACAATTTTTGAATAGCAAGGAGTGGTTTACCTTGTACAAATTCAGCATTGCTATAATGCATCATGTTTTTAAATCTATCAATTACCAGAGAAGACAGCTCTCCAATATTAGTGGTTACAGATCTACCCTTCCTAAACCCATGCTGGGTTGTACAAATGTTGCAGTTAAGAAGTTATAATTCTTTCAAATGCTTTTGCAATAGGGAACACTTTGGAAATACCTCTACATTTTCGACAGAAGTCTTTTTACCATTTTTATGGAGAGAAATGATGAACGATGCCTTCCAAGTAGCTGGGAAAGATGATGTGTCAACAGGCAAATTAAAAAACTTTAAATTAGGCATGCAATGAGTTTTTGAACAGTATTTAAGCACACGGGCAAGAACACCATTAGGACCAAGTGAAGACACTGGTTTAATTGTGTTAAGGTCGCAAAGTACCAAACGATCAGTAATGATATGACTCAAAATGCAGTTTGACGACTGTGACTGTTCGGTCTACAGCTGACATTAAGCATGAGCGTAGTGACAGCAAAGAGCGCAAAGAGAACAAATATGAGAGAACACAGATAAAAGCACAGATGCGCGTAGATAAGCCGACATCTGCATACGAACTTTAGGTCCAGTTACTTTGGTTATCTATATTAGATTAGTTTAAGCTTTACAAATATTTTAGCTTAGCAACAGCGTGAGTTTTAAGCTATTAAATGAAGTCTGTAAGCGTCAGTCCAATTGATCGGACGCACCTTCTGTGCTGCTGTAAATGAAAAAATGAAACATTTAGGTTAAGTTCAATAAATTGAAGTACTCCAAAATCCACCAATCGTTGAAACCTTCCAAGCCGCCTCGGTTGCTAACTACGCCGCAGGCCGCATCATATCTACGTGCAGTTTGGGGCTCCGCACATGGCGCAGCCGATCTCCAACATATTTTGGTGCCGAAACCCGGGAAGGGTTATTATTGACGATTGGATTTTGGATTCTGGACTATGGTGGCAGTGCGACTTGTTGAAGGGTGAGTGCATTCCAATTCTGGCGTATTAGTTAAGGTGTTCAAAATGCCCGAAAATCTCTTGTATTTAACCTTTGAGCAAGCTGCGTTGCTAGTTTCATTAGAGAAGTCGTTGAAAAAATATAAGGCCGATGAATCCGTACATACAGAGACACATTTAGAAGCCAGACTCGAGTCGCTGGCAGAAATTAATGCAGAGTTTAAACGCAACCATCAGCAGCTTGTACGTGCGCGAGACAACGAGGAGATTAAATCGAGGTATTTTGATACAGCAATCAGAGATGTTTTTGAGGAAACGTACGTCGTGGGAGTAGCGGATATACGGAGTGAGTTGAATGGGCATAAGGAGCAGAATATTCCGGCATCCACCGCATTCAATGAGACATGTTTGCATCATACTGTTAATGAACAGTCTATACCTGCAATGGAGGAAGTAAAGCTTCCAACTGTTCGACTACCAATTTTCAGTGGTAAATTTATAGATTGGCCAGCGTTTAAGGAAGTGTTCCTATCGCGGGTTCATCACTGTCCAAGACTGACGGACTTACATCGCTTCCATTATTTAAAGGACTCGCTATCAGAGGAAGCTGCTAAGGACATAGAGCATCTGACTTTGATACAATCGAATTACCAGCTAGCATGGAAAATGCTGATGAATTTATATGACAATAAACGAGTATTGTTTTTACATTATATGGATGTATTTGATCATCAGTTATCGGTACAACATGGAGACGCAGGGTCTCTAAGGCGGTTTGTGCAGACTTGCCGTTCATGTGTAAATTCATTGGAGAAGGCTGGAGTTGATGTAAGACAGCAATCTCAAGTTTTGGTATATTATATGATGAAAAAACTACCTGGGCAAGTAAGGGTAGAGTGGGAACGTTTGCTATCGTCGTCGCAAGAACTACCAACATTTGAAGAACTTTGTATTTACCTCGATGCTCAATATAGAACGATGATTACGGTAGCGTCGGGTAGTTGCGAGGGAACGCCATCAAGGGATGGGCGCAGTAGTACAAGGCAAGCCATTTCTGGTTTACGTGCAAACCGAAGAGATGTAAAGACTGCATTTGTTACTCGACAGGTAGAGAAGTGTATAATTTGCGATAAGGAGGAACATTATATTGGAACATGTAAGATATTCCGCGATATGAGTGTGTCGGAGCGTAAGGCAGCTGTACTAAAGCATCGACTATGCTTTAAATGTCTTAATCCGAATCATCAAGTGGCTGCATGTGACAGTCAACGAAATTGCGCACGGTGCGCGGAGCGACATCATACTCTAATCCACATGGATAGATCGCGTAGTCAGATGGATACGCCCAGGAGTGGCACTCCGAGGAAGCTGAATGCAGATGTTCAGCAAGTCTCTACCAATTTCATAAATGGAAGGCATGAACTCTTGCCTCCCACAAGGCAGGAGGTTTTGTTGCCAACAGCAATGGTGCTCGTTGATTCCAAGGATGGATACCCTCTACAGTTTCGAGCCTTTTTGGATCAAGGGTCCCAAGCATCTTTTATTTCTGAAAACGCAGCCCAACAATTACGGCTATCGAGAAAAAGGGTTTATATAAAAATTAACGGCTTGGCAAATTCAAAAATTACAGAAGCGTCAACAGCAGTTGAGTTAAATTTAAGATCGTTATACGATTCATCGGTAAATCACAAGGTCTGTGCCTATGTTCTACCCAAGGTGAGTCAACAAATGCCAGACAGACGTATTTCAGCTGTAAGGTGGCCACATTTAAAAAATTTACGTCTAGCCGACCCTAATTATTTCATTCCCCAAGGTGTAGATATCTTACTGGGAAGCGACATTTACGATGATCTGATGTTAGGTGAAGCTTATCGAGGGCCAACGGGATCACCTCTAGCACAAAATACACATTTGGGTTATATCGTTTCCGGGAAGATTCACGAACGTGCCTCACTAATATCAGCATACACAGTGAGGATATCCACGAATGATGCAAGTGAGGAGCTCGATAACATATTACGCAAGTTTTGGGAGCTGGAGCAATTTGACAAGGAGTCTCCAGGCCTCTCACCGGAGGAGAGGTGGTGTGAGGATTTCTTTGTCAAAACACACAGTCGCTTACCTTCCGGAAAATATCTTGTGCGTTTACCTTTCTTATCTAATTTGGATCCAGCAATGACGATTGGATCTTCATATCGCAACGCACTGAAGCGTTTGGATAGTCTGGACCGTCGCCTGCGTGCCGACCCTAAGTTGAAGGAATCATATTGCAACACCATTAACGAGTATTTGGAGCTGGGACAAATGGAACGGGTCTCGTCGCAGACCCATCATACCCTGCAATCGCCACAGGGGGGAGTTCAATATTGCTATCTCCCACATCACCCTGTTATAAAGGAAACGTCATCAACTACGAAGGTTCGAGTTGTGTTCGACGGCTCAAGCAAAACTAGCAATGGAAGATCGCTGAATGATATTTTGGCAATTGGACCAAAATTGCATGTGCAGCTGCCTGGAATTATCCTCAATTGGCGTGGTCTAAGATTTGTGTTCACAGCTGATGTAGAAAAAATGTATAGGTGCATTAACATACCAAAGGACGATGCCCAATATCAGCGTATACTGTGGAAATCTTATAAGCGGGACTGCATCGAGGAGTATGCCTGTTTGACTGTTATGTTTGGAACTAGTTCCGCGCCATACTTAGCCATACGAGTTATGCAGCAATTAGCAGAGGATGAACAGGAAAGGTTTCCCTTGGCGGTAGATGTAGTGAGACATCAAATGTATGTTGATGATATATTATCAGGAGCGGATAGTATTGAAGAGGCAGAAGCTATTCAGAGTCAAACAATTAGAATGCTACGCAGTGGCACATTTGAATTGAGAAAGTGGGCCAGTAATTGCCCAGAATTGTTAGACAAAATACCATTAGAATTTCGAGAATCCAAGGGATTACTACACTTCGAAGACGAGGACACAATCCGCACTTTAGGTTTATATTGGAATCCTGCTGAGGATGCCTTTCGATTCCACTTAAATTTTGTGATTCCAGTGAACTCACATACGAAGCGATCGATTCTGTCAACAATAGCCAGGTTATTTGATCCTATGGGATGGCTGAGTCCGATTATTATAACAGCAAAAATGTTGATGCAACGTCTATGGAAGGAGAAGATTAGCTGGGATGATTTAGTGCCAGCAAATGTTAAGAGAGAATGGGAGAAGTTTTTAAAGGAACTGCCCACTATTTCAAATATACGAATACCTCGGTATATAACATGGGGATTACACAACGTACCAGCAGAAGTGCATATATTTTGCGATGCATCGGCACGGGCCTATGGAGCTGTAGCATATTTACGTGTTCCAACCGGACAACACACATTTCACACTGAGCTACTGTTGTCAAAGTGTAAGGTAGCACCTGTTAAGCCACAATTAACCATACCCAGAGCTGAACTGTGTGCTGCAGTTGAAGCTGTAAAAATTTACCGCTATTTGAAACAGAATTTAAGAATTAATGTAAACTTATGTAATACAATTTTTTGGTCAGATTCCATGATTATAATCAGTTGGATCAGAGGAGGAGCTGCAAACTGGAAGGTGTTTGTTTCAAATCGCATCAGTAAAATTCTGGAAGTCTCGAATGGACGGCAATGGAGACACGTCGCCTCGGGGGATAATCCGGCTGACCATTTGAGCCGCGGAGTGAGCGCATCTAAGCTGGCGTCATGTGAACTGTGGTGGCATGGGCCAGCGTGGTTACAAGGGTCGGAAACATTATGGCCGTGCAATGTCATGGATAATGGAACATTATCAACTGTAAGCAATGAGAATAGAATCATTACTTGCCACAAGATATCATTAGAAGAGATGCCCAGTTCGACTTTCATAGGTCAATATTCATCATATACACGATTGCTCAGGACTATAGCATATGTTAAACGATTTATTCGAAATTGCCGCATACCAGAGTTCGAGCGCAAGCGAAATGAGCTGTCAGTTAATGAATTAGAGGAAAGTCTAAGAGAGCTTGTACGAATGCTTCAGAAGGACTGTTTTAACATGGAATGGAAAGCATTATCTGCTGGAAGGGCAATTCAAAAGGAGAGCCATTTATTGGCCCTTAATCCTTATTATGATAAGGACGAGCGGGTCTTACGGCTGGGAGGAAGATTGCGTGATGCCCTTCTACCATTGAATGAGAAACATCCGTATATATTACCCTATAAACATCATTTCACGACTCTTGTTATAAATTACAGTCATATATGTACCTTACATGGAGGTACATCACTCACGCTCAATCATATAAGGAAGAAATTCTGGATCATCAATGGTCGTAACGCTGTTCGTTTTGGTATTAATAAATGTATCATATGTTTCAGAATGAAACCGCAACTTTCGAGCCAGCAAATGGGAAATTTACCAGCAGTTCGCGTTCGGCCTTCAAGAGCCTTTATATCTGTCGGAGTTGACTATGCTGGGCCCATTAATATTTCGCCGTCAAAAGGAAGAGGCCGAGTAGCGCAAAAGGGATACATTGCCGTTTTCATATGTTTGGTGACTAAAGCCATACATTTAGAGCCAGTTGGAGATTTAACGTCAGATGCGTTTTTAGGAGCCTTGTACCGATTCATAGGCAGACGTGGTCTGTGCTCAGATATTTATAGTGACTGTGGTACAAATTTCGTTGGAGCCAACAACAAATTACAAGCTGACAAAATGGCATACTGTTCATATATCTCCAAGTCAATCGTACCACACTTGGCAAATAAGGGAATCACTTGGCATTTCAACCCGCCATCAGCTCCACATTTTGGCGCATTATGGGAAGCGGGAGTGAAGTCGATGAAATATCATCTCAAAAGAACCATTGGAGAGCGAGTATTAACCTTTGAAGAAATTGCAACAGTTCTGGCCCAAATTGAGTCTTGCCTTAATTCGAGGCCTCTATGTCCAATATCGAATGATCCTGAGGATCTCATAGTATTGACACCCGGCCATTTTCTAACTGGTGATGCACTCTTGTCACCTCCCATACCAGAAGTTGTTAAGTTGAATTTAGGGGATCGGTGGAAAACCTGTCAATACTACACACAACAATTTTGGAAAAGGTGGAATTCGGACTATTTGACACGATTGCAGAGAAGACCAAAGTGGTTGCAGATAAAACAAAATATGGATGTTGGATGTATAGTATTGATCAAGGATGAACGATTTCCATCTAACCGACGGCCTTTGGGTCGAATTATACACACTCATGCAGGAGCAGATGGATTAGTTAGAGTTGTTACATTAAAAACAAGTAGTGGAGTGATTAAACGGCCAGTTACGAAGCTGTGTCCATTACCCATACAAGAAAATTGGCTTGATAAAAACACCGAACTTTTACGAAATTATTGAATTGCACTCTTCTCTTTCAGTTCAAGTTTAAGGTACCACGCTGATGACACCGATGCTGAGAATTGATGGACGAAGTTTTGATGATATACGCTGCTATCATCAAAGGGGGGAGAATGTTCGGTCTACAGCTGACATTAAGCATGAGCGTAGTGACAGCAAAGAGCGCAAAGAGAACAAATATGAGAGAACACAGATAAAAGCACAGATGCGCGTAGATAAGCCGACATCTGCATACGAACTTTAGGTCCAGTTACTTTGGTTATCTATATTAGATTAGTTTAAGCTTTACAAATATTTTAGCTTAGCAACAGCGTGAGTTTTAAGCTATTAAATGAAGTCTGTAAGCGTCAGTCCAATTGATCGGACGCACCTTCTGTGCTGCTGTAAATGAAAAAATGAAACATTTAGGTTAAGTTCAATAAATTGAAGTACTCCAAAATCCACCAATCGTTGAAACCTTCCAAGCCGCCTCGGTTGCTAACTACGCCGCAGGCCGCATCATATCTACGTGCAGTTTGGGGCTCCGCACATGGCGCAGCCGATCTCCAACAGTGACTGATTTGGATAAGGCTGAATATAATAATTAATCATAGATAATGTGGAGTGAGTGATTTGAAAAAATTAATTTTTTAAAGAAGAAAGAACGTTGCAGTCGGACGTAACCGACTGCGTAATACTCGTTCACTGTACGTGGAAGTTATTATTTTTATTTTCGCGAAATATAGAATTTTTATATTTCGTAGAGGCGGGGGTGAGTGTGGCCAACAGTTTTCGGCTCGATCTTAAGAGAGGGTCACCCAAACACTGTCTGCCAAATTTTGTGACTATAGCACCGAAATTGTGGGAGATATAGCTTTTCGCGATTTGCGGGGGCGGGAGTGGACGTGGCCGGGAAATTTGTTTACGAATCGTTAAAGGGGTTGACAACCAGCCAGCGTAGGTCACCAAGAATCTACATACCAAGTTTGGTATCTCTAGCTTTACAATTGTGTAAATTATACACATGTTCCGTTTTGAGCCTGCAAATATATCGATTTTAACGATTACGGAGACGGAAGGGAGCGTGGCCGGATAATTTTCTGATTTGATTTCTCTGATGTTTGGGGGACTTTACCAGTAATATATATTCCAAATTTGGTGACTCTAGTTCTAAAACTGTGGAAGATATAGCCATTTCCGATTTTTTAAGGCGGGGGCGCTGGGGGGCGTTCTAGTGGGAGTGGCCGGGAAATCATGGCCTCATTTTTGGAGGAGATCACTAGCTACCTACATTCCAAATTTGGTGACTCTATATGATCGTATCGACATGTTATCGATTTGCCAGGCTCCCAGTGGGCGATGCACAAAAATCTTAACACTTTGTCTTAAGCAGATAACTACAAATATATATTCCAAGTTTCAAGTCTGTATCTTCAATAGCGCCAAAAAATATTGCGTTCAGTCGGGCAAACGGACAGACGGTCGACTCACTTTCGCACTCACTTTTGCAAATGTTACAGTAGAAGGCCAAATGGACAATCTTCGTTTATCATTTTAAATTATTATTATCTTGATCTTAAAAATGTATAATATAATCAATGATTGTGAACTTTGTAATATAGCAAAAACAGCACATAGGGGCAGTAAATTACCCTTTCAAACAACTCCACAGACTTTAAACGCAAGAGAAAAATATGTAATAGATTTTTACATTGTCGATAATAAACACTTTCTATCTAGCATAGACGTATACTTTTATTATAAAGGCATTTTATATGGGCAGATACAGATTCGCTACAGCTACAGTTGAAATCAATCAGAACGACTAAAAATTGAATCTTTGATTGTTGATTGCATAAAAGTGAAAACGAAAAACTAAGTACGATAAATAGTGAATCCGGCCCTGAAAATAAAATAACAATATTTGAATTTATAATCATAAAACAAGACACAACTGGTAGAACACCAGCAGATATTTTCGTATATATAGAAATTCCACAATACGACACTCAATTAAACTAAATTACCCAAATCAAAAATTTAAATAAAACCTGCAAGAATTAGGAAATATATTCCAAAGATAGAGAATCACCATTAAAACGAGGAAAAACAACGAACCCATTTAGGAGAACAGGAAACTGAATAAATAAATAGAGGAATAAAATTGTACATTATAAGTCTAAATTCCAAAAGAAAAAGAAAATTACAAACGTAAATATAAAATTTCTATAATAAAATCTAATAACCAACCGAGCCAAGAGAATACAACTTCAACTAACTAAATTCATTGTATTATTTTTAATAGCATGTACCATCCGAGAGACAAAAATTCAAAGCCTATAAGTGAACCCTATTCAAGCAAAAACGGTTATTTTAATACGGGGAGAATATTTCGACAAAGAGAGAAAAGAGTGTCTAAATTTTTAAATGTTGCTATATCGCCGTCTAGCCATCGATTTGAATGATTAATTATGGTTTTTAAGATATCTTCAAAAAAAAAAGATTAAAATACGATATTTATCGATTATAAGAAAATCAATCATATAATCGATAATAAGAATAAGGAAACGAGATAAGTTATCGATGATTTGAAATAAACTTGATATGCGTATGGTATACACGAACTTAAAAAGTCCAAGTTCAGCTTTCTAGCTTCTGTAGCCTCCGAAATTCATGCGTTCATACAGACGGACAGGGCTAGATCAATTCGGCTTGTGATGCTGATCAAGAATATATATACTTTATGGGGTCGTAGATGCTTCCTTCTGCCTGTTACATACATGTAACAAGTAGAATTATTGTTCAGGTGGCAACACCCATAAGTTACGCAGAGTGGCAAGGATGAAGCGTGCGAAGCAGGCGAAGAAGGGAGTTGAGTTGCAGCAGTCTAAGGCGTAAGTCATAGCGTGGAAAAAGTCGTCGAGTCGCAAAATTGTCAAGTTGTCCAGGCGTCAAGTCGTCAGTGGTTCCAATTGGTTGTTATTGTGAATAGCTGTATATCTATTGACCTTATATACTCTGTAAACATAATAACTGCAGTAGCAAGACAAGGACAGCTACACTGCATACGATCACAAGCAGCCAAAAGTCCAAGAAAACTCACCACGAATTTACCGAGAATAAGAAAATCACCGTACGAAGCAAAAAGAAGAAGTGAAGCACAGGCAGTAGTAGCAGCAAAGTTTTCGATGGAACTGGAACAAATGATGGAATTGCAGTATATTAACAATAGAAATATGGAGCAATTAATTAGGTTGTTAACATTAAAAATACACGCAAATGAATTTGGACAGAATGAACCTAAAATCACACCGGATAGTTTTGCTAAGATTGTACCAGACTTCGATGGCTACAGTGTGCCAGTCGAGCATTGGTTTGCAAATTTCGAGCAAAATGCTGAAGCTTATGAATAGCAAACAAGTATGTGCAAGAACGAGGAAAAATTATGAAATTAGTTAGTTTATTTCTGGAGTCTGTAGTCGTGAATACATACGAGCAGATGAAAAACGTTCTTGTTACCGAATTCAAGCGAACGATAAAAAGCGCCGATGTACACACTAAGCTGAAAGATAGAAAGAAAGAGAGATATTAACCATTTTACGAGTATGTGCTGCATATGAAAAAAATTGCAACGCAAGGGCAAATAGGCGAAGAATCGGTAATAGGATATATCATCGACGGATTAAATATAAAAAACGAGTACAAATTTGATATGTACGGATGTAATCCAGCTGAAAGAAATGTATGAGGTATATGATCGCAAATGTGTGAACGAAATACCTCCGAAAATGTACAGTGACGGCAAGAAAAACATGTCTGCTGGAAAAAGTACACGTTGTTTCAATTGTGGCTCAGTTGACCACATCAGAAAAGATTGTAAAGCCGAAACGAAATATTTTAAATGTGAAGCCGTGGGACACATATCCAAAAATTGTCCACAAGCCATGCAAAAAGTGCAGGTGTTGAAAGACATTAAACGGCTGAAAGTGATTAACCTGAATCGTAGACACGGGTTCAGATGTGACCATTGTAAGCAAATCAATTTTCGGAAAATTAACAAATGTGGTACTGGAGAAGTGCTACTCAGTTTGCGCGGTCTCGGGAAAACACTGCCGCTTGGAACTTTTATGGGCACGGTACACGTTGATGGTATGGAAGGGCAACAAAGATTCCTTGTAGTTCCCGACAACAATATCGATAACGACGTCTTATTGTGGTTCGACTTTGCGTCACAATTTTGTATTACGTTGGATAAACATATACGTTTTCAAAGGTGGTAGCGCTGGCGGACAGCGCTGATATGAATGAGCTAAGTATATTTAACATTGTGGAGACACAAACTGATATAGATGCTCCTTCACAGTTCAAGCCGTTGATCCAAGAGATAATCGAGAAATATCAACCAGATGCATCACCTGTCGATTGCCCAGTAATGTTGAAGAGTGTGCCGGATGGGCAAATCAAATCATTTCGTCATCAACCAAGTGGATACGTAAACGAAAAATGCGACGTTATCAAGAAGCAAGTAGACAATTAGCTAAACGACGGTATCGTGCGAAAATCAACGTCAACAATAGCTAGCAGAGTAGTTATGGTGAAAAAGTAAGACGGAACGGATAGAGTTTGCGTCGATTTTTGCCAGTTAAACGGAATGGTACTTAAAGACTGCTTCCTATACCATGGACGACGTACTAGAGAGACTTCAAGCTGCAAAGGTATTCACCGTCATGGATCTGGAAAACAGTTTTCTCCACGTGCCAGTAGATAAGGGGATAGCCGATAGAATTCAATCGAATGCCGTACGGATTCTGCAACTCACCCGGTGTGTTCGTCCATTTTGTCAATTATGTGTTTCAAGAGTTGATAGCTCAAGATATCATGCAGCTGTATATCGACGATATCATTATTTACGCGCATTCAAATGACGAGGGTATATCTAAGCTGAGAGCTGTACTTAAAGTGGCTGCTAAATACAACTTGCGAATCAAGTGGAAGAAATGTCAGTTCTTACGGAATCGAATAAATTTCCTTGATCATACAGTCGAATGTGGAAAAATCTGGCCAGGAGAGGAGAAATCTCGCGCTGTTCACAAGTTCCCTTATCCGAAAAACATTAAAGGCATACCGTCGTTTTTAGGATTAACAGGATGCTTCAGGAAATTCATCCGAGGATAGAGAGACGTTATCTTCAAATTTGATGCTGCCGAGCAGAGTGCGATGAACCAATTAAAAGACGTCTTATCACGGGAACTAAATCTACGTATATATTGTAGAGGGGCGCACACTGAGCAGCGTACGGACGCCTCAAAGGATGGATTCGGTGCAGTATTGCTGCAAAAGTGTGAGGAGCAACTACATCCAATATTTTTATGGAGCACGAAGACGTCACAGAGTGATTCATAGCGGCACAGCTCCGTTTTGGATACTCGTTGAATGTGCTTGCCATCACATCCGAGGTCACAGCGCGTCTCATAGCTGCACAACAGAAAGATAAGCATATCAAAGCGGTTATGGAAGTATTGAAATCACGTCCCCACGATGATTTTATACTCAAGGGAGGAATCCTGTACAAAACTGTAAGTGGCAATGACGTGCTGGTTGTGCCCAAGGCAATGGAGCATGGCATTATAACAGAGGCTCACAACGTTGGTCATTTTGCTGTGCATGAAACTATTTATGCGTTGCAACAACAGTTTTATATCCCGCACATGGAGAACAAAGTCGTACAGGTTATCAGCTCATGCATCAAGTGTATTATCTCCAACAAAAAGCTGGGAAAACAAGAAGGACACTTGTATTGTAAAGAAAAAGGAGATTCACCGCTACATACCATTCACGCCGACCATTTGGGGCCAATGGATGCAACGGCTAAACAATATACGTACATATTCGCACTAGTCGACGACTTTACCAAATTTATTTGGTTATTTACAACAAAAAGCACAGGAAGCGAAGAAGTTTTGTAAAAACTCGAAGAGTGGTCGAATGTGTTTGGTCAACCAATACGGATTGTCACCGATAGAAGAGCAGCATTCACATCAAAAAGCTTTGCAGAATACATCAACAAGAATGGCATTGATCACAGCAAAAATTTAAATAAACTACGATAAGAACCGAGAAAAAAGAGTGTAGTTATGAAGAAGTCTATTTGGTTGCAATAAGGCGCACCCAATTTGTTGCCGGCAAGAAGCTCGCTATTTCTCGCTATTGGACCACGCAACAGCCGTTACGAAGTGAAAAAAGCCGCACAAACAGAGGGTCCAGAGGGTCCAACTGTTACAGCAACCAGTTCCGACTACATAAAAATTGTGGAAATACGCCAGTTCGAACGAGGAATTGTTATCGTCTGAGACAGACAACGGTGGTCAGGATGACCTGTTACATTCGGTCATCCTGACCACCGTTGCATTATTGTTCAGGTGGCAACACCCATAATTTACGCAGAGTGGCAAGGGTGAAGCGTGCGAAACAGGCGAAGAAGGAAGTTGAGTTCCAGCAGTCTAAGGTGTAAGTCATAGCGTGGAAAAAGTCGTCGAGTCGCAAAGTTGTCAAGTTGTCAAGTCGTCAAGTCGTCAGTTATTCCAGTTGGTTGTTATTGAAAGTCGCCGTATATCTATTTACCTTATATACTCTGTAAACATAATATTATCGCTATATTACACAGTACACGGAAGTAATTATTGTTATTTTGGAAAAATATAGAATTTTTATATTTCGTGGGGCGGTAAAGAGTGTGGCCAACATTTTTCGGCTCGATCTTAATAGAAGGTCACCAAATCACTGTCTGCCAAATTTTGTGACTCTAGCTCCAAAAATGTGGGAGACATAGCTTTTCGCGATTTTCGGGGGCGGGAGTGGACGTGGCCGGGAAATTTTTTTTACGAATCGTTAAAGGGGAAGACCAGCCATCTACGATTAAAATTTGCTGACTCTAGATCTAAAAATGTTGGAGATATAGGCTTTCGCACTTTACGGTGGCGGGAGAGAGCGGGGGCTGGCGTTTTGTACCCGTTATTTAAAGGAGCTGACCACTAATCTACCTTCAAAATTTGGTGACTCTAGCTCTACAACTTGGGAAGATATAGCCATTTCCGATTTTTAAAGGCGGGGGCGCTGGGGGGCGTTCTAGTGGGCGTGGCCGGGAAATCAGGGCCTCATTTTTGGACGAGATCACCAGCTATTTACATTCCAAATTTGGTCACTCTAACTTTAATATTATGGGAATATTTTCTTTAATCGATTTGCGATTTGTAGCGATGTGTATCGACATGTTATCGATTTGCCAGGCTCCCAGTGGGCGTGGCACAAAAATCTTAACACTTTATCTGAAGCAGATAACTACAAGTATATATGCCAAGTTTCAAGTCTCTATCTTCAATAGCGTCGAAGGATATTGCGTTCATACGGACAGACGGACAGCATGACGGACATTGCACAAAACCAATATACTAGTTACACTTCGTGAACGAGTATAAAAACATGATGCATTATAGCAAGGCTGAATTTGAACAAGGTAAACCACTCCTTACTACTTTAAAAATTATCGACTTAGCATAAATGCAGACAAGAAGCATATCATTCTCTTCACCAAGAAATACAAGGTATCATGGTGAGACCCTCCAAAGGAGAACGATGTATCGCTTAAACAAAAGAAATATATAAGATATATTCATGTGCTTCAACCTCCTGGACATGTACGCACGCTACTCCTTGCACAGAAAACAGCTCAACGTCTCTGTGCAACTGGAAAAATTACACTCCAAAGCTTTGGACACAGCTCGGTTAGCATGGTAATTTAGAATAGCACAGACTACACAAATTCATGAACCAACTGTAAAGTAATAACTACGTCAAAGGGACCAGTTGACTGGTGTTCAGGACTGGACCAACAACCAGTCCACATATTCACGGACGACACATAAGCGCTACACCGAAAACACAATATTTTCGTGGACAGCTATGCAGCAATAAAATGCTCGCAAGAATCTGCCATTATCTCCCAAAAATTCCTGACAAGCAAGGTAGCAAAAACTCAATCACAGACGAGATTGCAGACTAATAGTAGTAGTACTCACTGGTCATTGCCTGACAACTCACACTAAGAAAGTGCGCATAACAACAGATGAAGGCTCTCGCAGATGTAAAGAACCCGGAGTTTCTGAAACACTGGAGCATCTTATCTTCAGCTTCTTTAGCACTTGCTCCGCACTGAACCAAATACATAAATACACAAGCGGCCTGACACTCCAAATGCGCTATGGGCTTTTGACAAACGCATACGTATGATACAGGATTACAAAGACCTCTAAAAACCATAAGTATCCGGCAACACTAAGGACCAACTGGGTATATGTGTAACCGTTACGGGGGTTAACCAACTGAACCTAACCTAACCTTAGCGCATAATTGTGTTAAGGGATCTCGTTAACTGATTTTGGTTAACGAAATTATATAAATAATTGGGCATTTGGCACATTATATTGGACGTAGATGTACTAACGAGCAGTACATTCAAGTGGCCCAACGATACCAAGCACGGTCTTGTTAACGTACGAACCCAGGCAAAATACCACCCACCTCCCGCCCAACCGGCCGAGGGGCGCGCTGCATAACATGCAGTGACGAAGATCGCGAACAAATGGACAGATGACAAAGGACTAAAGTTATAAGGATAGGAATAGAAGTAGCATTATTTATTATACGGAAAAGATTATTATAATTACAGCATAATATACGAAATGGATTAAGAATAGAATAGTTACTATGGCACATTTCAAGAGATAGCGGTAAAAAATTTCTCGAATTTCTAGTCGGAACCGCAAAACTAATTTGGCTGATTTATTCGGAAAAATCAATTTCCCCATTAATTAGTTTGTGTAAGAAGATTACACCAAGCATGGTTCTACGATTAGAAAGCGAGGGAAGATTTGATAGTAAAAGTCTACTATGGTAGGAAGGCATGCGGGAATTAGTATTCCAGTTAAGACCCCGGAGTGGGGACACCATATACAAGACAAGAACTTGGGGTCAAGAAGAATACCCAAATCATTAACGGAATCAATACGCTGAAGAGGTTTACCATTAAGGAAATAATTATTAACAAGTAAGAACGTTGTCGTCGGATGTAACCGACTGCGTAATACTCGTTCACAGTATTTTGAAAAAAATATAGAATTTTTATATTTCCTAGGGGCGGGGGTGGACGTTGCCAACATTAAGAGAAGGTCACACAAACACTTTTTGCCAAATTTTGTGCCTCTAGCTCCAAAATGGTCGGAAGTATAGCTTTCCCGATTTGCGGGGGCGGGAGTAGGTGGGAGTGGGCGGGAGTGGGCATGGCCCTGAAATTTTCTTACCGAGCTTTAAAAGGGGTGACCAGCCATCTACGTTTAAAATTTGGTGACTCTAGCTCCAAAATCGTGGGAGATATAGCTTTTCGCGATTTGCGGGGGCGGGAGTGGGCGTGGCCGGGAAATTTTTTACGAATCTCGAAAGGGGGTGACCAGCCATCTACCTCTAAAATTTGGTGACTCTAGCTCCAAAATTTGGGAGATATAGGCTTTCGCACTTTGCGGGGGCGGGAGAAGGGTGGACGTGGACGGTAAGTTTTTGTACCCTTATTTAGAGGAGCTGACCACTAATCTACCTTCAAAATTTGGTGACTCTAGCTCTAATACTTTGGAAGATATAGCCATTTCGATTTTTTAAGGCGGGGTATCTGGGGGGCGTTCTAGTGGGCGTGGCCGGGGTCTGAAGGTCTCAATCTTTTGGGGAGGTCACCAGCAATCTACATACCAAATTTGGTGTCTCTAGCTTTAAAATTGTGTTAATTATACACGTGTTACCGTTTTGAGCTTGTAAATATATCGATTTTACCGATTACGGAGGCGGAAGGGGGCGTGGTTGGAAAAAAAATTTTCCAACCAGTGATATTTGGGGGACCTTACCAGTAATATATATTCAAAATTTGGTAACTCTAGCTCTAAAACTGTGGGAGATATAGCCATTTCCGATTTTTTAGGGCGGGGGCGCTGGGGGGGCGTTCTAGTAGGCATGGCCTTAAAATCAGGGCATTTTTTGGAGGAGATCAGCAGCTATCTACATACCAAATTTGGAGATTCTAACTTTAATATTGTGGGAAATATTCAACTTTAATCGATTTGCAATTTGTATCGATGTGTATCGACATGTTATCGATTTGCCAGCCTACCAGTGGGCGCGGCACAAAAATCTTAACACTTTATCTTAAGCAGATAACAACAAGTATATATGCCAAGTTTCAAGTCTCTATCTTCAATAGCGTCGAAGAATTTGCGTTCATACGGACAGATGGACGGCCAGCTTGACGGACATTGCACAAAACCAATATACTAGTTTCACTTCGTAAACGAGCATAAAAATGACATTCGTCTATGGAAGGACATTAATTTACACTTACTGTAATTAAGATTTAATAAATTTACTTGACACCGGGGTTGGAAACTGTCAAGGTCGGATTGCAAACTTTGGCCAGCTAGAGAATTAGTGGACGACAGGCAAAGTTTTACGTCATCGGCATACATGAGCACCCGAGAGTGGTTTATCACAGACGGAGATCATTTAAAAATAAAGTGAATAACAACGAACCAAGATGACTTCCTTGTGGTACTCCGAAAATAACTTCAACAGGCTTAGCGACAAGAACTTTGAAGTAAGCTTTTTGGGTTCTTAAAAATAAATAGTTAGATAGCCAAAGAATTAAGTTATTTGGAAATCCCAGAAGATGAAGCTTATGCAGTAAAAGCGAATGATTAACAGAGTCAAACGCCTAACTGAAATCAGTGTAAATGTCATCTGTTTGCATTTTATTTTGGAATCCTTTAATAACAAAAGAAGTGAGTTCCAATAAGTTAGTGGTAGTAGACCTATATTTTATAAACCCGTGCCGGCAGGGTAAAATTATAGATCTACAAAGATATTGTAATTGAAAAGTTATTAACTTCTCAAAAATCTTAGGAATAGCAGACAACTTAGAAATACCTCTATAGTTTTGAACATTAGACTTGTTTCCTTTTTTAAGGAGATGAATAATAAATGATTCTTTCCAAATATTAGGAAAATAATTTAACTCCACGGACAAATTAAACAGTTTATACAAAGGCTTTAAGAAATCATCAGCACAGTACCTAAGCACACAGCCTGGTACTCCATCAGGTCCCGGATAAAATACGGGCTTCATGACCTTTAGATCATTTAGTAGTGAACTTTCTGTAATCAAGGCCCAAAAAAGCAGGTAGAGACATTTACATATAAGGAGATATAAGTAGTTTCAAAAAATTTTGCAAATAACTCTGATCTGAGTCTGCAGACGTTTCTTCAAAAAATAGAGTTGATGATTTACGCTTCACATTAACGAATTATAGAACCTTTTAGGATCCCGCTGGAAATGTATCCTACAACTTTTCAAGTAATCAAGAGGACAGAGAAATTAGATCGAGCAATCAGATATCGAGTGTAAGTCAAGAAAGAGCCAGTTTCCTTGAACTTCTTGTATATCCTTGACATTCTATTCTTCAAATTGTTTAATTCCAGTGTAAACCAAATAAGATTGTTGAAACACAAACCGGGACGCATAAATCAAATGGATAATTTATAGTGGAATAAAATCTCGTTTGCACTATCCATGTCCCTACACATATAAAGCAGAGACCAGTCAGTCTGGGATAAGAGCTGAGTTAGTTTGCTAAAGTCGGTTTTCCGAAATCGGCGAGCTCGCTCTGGAGGTTTACTACTAGCGTTTAGCACCCGGGCAGGTAAATCAATCAACACCTATAAAGTGGGGTGATAGGAATCTTCCGGACATGAAATAGGCTCAATACGGACAACAGACAAGAATGGTTGACTCATAACAAAAACAAGATCAAGAATTTTATTAAGAGAGTTAGGGATAGCATTGATTTGACATAATGACACCCCAAATAAATTCTGAAGAAAATCATTTTGAGTCGTGGAACTCAACACGTAAGAATTGGGACTAGAGATTCACGTAGTTACAGCAATCTTGAAATCACCCAGAACTACAAAAAAATCACGACCGGAAAGCATAGCGGAGACAGAATATATAGCAGAAAATTACATTGAATAGACAGAATTATCTGTCAGAAATGTAAGAACAAGTAATAAAAAGGCAGACACCGTTAATGCAACAAATTCTATATCAATACTAAACTTAGTTATTACTGTCTACGAAAATAAATCAGCATCAACAGCAATAAGCACACCACCACGAAAATAGAGAATTTGTTAGATAGTATTTCAGAATTTAGGATGTCAGGCCTTAACCATATTTCACTGAGGCTATGACATGAAAATTAAAGGATATGCTACTAAGATAAAGATTACAAAGTTTGCTACAAAGACCTCTTGCATTCTGGTAGCCAAGTGAGAGGGAGGATGTTAGTTTTTTGTACTAACAGAGGTGGATTTAGATTAACAGGAGGAGGCGGAAGTGCAATCGGAGACCGATTGCAAAACTATTTACAGCAAAGTTTGCTGAAATGTTCGGAACACCTAATTTAAATGAAGAAATTACCCGAAATTTCGCTAAGTTATTTTTAGATTTAAAGAAGTTGAATCTTTTTTGCGTAAAGTGCTTAACGCCTAAAAATATTTAAAAAGTTGTAGATTGTTAACCCGTTTAGAACAGTTTTTATTTGATATAAAAACTTTTGCCTCCACACTAAATTTGCAAAAGAAAATTTTTAGTCGTTGTGATAGTTATATCTACGCATTCAGATTTTAGCTATACCTGTAGCGCTATGCACAGGAATCTTTATCTGCCTGAATTTCTATTGGTTTACCCATGTCGTGAAAAATATTGAGTTTTGCTCGTTTAGTATTTAGCTAATCCCTGCTGTTTACATCAATTAAGGAAGCATATTTGCAGTATACGTCTATGTAAGATAGAAATTGTTTATTATAGACAATGTGAAAATCTTTGACATATTTTTTCCTTGCGTTTAAAGTCTGTGGAGTTGTTTGAAAGGGTAATTTGCTGCCATTATGTTCTGTTTTTGCTATATTACAACGTTTACAATCATTGCTTATATTTAAAATTTTTATGATCAGAATAATAATACCTTTCCTTGAATAAATCTTTATGGGTTTTGACGATATTTTGTTTGAAATGATAACAATTATCTCTGCCGTTGTCGGCTTAAGTTTTTTCAAAATGCTCAGCCATTTTAGCTTTGTAAATTCTAAACGAAAATTGTCTATTTTGCCTTCTACTGTAAGGTTTAAAAACGTAATTGCGAACACAGATCAAGGCTTCGCCGATCTGTTTTTTCAAAATTTTATTTTTTCAAATCACTGGTGGAGTTACCATATCTATGAATAATTATTATTATTATTATATTCAACCTTATCCAAATCAGTTACAGTCGTCAAACTGCATTTTGAGTCGTATCATATCATGTGATGTATCCAAGTTTTAAACTAAGGGAGATATATAGTTTAATACGCTTTGCCTCGTCCCCAGTGGCCGTAGCTAAAAAACCTCAAACCTTTATCTGACGCGGGAATACACGAGTATAATTTCAAATCTCTAACTTCATAGCGTGGGTGACCTTCCAAATCTTGTGACTCGAGCTCTGAGACTGTGGGATATATAGATTTTCGCGATACATATCAAATTTTGTGACTCTAGCTTTAATATTGGGAAATATTCATCGAATTGTGTTTTGAGGTGTAGACATTTTATCGATTTGCCGGCCTACCATGGGGCGTGGAACAAAAGTCTGAACACTATCTTATGATAGTGAAAGGTGAACGGACAGCAAAAAGCGATATTGCACAAACTCAATATATCCTTTTAACTTCGTGAACGAATAAAATATTGATCAACATTGCCACTCTGACTGAATATAAAGATACCGTGATTTGCAAAACTGTTTTTATAGATAGTGCAGCTAATTCTCATGCTTTTAATATAAAATGTTAAGAATTTACTGTCAATATGAAGAGCTTAAATGAAAAATTTTGTGGATTGGATACACCAAATGTAATTATTTTCAAACAAAATAAACTTTCAATGCTGTCAAAAGAACATTTCCTGGAGCTATCGTGTCGATGCAGTTAAGCATGAAAGCAGTATATGTATGTAAATGTATATACATTTTCCGTTCTATGAACAGATTATAGACATAATGATTTTTTGTGTCCCGAAGTCAGCATTGTGTGAATTTACTACAAAATGCATAACAAAACAAAACACCAATTAAAAAATTTAATGTAATGGTATTACGTAAAAGCTTTAATCTCGCTCTGTTTACAAATCTACATATTAGATCTTCGGCAATAACTACATCATGGCTTCAAACGTAATTCTAATTGTACTTACTGTGCTGCCAATTACCCCGATGGAAAGAACCTCTGTTTCATTATTAATTTCATTATATATGCAAAAATATTTATTTTATATTATTACAAAATATAAAACTTTAAAATCTAATAAAATGATTTGCACATAAATCTTTATTAATTTATTTTATACCATTCCAAATCATCAGGTTTGTGGGAAGACGGTGTATTAATGATTGTTTGAGTATCATTAAAAATATTGCTGCAAATGTTGTCCCCAATCTGAAAGAATAAATATAAAAATTGGATAAGCGAATGATTGGCTAATTAAAACTTATAATAACATAGTTGCAATATTACTGTCACATCACCTTATCAGAAATTGCGGACGGTCGTCAAATCGACAAAAAGTGTGCAAACATTTTCGGGATCGTGGCACCCTGCATAGCTCTAGCTTTAATTTTTTACAACCGTAGAGAGTAAGATTAGTAAGATAAGCGCAATCTAAATGCCTGAAATAGTACTAAACTCTTTGCATGTACACACAAGCTGAGCAAATATATGTATGTGTGGGGATGCACAGGCAGCACTGCGCTGAAATTCAAATTTTTCAGTTTTCGGCCGCATGTTTTCTCGATCAATTGAAGAGCAAAGTGAAATATTCAGAGGGTTTACCACTTTGGCATGAAATCTTGGGATTTTTATTAGTGATTGTTGGTGAGGGTATTTTAAAAGCGGGTACGCAAGAAAAGTTTTTCTGGACGATCATGCATGGACACTCACTCATTTTTGTACATGTATATCTATTTTTGTGGTTGTGTTTTGTTAACGTTTTATTGCCCGCCTTTTCCACAAAACAAATTTTTTTGCCGGCATGCGTTTGTCGCGAGCCGCTAATTTCAAAATTAGAAAGAAAAAATTTATTTTAACTGTCGGAGAACCGCGAAAAGTTCAAACTTCAAAATCATTGCATCAACAGTAATAAGCACACTACCACCACGTTCTTTTCTACAAATAGAGATCTTGCTAGATAAGTATTCAGAATTTAGAATATAAGGCCTTAATCATGTTTCAGTGAAGTCAATGGCATGAAAGTGAAAGTGAAATGGAGGATGTTAGTTTTTTGTGTAAGCAGAGACCGCAAGAGGGTTGTTTAGACCAACAGCAGGTGGCGGAAGTGCAATCGGAGTCCGGATTTTTCTTTTTTGCAATGCATTCTTGTATTATTAGGTCGTCCGGCATTCTTTACAAAAAATTTTGCTGAAATATTCGGCCGGAACACTTATTTTAAATGACGATATAGAATATACAATTTCCGTCGCGATTATGCTGTCGATTCTATTTCCTACGATGTCAGAGTTGTGAAGGCCCTTCCTGAAAGGGAGTATTGTTCTTATTTTCTCCAGGATTCGCGTCCAATATTTCCACACTCCGTGGAAGTACGCTGTTATTGCGATGATGCCGAAACTTGGCGTGTTGTGTCATATCGCCGGATAGGTTTTCTACATTTTTTATTGAAATAGTTATTGAAAGAATGTCGACAGTAAGAGCATCCAGAGTATCATTCCTGATTATCAGTTTGGCTTTCGGCATCATCATGGCATACCAGAAGAAGTACACACACAGCGTCTCTCCTATACTTACTATACAACGCGGACTTGGCACAATTAGTAGCTAATAACACGCTGCTTACCACATACGCAGATGCCACCCTGTTTCTTCCTCAGCCACAGCCGGGAGGCTTGCGGCGTCTAATACTTGAGCCAACCGGTGAAAGATCTACGTCAACGGGAAGAATTCTCAGCATTGCATGTTTACGCTCAAGCATGGGAAGTGTACTAATGTTCAATATGACCACAAGGTGGTCATATCTCAGGGGAGCAATGTGCACTTGGCTCAAACAAATCCGAATGTTGGAAGTAGCATGTATATCCAAACGGGAAAAAAAATAAATGCAAAGTGATTGGTCGGGCATAGTCAACTCCGTCAGAACTTTTTTCTGAGAGACATATCCGGAGCACCCAACGATGCCAAACCAGACGTTTCATCAAGACATTGGCATGCCGACGGGTATGGAGGAAATAAGCCGACATATTTTACAAAAAACACTGGGTAGAAATTATAACACAAAACAAACCACCCACGTGTGTGCAAGCTCAGTGATCAATAAGACGAAAAATATTAATTGCTTTAAAAAAAAAAAAAAAAAAACGTTTCGCCAAAAGAGTAAAAAGACAACCAAATCGACAAATCTCGCAACCAGGCCTTTAGACCTTTAAAAATCCCATTATCACCAAAGCGGATGGGCAGCGACGACTGACATATGAAGTCCAAAGGCGACCTACGCTTTGGCAATAGAATAAACCCAAACGTTCTACCAAGATGAAACTATCAACCGGTCACCTATTATGCACCAAGTCATGTAAGTGAAAATATTAACTTATATTACAAAAATCCCGCTAAGATACGTGGTTAAATAAGGAGCAAATCGTGTATCGCTGCTAATGTGTAAATAAATAATATTTTTAATAAGGTAAAGCCAAATTGTGAAACAACGTTGTTTGAGTATTAGGCATCTCATAGCAAGTTTAAAAAAAAAAGAGAATTTTTTGTGGGGGAGTCGCGCATCGAAAGTTGATACGTTGTAATTTCTTATCGCTGAGCAGATTTTCTTTTCTTCATTTGAGCAGTTGACAGAATATTTAAATTCTTACCGTTGTGTGAATTAACATTCCTTTTTCTAATAACAAACGCAACAAGTTATCAGTAGTGGTTTCATGAGCGTATCCGATAACGAATCGGCCAACATTACTGAATTGCTTTGCAGTTTACAAAAATTAAAGTTGATAGAAGCTTCATAGACTAAAAGAATTATGGACGCGGCACAATTACAGATTTTTATAAAAGAGTTTAATTTAAAGATACAGAAATTTTCGGGTCATTTCATAGTGGAACCGCAGATAGAAATATATGAAGATGTCACGCAAAAGGCGGGCATACAATGCGACGAAGCTCTTGACGCCGTTAAGTCTCTTCCAGAGTTTGATGTAGCTCAAGAACACTACGTGTCTTGGCCAAGCGCCAAAGGCCGCCTATAAACTCTACAGCAATCATAAAGGGAATTCACGCCATAATCATGCGGTGCTAATTATAAGAAACAAAATAAGGGGCTCAGCTGACAATACGCTGGCATCCTTCGGCACAAAACTTAATTGTGATGCCTTTATATCCAGATTGGACTTTACATATGCCGACAAGCATCCAATTCATCTGATTGAGCAAGAAATTACCATGCTTAGGCAGGGAAACAAAGAAAACCATAATGGAATATGACAACTCTCTGGCACAACATATGAATGGAAAGTACAGAGCAGACGCACTTCGCGTATTCATATCCGGAAATCTTACCGATAGGTTGTTCTCGGCTCAACCTAAAGACTTGCTATGGCGCATCCTTAGCATTGGCACAGAAAATTGAAACTAAGCAGATATAGCCATTTCCGAGCGTTCTAGTGGGCGTGGCTAGGAAACCAAGGCAATTTTTGGAAGAGGTCACCAGCAATCTACATACCAAGTTTGGTGACTCTAACTTTAATATTGTGGGAATTATTTACCTTTAATCGATGTGCAATTCGAGGTGTATCGACAAGTTATCGATTTGCCAGGCTCCCAGTGGGCGTGGTACACAAATCTTAGCACTTTGTCTGAAGCAGATAACTAGAAGTATATATTCCAAGTTTCAAGTCTCTATTTGCAATAGCGCCGAAAAATATTGCGTTCATCCAAACAGATGGACAGAAAGTGCACAAAACCAATATACTAGTTTCACTTTGTAAACGAGTTTAAAAATGGACGAAATAGATGTTCCTCCAGTTGCGAGAAGCAAATTTTTACAAATGATGCCAAGCATCACTATGTCTCTTCCAGGCATCCGACGATGTCATCCTGCGTTACCCATTTGACTTAACCACAGATGCATCGTCCTGTGGTATAGGAGCACTATTGTCTCAATGTAATAAACTGATCACAATGATTTTTACAACTTTGAAAGATAGGGAAACGAACTATGTCACTAACCAGAGCGAGTTGCTGGCAATAGTAGGGGCCTTGATAGATTGCTTCACTACCTATATGGAGTAAACAACCTCAATATCTACACAGACCATCAGCTGTCTCGGACAGAAATTCTAACGCAAAGAGAAAGCGTTGGAAAGCATTTATCGACGAACATGATGCCAACATTTTGCAAGCAAGGAAAAGAAAACCATGTGGCAGATGCATTGTCTACGCAGAATATCTACGCCTTGGAAGATGCACCTCGGTCCGATGAGGGTACAATCGGCACAATCGCGAGCACTGAAAAACCGTTAAATTGTTTTAGAAACCAGATAGTAGTAGAAGAACCACGTTTCCCGTTAAAGCGAACCTTCATTCTGTATGGTGAAAAAACACGGCATCAAATAAATTTCGAGAACTGGGAATCCATGATTGACACCGTGACAGACGTAGTTAAGCCCAAAGTAGTCAATGCTATATATTGCGAGCTGCCGATGTTGACCCGCATCCTACATGCTCTTGTTCAGACATTCCCCTGGACAAAATTCTGGTATTGTATAACATGGGTATCCGATATTTTCGACAGAACCGAACAAAAAGTAATTGTGACGACAGAACACAATCGTGCTCACAGGGCTGCGAAGGAACATGTAAAGCAAATACTCAGCGACTACTATTTTCCTAAAATAAGCAGCTTACAAAATCCAAGTACGACAGGATCCCAAAAGACAGGAGCTCGGCGTTACTCCATCCTATGCTGGGGACATCATTCACATCATTATCTATTCGACAGCCGGAAAATACTTCCTCACTACCCTCGATAAGTTTTCAAAACCCATACAATCCTGTAACATCTCGCACATGAAAGAGCCACTTTTACAGATATTCAACACTTTTACTAAGACCAAAACTATTTACTGCGACAACGAAGCAGCTTTCGGTCCTGAAACTATAAGGTCTAAGTTAAAAAACTTCTACGATACCGAGATAGTTAACTCATCACACTTACATAGCAAATGAAATTCTCAGGTAAAGCGTTTTCCCAGTACTTTAGGGAATATGGGGAGGAGTTTGTCAATGCAAAGAGGCATCATCGACACAGTCGACATTATCCTGCAAACCACAATCGAATACAACCGGTCATACAACTCGGTTTTGGTTAGAACACCTGTTGAAGTAATACATTCAACACCACACGAGCTAAAAAAACGGAACTAAATCCACAAAGCACAGCAACTGCAGTTAGATAGAAACAACCCGTCTAGATAAAATATAATATTTGAGGTCGGAGTAAAGGTGTTTGTAAAGACCGATAAAAGGATTGGTAATAAACTTATCCCCTTATGCGTAGAAGAAAAAGGAGGGAGGGTGGTCCATAAGGACAGTAGGAAAAAGCCCCACACAATATTTTAAAACTTTTTTAATTTTTTTTTCTAACATTTTTTATATTTCCATAGAATAGTTGTCTTTTATATTTTTCAATTTGTATAGTATAGCGTATTTTTTCACTTTTTCATTTGTATAGGCATCTTCAAATCCTTTTAATATGGGTTGCACTGTCGAATGCAAAATTATCGGACTACACCCACTCAAAATACATTCCCATCATGGACGCAGTGGCTACTAACTAACTAACTGCAAACTAACTACCTAATACACACCTGACTATTGGAAGCAGACACAGGACACTTAGAAACGGTATTATCCACTTGAGTATTCGCCATAAGCACGCTAGGAGCATAAATATTTTAGGCTCAGCTTTAAAAGTGATTGCTGGGACACCCGATTATTACGACCTTCATGCGACTCGACTGACGAAAGCTGAACTAATTAGGGAAAACAAAAGACAAATAGTTCTAAACACCAAGACGCAAGAACAAATCAACGCTCTGACCAGTACTGTTAACGAAATTTTGAAAGTAAAGAAAAACAAGAGGCAATCGGTACTTCCCATTTATACGAAACACTTTTAGCAAGAAATAGAATACTGACACCAGAATTAGAAAATCTGATGTAAGCGATCACGTTTGCCAATATAAATGTTGAAAATCACACAATAATTAACGACGGTGATTTGAAAGTAATCCTTGATGAGAATTTCACAGGTATCAGTGTAACTCAATTAAAGAATGTAGCTAGCGTTAAGATTTAAGCAAGTAATGACATCATCCACTTTATTATAAAATTCCCTAAACCTAAATAAGTTTGTAGAAAGATAGTAGTTTTTACAGTCGGACACCCCGGCGTAATTTTACAAATACCAAAGAACATCGTTCAGAGTGCGATAACAAGATTGTTGCCGTCAGCTCATGCAGCGAATCTAATAAAGTCGCGTTCTGCAGGGAATCGATTGGAAACACATGCGCAACTATTTAACTCTCAGGCAAACCACCTGGGACCGATCAATATAGTGGACGAGGGCGTCATGAGCATCGACGATGAACCCGAAAAAATGTTCTGGTCCAGCTGCCTCACGGTCACTCAATATCATAGAACACCTGACACTTTTGAGCTTGCGTTTTCTGCACAAACTGAGCGAAGAAAACTTGCGTCATACGAAATCGGTGGTGGCATCGCCCTTGTGTTTGGCAGTCTGTGCTGTGGCGGCCGGCATCATATCCCTAATTCGCTACAGAAAAAGGAAGGAGAACCAAGCAGGAGTCCGTACGGTGCTCAACTATCTCGGCATGACCGAGAAGGCCCTGAATTGAAAAGGGAAGTACTTAACATAGGAGAACAATAAGCAACCAAATTGGGTACTGACCACTATAATACAATGTAATAAACTGCCTTTGGTCGCCGAGTGCACTGCTCGCTACCATTGAGTCTGGCGATAACTTATATATTTGAAATGCGTTGAATTGCGTTAATCCCAAATATTCTTAGCCTGCGTATGCTTCACGAGAACATATTGAACCCGAAACTACAACAGCTAGAGGCCTATACTTTTGACTATAGATTCTCCTATGACATACGCAGAACTAGTTTATATTTTATTTTTCGATATTTTCGATTTGGGAAATTTCCACTTTTTGGACTATACCATATATATAAGCACCCCTTGCATACTTGCAACGTTAAATTATAATAAAATATATATCATATAAATAAAACATCGATTTATTTTTATTTATATTTGCAAAAGCGTGTATAGGTCACATTACAAATACATCACAGAAAATACTTAAGTGGATTTAAAGAAGTTTATTGCAGAATATGACGATGACTTAAACGCCACAAAATTTTCCTCCCAGATATTTTAAGAAACATGAGCAATGAATAACTTCTAAACTAAGCGTACGATTTTTATGACATATTCAGGACTTAAGATCTTTCGAATGTGAACTTGAATTGTTTTTGTTTATGAAAATGGATAAAAGGGATATGGTAGGATTGGATGGGCGCAGTGGGCGGCAAACCATATTTTGTGCGATCCCTAGATGTCATCAGAAATCAGTCTGGAAAATTTTATGTATCGAGCTTTAATACAGAGGAACATATTCAATAATTGGAATTGCCACGCACTCAGTAGGCAAAGACGTCTACTGGATATCTATCAGAAAAATATCGTTAACACTAGGTAACAGCCAAATTGTATTCTTTGCCAAACCTACTTTTCCTGATACATTGAGCCCCATATGACGAAAAACCACTTAAAAAATTTTTCTATGGTGAAATTTTTGTTAAATATTTTCAAAATATGGTATTTCTTTTAGTGGTTTTTTTCAGAGGTGCGCTTGCAATATTGATTATCATCGAGAATTATCGAGAATGTCTTAACCTATTTTGAAAACGATTACTGAAAGCTAATGAACATATCTATTGTCAGTCATACGCACTTCTAATTTAGATTATTGGTTTTGCAGCACATTTTTCACGATTTTTTGTCAAAACTGAGGGTGTTCGATAACAGATGACAGTGGTTTTGTTTTTCTTCTTTTCGTCGAGGATGCTGACATGTAGTTGGCCTAGATTACTTAAGCGATAGTCGCTCATCTACTAGTATTGGCCGGCGATCGGAGATACAATCCCAATTCGTTCTACATATGTGGTAACTACGTAGCCACTACAAACTCTAAAATAACATTCAACGAAAGGTTACAAAATGTATATAATAAACATTTCCTGTATTCCCACTTGGACTTTGTTCCGTACAACTTAGGTGAGTTCATCGATGAACACGGAGAACGATATCACCAACAATTAAAATATATGGAGAGACGTTATCAGGAATTATGGATTCAGAACATGATGAGAATGTCATTTAAATACCGTACGCAGAATGACACGGTACCTAGACCATTTTTAATAAACTTGAAAATTCAAATAACATGTAATAGCTTAAGAAACGAATAATAAATCGTATTATTAATAAACATTTGGTGATATATATCATTTCTTTTATGACAATTAAGCATATAGATGTATATAGATTGGGGGCCTTATCTTGGTCAATAGCACCGAAAATCGTTCCTTCTGTGAGTAGAACATGATATAAATTGGTTGTTTCTGCATTCATTTTAATGAATGATATCTTAATTAATATATTTATTAATACATTTATTAATATATTTATTAATATATTTATTAATACATTTATTAATATATTTATTAATATATTTATTAATATATTTATGTGATTATTAAGTCAAACAGCCAACAAATTAATACGAAGCGGCATTCCTGAGACATTAAAGTCTAAATTTCGTAGAAGATTTTGTAAAAGTCATCTATATCGACAAAAACTTGTCTAGCTTTAAAATGCTGTTCCATCGGCGGCTCTTCATCGATTTCAATGATTATTATATTAAACGACGCCTAATTACCGCAGCTAAATAAGTAAATGGATGACGAACGACTTTTTTTTGCATTTTAAAGTACAAAATCGTGAAAAATACCACACAAGAAATCATAATTTTCCTAATTCAAAACAAGCGGGATGGCTCCAGTTGGGAACGCCCGACTGGGAGATACCCTGTGTTTCCATACATTTCAGTCCTCTTGCATTCATACACACATACACACTCACACATGGTTGGTTTCTAAGATATCTTAAAAAAACGGATAATTATCGATAATAAGAAAACGAGTTATCGATGATTTGAAATAAACTTAATATGCGTATGATATACTCGAACTGAAAAAGTCAAAGAAAAGTTCAAGTTCTAGCTTCTGTAGTCTCCGAAATCGACGCTTTCATACAGACGGACAGGGCTCGGCTAGTGATGAATATATATACTTTGTGGAGTCGGAGATGCTTCCTTCTGCCTATTACATACATTTGCACAAATTAATTGGCCTATTAAATTTTACCAATTTTAAATTTCTGTGTTTCTTAAACGACTTTGATGAAACTTTTGCAATATATTCTTTAAATGCAATAGTATATTTAAATATTCATATGAGCCAAATTTAGTGTCTCTAGGTCTCATATCAAACGAAAGTTTAAAAACTGTGTTTATTCAAAATGGAAACAGGAGAAGCAGGCAATAACAGAGTCTGCATACAAATCAAGGAATTGTTACGAAACGGGATTATTAGGTCTTTAAGAACCCCCTATAAGCACAATATGTTAACAGAAAAGTTTACTATAAAATGAGTAACGATGAGAAACAAGCGTTTAGTGATCGAATTTAGAAAACTGAATGAGCCGACTATTGCCGGCAATTAACCAATTTCCAATATTGACATGATTTGCTAACTTGACAAAAATCAAGTATTTTACGACAGTGTATCTGAAATCTAGATACCAGCAGATTAACTTAGCGGAATGCGACCGTCCAAAGACGTTTTTATCCGTGGATAGTGGAAAGTCTTAGTTTTACCAATCATAAATGTGGTTAAAGAATGCCGAAAAAATTAGCTTCGATGACGTTTTAAGTGAGGAAATTGCCAAGACTTACTACGTTAATAATTTTATCTGAAAAAATAAAATCCGATCACGCAAACGAATCTAGTTTTAAGGCTATCTATATCAAAAAATGACTCTATTATATAACAAGTAAGAACGTTGCAGTCGGACGTAACCGACTGCGTAATACTCGTTCACAGTACACGGAAATTATTATTGTTATTTTGAAAAAATATAGAATTTTTATATTTCGTAGGGGCCGGGGTGGGCGTGGCCAACATTAAGAGAAGGTCACACAAACACTTTCTGCCAAATTTTGTGCCTCTAGCTCCAAAATTGTCGGAGGTATAGCATTCCCGATTTGCGGGGGCGGGAGTAGGTGGGAGTGGGCGGGAGTGGGCATGGCCGGGAAATTTTCTTACCGAGCTTTAAAAGGGGTGACCAGCCATCACGTTTAAAATTTGGTGACTCTAGCTCCAAAATTGTGGAAGATATAGCTTTTCGCGATTTGCGGGGGCGGGAGTGGGCGTGGCCGAATCGTTAAAGGGGGTGTCCAGCCATCTACCTTTAAAATTTGGTGACTCTAGCTCCAAAATTGGGGGAGATATAGGCTTTCGCACTTTGCGGGGGCGGGAGAGCGCGGGGGTGGACGTGGGCGGTACCTTGTACCTTTATTTAGAGGAGCTGACCACTTATCTACATTCAATTCTTGGTGACTCTAGCTCTAATACTTTGGTAGATATAGCCATTTCCGATTTTTTAAGGCGGGATATCTGGGGGGCGTTCTAGTGGGCGTGGCCGAGATATGAAGGTCTCAGTCTTTTGGGGAGGTCACCAGCAAGTTTGGTGTCTCTAGCTTCAAAATTGTATAAATTATACACATGTTACCGTTTTGAGCTTGCAAATATATCGATTTTAGCGATTACGAAGGCGGAAGGAGGCGTGGCCGGAAAATTTTTTCTGTGATGTTTGGGGGACCTTATCAGTAATATATAATCAAAATTTTGTGACTAGCTCTAAAACTGTGGGAAATATAGCCATTTCCTATTTTTTAGGGCGGGGCGCTGGGGGGGCGTTCTAGTGGGCATGGCCGGGAAATCAGGGCCGCATTTTTTGGAGGAGATCACCAGCTATCTACATACCAAATTTGGTGACTCTAACTTTAATATTGTGGGAAATATTCAACTTTTATCGATTTGCGATTTGAGGTGTATCGACATGTTATCGATTTGCCAGCCTCCCAGTGGGCGTGGCACAAAAATCTTAACACTTTATCTGAAGCAGATAACTACAAGTATATATGCCAAGTTTCAAGTCTCTATCTTCAATAGCGTCGAAAAATATTGCGTTCATACGGTCAGACGGACAGACGGACGGACTGCATGACGGACATTGCACAAAACCAATATACTAGTTTCACTTCGTGAGCGAGTATAAAAACAACCTGATAATTATCGATAATAATATATAATTCGATAAAAATTTTTCTTAATGATAAACTTATTTGCTCTTGTAGTCTCTTTCATTTGCTCAAAACAAAAGCAAGCCTTTAATCTGAAAGTAAGCGCAATGCAAAAATAAACAAGTGAGAAGGCTCTAGTCGGGAGCGCCCTAGGGTATACCCTGAACACAGTGTGTACATACATTTTAGTCCCCTTGCATTCATATGCACATACACAGAATCACATGTACACACAGCTGCTGCGCTTGGCACCCACTATGGAAACTACATTCGTGAATAACTTCCAAACAAAAAGGGCTTAGCAAGAGCATTGAAATCTATGTAAAAGCAAAAGCTGATGTTTTTTCACATTTTTCATATATGGGGCGAATGAGAGTTATCGGTAACCAAATTTTGTTCTAGCTCTTTTGCTCTAGCTCTAATGGTTTCTTAAATATGCTCAAAAAACCGATAATTATCGAGAATAAAAAAAAACGAGACAACTTATCGATGATTTGAAATAAATTTGATCTCCGTTTTTTAAAACTTTAAGTGGATGTGTATTCTCGTCAAAATTATAACGCAATGCAAAATGCAACCACAAATTTAATCGAGTTTTCGTTGTCTTATGACTAAATTCTGACATTGCATGACAATTATCGCGGATATCACGGACAAAATGAACATTGGTAGACCAGAACATAACTGTGCTCAGAGAGCCGCACAAGAGAATTCTAAACTACATTTAAAGCTTTTTTGAGTCACAGCTAATACAGACAATAAACAGAGACAGTAAATCAAATCATACGCACCACTAGGAAGGAACACATAGACACACCACACTAGTAGAAGGCACTGTTTGCACGGAATATAATATTAAGCAGAGAGGTTCAAAACGCTATGCTCTGAAAAATTTAATAAATCCAATGTCGCAAATGTTGGCCCACATGATGGTATATTTTTTAGTTAACTATTCTAGAATATCGGCTTAATTTAAAGACACGGCCTGGCCGTGTATACCGGAACGGTATTCCCAAGAGAATGACAGGTGTGGCAATGTAACTGATTCACAATATAACCGCATATCAAACTATACTTCTCTGCCTAACTTACGCTAGATTAGAGAGACGGAGGTCTTCTACCGAATACCTTTGGTGATTGATTGATTGATTGAACTGAGATATGGTGATCTTTTCTGTGATGTTTGGAGATCTTTTTTTAGAGATAATGGAGGCGACAGGCCGATTTGGGGAGCTTACCAGATATATATATATTCCAAATATGGAGTCTCTAGCTTAAACTGCGCAAGATATAGCTATTTCCGATGTTTTAAGGCGGGCGGAACGTTATATTGAGCGTGGTGGTATATCAAGGTCATAATTTTTGGGGGAGGTCCCCAGCAATCTTTATACCACTCCCGCCTCCGCAAATTGCGAATATCTATATCTCCCACAAATTTAGAGCTATAGCCGAAAAATTTGGCAGACAGGATTTGGGTGACCTTCCTCTTGAGATCGAGCTGAAAAATTATGGCCAAGCCCACCTCCGCCCCTGCGAAATATAAAAATTCTATATTTTTCGAAAATGACAATAATAACTGCTGTGTACTGTGAACGAGTATTAGGCGCTTACGTCCGACGACAACGTTCTTACTTGTTATACACTGAACCCATTGAAAATGGGTAAAAAAAAAGAGGGTATAATGGTATTGTGGAAATGTATGTATTAGGCAGAAGGTATCATCTCTGACCCCACAAAGTACAGCATAAATAACCTTGTCCATCAAGACACATCAGTCTGTCGGTCTGCCTGTCTATCCGTCTGCATGACCACGCGTCGATTTTGGAGTCTAGAATAGCTAGAAAGCTAAAAAGAGAAAAACGCACACCTTGCGGCGTGAGTATATGTGTGTGTGTGATTTTGGGTATGAATGCAAAGGGGTTGAAATGTATTTGAAGACAGAGTTCAGGGTATCCCGTAATCCCGACTAGAGCCCCTTACTTGTTAAATATATAATTAATTGATGTATTTCAAAGTGCTTTCACTTTTCTAGACTTTTTATACGGTCGCTATTCTCCACATAAAAACAATTTTTTCAATTCCGTTGAAAACTATTTTAAATAACGCCTCGTGAAGTTAGGTTACATTTTTTGATGCGTTTATTATTTTGCGGATAGAACACCCACGGCACAAAAACATGTTTAACCGTAATGGTGCCGTGTTCACGGTCAACATAAAACATAATTCGCTGCGTTTTAACCGTTGATTTCTTTAAGTTGTAGATGTGTAGAATTAAATGTATTTCTCATGGGCACGTTGATAAAGAAATTTTTACACAGTAATTAGAATATTTACCTGAAGGGACGATACTAAATTATCAGGGCAGTCTAGCACGTTAAGTCCAGATTCTACAATAAAACGGGGATTAGAAAAAGATAAGAGAATGCAATTAATTAATTATTTTATAAAGTGTATGTGCAAATATTTGTGAGAATTTAGTAACATGAAAAACGGTTTTTATTTGATCGGCTATTAAACTTATATTATATATTTTTTTCTTTTCTCATACAATACAATCATTGATGGAGAATCCAGCTCTAGCTTGTAGGGCTGCGATAGTCCAATTACCAAAATATCAGCGCAACTTTTTTAAAGCTTTATATAATCCAGATGAAGGTTCCAAAAATGTAATACCCTACAGAACGAAAATAATGTAATATAAATTTTTCAATTTTTTCAAACTTAAAGGTGACATTCCAAATTTACTCAAATTCTCAGAGATATACATTTTTGCGGAGAAGGGCCGCGATTGCAATTTAATCTTTATCTTAATAGCGTATCCTTTCCTTTTTATGCCATTGCCTTCTCTGAAAGATGCTTAAGGCCTGACATCCTAAGTTCTGAAATCTTATTTAACAAGTTCTCTATCTGTAGAAAGAGTCGCACTTCTCGTCGTGGTGTGCTTATTGCTGTTGATGCAGCAATAACTAACTTTAGTACAGATATAGAATTTGTTGCCGTCAAATTGTACATTAACGGTGTCTGCCTTTTTATTACTTGTACCAATATTCCTCGTTCTTCAGATCGTGATTTTCTTGTAGTTCTGAGTGATTCCAATATTGCTGGAACTACTTGGATCTCTAGTCCTAATTCTAGCGTATTGAGTTCCACGACAAATTACAATTTATTTGGGATGCCATTATGTCAAATCAATGCTATCCCAAATTCTCTTCATAAAATGCTTGATCTTGTTTTTGTTTTGTAGCACTCCCACTTATCTGTTTCTCGTACAGAGCGAGATCGCCAAATTCGGAAAACCGACTTTGGTAAACTAACTTAGCTCTTATCCCAGACTGACTGGTCTCGGATTTACATATGTAGGGATGTGGATAGTGCAATCACAATTGTTTATTTTACTTTAAACCATCTATTCGATATATTCGTCCCGGTTTGTGATTCAATTAGGTCTAACAAACGTATTTGGTTTGTACGGGAATTAATTAATTTAGTGAATAGAAAGTCAAGGATGTAAAAGAAGTTCATGGCTCTTTTTAGGCTCACACTCAATACCTGATTGGTCGATCTATCCTCAATAACCAATGTTATAAGGATTACTTGAAAAGTTGTAGGATACAGTTCCAGCGGGCTCCTAAACAGTTCTATCACTTCGTTAATGCGACGCGCAAATCATCAACACTACCATAAGCTGCATTTTTTGAAGAAACGTCTGCTGACTCAGATCAGGCTATTGCCGATTTATTTGATCACAGAAAGTTCATAACTAAATGGTCTAAGAGTCATAAAACGTATTTTTACCTAATGTACCAGGCAACATGCTAAAGTATTGTGCTGAAGGTTTCAAAGGAAATCAGTCTTATGTTCAGAAATATAGAGGTATTTCTAAGTTTATCTATATTACCTCTAATTTATTGGAACTTAAGGATTCCAAAATAAATTGCAAACAGACTCTGTTAATTATTGCCTTTTACTTTTCTAATTTTCTATCTGGCCAGAGGTTGCAATCCGATCTTGACAGTTTTCAAACCTGGTGTCATGTAAATTTTTTAAATCTTAATTACAGTAAATGCATATTAATGTCTTTTTATAGCCCTTTTTGAATAATCATTTCCTTAATGGTAAACCACTTGAGCGTATTGAGTCAGCTGATGATTTGCGTATATCCTAAGCGTAAGTTCGACAAGTATATTTCTACTGCTGCTAATCGAGCTTTTGGAGTCCTATATACTTCAGTTGTTCGTCCAATTCTTGAACATGGATCTTGCGTATGGTATCCCCAATACAAGGTTCATCAGGATAGCATTGAATCTGTACAAAAACAATTTCTGCTTTTTACCCTCCGGGGCTTTAATTGGATCGCATGCATTCTTACGTTACTAAGTCTAATTAATGGGGAAATTGATTCTTCCGAATTAATCAGCCAAATTAGTTTTGCGGTTTCAAACAGAAATACTACAAATTGTAAACCCGTTATCTCTTGAAATTCTATTCTATTCATAATCCATTTCAGGTCGTATTATAAAAATCTAATTATTAAAATCTTTTCCGTATAATAAGTAATGCTAGTTTTACTCCTATTCTTAAAACTTATGTCTTATGTCATTTGCCTACTTGTTTGCGACCTTCGTCTGCGTATGTTTGCGGCGCGCCCCATGGTCGGTTGGGCGGGAGGTGGGTGGCGCGTTAATAAGCCCGTGTTTGGTATCATTGAGACTGTGCTCCAGTTTTGCTTCGCAGACACAATTGACCTCCACTTTCCCCTTACTTTGGTGGCTTTTGGGAGGCGGCTGTGAAAACTGCAAAGCATAATTTCTACCGAGTTGTGAGGTCGTCTCGTCTTGGATTTTAAGAGCTCCGTAGCCTCGTTTGCCAGACAACGGCAGTCATTAATTTTCGACCGTTGCTTCCCATTTCAGAAGATTCAGAACACCTTGATGTTCTTACACTAGCCCATTTTTTAGTTGGTGGCTAGCATTCTACATTCGCAGAGCCTGATGTAACACGGCTCAACTTTAATCGTTTGCATAGCTGGCAATGAATTTCCTATCTGCACCAAGTCTTTTGGTCTCGCTGCCGAGAAGAATATTTAAATCTTCTTCACGAGCTATTTAAGTGGCAATTTCCAATTTCTTATGTGACTCTTCACGACATCGTTCTCTTTAAAAACGAGAACTTAGCTCTTCTAAAATAGCCATTAGCGAGAGTGGTTGAATTGGTTACGCGTTGCAGTTCTCAAGACGGCTAAGGGAGTTATAAAACGAGCAACTAACAAGCTATATGCTTCTTCAACGGGGAGAGTATGTTCAGCTCAGCTCATAAAAAATAAATCTTTACTTGTATAATTTTGTAAATTGGCCTACGAGGCAATATTACTATCTGTTACGTATCTAGCGCTTCTCGCATTACACTCAATTGTTTTCTTATTCTCGTTCATTTATCACACTTATCACTTGTTCTCAGCGGCTCAATATCAGCGACGTTGCATTTTTATTTTCGTGTCCTTCTTTGGCAATTTCGCACGCAATAAAAATTTGTTGTCTGTAGTAAGTTTGTCAGTGTGCGAATTACATAAATTTAATACGATTAACGTGAGTTTCTCAACCATTCTTCAAACAGCGAAAGTCCGGCGAAACCTGTGCGTAGCAGCAACAACTGTCACCATGTAAAAATTGGCTCCCTTAGCGCGCGAGCGCGCCTGCTCCATAACGTACCAGTTAGTGCATTAGAACCTGCAACAACAACCGCAACGCCTGTATAGCTCACCCGGACGCAGGCCTGGCTTCTTTTCGCAATATATTGATAACGTGCGCACCGAAATAGACAAGAACAAGGAGATGAAGGATAGCTAAAAAAGTTTCGGGAAGAGGCGTAAAAACCGGAGCAGTCGGATGCGTTGAAGTCGGTGCGGCAGAAGTTCAATATATGTGGAATCGGAGGCGCACAAGTCGTCGAGCATATTGAAAGAGCAGCTGGGCGCCATCAAGGAGAAGGTAGGCGATGTCATTGACGATGCTTCCAAATCGGACTTGGCCAAGAAGGTCTCCGAAGAGCTCTCGAAAACGGCGAAAGGTGTCAGCGATACGATAACGCTACGCATTGGTAAACAACTCAACCGCAATAGAATTTTAAGGCGTTGCCCTAGCGTTGCATAATTCCCGCTGCTGAACAGTAGTGGCCACAAGATGGAGGTCAGCCTTTCATATCTGCACACTCTAAGCGAAGAGAACTTGAAGCGACGCCAACTGGACTGGGACTGGCTTTGCACTCTGGACCGTAGTCTGGTCTTCGTAATGCAGTTCGTCAGATAAAACTGTTTTCGCTTGGAAATCTGACTTCTGATTTAGTACCAGCAGCATTCCGCAGTTTTGTATTTCAGTCGTAATTAGAATTTCTTCGCGGCAATGTACTCGATAAAAAAAAATAAAGTTATAACTGATATGTTTTATTTGATGCGTCGATCGGCTATGCTTTATAAATGTAATTATGTAAATTTTAAGATACACAACTTAAGGAAACCCTCTCTCTGTTGCTTGTCGATCTGCAAGCACCTTTATAGACCTGCGTATTGAACTAGTCATTAGTCGTCAGGAAACTATTCGAAGCCTCAGCCATATATTCATAATTGTGCATGTTCTCCTTTGCATTAAGTATTTATAATGTTGTTGCTAAAATCTAACTTTACAATTTATCTGTAGGACTTATATATAGAACTGTACGCAGCACTAGATAACAGCTTAGTAGCTCAACAAGTACAATATTCCTAATCTGTGATATTTTTACGGTTTAGGGTATATATATAAATTTAATACTTACGTATTCTGGGATCATTCCATGAAGTCGTTCGATCAATATGGTTTATAAAATATATATCTCCAGACTCAGTCACTGCTTGCTCCCAACCATCCGGTAACGGTCCAATGTGGGTAGCAATGTTCGGAGAGCTAGTTTGCTTTGTAGTTTGAATAACATCTACACAAAATAAAAATAACACAATAAAATTATTAACATAAATATGATAGATCTCAAATGAATTAAGGTTACCAAACAATAGTAGTTAAAGTCTTATCTACAAACTGCACGCGAAAAAACAAATATAAATGAACTGCTAATTTCGCAGCAATTATTTTCTTCAACATAACGACAAATTTTTTTTAAATATTAGTTAATATATTCGCTACTTTTACTTATACTTAACAAAAATGAGAACGTTGTAGTCGAATTACTCTTCCACAGTATAAAACAAGTAAGCAGCTCTAGTCGGGAGACTAGGGGATACGCAGAACGCTGTGTTCCCATACATTTCAATCCCCTTGCATTCATACACACATACACAAAAACACACACACACAGACAAATTCACGCCGCAGACAGTGCGTTTCTCAACAGCTGCGCTTGAGCCCCACGAAGGACCAAAGCCCAAGTCTGTACTATTTGAATTGAGTTCAAAAATGGGGCAAGTGGGGAAGGTATCCAAAATATTCCTAAGCTGCGTATGCTTCACGTGCATATGCCAAACCAAATTTGGGGGCTCTAGCTCTTATAGTCTAGGAGATATGTTAAGAAAACTATAAAAAAAACAGAGGTTTAGCTCGATTTTTATCGAAATTAGTGAAACGGTGCAAAATATCGACAAAACATGGTAAACTCGTATTGCGTATGGTATTACAGAATCTATAGTCGTTTAGTTTGAGTCGTCGTCCTGATCAAGAATATATATACTTTATGGGGTCGGAGATGCCTCCTTTTGCCTGTTACATACATTTACACAAAACCATTATACTCTGCTTTACCCATTTTCAATGGGTTCAGGGTATATATAGACGAAAACGTTCTTAAATTAATTCTCTTAATTTGTGGTGGCTATGGCTGAAATAAATCTTTATAGGTCATCAGAATTCTGCCTGCCAAATTAGGTGACTTTAGCTCGACAATTGCGGGAGATATGGATTTTCGCGGATTACCCGTCCGTAAAAAGTTAAGTGTAACCGGCTGAGTAATATTTGTTCACAGTACAATAAACGTTTAAAACAGTCGAAAGCGATCTTAGTTATTATTGTTAGTTTGGAAAAACATAAAATAATTATATTTTATAGATGAGGGGGTGGGTGTGGCCAACATTTTTGGGAGATATTGATCTTTGCTGCTTACAAAGCCCTAAAGAAATATATAGATTTAATAAATATGTCACGCTCCCAGTTGGAGAATCCTAAAAATTTGTTGTGTGACATTTAGAGGAGGTATTCAGTAATATGTCTGAAAATTGTTTGTATCTAGTTTTAAAACTGAGGAACACAAATAAATTTAATCGAATGATCACGCCCCCAGTGGAAGTAGCCAATAAAAATACGTAAATTTTTTAAAAGGGGTTAAAAGCCATCTACCTGTCGCTATTCGCAGACAACTATAAGTTTATATTCCAAGTTTGAAGTTTTTAGCGTCAATAGCGCAACAAAGAGTTGGGTTACTAACCAAATAACATATAGATAGGTCACCTAGAACAAAAAATTGAGGCATTTTTTTTTGTGCATAATTTCACTCACAATCTCAGAGAATATGAGTATAAGCGTCGCATTTGCTTAGAAGATCTTTTGCAACTTGCGTCCTCAGAAGAATTTCTGTGTTCGCACTGAGTGATTTCAAGCCTGCTCGATGCAGAAAGTCTAGATTTCAATTTTTTCGAGCATTTGCACAGTTGCCAGTTGCGAGCATTTGCACATCCAAATTTGTGAAACGTCCGCGCTGGGTTTATTTTATTTTTTATTGTTTTATTTCTACCTCTACCATTCATGAGTTTGCTTTTTTTTTGCAATGACAAAATAAAAAGGACAAATCATTAAGCCAGCTCGCAACTGGAGCATGAAGCAGGCAACCAGACACTATGGGCACACAATTACAATATTGCATATATATGTAGAACTATGAATAAGTGTGCGTGCACATTCCTCCCGGAAAACTTTTCTTGCAAGTGCACCCGTAAGTAACCTCACCAATAAATATTAATAAAAAACCGAAGAACCCTTTAAATATTTGTGAGCTCTTTAAAAGTGAAAGGGAAATAAAGCGACCCAAAATTGATACTTCCTAATTTTTCTGCGCATTGCTGCTTGAAATCACCCAGTGTTTTTTATCTGGATATTGCAGAAACCCAATGTACTGTTTTTAAGTCGTGAACAAGTATAAAAATACAAGAATGAAAATTTAAATTAAGTAAATGTAGTGTTTGGTATGTATGTAATGCCTAATACACAAACATACATATGATTTACACACATATACAAGCTCAGCGGAGGGCGCATTTTTTTGTAATTAAACGCTCTTTAAATTGCAAGAACTTTTGTAAAAAACAAACTGCCTAAAAAGTTGTATGAGATTCTTTGAACAATCTCATTAAACGTGACTGTAATTTTCTTGATGCCATTAGTAATCCTTCTCGTGATAACTGTTCTGCGTAAATGAATCAGTTAATTAAGACAGTAGATGTTTATGTGATTCTAGAAATTATCTTTTTATATAAATGGGTAGATCAGGGTATAATGGTTTAGTGCAAATGTATGTAACAGGCAGACGGACGCATCTCCGACCCCATAAAGTACATATATTCATGATCAGCGTCACTAGCCGAGTCGATCTAGCCCTGTCCGTCGGTCCGCCCGTCTGTATAAACGCGTCGATTTCGGAGACTACAGAGGCTAGACAGCTGAATTTTGACTTCTTAGGTTCGTGTATACCATACGCAGATCAAGTTTATTTCAAATAATCGATAATTCTTCTCGTTCTCTTATTATCGATAATTATCGGTTTTTTTACTCTGTTTTTTGAAGGTATCTTAAGAACCATAAGAGCTAGAGCAGCCAAACTTAGCTCAAACTGTTCGCGTAAAGCATACGCAGGGTTTTGGATACCCCCATTCGCCCCATATATGCAAAAATGTGAACAACTCGTAATTCAAACACCATGGACTTGGGCTTTGGTTTGTACATAGACAATTCTCTTGTTAGGCCCTGAAAGTTGCATTAAGATCATACTCTTAGCTTAGAAGTTATACACGAAATTATTCACCGCGTGCAGCCTGCGTTTACATGTGTGTGTTTGTGGGTATGTGTGATTCTGTGTATGGCTGTATGAATGCAAGCGGACTGAAATGTATGCCTTCTCACATGTTTTCTAATGGTTGAATACAAGTTATTCACAATCATCTCAAATCACACATATTAGTACATGTTTCGTACATTTTGTTTGATTTAACTTTGAGCTGCAGCGACAAGAATTATTTTCAATAATAAACATATCAGTACGCATATCCGAAAGTTTCTAACGTTTCAAAACACTGAAAGCTGAGATTTTCTGTTCAAAGGACAGAAGTCCTCAATTGCATGCCTACATTAAGGCGGTTTAAATAGTTCTTACATCAGTGATCCACCAAAAATTGCCCTACTTTTAAATTAACTTCACCATGCTTTCATTGAAAATTAAAATTTTTACCAAGTATCATTTTGTGACACGGTCTTACCGATGATGATATGGCATTATGCTCTCTATCCCCATTGTTGTAAGCATCGTAGGTCAGCTAATTTCTCTTTAATAGTTTCTAATTTTCTGTTATTTCTTTATGCTCCTAATTTAATTAAGACAAATTTGGAAAACAGAACGGCTACTCAGAAGGGAAATTTGAAGAAGACATATTCCGTTTTAACTTAACGAGTTAGTAGTTTAAGCAACATCGTTGTAACTATATATGTATTGGATGTATGTTAATACTTAATAAAAACCCCTTATTGTAGCGTACCATTTGGTTTTATCCGATCGGAAATAGCTCGTTGTTGCTGCTGGCGAAACTGAATTCTTGGATCTTCCCATTGCGTTGTTTTTGTGGTGTGGCTGAAAAAAAAGATAAAGATATATTTAGTATATATTTATATGTATTATCATATAGCAAAGGTTTTTGGCTAAGAAAAACCTAGAACTGTCTATATATATCCGAGTTGATCCTGGTGGACAGCCAATCAATGTGATCAATGTACAGCCTTAATGCTTAGAGCTAGAAAGCTAACATTTTGACAGAAACTTCTTTTTGAGTCAAAAGCGAGCAACAACACGTAGTTTTAATAAGTAAGAACGTTGCAGTCGGACGTGAACGACTGCATAATATTTGTTCACAGTACGCAGCTATTTTTGTTATTTTGGAAAATCTTTATATTTCGTAGCGGCTGAGTTGGGCGTAGCCAACATTTTTTGGCTCGATCTTAAGAGGAGCTCTAAATTTGTGGGAGATATAGATTTTCGAGATTTGCGGGGGCGGGAGTGGGTGTGGCCGACACATTTTACCCTTATTTAAAGGCGGTGACCACTAATCTACCTTAAAAATGGTTTGGATCTAGCTCTAAAACTGAGGAAGATGTAGGTTGTGGCTGGGGTCTGGGAATCGTTCAGACTTATTTCGATTGAACTAATTTTTGTTGTCAACGATTAAACTGATTATCTTGCAATTTAGTTATTTGAGTCACATTCTCGTTCATTCTCTGTCAACTGATTCCCAAAATTTTATAGTTGTTCGATGGAAACTATTTATTTGTCGTTCGTTCAAATCGCTTTCGACATCGATCCCAATCGATATATCGAGCACACAAAACAGCGGTTGAACAAATTAAATTACATTTCTCTTTTGATGTTGTGAACGAGTACAAAAACGCAATTCAACTACTATAGCGTTGAGCTTGATTTTCACATAGATTTTAATTATCGTTTTAGATTCTGTAAATCATATGAGGATCAAACGCTTAGGCAATAAGTTATTTAAGAATTTCGTTTCCAACTCTAGCACTCTTGTTTAAGCTGTTTAATTCCCGTGTAAACCACATATGTTTGTTAGACCTAATTAAATGACAAACCAGGACACAAGAATTTTAAGTGAAATAAAAAGTCATATTTGAACTAAGCATCCCTAAACATGTAAGGACGTAACTAGTCAGTCTGGGATAAAAGCTGAGTTAGTTCAGTCAAACCGGTTTTACGATTACTACATGGGCTTAGCAACCGCGCAGGTAAATCAATCAATATATCCAAGTGGAGTGATAAGGATCTTTAATACATGATATATTTTCCGTAAGATAAATAGATACTAAAAGTGATCTAAAACAAAAATAAGTGAGGGTCTGAATCCAGGAGCAACCGATATTCGTAATTAAAATTAAAAAGCCAAATAGTTCCAGAAATATTGAAATCACCCAGAACAACATGAAAATCACGATCAGAAAGACAGAATGTATAGCAGAATAAAATAACAAGTGAGAAGGCTCCAATCGGGAGCGGTCGACTGGAATAAACCCTGAACCCTGTGTTTTCATGCATTTCAGTCCCTTTGCATCCATACATACATACACAGAATCACACATACGCATGCTGCACGCTGTGAACAGCTGCTGCGCTTGGGCCTCAAACTAAATTTGTGTATAATTGCTAAGCTAAGAGCATGATCTTGATGAAACTTTCAGTGCTTAACAAGAGCATTGAAATCTATGTAAGAACCAAAGCCCAAGTCCGTAGTATTTGAATTGCGAGTTTTTCACATTTTTGCATATATGGGGCGATTGTGGGGAAGTATTCAAAATCTGAAATATTCTTTACCTGCGTATGTGTCATGCGACAATTTGGATCTAATTTGGTGGGTCCAGCTTTGATGGTTTCTTAGATATACTCAAAAAACCGAGTAAAAAAACTGTTATTTATCGATAATAAGAAAACCAGAAGAGTTATCGGTGATTTGAAATAAACTTGATCTGCGTATGGCATACACGAACTTAAGAAGTCCAAGTTCAGCTTTCTGGCTTCTGTAGTCTCCGAAATCGACGCGTTCATATAGACGGACGGACAGACGGACAGGGCTACATCGAGTCGACCAGTGATGCTGATCAAGAATATATATACTTTATGGGGTCTGAAATGCTTCCTTTTGCCTGTTACTGTTATAAAAAGCAAACACCGTGAATGCTCAATTTAACATCAACAAATTCTACATCGAAACTGCTATCTGTTATTACTACCTCCGAAGATAAATCAGCATAAACAGCAATAAGCGCAGGAAAAATTAAAATATATATTACACAAAATACCTACAAATACCTCTTTCATTCTGATAGCCAAGTGAGAGGGAGAATGCTATCAGAGACCATCAAGAGTGGAATAACAAAAACGTGGAAACAAAGTTCAATAGGAGACCGATTTTATTTAGTAAATTTTTCTTTGTAGTTGTTCGCTTTAGTTTTCCCAATAGGCAATATTTTAGCGTTCTTAATTCTATACGAAAGTTGTCGATTTTGCCTTATACAGTAACGTTCGAAAACGTGCATTTTGTGTCCTACCTTTACAGAAAGTTTGCTACCTTGCGACTTTAACACTATTAAACACTTCACTTGATCCTGATGGTATTCCTGTCTGTGTACTTAGGTGCTCTGCAAATACTCTGCATGCCTATTTTAAAACATTTAAATTTGTCTGCTATTTGAAAGGAATTGTTCTATACGTAGAATCTGATGTTCTTTAATGTTAATCAACAGTCAATTAGCCGATCGTAAATGTCACTCACTCCACATCTTCAATGAATTATCAGCTTTATCGGTAGTTCTCAAGATGTCATATCTTTCCGATTCTCTTTACTCTTTTTATCCCTCGGTACTTTCACACTCTCGAGTGCTAATGTATGGCGATGATATGAAATTGTGTCTTGCACATAAGAACATTGTTTTTAGTAATATCTTACAAATCGATCTTGACGTCCTGGTGTCAAGATAACCTACTAAATCAAATTGTTCCACGTGCAAGATATTGACTTTCATAGAACACTCCTCAAATGTTTACGTATAAGCTTGGTTGCATACTGACACAAACTCAAATTTGACTCTCATGTTACGGCCATAGTCAATAAGGCTATAACTGTTCTTGGTTTTATCAAAATATGGTCCATGGAGTTAGATGTCCCTTTCGCGACAAAATATTTTTTATATCATGTCTGTCCTATTCTCGAACATATTTCCTAGAACACTTATTACATTTATACTAAATTGAGTCGATAAAGAAGCAATTTTTACTATTTACTTTTCGTGGATTAAACTAGGTGATGGAGTAAACCGTTGTCATCATACTAAGGTAGACTATATATAATACATATTCCAAATATGGAGCCTCAAACTAAAAAAAAAATTGGGAGATATAAACATTTCCGATTTTTAAGGGCGGGGTCACAATCTTTGTGAGAGGTCACCAGCAATCTACCTACAAAATTTGGTGACTAGCTTAAATATTGTGGAATATATTTATTGATTTGCGATTTGATTTGTATCAAGTGGGCGTAACAGAAAAATGTTACAAGTGTTTTCTTTGTCTGAAGCAGACTACAAGTATATAATCAAAGTTTCAAATCGCTAACGTCCATAGCGCCGATTCATCTGAACGGACGGACGGACGGACTCATCGGGGATATTGCACAAACCCAATATAGTCTTTTCAATTTTTGAAGGAGTATAAAAAAAATTAAGTTTTGGCCGGAATAAACCCCTGCACAGAAATTATGTAGGTTATTGCGTATTTAACTTGATAGTCTCTGTTCACACGGCAAAAAAATACTGGCTTTGTTAAATATCCGTCATTTTGACAGACCTCCATACACGCAAAAATTACTTATTTATGAAGTTAAAGTTTGAAAGTGATTAAATTACAATTTTTACGTTCGTTTGTATTTTTGGCTTTGATTTGATTTTGTAATGTGCGCAACAAAGCAAAACCGAAAATGCCATCAGATAACAAGACTTTCGTCTCACACATTTAACCCTTCATATATAAAATCACACATACAGTCCCATATGATCACACGGTGCAAGATGCGCACTTTACGCAGCTGCGCTTGGTCCCCACTTTTTAATTCATTCAAGTCTATGTACAAAACAAAAGGCAAGGTTGTTGTACTGGAATTGTGTTTTTTAAACTTGGGGCGAGTGCAGGAGGTGTGCGAGAACCGAAATATTCTTGATCTGCGTATGCTTTATGAGAACCTATTTAACATAGTATTACTGGGTTGGTCTGGCTGTTACAATTTCTTTGATAGGCTCATAAAACCGGGTCAACAAACTGATAATTAGCAATAAAAACAAAACGGCGTGGATAAGCTTAAAAAACCAAAATTCAAATTCCTCCCACGTATAATCTCTCACATCGACGCGTTCATGCAGACAGACGGACATGGATAAGTCGAATTGACTAGTGATGATGACCAAGAATATATGTAAATATCTTTATCTTTATCTTCTGTTACATTCATATATAAAACCATTGTACCCTTTTTACCAAGTTTCATTTTCAATGTGTTCAGCGTATAACAAGTAAGAACGTTGCCGACGGGTGTAACCAACAGCACAATACTTATTCCCTGGGTAATAACAACCAACCACGTACTCTAGCATTATATGTGATAATAAAAACAAGTAAGAACGTTGCAGTCGGACGTAACCGACTGTGTAATACTGCGGGGGTGAGGGTGGCCAACATTTTTCGGCTCGATCTTAAGAGAAGGTCACCCAAACACTGTCTGCCAAATTTTGTGACTCTAGCTCCAAAATTGTGGGAGATATTGCCATTTCCGATTTTTTAAGGCGGGGTGTCTGCGGGCGTTCCAGTAGGCGTGGCCGGGATATCGAAGTCTCAATCTTTTGATGAGGTCACCAGCAATCTACATACCAGGTTTGGTGTCTCTAGCTTTAAAATTGTGTAAATTATACACATGTTACCGTTTGAGCTTGCAAATATATCGATTTTATATCGAAAGGGGCGTGGCTGAAAATTTTTTTCTGTGATGTTTGGGGGACCTTAGCAGTAATATATATTCAAAATTTGGTAATTCAAGCTCTAAAACTGTGGAAGATATGGTAATTTCCGATTTTTTAGGCCTGGGGCGCTGGAGGGCGTTATAGTGGGCGTGGCCGGGAAATCAAAGCCGCATTTTTTGGAGAAGACCACCAGCAATCTACATGCCAAATTTGCTCACTCTAACTTTAATATTGTGCGAAATATTTAACTTTAATCGATTTGCGATTTGAGGTGTATCGACATGTTATCGATTTGCCAGGCTCCCAATGGGCGTAGCACAAAAATCTTAACACTTTGTCTGAAGCAGATAACTACAAGTATATATGCCAAGTTTCGAGTCTCTATCTTCAATAGCGTCGAAAAATATTGCGTTCATACGGACAGACGGTCAAACGGACAGACGGACGGACAGCATGACGGACATTGTGCAAAACCAATATACTAGTTTCGCTTCGTGAACGAGTATAATTAAAAAATATATAAATAAGACGAGTAAGAGTGATGTAGTCGGGAGTGTTCGGCTACGATATACCCTTATTTCACTTACATACATCTCATGGAAGTAAGCATATTTATGTGCAAAAATGTATTTATCTCTTTTTATCTTTTTTTAAAGTAATTATTTTCAGTATATAGAAATTTGTTGCTGTATTCTACACTTAAAAAGTATATGAAAATTTTCATCATTCTTAGTAATTTTATTATATATTTGTGTGGCTTGAAGTGATTTTCCGACGAAATAAGTATATGTGCAAACAGAGGGTAATGCCCATTTAACGGTCTGCCATAACAAAAATTTAATTATTTTGATTAAATAAACTATTAGTATAAATAAATTAACATTTAAATAAAATAAATAAAAATGGACGCATTTTAACTACGAAATGTTATGCCCAATATGTTTTTACCATAGAATGTCAAGTATAATGCATTTGACAGCTGAAGTGCGCGAATTTATAATGGATACCGAAATACAATCGCGAACCTCCCTAAAAACCCGGATTCTAATGGTCAAATCAATTACTGCGGCAGACCAACTAATATCGATAAACGATATAAACGGGAGATTCGGTGTCTAGCGGTTCAAAAAGATATGACATGTAACGCAATAAAGGGTCATCTAGGTCGTAATGTGTCCAGAAGACGAATTCATCAACTTTCGGTTGTAAATATATATAATATACCTCTCAGGAGTCTTAAATATACCTCCCCGGAGTCTGTACCACCACCTAAGAGCTCGCTTGGCATTTACTGAAAAATTTAAATTAACGACAAATGAATTCCGCAATGTGATTTTTTCCAATGAGAAAAAGTTTAATTTAGACGGTCCAGACGGCTGTCATAAATATTGGCCAGGGTGGCAGATGACTGTTGATGTGGACTATGTTTGGTAATGCTGAGAAGTCAAGGATATGTTTTAATCCAGCTAAAACTAATTCAGAAATGTATATTCATTTGCTTGATAGTCAACTTGTGGAATTTCCGGAAGACCTTGACGGGGATAATTGGGGTTTTCAGCAGGACAAAGCCCCGATTCACACTGCACGCGCAACAAAGCGTTTTTAGCATTAAGCAACATACATAATCCGATTGAGGACCTCTGTTGTATCCTTTCAGCCAAAGTTGACAAGAATGAATGACAGTTTGAGACTGTCTAACAACTAAAAGATAACTAACAACTCCATAATTCAATACTTAAACAAGTAAGAACGTTGCAGTCGGACGCAACCGACTTGTTATTTTGGAAAAAATATAGAATTTTTATATTTCGTAGGGGCGGGGGTGGGCGTGGTCAACATTAAGAGAAGGTCACACAAACACTTTCTGCCAAATTTTGTGCCTCTAGCTCCAAAATTGTCGGAGGTATAGTTTTCCCGATTTGCGGGGGCGGGAGTAGGTGGGAGTGGGCATGGCCGGGTAATTTCCTTACCGAGCTTTAAAAGGGGTGACCAGCCATCTACGTTTAAAATTTGGTGACTCTAGCTCCAAAATTGTGGAAGATATAGCTTTTCGCGATTTGCGGGGGCGGGAGTGAGCGTGCCCGGAAAATTTTAAATCTTTAAAGGGGAAGACCAGCCATCTACGTTTAAAATTTGTTGACTCTAGCTCCAAAATTGTGGGAGATATAGCCATTTCCGATTTTTTAGGGCGGGGGCGCTGGGGGGCGTTCTAGTGGGCATGGCCGGGAAATCGGGCCGCATTTTTTGGAGGAGAACACCAGCTATCTACATACCAAATTTGGTGACTCTAACTTTATTATTGTGGGAAATATTCAACTTTATTCGATTTGCGATTTGAGGTGTATCGACATGTTATCGATTTGCCAGCCTCCCAGTGGGCGTGGCACAAAAATCTTAACACTTTGTCTGAAGCAGATAACTACAAGTATATATGCCAAGTTTCGAGTCTCTATCTTCAATAGCGTCGAAAAATATTGCGTTCATACGGACAGACGGTCAAACGGACAGACGGACGGACAGCATGACGGACATTGTGCAAAACCAATATACTAGTTTCGCTTCGTGAACGAGTATAAAAATTTGAGGATTCCATGCCTAACCGCCTAACATGCTTAACTAACATAAGGAATAAGGTTCTTATTACATATAAACTATGCAAATAATCATAAAAGCTAAAAATGTTACAGAAAATGTTAAAAAATTAAATTAAAAAATTAAAAAATATACTTATTTTGTAAAAACTATATATATTTTACTTTTTATTTTCATAAGTTAAAACTAATTAAAAATGTTGAATTATATTTTTGTTTCTATTCATTAGTACTATAAGTAACAAGTAAGAACGATGCAGTCGGAAGTAACCAACTGCGTAATACTTGTTCACGCGTGGCCGGGAAATTTTTTATGAATCTTTAAAGGGGGTGACCAGCCGTCTACGTTTAAATTTGGTGACTCTAGATCTAAAAATGTGGGAGTTGCAGGCGGGGGCGGGAGAGGCGGGGGTGGTAAATTTTTGTACCCTTATTTAAAGGAGCTTACCACTAATCTACCTTCAAAATTTGGTGACACTAGCTCTAAAACTGTGGATGGAAGGCCGGGGCGCTGGAGAGGCGATCTAGTGGGCGTGGCTGGGAAATCAAGGCCGCATTTTTTGGAGGAGATCACCAGTAATCTACATACCAAATTTGGTGACTAACTTTAATATTGTGGGAAATATTCATGTTTAATCGATTTGCGATTTGAGGTGTATCCCAGTGGGCGTGGCACAAATATCTGAACACTGTCTGAAGCAGATAACTACAAGTATATATTCCAAGTTTCAAGTCTTTATCTTCAATAGCGGCGAAAAATATTGCGTTCATCCGGACAGACGGCCAGACGGACGGACAGCATGACTGACATTGCACAAAACCAATACTAGTTTCACTTCGTGAAATAAGTGCGAAGGCTCCAGTCGGAAGCGCCCGACTGGGGTATACCCTGAACCCTGTGTTTTCAAACATTTCAGTCCGCTTGCATTCATACACACATAAACAGAATCTCACACACACACACACACACACTCATGTAAACTCTGGCTGCACGCTGTGAACAGCTGCTGCCCTTGGCCCCCACTATGGAAACTAAATTCGTGTATAACTTCTAAACTAAGAGTATTATCTTAACATGAGCATTTAAGTCTATGTAAAAACCAAAACCCAAGTTTGTAGTACTTGAATTGGGTTTTTTTTTTACATTTTTGCATATATGGGGCGAATGAGGGGAGGTACCCAAAATCCAATATTCCTCACCTGCGTATGCTTCACGCGAACAGTTTAAATCAAATTTGGTAGATGTAGCTCTTACAGTTTTTAAATTATCGTCAAAACACAGAGTAAAAAAATCGATATTTATCGATAACAAGAAAACGAGTTAGAGAATGTATATACATATATAATATATGCTTCCTTTCTGCGTGTTACACAGATTTGCAGAAAATCGTCATACCCAGATTTACCCATTTTCAATGGGTATTAAAAAAGTTTGCCTCATTTGCTTTGTACAAAACCTTTTATTTCGTTAAAACATATATACTTATTTCCCGGAGGTACATTCAATATTCAGTTTACTCAATAGCGGCGTTTGGCCCCCATTATGGAAATAAAATTCGTGAATAAGTCTAATAAGTCCAGAGCTTAAATTAGATTTTTAGCGTTATTATCAATGCGATGCGAGTCTAAAGACAGTGATAAACTCGCTGTGCGTATGTTACATGTTTATGTCTCTAGCTTTAGTAATTTCCGTGAAGTCAGGGTATAAAAATGTTACGTCGAGACGGTATCGAACCCAAAACTTGCTGCAAACCCAAACTTCATCTTAGACAGCAGCTTAGCTACCTCTCAATGTAGCGTAACGAAAATCAACTTAAGCTATCAAACAAAAACGCCAAACTATCTGCTGTACAAAATGTTTAATAAGGAACGCAAATATATGTAATATGTCTGTATGCACATGCATACAGAAAGTGTTGCGGCTGCTAACTTGATGTTGAGAAAATATAGATTTTTGTACTTTATGGGGGCGACAAAATTTGGTGGTTCTAGCTTTAAAACTGAGGGAAATATATAAATTGAATCTACTTGTCACGCCCTCAATGAGCGTTGCTAACGTAGATAAACACGATATGCCAACTTTCAGGTCTCTGGATTTAATAGCGGCAAAAAAGGTTGTACAATAAAACTTATAAAAAAAATTCTAAGCAATAATGCTAAGATCCAAATTTTAAAGATAAAGAAAATCGGAGGCCAAGAACATAGGAACTCTATTCGGAAACCTTTTTTATAAAATGTAATTCGCTTAGTTAGTAATTTTCTGTGAAATATGTATATTTGTGCTATTTTGATGTCCATGGCTGTTAAGTATTAACGGTCGAATCGATATAGCCATGCCCGTATGATTTTTTAGTTGCAAACTACTCTCTTAGTCTTAAAGATAGCACGAAAAACCATTCCATTCGCACGTCTATTTTTTTAATATCAGAGTTGAGCTGACGGGACTATTATAGCAACAGTCTGTAGCTCATTTGAAACAATATTTTAGCTTATTAATAGCGCGAATCTGTTTGCATTCATATACATTGTTCTATTATGAGTACAGAATAAAAATATGGAAATAAATTAGATTCATGAATATATTTTGAGTAAATATAAAATTCATTTTAGTACTCACTTTAAATAGTAAATCTGCCCATCATTAGTTTTTGCTTGTTCCCAGCCAGGCGGTAATGCTCCTAATTGACTTTGTAATTGAATTGGGCTCACTACGTCATACGATCTTTGCTTTTTATGAATGGTTTGCGTAGACAGTGGTGTCTCCTGTCCTTGTGCCATACATGTATTTATTACATCTAACTCAATATTATTTGAAGTACTACTGGTGAAGTCCACATTATTCTCTGGGTATGCTGGCCCTTGGGTGCTGTTTGCGTTCGATTCATTTCTAGAACGAACATTGTAGTTTTGTTGAAGGGATGCTGGACTGCTTCGAGCACGAAAGTGATGTATTGTCAGACGGCTGTGTGATGGCTGGTTTTGTGAGACGGATGCCTGTAATTCTGGCTGGGCAGTCTTATTGATATTATTTTGGGAGCCATCGTATGTGGAATCTGCACTATTTGCTCGTGAATGTAAGGGAGCAGGAGGATTAAAAAATGAATTCGGAAGCTTTCGCATACGAAAAGGTAGCTGCAATGGGAGCTTTGCATCTCCTGGATTCAGTACGCTATCGAATAATGCTTGCAAATTGTCATCTGAATCTTGATTTACTCGAACAACAAGATTATTGGATAATTTAGTGGGTGACAACATATCCTCATCATCGATTTCCTTTTCGCTTATGTTGCTTTTATTGCTTGATGACATTGTTAAAAAAATATTTGTTTATGTACACAAATAAGTCACACAAAACCGAATTAAAAAATCGTCAAAAAATTTCATTAATATATTCATATGAACTATGTTCAGGGTTTTCACTCCATTTTAAAATGTTACACTACCCAACAATATTCTTTTAAAATTTTTTAACTTCCTGTTTCTGTAAAACTTAAACAATATTTATCAGCACACAAATATATACATATACACATATACAAATATATATTTATATAAATACATATATATATATATATATATATATATATATATATATATTATTTATATATTTATATAGATATATATAATATATATATACACTTATATATATATATATATATATACATATATATATATATTATACCATAAACTACGGAACTGCCAACATAACACACCAAATGATGTAAAGGGTATTATTAAACATAATGGCTATTGATGATATATCGATAAATATACACCGATATATTGGGCAACTCATTTTACTAAAATAAATCATTAGAGATTGTTTTATAATGTTAAATACATTTCAATGAAATACGTAATTTAAAACATATATAATCTTTCTAAATCAATGTAAAATGTTTCAATATAATTAGAATACCTCTATATTAAAAATTCACCGATGGATTTTTTTATTGGACTCATAGTTGTGTATCTTATTATATGAAAATAATAATACGTAATCTATTCCCGAAAACAGTGATTACTCGTTACCCTAAAGTAAAAGCATTTTCAAAACTTTATATTACGACATTATTACCTAACAAATTGAAAACAAAAAATATACACTTCTTCAGAAATATCGATACACCCATCCATTATATTTTATGTCGTCTTATTTCTTTAAAAGAATACTTTGGCGAACGATATCACACATGAATTCAACGCAAAAAAACCTTTTCATTAAAAAAAAAAAAAAATTAAATTTCAATACATCCATTAGTTTTGATTTAAGAAAAATACATGCATAACGTATATACATAAGATGAAACGAAGGATTTTGGTAGTCCAACTTGCAAACTATTTGTGGTATATATAATCACACACCACAGATGCGTGTGTATCACAGTTATCTCTTTCTTGTGGAGTCTTCTGACATAAGCATTAAAGCAAATTATTCCAGTTTCTTTTACTTTGTAATAAATAGTAAAAAAACCAATATCAAATTAGTGTTTTTAAATATATTTGATTCGTTTGTTGTTTTTTTATACTCATTCAAAAGAGTATATTGGTATTGTGCAATGTCTGTCCGTCTGCCCGGATGAACGTAACTTTTTTTGACTTGAATTTTTGGATATACATATACTTCTAGTTATCTGCTTCAGAGAGTATTAAGATTTTGGTGCCACGCTCACTGGCAGGCTGGGAAATCGATAAAATGACGATACACCTCAAATCGCATATCGATAAAAGGTGAATACTTTCCATAATATCAAAGCTAGAGCCACCAACTTTGGAATATAAATTGCTGGTGACCTCCCTCTAAAATTGCGACCTTGATATCCCGGCCACGCGCCCAATCGCTCCGCCTTAAAATATCGGCAGTTTCTATATCTCCCACATTATATACATTACTAGATTATATTACTCCCCCAACCGCCATTGCTGCTGACCTCCCCAAAAAATTTTGACCTTGATATGCCGGCCACGCCCCACAACCACTCCGCTCCACGAATCACTAAAAACTAACTAAATTTTGCCCACGTTGATATTAATGAAATGGTGCAAAATATCCATAAAAAAAAGAAACACATTCTTTGCTTTTGTAGTTTGCGAGATCGCTGCGTTCATACAAACGGACGGACGGTGGGGGGCGGGCGGGTGAGATGAGATTAACTGAAAAAATTTAGTTTTTTTACATACTGTATAAGGCAACCAATTTCCATTGTATAAAAGATGAAATGCTCGCTTTCTTTACAATAACGTCATCTGAAAGGTTTTTGGACTTACAGTTTCGAATTAGGGGGCAACGCAACCAGAAGCAACATCACAATTATTCAGCGAAAACAGTCCGAGATGTAATATAATAAAAAAAGCAGAGGATCACAATTCTAGCTTGCATTACTACTCGATTTAGCTATGTTCGCCTGTATATATGCACGCTGGAGTTTAGATTGGCGGTCAGTCCAAAGAAGCAACTATTTTTTTTACATTATTAATTTTTTTGTGTACAAGCTCATTTTCATGTCTCGCTTATTGTTCTGTGTCAGTTACTTCGGACTTTAACATTCTCACCCCATCAGAACGATGAGCTGAGTGGAATTTGCACTGTCCGTCTGTAGGAACGCAGCAATCTCGCAAACTACAAAAGCTAAGAATGTGTTTCTCATTTTTATCGATATTTTGCACCATTTCATTAATATCAACGTAGCCAAAATTTTTCGGCTCGATCTTAGGAGGAGGTTACCCAAACACGTCTGCCAAATTTGGTGACACTAGCTTTAAAATTGTGGGATATAGATTTTCGCGATTTAGGGGCGGGAGTAAGCGTAGCCGGAAAATTTTCTTACCGATATTTAAAGGGGGTGACCGACCACCTTTATAATCTGGTGACTAGCTCCAAAAATGTGGAATATAGATTTTCGTGATTTAGAGGGCGGGAGTGGGCGTAGCCGGGATATCAAGGTCGCAATATTTGGGAGGTCAGCAGCAATCTACGTACCATAGACACTCCGATTTTTTAAGGCGGGCCGCTTGAGGAGTGCCCGGGATATCAAGGTCGAAATTTTTGGGGGAGGTCACCAGCAATTTACATACCAAATTTGGTGACTCAAGCTTAAATGTTATGGAAAATATTTACCTGTTATCGATTTGCGTGTTTAGGTATAGCGACATGTTATCGATTTCCCAGCCTGCCAGTGGGCGTGGCACAAAAATCTTAACACTCTCTGAAGTAGATAACTACAAGTATATATCCAAGATGTGAGGTCCCTGTCTTCGATAGCGTCGAAAAAAGTTGCGTTCATCCGGGCAGACGGACAGACATTGCATAACACCAATATACTCTTGTCACTTGGTGAACGAGTATAAAAAGGTGATAATAGCCTATAGTTTGCGAGATCTGCATACATATAGACGGAAATGTCGTAGATTTGCGCAAAATCATAATACCCTTTTTATCCATTTTCCAGTACCTGCCCACACTTATAGTAGTTTGATGTTGGTGTTCATATTGGACCTATATTGTATGTATATGTTAGTCTTTAAATGTTGCCGAGATCTTGCATATACGTACATATGTATGTAATTGAGGCATAGTGGCAATTGTAATGGTTAAGTTTGGTGAGGATATCTTAAAATAATAAAAACAAAAATAAAATTTCGATTCAAAAATGGGAGATATATGCTATAGTAATCCGATATTGGTAAAAATGTGCAGATATGTATGTTAAAAGTTAGTAACAACTGCATGGTTTGCCTCAAATATTTTGAAAAACGAAATTTTTCATGTATAAACACATATTCCGACCTACCGTTCTTATGACCAATATAGTGGTCGATTCGGTTCGTCCCTATATACTCTTGATTCGGCTAGTGATGCTGACAAGGGATCAAATACCTGCTACTGCCAGTTACATATGTACATTTACAACCAATATACCTTTATTAATGAGTTCAGGGTATAAAAAGTTCTCTTATGCAAACAGGTAAAATATTAATGCGCAATTCTATTTACTTCCATGTTATGGGTGTTACTATAATATTGATACGAATAACCCTATTAACATTTCCTAAAGCCGTGAAACTTTATTTAAAAGTATTTTTACATGCAAGTATGAAAATACATTTTACCACATATATTAAAATTAAATCATAATTTTGGACTACTCAGTTGCTTCTATTGCGATACAATGGGGCTCTTTTTTTCTATATCAGCTATATTTGCATTATTCTGTGGTCCAGAAGCATTTCCAGGACTAGCTGGAATAGTACCTGCCCGCTCCATACTCCATGGATTTGAGCCTGATATTGGCGAATCTGCATGGCCAAAGCCGGTATGATTATCGTGCTCAACTGCATTGGTACCATCATATTGTGTATTTTCCAAACGAGTAATAAGTCTTTCATCTTCTTCGCCGAATTCACCACCCATTAAAGTTGGCTCACCAACAACCATAACATCCTGCGAAGAGAGAGAAAAGCTCGGTCCCGATGGCGACCTCTTTTGATTAGCCACAGGCGGAGTGTTTGCATTATTGGCACCTCCAGAATTTGATCCCTTTCTTTTACGACGTTTGTTTGGTGGTCTTTGCGGGTCCTTTTTACCAGGCGGCGCCACCATACGTTGCCATTTTTGAAATAGAGTTGTTTTTAAACAATCACGTGGACTTAGTGCATATGCTTTGTGTCGTGACATAAGCTCTTGCATAGGTTCAAGGATAACACATAAACGAAGATAATTCAAGGTTGAATTTGTTATTCCAGCCCTAGTTATATTTTTAGTTATCTGATCTAAAAGCATTGGATCAGGAGGAAGAGATGTACCTATTACGGACCTTGGAATCAGTTCTCTATGTCCTTTTATAGTCATATGCCATGATTTGATTCTCATGTAGTCATCATACATAAATTCTAAAATAAGTCTGGCATCCGCACAGACTTTTGTAAAAAATGGTTTACCATGCTGAGTTATTATCGTGCACTGATCACAATCTAGCGTTATAGATGTATTGTGAAACGATTCCTTAGCATGTTTAAGCTGGAAATATAAATCAGATACACCTCCTTCAAAAATGCTTCGAAAAAAACGTGGAACAAGTGTTCGGCCAATGGTATATCTTTTAGGTCCGTCTTCCAAACAAAACAAAATTGTTAATCTTGCGTCGTCCTCAAAAAACTCGGTTGTAAAAGAATCCCACCAGCAATTATCGCTGTCTTCATTACGTTGTTGGAGGCGTTTGTTTAGTTCAAACACCCGATGCTCTGTATGACTGAAGTACGAGTTATGTCTTCTAAAGCCTTGATCAATTCTATCCATTTGCTGTGGTCCCCCCATCATAGGATGATTTCCACCATGACCAAATGGAGATGCCGGTGGCATAGGATTAAATTGGCTTCCAACTCCAAAAACTGTAGGAGACGAAAAGTGACCAGCTTGTCCGCTGTTGAATGGAGTACCTGAACTTGCAGGCCGGCTAAACTGACCCAAGCCAGAAGAGGGTGATCCAAATGGTCCCCCAACAGGTCCATTGAAATTGCCTGAAGTTGAAGATTGTGAATAGTTTCCTTGTATATTTTGCGAGGTTACTCCGACAGGACCTGGGGTTGACGAACCCGAGGGGGCTGGTGATGAAGTATATTGAGGAGTATTCGATCCGGGTTGATTGTTGTTTTGAAATACCAAAGACTGATTTCCAGCAGGGGAAGATTGGCCGGTTTGTGGATATGGATTACCACTAGATGTGTATGGCAATCCTCCTTGGGGAAATCCGCTTTGATTGCTGGCGTCCGGGTTAAGAGACGATGGATTCGAAGAAGGTAACATGGCTGAACCTTCTGAGACGCCCTTCCAGCTGCCTTCGTCAATATTTGATTGAGAAGTCATCGTATTTCCAGCATTTAATCCTCTACGATTCATTCCTCCTTAAGTTGTTTAAATAACATTCGCTTTAATCTAAAATAAAGAAAAGTTAGAGCACATTATTAAAAGCTGATGATACTTAAAGATTTATCTTGACTTTCCTTCGCAACGTGAATTTGTAATTTGTAGGAATATCCTACTTTCAATTTTTCGAATTTAAATACTTTTGAGATAAAGTTACGACATATACTAACGTGATATTGATAAGAAAAACACGTAACTTCGACAAGAAGTCTTCAAAACATCACTTCGTTGACAGATTCTTTTTCACAAATACTTTGAACTTACCTAAACAAAAAGAAATATATATGTATATAAATCCAGATTTATGTATCTACTTTCCAAAGAAATTTATCGGTCCATTCGATAACACTACAGCATTCATCTGTTAAAAACAACATACTTGATGAACATAACACAAAAAAAGTCTCTCCACAGTATCGTCACTATTGAAACAAAAAATAAACCTTTGTTTTTAAAATTTTATATTGAATTATTGAAATATCATACGTTAACCAGTTAAATGCATTTATTTACACGAATTATAAATAGCACAATTTAAAAACTAGATAGTTTCTAAATTGATTTGATTTAACACTATTTAAAATATTTTATGAATACATTTTATGCATTTTTTTTTCCAAATTTAACATTTTAACCTCGCATTATATTGTTCTAACTAATCGATTAAAGGTTTATTTTGTATACAATTTAGTTTTGTTTTGTCAATAAAAAAGAAAGTTCATTTAGCTGTTGTGGTTGTTTAAAGAGTAAAACGTTAAATTAAAAAAAAACAAAAAATAAAAAATATTCTGATGAATTTTCTAAATCATAAATTATATTTATATTCTGAAGAGGTTGAAATTGGGTAAAAAGGGTAATGGTTTATATATTCTTGATCAGGATCCACAGCCGAGTTTACCATTTGCCCATTTGCCGTCCTAGTGATTGAACGCATCGATCTCGGAAACTAAACGAGCTAACAACGTTTACCTGTCGAATATAAAGTCGTTCATGCCATGCGCAGTTTATGTTAAGTTAACCTGCTATCCTATGAACGATAAAAATGTAGAGCAGCCTATAATTTTTTAAGCTTATTTCGTAGGCTATGTAAGTTGGAAACAGCTGATTGAGATGAATATTTTAATATAGCAAACCGTTTATCGATTAAGAAACACAGGAGTTATAAAAGAAAACGAGATGTAAAATGGGACAAATGCAAAAATACAAGTCAAGCGCGGCTATAAGAGCTAGAGATGTATATGTTTGTGTATACCATACTCATATCAGATTTGTTTCGAATTATGCATGACCCACCTGTTTTATTATTAGCGAAATAAATCGGTTTTATCCGCGCTTTGGTTTGCACACAGATTTGAATGCTTTTTCTAAAGTTTTCAAAATTGCTTAATTTATAAATAATTTTAAGGGTTGTTTAATTAAAGAATTTTCTATAGTGGGAGCCAAGTGCAGCCGCTGAGTAAAATGCAGCTCGCAGCGTGAGTTTGTGTTTAATGGATTTTGTGTATGTAATGGGGTTGAATTGCATGCTACGAAAGTTACACCCGACTGCAACGTTCGTACTCGTTATAATTGTATAAGCACAGATAATATTAAGCTACAAATCTGCTGTGATAGTGACGTCACAAGCTCATAAGCCTGCACAGCCTTTAAAACATATACGCCACTCTAACAGTGGATCTGCTTTTTTAAACATTAGAGCAAGAAGAAGCAGGTATTCTGTTACAAGCCCTGCTCTAGTAAAGAACACAAGCACATACTTATTTTAACACGCAATTAACCGACTGTGCATAATCATCTTACAATCTCAGAAGTTTGGCCTAAGCCATAATCGACAAAATGAAATGAAACCAATAAATTTTCGATTATACTTCTAAAAAAATGTGTACAAATGTACAAATATACAGTAACAAAAAGAAATGTAGTCTTTTACTAGAATCGAGCCAGAGTTAATTGATACATGTGGCGCACAATTACAATAACCACAATTACAGACTGACAATGGTCAACAGGCGCCACAATACGATGGTTGAATGGAGGAACGCGTTGATGACGCTTACAACGCTACACACGATTGATTTCACGGGCACCACTGAGTTTGCTATGCGTTAGCTGCAAGGGCTGAAATCCAAGCAAGAGTATGTTGCAGCAATTTTGTATGGACATTCCTCTTCCCAGTCTGGGAGAGCTGGGCTTAGTGATTGTGCTACCGATGACTACAACATAACCGTCAACTAAATTTGGCAATTAGCGGAGAGATGCCGAAGGCAAATAGACGGAGCTAATTTTATGATCGGAGGTTGAGCGCCAGTAAGAAGTTTGTCACTTATTTTTAAGACAAGCGTCAGTTATCAGGCACGTATCCAATGCTTCCGGAACCAATACAAGTGCTTTCGATTTTTATTAAAAGATTTAGAAGGCATCCAATTATCGAAACAAAATATTTCAGGGCATTTGGAGTGGGGAAAATACTAATTAAAACCTCTCTATACGAGGTAACAATATAGTGGTGAAAGTATATTTAAGCTCCAAAATATGTGATATCAAATTTTGTGACGAAGTATATTCAATTTAATATGTGTATGTACAATTCCAAATTATAAAAATGATATAAAAAACAGAAATAATCATATATCAAATAAACATTTTTTGCACCTTATACAAATTTTTAGCGATGTGCCGACCGCCCATCCATTTTTATTTTATAATTTTATAATCATCACACAATTCTTATCAGAAATTTCGGATAGACGTGTTTTATGTCAAAAACCACACTTCTTCCCCTTCTAAGGAAGTGGTGAGAATATATTCTCGGTTTATGTATTGTAATCGAGCGACGTACATTTTGCTCTGTTCGTATAGGGGTTGATGACCGCCGTAAAGTTGGGGAGCCCCGTAGTGCTGACATCAGTGCATCTGGGCTTAGTGCACTATTATTTTCAACTGTGCGCGAAGCTTTCGGTGTTCTGAAGTTATAATTTTGTCGGTTTGACTGTCCTGTCCATTATCAGTAGTTACATCTGCTCCCATTCTGTATTCTCTTGGTCTCTGCTCTATTACGGTATCTGCCGGCGATGCAGTTCTAGCTTTGCTGATGTGTACTGGTATACAGTAAGATGTTTTTCCTGGATCCCTTCCTTGAATGTTTTGTTATTGTCCTCCCTCCTTTAAAGTAGTTTAACAATCGCTTCTCGTATCCTCTTATTGATTATCGGGTTGCCAAAAATGAAGTATACTAAATATTTAATCTCGAGAATGGGTCCAATTTTGCATGTATTTTAAAAGTTGTTTTGATGATACCTTTTTCATGATGGTTTTTGGTCTAAGCAGAACAATACAGAATGCCTTAAATAAATTTGTATAATTTGAGTGTAAATACAACAACAAGCTGCAGCGCAAGCATACTGCTTGACTTGTGAAGTGTCATTGTTGTCTGCTAACGTTTTGTTTTTGCATTTTCAGTCTGCAAATTTTTTTTTTAACCGGTCGTCGCATTCGCGCGATTTAAATTTGTATAACATTGTTATTGTTTGTAAGCACAAATCAGCATCAATTTTAAATTAACCCTACTTTCTTCCATTTTTTAACACTTTGATTTTTTTGAGAAGTTTATTTTTGTTTTATTTTCTAACATTAAATTTATTTTTCTGCGAATCCTGCAGGGATGTTATATATATAAATTCACGTTGATTGTCTAATGTTTTATATATTATAACAATTAAAAACGAAAAAAAAAACAACCAGAGACAATGTCACAGCTTATTTCAACCAGGTAACAAATTATGTTTTAATTAATGTCGGGCGACTGCGCCATCAGAGCCAAAAATATAAAATGTGGACAAAAAACTGGACGCAAAAATAACTCATTTCCGAAAGTTTACTTCCTTATTTAAGTGCTCCTTTTTTTTTTTTTTTGTTATAATCCATTATAATCCCGAAGTACACGGGGAATAGTTTCTGGGTAGCATGCTTTCCGCAACTCTGCCTCCACTTCACTGGCCACATTTAGAGCCGAAAACTTTGGGTTTTCTTGGATTTTCCGCACAATATACCGCTCGTCTGTCGGATTGAAAATTTTATTGGGCGCATTTCTGCCCTTATTGTGCGTTTTTTTTTTCGCGGACATATCGGTGGACTGTGGAAGCACTCAGTCCAACCATCTGACCAATTTTTCTGCGCGAATGGCCATTTTTGAAGTGATTAAAAACAAGTTCCCGCTGGTCAATCGTCATACGCATAGAAAAGCAAGCAGTCGGACCTAACCGAATGCGTATACTCGTTCACAATATATAGAAGTTAATATTGTTAATTTAAGAAAATATTGAATTTTTATATTTCGTAGCGGGTGGGCGTGGCCAACTTTTTTCGGCTTGATCTAAAGAGGTCACCGAAAGTTTGGTGACTCTAGTTCCAAAATTGTGGGGGAAATAGCTTTTCGCGATTTGCGGAAATTTTAGCTCCAAAATTGTGGGAGACATAGCCATTTCCGATTTTTTAAGGCGGTGGTTCTGGGGGCGTTCTAGTGGGCGTGCCCAAATTTGGAGAGTCTAACTTTAATATTGTGGGTAATATTCATGTATGTATCGATATGTTATCGAATTGCCAGCCTTCCAGTGGGCGTGGCACAAAAATCTTAACACTTTGTCTGAAGCATATAACTACAAGTATATATTCCAAGTTTTAAGTTCTATATTCAATAGCGGCGAACAATATTGCGTTCATACGGACAGACGAACGGACAGCATGACGGACATTACACAAAGCCAATATACTAGTTTCACTTCCTGAACGAGTATAAAAATCAACTTTTACTTTGCAACATAACGGATCATTACTCAGCTGCGTAACATTTGGTTGAAATAAGGTGTGACATTATTTTTGGTTGTTTTTGTCGGTTTTAGTTATTAAAAAATATGATAAAAAATAAGAAAAAATGAATGAAATCATATTCATCAAGTTAAAACATTGTGCAGTTATTTATTTTTGATATATTTTCTAGTTTAGTTGCTATAACTTTTTAAAGTTTTTGGATGCTGATTGAAAAAAGCTGTGAGCAATTGTAGTTGCCATGGATATTGCTCCTTTTGATCCCGAACCTTTTTCTGATTCTGTAGTTATTGGCTCTGTTGAAACTGATCAACTTTCTAGTGCTAATAAACCGACCTAATCAAATGGTTAATTAAAGGCAATTGCTCCATTGTGACCCTTGTAGGTATTCATCGAAAAATTTAAATCTTTGTTTCTAAGCTTGCCTCTGACACTAAATCTGATGAAAGCTAACATTACGTTGGAAAAATTCCAATTTGCCTACATTCGGGAAATTTCTTCATTTAAAATAAGTGTTCCGCCCGAACATTTCAGCAAAATTTGCTGTAAAGAATTTTGGCCTGGCCACTTAATCATGAAAGAATACACTGCGAAAAAGAAAAATCGATCTCCGATTGCACTTCTGCCTGCTGGTGTTAAACTAAACCCACCTATTGCCTAGTCTCTTCTCTCAAAATGTAAGCGGTCTTTGTAATAAACTTAGTCATTTTTATGTTAATAGCCTATCCTTTCCGTTTCATGTCATTTCCTTCTCCAAAACATGGTTAAGGCCAGACATTCTAGATTCTAAAATCCTATCTAACAAATTTTCTATCTATCTTCTTGTCGTGGTGGTGATATGCTTACTTCTGTTGATGATGATTTATTTTCAGAGATAGTAATAACTAACTTTAGTATAGATATAGAATTTGTTGTCGTCAAATTGTGCATTACGGGGTCTGTCTTTATATTAGTTGTTCTTATATATTTGGGATGTCTTGTGTCAAATCTATGCTATCCCAAATTCGCTGTATAAAATGCTTGACATTTTTTTTGTTTTGGATCAATCTTTCTTATCTGTTCCCGTACTGAGCCTATATCATATCCGGAAGATCCCTATCATCCCACATTAGATGTGTTGATTGATTTACCTGCCCGGGTGCTAAACCCTGGTAGTAAACCTCCTGAGCGAGCTCGACAATTTCGGAAAACCGACTTTGCCAAGCTAACTCAGCTCTTATCCCAGATTGACTGGTCTCTGCTTTACATGTGTAGGGACATAGATAGTGCAATCGCGATTTTTTATTCCGCTTTAAACAATCTTTTTGATACATGTGTCCCGGATTGTGATTCAATTAGGTCTAACAAATCTGTTTGGTATTTAACCAATTTAAAAAATAAAAAGTCAAGGATGTGCGGGAAGTTCAAGAAATCTGGTTATTTCTTGGAATACACTCGAAATCTGATTGCTTAATCTAATTTCATTGTCCTAAATAACCAATGTTATAAGGATTACCTTAGAAGTTGTAGGATACAGTTCGATAATGCGAAGAGTAAATCATCAACACTGCCATGAACTGTGTTTTTTAAAAAAACGACTGCTGGCTCAGATCAGGCTCAAATCAGATATATAGTTCTCAGAATTATTTATCTCATTTGTCGTATCCTTATCATGTAAATGTTTCTACCTGCATTTTTTTTACCTTTGATCACAGAAAGTTCAATACTAAATGATCTAAAGATCATCAAGCCCGTATTTTGCCCGGGACCTGATGGAGTACCAGCCTGCGTGCTTAGGTATTATGCTGAGGGTCTCTTAAAGCGTTTGTATAAACTATTTAATTTGTCCGTAGAGTTAGGTTATTTTCCTAATATTTTGAAATAATCATTTATTACTCCTCTGCTTAAAAAAGGAAACAAGTCTTATGTTCTGAACTATGGAGGTATTTCTAAGTTGTCTGCTATTCTTAAGATTTTTGAGAAGTTGATAACTTTTTACTACAACATCTTTGTAGATCTATGACTTCACCCTATCAGAACGGATTTATGAAATATAGATCTACTACCACTAAATCTTAATTACATTAAGTGCAAATTAATGTCGTTTTATAGACGAATGACCTTTTTGAATAATTATTCACTTAAAGGTAAACCACTTGAGCGTACTGAGTCCGTTAATGATTTGGATATATCTCTTGATCCCAAGCATAAGTTTGTCAAGCATATTTCTACTGCTGCTAATCGAGCATTTGTAGTCCTGGGATTCATAAAGCGCTGGTCGTAAGAGTTTGACAATCCCTCCGTTACTATGACTCTTTATACTTCACTTGTTCGTCCAATTCTTGAATAAGGATCTTGAATATGATGTGCCCAATTCAAGGTTCATCAGGATTTGATTGACGTTGTACATTCCAATTAACTGGAATCCTAATTCTCGCATGCCTTCTTAGACTATTACTAATAAATCTTCCCTCTCTTTCTGATCCTAGAACCATGCTAGGTGTAATCTTCTTACACAAACTAATCAATGGGGAAATTGATTCTTCCAAATTAATCAGCCAAAATAGTTTTGCGGTTCCGAGCAGAAATACGAGGAATTTGTTACCGCTTTGTCTTAAAATGTGGTATGCAAACTATGCTATCCATAACCCATTGCGGATCTTATGTTCTAGTTATAACAATAATTTCCATGTAATAAATAATGCTGCTTCTGTTCCTATTGTTAAAACCTTAGTCCGTTCTCAACTGTCCATTTGTTCGCGATCTTCGTCATGCTTGGTATCGTTGGGCCACTGGAATGTACTGTCCAAAAATGAAAAAAAAAACCCTTGTACACAATTTTCGACCAAGGAAAAGGTGCTGATAATTTGTGATATTTGACCCCCGACAGTTTTGAGGTATCGGGCACAATCATGAGGGGGACGCCATACATTGCAAATAAGTCAACTAGTAACCGCTTGTTGTGGTTGTCGTAACTGATTTGGTGATCTTTACATCCAACCACTTTGAATATGCATCTGTAATAATCAAAATCATTGCACATTCAAATGGGCCCGTGTAGTCGATGTGAATGCGTTCCAATGGCGACTTAAGGTATTCCCAATAGTGATTGGAGCACTTTGCGGGTCGATTCACATGTTTTGCACAGAGCTCGCATACTCTCCATTTCCTTATCGATCCATGCCGTAGTAGACGAAGCAACGTGCAATGCTCTTCTTTTTAACTATATCCAAGTTGGCCCTGTGCACTTTGTCCCGCATCGGGTTTTGAAGTCTAGATGGGATTAAGCACACGATTTTCATAAGTAATGCAGCACTCCGGTGATTTTTACTCCTTTCTTGACAAATGTTGGCCGCTCTCCAGTATTTGCAAAATTTTTTCCAAATGCTGGTCTTTTCTGGTTTCTCATGCAGCTAGTGATGCTGTAACTGAAAGCTGATTTTTTTGTGGTATTATAAAATGATCAGTTGCTTAAAAAGTCTTCATAGTTTGACATTCTAGTGATTTGGTACGGTATAGTGTTTGTGCGAGTGGTTTGCTATCGGTAATCAATGTCCACTTTCTGGCGTATACATATTTGAAGAATCTTTGTACAGCTTGTAACGAACACGCAAAACGAAGTCTCAGCAAGCACACCCTGTCTACTAGTGGGTCAGCTGTGCTCAGGGAAAATCACATGGGTGTGGTGTGCCGCTTTGACATATGTGTTCCGATAATAAAATCGTAGACAGGAAAGGAAGAAAAAATGATCGGAAACACAAGCCACCTAGACTATAACGAACCATAAGATATATACAGTCTCTCCTAAATTCGAAGAACGCTGATGACGTTGTTCTTCGTCTTTACCCACCCTACCTGTAAGAACAAATCAACTTCATATTCCTACCCTATATGTTCCTGCGGTGCTATATACTTAAGGTGCCCTTACAAAGTTTAATTTACTTCATTTTACATTCGCATATATATTTCAAATATTCTTCAAAAATTGTTCCTTAAACATTACTTAAATGTTATACAAATACAAAGAGAACAAATAAATATTTAATGCAAATAGTATAAATAGTATGTATATAAAGAAAGTTATAAAATTAATTAATTATTAATTAATTAATTAACATAAAGAAAAAAAGGCAACCGGATTTTCACAAAAAAAGTTATAAGTCCTATTGCAAAAGTTAAACTTACTTATGTTCTTGAGTGAAAGTTGGAATCAAAAGAAAACGAAATTACAAAAAAAAAAAAAAAAAAAAAAGCAGCGAATCAGTTTTGATCGACAAACGCATTCACAACCCTATGCATTGCCAAAATAGAAAAAACTTGAATGTAAACAAGCCAAGCACTGGTGTAGCTAGTTTATTAAGATAGGCTCCATCGATGTCACCAGGCCTGTTGACGTTGATTGACTATAGGCCATGAAAAAAGAATAATATGTGTGTGTGTGGAAACAACAAAATCACTGCGGCAATGAGTATAATAGAACATAAGCAAATATAAGTATTGGGCTAATTGGATAATACTAAACAAAATTTTATTGCTATGTGGATTAAAACTGCCTGTAGACGGATATTGAGGTGGCCCGCTGAAATGGTCAGGGAAGTCGAATCAATATGCCCTACTAGTCTAGTAGGTATGGTGTAGAACGCAGTGGACTGGTTGGCAGTGCGGTGTGTGAGTGGTGTTCCGGCATCGACTTGGTACTCCGGCATGGACGGAATGTTTGCGCCGCACACGTGGGGTATACCAAAATGCGCAGATACAAGTGTGGTGCAGGCGCCTGCAGTCGTGAAAAATACCGTGGACCAAATATCGGAGCGCAAATATCCGAATTAACGTTTCTCACATGCACAATGGATTTGGCTGCTAACACGCCACAGCTTACACCTCTGAATATACTCACAATCGTTTCATGCATGTGGAGCACACTGAAAGTTTTTAGTCGGCGAAAATGGCTTGCGAGTTTAGATGCTGTGAATTTGAAGAGATAAATATTATTTTCGCGCCGTGCGGATGCACAAAAAAAATTAGTTTTTCAGAGCGTATGCTTGCGACCTTGAAGTATGAGTGGAACGCATTCTATGAGCGGAAGACTTACTATGCTGGAAAATTCTCAATTTTGACAAACCTTTTTCTAGCTGCATCAGCTGCGCAACTGCAGCAAGCTACCTACTCGGTCGTAAGCTCGGTTTCGATAAAAAGCTTTATAGGCGCGTTCATAAAATTGTGCATACCCATTAATTAACATGTGCCGCGAGAAATATTTGCACCCTTACAAGCTCATACAATTGCTAGAGCTTTCTTGTCGATTTGTGAAAGTAGCTGCTCTGTAGTGCAAATTGTACGGTTTGCGTATGCGATTAGACGTTCGCTATTATTTTCTAAACGATATACTAGTACAGCGCCTATACCTCTTTTGCTGGCATGTGCTGCTGGAACGCGTGGAAGTGATGGGTCATACGGTATCAGCACCTGGAGTGAAACTAGAATTTGTTTTATTTTGTTGTAAGCTAATTTAGTCTCTGCTGACCAGTCAAATTGCCGTGTTTTAAGTATATCTCCCAGCGGTCTTTCTAATGTTCACAGATTTGGTATGAAATTTGAGTAGTAAGCTGATTTTCCAAGAAACAGTTGCACGTGTTCGATTGTCGTTAGTGTCGGTAGTTTTAAGATGGCCTCCATAAACTTCTTTCCCAGAAATTCAACCAAGGATGCGGTGAATCCACATTATGATTTGTTTAATTTAAATCCCAAGTTCTGTAATTTTTCTAATGTTGCTTCTACGGTTCTTAATAACTCATCAACGTCGGTCTATGAGGATTTCCAATATGTTTGAAGTTGCCAGTGATTCGTATACCTCCCGTGGAGCTGCAGAGTCAAATATATAAATCGAATTTTATTTGTATTTGCTGTAGTTGTGCTATTGTGCTATTGCTATAATTGTTTTGGCAAATCAATTTTTTTTTTTGCAAATTTTGAGATCTATTCTCGCTCGCACAGATTAAGTTTACGTGTAGTCTCCATATGTTACGTTGACAACAGCCCTTCCACTGCAGTTAATCCGATGCCCTGTATAACTAGAACATTTACGGTCAGTTTTCTTTAATTAATTTTTTTTTTTCTACCCACTGATTTGCTGTCATTTGTTTTGGGTTATTGTATCAATTGCATCTCTTCCGGGTCGACTGAATCCGTTGACCCGGAGATCTGTCTCGTATTGGATTTACACACCTTGCTTATGTGCCATATTTTGTCACACGCGGAGCACTTTTCATTTTTGAATTTGCAATTTTTGTGCAAGTGTTGGCCTTCACACCCGTAGCACTTGCTTCTTTGCTTCAGCTCACTTGACGGCTCCTTTAAAAATGTTTCTGTTATCATTCTATTTAGAAACGTGTCGTACTTGCAAAATTATGCTGCATGTTTTAAACGTAGAACAAACGCTGCTAGAGACTCGTCTGGTTCCTGGCGCTCCTTTAATGTCGCTGAATTATATCAGTTTAGTAGCACTGCTTGTCAAGGCAAGACATATAAATTTCTGCTCACTGTGAAAAATTGTAAAAAAAAATATAAATTATAGACTAAAGCCACCTTTAGGTGGCAAAGTTTTGGGAATCCCTGATAAAAATAAATGTCGTCGAATAACTCAACGCCAAATGATTATTCGCACTCGCGAATATATCTGCCACCGAAGCTACTTGGCAACCGAACAACAGGTACAAGCCATACTGCACTGGAACCTATCGGACGCACGCCGCAAAAGCCGTTAGCCAGCCTTGCAGTCCACTAAAATTGCTACGCCTGGAATGCAGAGCTCTTCCCTGACAGCTATGTGCTGCACCCAAAATCCTACTCCGCCCGCATCAATGACTGAAGGTAATATGCCATCCTTTCAGGAACCGCTGATCAGCTGGCAAAAGATGCCTCAAAAAAACGACGGGGCACTGCGTTGTTGGCCGAAGCTTAAAAAAAAATTGAAGGTACCAACCAAAAATACCAACCAAATATATGGTTGCCAATTCCACTGCAACTATTGCTAGCAGCTCCCACACAAATAGCAACAAGTAAGCAACGCTCCCCTTGCCCCGCAGTAAGTCACAACCAAAAGCAACCTGCTCGGCGCAACTACCAGCACTTCGTTTCAACCCGAACAGTTCAGACCGCAACACTGATCCGCAACACGCACAAGTGCGACAACGCACCGCGCACACTTTGCAACATGCCACCACACGAACACAGCCTCAACAACCACAACAAGGACCCTAGGGGCAAGACCCATCCCTCGGAAGCATTCTCCAAGGACTCCAGCAGTCAATTGCAGCAGTAAATGCTGCTGTTGCAACCATACTGGTCAGCATCAAAGAACTGAAGGACGCGCAAGCCCTACAGCTCGGTGTTCCGAATAACCATAAATAATCGCTACCCAAATGCGCCTCGGATCGTGGAATGTTCGCAGCAACATGCAAAATGCTAACGCGCTTAAATTGTTTCTGAGAAAACATGAAGTGGACATCATGCTTGTCTCAGAAACTCTTTTACCCGCCGGGCTGTACTTCTCTACAAAGAGGTATACCTGCTACCGCGTGGACCACCCTTCAGGACACGGCAGAGGAGGTGCTGCGGTGCTAGTCAAACAGGACCTGGTGCACCACCATCTGTACACAGTGACTTCCAGCGTGACAAAGATGGCTGCCGTTATGGGGGAGACTCCCTTGGGTGAAATCCCCGTTGCTGCAGCGTATCTTCTGCCAAACCCGTCAAGAGCTGTCACCAACTTGGTCATAAATTTATCGTTGGAGGCGACTTCAACGAAAGCACAGGCTCTGGGGCAACTTCAGAGCAGACAGTAGAGGCACTGGGTTATATGAATCACTCACTAGTTGCTCAGCCCAGGTCCACCAGCAGACCCACACACTTTCCGTGCAACAGGCTGAGCACTCCCTCTATTCTGGTCTTTTTCATACATAAGGGCATCCCAAACAGCATACTCTCAGTTCGAGAAGACTACCAGCTCTTATCCGATCAACTGCCACTGCTTCCAACGGTCTCTGCATCTGCTTAAAGGACCCCAAAAAAGCGCAGAATTGTCCCTGGTTCGGACATTTAACGATTTATGGCCGATCTAAGTGGCATGATTGACTTAAATACCTAGATCCTTACAGCCAAAGATGCTGACGCTGCAGTCTAAAGTGTACTCAACAAAGTACACGTTGCGCCAGCTTAAACAAACCCTCCGCAGAAAGGTCAGCACCCTTTGTTGCTTTCCCCCCTCGTTGAAGGCCTTGTCCTGAAAAAGCGATTTAGGAGGGAGTACGTCGGCACACAGGACCCTAGGGTTGACAGGATCTACCGCCGTATAAACAGGGGCAGAAAGGAGCTGGCCATCCAAAAAAGAAAAGCCATTGAGGTGGAGGAAAAACAACAACAGCCGACAAGAGCTCCAAGTTCGTACTCTGGAACCCCCCGGAAAAGTGCGTTACAGTGACCCACACACTGCGGACTCCTGCCCCGGTCTATTTCTCCATGGCGAACTCCTGGAACAGGCGAGCGAGTTCAAATACCTGGGCGTTACCCTTGACAGGAAACTTAGTGGAGACGAGGTGGCAAAAAATATACCAAACAATGTCAGGTGAATAACCTGGCTCTTAAGCCCAAACAACAAGCTGTCACTTCGCAATATGGTCCTTATCTACAAAGTTATCTTGGCTCCTGTGTGGCGATACGGGCTGCAGTTGTATGGGATAGCTGCGAAGTCAAACCTGCATAAAATCCGCATCATCCAGGCCAAAGTTTTGCGAAAAGTAACAAGGGCCAAATGGTACATCCGCGTGACATCGCCAAGAACTTCAACGTTCCAATGGAAGGTGACGTTGTGAACACCCAGGCAGTGAACTATTTGGACAAACTTTGCAACCACCCGAATATCCTGTGATTACTATACACTCTGATAAAAGCTGCTACCTGAGAGCTACAGGTTATCAGCGGCAAAATAAATTACATCTTCATGTAAAAAAAAAAATTAATTGTAGTGCCCTTTCGAATCGTTGGAAGTTGGAAGATTTCTTAGTTATTACTAACTATGCATGGTTTTACGATAAAATAAAGAGGGAAGATTTATTAATAATAGTCTATTAAGGTAAGAAGGCATGCGAGAATTAGGATTCAAGTTAGACCTCGGAGAGCAAAAAGCAGAAATTGTTTTGGTATAGATTTAATTCTATCCTGATGAACCTCTTATTGGTGACACTATCTACAAGAGCCATATTCAAAAATTGGACGCACAATTGAAGTATATAGAGTTTGGGCAACGTTGGAATCTTCCAATGAATCCCAGGACTCAAAAAACTCGATTAGCAGCAGTAGAAATATGCATGTTAAACTTAAGCTTGAGATCTACAGATACAGATACGTAATATATTATTTTTCTATAGTATCCAATACTTTTCTGATACATATGGAGCCCCATATGACGAAAAACCAATTTTTAAAACTTTTTTATCAAAATTTTCAATATATGGTATTTTGTAGTACTTTTTTCAGAAGTGAACTTGCCTTATTGATCATTACTCGAGAATGTCGTAACCGATGAGCTTAACAATTACTGAAAACTAATGAATCAGTCCTACACACTTTTAAATTTTATTCTCTGGTTTTGCAACTATGTTTATTCGAGTTAAGAAAATAATAATTTCTTTTACTGTATTTTTCACGATTTTAAAATTCGGGGAAAAGCCATAAAAAAATATTTTATTCGTTACTCCTATATATAGATGGATTAATTGGGCGAGAGACGGCTAAGATATTATTATTTCAGCAAACCAATTTTATCTCGCGGTCAAATTCAAAGTCAAATATAAGTCATGGGTTAAACACGCCGTCCACATACGTTCATGAGGACAAACTTGGCTCGAATTGGTCTGAATCGACGAAATGTTTAGCGTTACTGAGGGTATTCGCGAACAGATGACAGTTGTTTTGTTTTCCTTCTTTTCGCTGAGAATGGTTGCATGTAGATGGCCTACTTTACTCAAGCGATAGTCTCCCATTTACTAGCATAAGCCGGTGACCGGAGAATCAGCCTACACCTACACTGGTACCTGGTGTAATGGAAGTCCCACCTAAGAGAATTTGGACCAAACAAACAAGAAATATAATGTTGACCCCAAGTAATTTATTATTATTACGCTTTCTGCCCAATTTGGCGTATCGGCATAAAGCTGCCTACCTGAATTACCGGCGCTTAGTCTAGTTCTGACATTCTTCGAAATATGAGCTAAAAGGAAAATACTCCGTATAAAATGAGTAAAATTGTGACCAAATTTTCATGCCGGTACAACCCCGATTTGTACTGTTACTTATTTATGTGGGTTCTACATAAACCAAGTCCAAAATAATATTCAACGAAAGGTTGCAAAGTGTATATAATAAACATTTTGGAATTAAACCCAAAAATTAGAATAAAGATTGGAGCAAACAGGTCCCACTTAGATTTTTTTCCGTATAACTTAGTTGAACTCAGCGATGTACACGGAGAACGATTTCTCCAACAATTAAGAGCTATGGAGCGACGTTATCAGGATTTGTGGAATCAGCTGGGCGAGTACGTGTGTAGTCTCATAAGAGAATCTGATTTTAATACCGTACGCAGAAAGACACGGTACTTGAACCATTTTAATATACTTGAAAATTAAAATAACATGTAATAACTTAAGAGACAAATAGTAAGTCGGGCTATTAATACACATTTCTTTATGTATATTATTTCTGATTGTTTTATGACTATTTATCTATAGATTTGGGGCCTTATCTTGGTTAATAGCACCGGAAATAGTTCCTTCTGTGAGTAGAACATCATATAAATTGATCGTTTCTACATACATTTTAATGAATGATATCTTAATATTAATTAATATATGTATGTGATTATAAAGTCAAACAGCCAACAAATTAATTCGGGGCGGCATTAATGAGACATTAAAGTCAAAACTTCGTAGAGGATTTCGGCAAAAAACTTAAACTCTTAAACGAAGCCCAATTAATGCAGCTATATACCAATTAATGCAGCTATATACAAGAAAGTAAATGGGTGACGAAAACAACATAATTTTTGTTTTCGAGTTTTCCCCAAATTTTAAAGTAATAAAATTGTGAAATATACCACACAAGAAATCATAATTTGCTTAATTAAATTACACTTTGCAAAACCAATGATTTAAAGTTAAAAGCTTGTATGACTGATAATAGATATTTTCATTAGCTTTCAGTAATTGTTAAGCCTTTTAAAATCGGTTAGCAAGCTCACCACTGAAAAAAGCTAAAAATAAAATACCTTATTTTGAAATTTCTAACAAAAAATATAAATAAGTGGTTATTCATCGTATGGGGCCTCATGTGTATCAGATTTATTTAAAATCATTTGATATTTCTGGTAATGCTGTTTACAGTTCGTATCCTTCATGTTTCCCAACCATTCGTGAGGGTGTGTCAATTCAAATTCGTCATTTGATTCACTGGTCGGTTCTGGATCCGTAAAAAATTCCTTGTTGCTTAAAGTTACTGATACATTTAAAAAATCTATAAATGCGTGGTACTGTTGCAGTAAATTTCTACCTATCAATACATTATGTTTGTCAAAGAAATGATGCACATACAATTTTACTGTAGTGTAACCGTATTTCATGTATGGAAAATTAAAATTAATCCACTTTCAGTGGGTGCGTTGATATAATGGATCCAAATCTTTTCAATATTTAATTGTATTGTTGCATTTGAGAATTTAGCTGATTCTGTTGGTAGTACATCCTGTTAATGCTGATATATTTCCTGACTCATTTGAACCTGTGCCTGTTCTGCATATTCCTGTTCCCGCTGATATTTCTCCTGGTTTTTGAGGCTTGTAGCCAAAAATTTTCCGATATTTTAATTTGTAATGAATACTTATTTTTTGAAATTGACTGTCATTTGATAGCTATGTAATCAAATGACAATCAATTTCAAAAAATAAGTATTCATTACGTTACGGTATTCGAGATTAAAGAATTTGATTTATGGTTTTTTTTCTGCTGCTGTTCCAAACATACTCCCCCCGTTGGAAGCCTGACACCATCTCCGCCAGGTATCAGAGAGACCACTCTTGCTAGTGGCCAGCGCATGGGAGGCAGGCCCATTGTTGAAGAAGCGTCAGATATTCCTCATGCCAACGGTCCCAGAAGATTTGCTGTAGCTGCATTACTCTTTGCCAACCATCGAGACGGTTGTAATTAAGACTCTGGACATCGATAATGGTTGTGGGAGGACCTCCAAATAGCAGATGAGCGGGCGTCAAGACATCTAAGTCTTCGGGATTCTCTGAAAGTGAGAGCAATGGTCTGAAATTAATAATGGCCGAAATCTGGCAGACAAGTGTGCGAAGTTCAGCGAAGACCGGCCTGCGGAGCGATAGAAGTGATGCTTTGCCGTCTTGACTGCTGCTTTCCACAATCCTCCAAAATGCAGAGAGCGAGGGGGACTGAAATGCCAATCGGTGCTATCTGATAGGCAAAATCGGCGAACTGCTTCCATATGGGGATCAGATTTTAAAAGTCGGTCAAACTCCAACAACTCGTTCTTGCCACTGACAAAGTTTGTTGCATTGTCAGACCAAATGTGACTAGGCAGTCTACGAGTGGCTGTAAATCGTTTGAGAGCGCTCAGTAATGATGCAGTGGACAAATCATTGACGATTTCCAGATGTATTGCTTTTCTTTTGAAACAGATAAATCACGCTATGTACGACTTAATGGGGAATCTGGTGCGAACTAGATTTCTAGATTTCTTAACAACTCCCTGCTCCAAGTTTGACAAGCATATTTTTACTGCTGCACATCGAGCTTTTGGAGTCCTGGGATTCATAATTTAACGATCTCTATGTTACTAAAACTCTATATATTTCAATTGTTAGTCTAATACTTGAATATGAGTCTTGTATATGGCGTTCCCAATACAAGGTTTATCAGGATTGCTTTGCGGTTCCGAGTAGAAATACGAGAAATTTTTTACCGCTATCTCTTGAAATGTGCCATAGTAACTAATCTATTCAAAATCCATTTCGTATCTTATGCTTTAATTATGATAATCTTTTCGGAATAATAAGTAATGCTACTTCTATTCATATCCTTAAAACTTTAGTTCTTTGTCATCTGTCCATTTATTCGCGATCTTCGTCACCGCACGTTATGCGGCGCGCCCCTCGGTCGGTTGGGCGGGAGGTGGGTGGCATTTTGCTGGGGCCGCGCGTTAACAGGCCCGTGCTTCGTATCGTTGGGCCACTTGAATGTACTGCTCGTTAGTACATTGACGTCCAATATATAGTAGCTTCTTTCTCGCAGGAAAAATATAGTGCCCTGACGCACATCTTCAACTATGATATCATGTCTTATCCCTTTATAAATTTAAACATATATTGAAATATAAGCCTTATGGCGGCAAAAGAGTTGGCAAAACTGCATCAAAGGTAAGGAGACTGGCCAACCACACATTTTTTCTAAGTTCGCAGGCCAATCGCCCCGATTGCTCATGAGATACGCTGGGTCACAAAACCAAAGCTCAGACTGAGCCATCACCTCAGAGAGTACACGTCTAAAAAGTATGTAAGCAGTATTCAGGGTCGTGAGAACGTGACACCATTCCATGTTAATAGTTAACTCCTGTATGGCAGCCACACGATTAGCTATAAATACATTGAACTTATAGGGCTCATCATTGATCCATGACAAAGCCACCGTAGCGTTACACCAGCAATAAAATTATCCTACGAAGATGCCCATTTCCATGATCTTATGCAACAGCTTTGGACCTGTGAGGGTTTTTAACCGAGCCAATGTGAACAATTGTTTACATCAAACACCAGCTGGCGCATTGCGCGAGCAGACAAGAGTGGCTTGAGCTTTTGTGCCATATGTTACAGTATCCAACTTATGGATTTCCAATTCTTTGTCAGGAGGTAATTATCAGGAGACTTAACTCGAATGCAGCCATAAATAAAGGGCTATCGAATTTATATTTGAATCTATTTTGGTTGAATTGGTCCCTCCATTAATGTCGTTTAATGAATAGCCTGAAGAAGTAGCAGCCGATCCATCAAACACAACACGAAGCTTTGTTGTCGTGTAGTCCTCAGACTAGAGACTAGCCGACACAGAATTAACACGAGACATATGATTTAAATAAAGATACTCGTCGATGAAGGCTAAATATGGATCCTTGAGATGCGGAGGTCGCAGCAATTTGCGTTCAAGACTGAGAAATCGACGATAGGCTTGAGTATAAATTATATATTCGCCACAAGAGAGACGAGAAAAGTTTTTGACGCAATGCTCTTCGCACAGCACTTGCTTTTTACTAACATTGACCAAAGATTTATCGCAGAATTGAAGATCAGTGTGAATAGCTTCATCCTCAGACGCGCTGTGAGCTCCGAAAAGTGCTCTTTTACTTGGCCATTGAGTTCCATCGGATACGACCCAATCGAGTCGAGTCTTCTATAGATGTGGCAATCTTGGCAAGAGCCTAATTTCCCCAACACACAGAAGCTCATAGATAAGAAGTGAGACAAACCACACGCTGACGTTTGTTGAACGCAGGGTCTGATAATTTCCTGTTGGAGGGAGTTAGGCTGATTATCGGTAAAAGTTGGTGCTACAAGAGCAGTAAAGGCAGTAGAATAATCCGAAATTGTAGACTGCGTGAAAATATCAACTGTGGAGCCGCATGTGAAAATCTTGTATCTCCAAGACCTGAGCTGACGTTCGAGTTTTCTTCAGTTGCAGCATTTGAGCAAAATGAGAAGTTATAAGATGCAGTTGAGAGCCTGAATCCAGTAAAGCTCTACATGGAAATAATATGCCATGGCGATTTTTTACGAGAACTATAGCGGTGGTCAGGAGCACAACATGAGACTGAAGACACTGGGCAGCAAGAAATGCGGAAGAATGTGATGTTTCAGCAGAAGGTTTATCATTCAAGGGCATTGCCACAGATGCAGAAGTTTGAGGTGCTAGCAGACCAGCTTTTGAATTTTGAACTGCTGAATGCATCAAAGTGCAGCCGAGTCTGATGCTTTGCGCCGCAAACATGGCAATGACCTGCATTGCATGTACGAGCTTGATGCCACTTTTTTTAGGCAGTTGTAGCAAAGAGCAATGACAAATGGAGGACGACAGCACGAATAAATTCCAAAGCCAGAACCATTACAAAACGAGAATGTTTTAAGGGCTAGTGGCTCGGAGCTGTGCTGCCCGCTAACGCCAGCAGCGGCCAGCCGCGGCCATGTGCATTGGAATATCAATGCTCATACATAAAGGTGGTAGCAGCGAGAGCGCAAGCGAAGTTGTACATGCATATATCGGCTGTTTATGCGGTCAGGCCATAAGTATATGCTGACACTTTGGATGATCGTATTTCTGTTGGCTGGGACTTTGTGTTTACGTAAATACACTGTAACACAATGTTGGCATTGACACAGTGGATACTCGCTACAACGATATATGCATACTACAGCAGCAGCAAATGCCTTTCTATTGGGATTACTGTTAAAATTAGTTTTTCCGACCTGACAGTTTGGCATATGATAAGCCATAGCGTGTTGAACATTTTCCGATTTTTGACAGCGCTTATCCAAATAAGCGAAAAACTCCTCAGCAGATGGTATTTGATCCACCGATGTACTCTCCTCCCAGCTGGTCTGACTTGCAGCACCCAACTTCTGCAGTAGCATATGAACAATCATGCAGCCTGCGATTTGCTCCAAATTTCCCAAGCTCTGTAATGCTCGCATATGACAGTTGACCTTGTCCGAAAATTCGCGAAGTTTTGTGGCAGACGTTGAATCCAAAAGAAGTTTACATACTCCGTGTACGTACCAGAAAATGTGGGTAATTTAAGTGCAGGCAGACGAAGCCTATAAGGCCGTTCATTTGAATTGTTAACAGCTTACTCCAAGCTGTTATCTTGGCACATAGTTGACGAGGGTGGCATCTGAGACTTTCGATTATCCATTTGCACCCTCAGTCGAGACTTCATTGTGAGCACCAGAACATCAAAATCATCTCGTAACTCACTGCCAATCTCAAAATAATCCAGTTCCTCCAAGCCATTGTGGGTTAGATTAAACGATTTCACCGTTTGGTCGACTAATTCCAAACGAACCAAGAACTCAGCTGAGCCAAATGCGCTGATCTTTTCTTCATTTTCAAGCCTTCACGCACTATTATAAATTGACTCGGCTTTACATTTAAAATAGTACACCTTATTTTCAGCTGGTAAGCTTTTTTGGCGCCGAGGATGATTTAATATCAAACGCACAACAAGCTTGAACCGCAAGCGCAATCAAAAAACGCAAGAAGTAAGAGGCGCTAAACAATAGCGGGCTTGCCGAAAGTGCAGTGCTTATGTACAAATATATTTTTGTTCCTACCGGGGGACAAAGGTCACCGCACCCACTCTCAAACAGCGCCACGAACGTAATGCTAATGAGAGGTCAAGCAATAACACCTGCAGTTGGCAACGAGCGAACGGCACTTATATATTCGCCATTTACAATTATGTTGTTGCATGTAATTGTTAGCAAGTTTGTAGTATTCGAATTGCGTTTTTTTTTTTTAATTTTTTCATATATAAGGGCGAATGGGGAAGGTATCCAAAAAGCTGCGTATGTTTGACGCGCACATGCGGAACAAAATTTGGTGGCTCTAGCTCTTAGAGTCTAGGAGATATACTAAGAAAACAAACAAAAAATTTGATATCGCGATCGATTTTTATCGATATTAGTGAAATGGTGGAAATGCAAAATACAGAATTTTACCATATTTTAAAAATTGTTTAAAAAAAGTCTCTATAGAAACTATTTATCTATTACTATAGAAACATTTTTAAAGTAGTTTTTCGTCATATGGGGCCCCATATGTATCAGAAAAACTAGGTTTGGTAAACTATTCAATCTGGCTGTTACCTGGTGTTATTTTTCAAACGCACATATATGAAAGTGTTATGTGGTATGATAATATTAGGAGTAGGTACATTAAACGCACACGCAACATTAATCATTATCTTGCTAAGTGTTGCAAAATTTCTATAGCTGTTTATTAAAATCAGTTGGGTCATTTTCATTTTATACCTTGAACCCATTGAAAATGGATAAAAAGAGAAAATTGGTTTTGCGTAATTGTATGTTCTAACGAAAAGTGGGCATCTGACCCTATAACAGTCGATTCAATTATTCCCGTCTGCCTGTCAGTCTGTCTATATGAACTGAGTGATCGCGTTGGTCTCAGAGACTATAAGCGCTAGACAGTTGAATTTTTTGTTTTTTGGTGTTTTTACGTTCGTGTATGTCATACCCACATCAAGTTTCACAAAATGTCGCAAACCCTCCCCCTTTTTCTAATTATAATTAATTATCGGTTTTTTGGACCGGTGCGCATATTTCACACGCAAATCAAGAATATTTCGGATTTTGGATACCACCCCCGCTCGACCCAAATATAAAAATAAACGCAAGGACTACACAGTTGCATTTTTGGTTGTACATAGATTTGAAAGCTCTATTATAGAAGGTATTCAGGAATTACGTTTTTATAGTGGGGCCGAACGCTGCCAAGTAAAAAATTGAGAGTTGACTGGGGTGTATTTACAAGAGTTAAACATTGAAAATGAATGCATTACTTTAGGTAAAAGCCAATGTTAATGGAGCAGATAATGGGGAATCTCTCAGCTGATCGCTTTGCAGCTCTGAAGCCATTTTATGTCTGCGGAGTACATTTTTGAGGCCCAATTAATGTCTCGTTGCGAATAAGGCGACGCACTCCATTTAAAATATATATTGCAGTATTTGATCTTTTGCTTTTTGCGTTCCTCACCAAATTTACTTGCTCAATGCGACGAATCTTGTCGGGAACAACAATCTGTTTGAGGACCTGCAGGAGCCGTTCAGTCGGCAGCAAACCATGCTGCAGTTGCTCGCAGCGGATCCTGGGATGGAGTGGTGCTTAATACTTACACGAGCACCTAATTTGGGGAACTCTAGGAGGCAGTCGTCAAGTCGTCCAGCACTTCCTGCTGCAAATCGGAAGTGCATTCCTGGTAGCAAACGAGGTCAGGGGAAATCTGGCTGAAGTGGAGGCGATACTTAACTCGCGGCCCGTTACTCCGCTTACAGCGGACAGCGCCTCTGGCAAGCGTGATCCAAGGACTACATCCAAAGCCTTCAACCTCGCGGGAAGTGGAGAGCAGAGCAACGTGGAGGTCGAAACGCTCGTAGTCATCCACTAGTATAATACCCCACCACAGCGCTGGATAACAGGCAGAATCGTCGAAGTCACACTTAGAGGGGACGGTTGAATAAGGGTAGTCGGCGTTAAAACGGCCGTCGGCGTATGTAGAAGGCAAATTGCAATCCATGAACTGGGCAAATTGCCCATATCTTAAAGTCTGTATACTTCTTCTTAACATGGAATGTTAAACCACATTAATTAAGTCTTAGTATAACTTTGACTATGAATTATATTGAAGTTTTAGTTTGTAAAAAATTTGATTAGGCTTAATACTTGATCAAATCCACTGTAGTGTTACATTAAACCGCTGTTTTCTCTTACACAGAGCATGTAAACCACTAACACAGATTATCAAACAGCTTCGTTTTCCATCGTCCACATTTATATTTGTAACTCTTTGCTGCAGTCCAACATATCTTTGTACAAATAAATTGCCTTTTGTAATTTGAATTAGCTAATGTACCTATTTCTTATTTTTTTTCAGAATCTTAACATATTATGGCGTGACTCTCCCGCAGACTCTTTGAAAATCTTCAAATTAGATATAGTCGCATACGGAATTAAGCCTGCAGCGTTTTTAGCCATACGCGCAATGCAGCACCTAGCCTCTAACGAGTCATTATCATATCCCTTAGGCTTTTAGACCATCTCACGGGATGGATGAAGTTCGCGAGATCATACACCAAACATCAAACTTACTAGTTAACTAGTTAAGGCAACTTTTGTTTCAAATAGTTGTGCTCTAGCAATCTTCATCCCTGAGACTGGAGCCACGTCGGGATGCGCTTGCACCTCAACTTGATACCAGCAAGTACACGAAGCGTTCGGTGTTGGCAATCATTGCACGTCGCTACGATCCTCTAGGCTTGATAGGGTCAACCTTGACCAAGGCTAAAATTCTTTTGCAACGTATGGAGGGACTACTTACAGTGGGACGAGAGCTTACCACAATCGATCCAGGACAGCGCTTGTTGATGACCGCCGCGCAACATTTTTATGCCACGTGTTACATCCTACGGCTGTGATACAAATTGTACGTGTAAAATATGTGATAAAAAATACGTGTATTTTGTGATGCCAGCCTTGAAGCATATGGAGCATGAATTTCGCTCTTGCAAGGATGATATCATTTAATCGGAGTTACTCTGTTCAAAGGCACGCTCAATACTCTTAAATGCCCAAGGTAGACTCTGCGCAGCCTCGATGCTTGCACAATTTTTGAACGAAATCGTCAAAATAAAACCTTTTGACTGTCAATATTTCTGCTGGTCAGATTTTTCTGTTGTGCCTTCATGGTTACGCGAGGAGTGGTAAAAATTCATGTACTAACGGATAAGAATACAGCTGATATTTTGTCAAAAGGTGCCGTCCCGCGAGAGCTTGTTAACTCCAGTCTGTGGATGAATAGTCCGTTGTTGCTGGAAACAAGAAGCAATAAGCCACAACAGTATTTACACAAGGCTAAGTTGCCGAATATTCGGCATAAAGTTATGTTAGCTTAAGCTAATTGTGATGAGATGACGCTGTCGTTTGATTACACCAACCTTCCTTCGGTGTGATGCAACGCGATATATAGCATACAAAAGTGCGACACTTAGAATTACGCGTCGCATATAAACAATAGCTAGCGCTTCTCGCTGAATGAAAACAAGTAATCAATTAACAACTGCACTTAAGATTTTCAGCGCATCATACAAAATGCGGTTATCGTTCAATAACCCAAAACAATGAACCAATCCTTTATAAGATCTTCGAAATACGCTTGAATCAGTCTTAAACTGAACTTCAAATAAACGGGAAATTAAAATCGACTTGCGTTTTTACTTCGATCGGCAGCGTTGACCTCAATGATGCTAGCACGGGTCATTTATTCAACTCAAAAAAAAAAAACAATTTAACTATATATATGTAATTAAAACTAAAGAAAATAAAAATTAGGTTTTACAAAATACAAACAGGTTGTGAAAAAGCTTGGCATCTTCAAACAGTTGTGATCAAACTATAAAGAATATAAGCAATAAAACTTTATCTAATTCCAAACATTCTAGACTTGGCGTGATATTTGACAAATGTTGATATATACATATTAAATACATATATTTGATATACTTATAAAATTATGTATGGGCATATTATTGCCTGGCGGTTTAAAATAACCCAGACACATGCAACAGACAAAGTGACGAGATCTTCGCATGCTACAAAATCTCTTCAACCCAGTCTTTGTCTGCAACATATTTTACATAGTTACATACATAGTTCTAATAATAAATTTCTAATAAAATTGTTGTTCCGGGTAAAAGATCCAAATATCGACGCTAAATAATAATATGTAAAATTATAATACTATATTGTTTGGATCCCTGACACCGAATATATAACATTATCAACGGAAAAGTCATTTATCGATATACATGTATCAAACTATGTCAGCTGCACTCTTAAAGCTAGAAAAAATTCGATGTGCGTAAACATGTTTTAAAGTTAAAACTAAAAAAAAATGCAAAACAATTATTATATTTCTTGTGAGATCTATCAAAGAATAAAGGTTTTTGATCAAATTTGGTGTTATGGCGCATCTGAGGTCAGAATTGTGATGTTCGTTCTGATTTACTGGACATGCGTTACATATATTGCAATTGCACTTTTGTCACAGTCAACTGTTGAAGTAAAACGGAATCCATGTTGAAAAGTAAATCATCGATATTTTTAATTATTGCAAAATATGGAAACATCGACGTTTGTCCCATCTCTATACAGCCTACCTACTAATACAATCAAATTTTTACACAAGTTGAAAAGAATGGAATTTATTTTATTGAAAACGTGTGAACGCAATTATCTGAATATATTTTGTGATTTGTTGACTGTATCGATTAAAAATTTATTTTTTCATTTTATAAGAATCAAACATCTTTGGATGGATAAAATATTATTGCAATATTAAAATATTCATGCAGTCACTAAAATTTCGCAACTGTTATTTCACCGTATGTGGAGTTATTACATATGTACATATATTCATTAGTACGTAAATGCAATTTGAGTACAAAATTAACTGTAAAACAACTATTCCTGTAAAGGTTATGAAAATGACTACATAAGTCTCTTGGAGCACCCATGAAGTGCAGAAAATGGATTTTCGAAAAATACAATTAGGTTCGGAAACTTGTGTTTTGATGCAATTTTTAAATATTTCAATCAACGTTGTACAAAGTTTGACTATTTGCTCCATCATTTGCAAATAATTTAAGACATGAGCTCCCCAATTCACAATCACTATCGATTCGCGCCATCGCAGCATACCCAAACTGCTGCAGAATCTGATGAAGGGGGAATGCTAAACAAGCCTGAACAAGCGAGTACAAACATTTTAATAGACGATTTGCAGCCGCAACCACTAGCTGCAACAATGTATTCATTACAGTTTATGGCAGATGTGGTTAATAGAATGCAAACGGCTCTGCATCAGTGCACATCTCAGAAGCCCAAAAATGCATCTATGACGCAAATAAAATTTGAATCAAGTGGTGAACCGTCTTTTTGCTACTTTTTCATTGATATGCAACCACAATCTGGAAATGATTATAACTATGAACAATATACTTTGGAGTCTTGTCAAAATCATAAAAATGTTTTTGAACTGCAGCATGAACGAAGTTTTTCCGAATGTAGCGATGATAGTTTTATATGCTTTGAGGACGACAGCAATATAGACTCCAATGAATTTGGTTTTACGGGTTCAAATGCAGCCGATAACATGCCTGATATTAACATCGATGTCCATGAAAAAAGAAAAAGAGTAAGTAAAAATTAAATCTTAAAAAAAAGTAAAATTAAATCTCAATATTCTATTGAATACATTTTTATGTATTTTTTTTTTATAATTTAGGTGCGTTTTAATTTAAAACCAAAAGTTCATGTTATACGTGCTTGGGACTTTGCTTATCGAGCGGCTCGAAAGGGTGATTGGCAAGAAATCGCTCGCGATCGCGAAAGATTTCATCAGAGGATAAAACGTGTTGCACCAATACTTAACAATATTTTATGCTCCAACCATCGAGATACCGTTTATAAAGACCGATTTTTAGATATAAAATAGTGTTACTTATTATTAATTCACACATCCTGTAAATATATATCGGTTAATAAATATAATTTTAAAAAGATTTCTATATATACATATGTGCACTGCATAGTTATTAAAAAAAAAATAAATCTATAAATTAACTAATGTGTTGGTTTCGTTGTAAACAAAATAGTTTTTAAATATTTAGTTTGTTTCTTATTAAATTTGCAAAGAATTTTTGAGAAGTTACCGAGCGCCGTAATATAGTTGCGTTGTGCACCGCCAAAAAAGCGGGTTGTTTGGTTACGCAGTCCAAACAGCTGGAGTAATTTTTCTTGAAGTGTTCACTCAGAACATTACTTTTCGTTGTTCTGCGAAGCAACTACTTAACTACTCTCTTATCTTTTCTGTAACCTTGTAACCTTTTGCCTTGACATTCGGTCTTGGCTTGATCGCTGCTGCGCAGTGAGCTAGTCAGTTCAATTCGTTTTTTTCGTGCATTTGGTATTACTGGCCACCTGCACTTTCGCTTAACGCGGTAACATATAAAAATGCCCCGTTTGATGCTGGCACGTACCAATTCGGGTCCGCCTGCCTTAATTAAAACATAAATAACTTTGTAAAAACATAAATTAAAGAGTAGTAAATTTGATTTATATTTAAAATATCGAAAGCTATTGAAAAAGCTCAGTAGCGCAACACGAGTAATCCTAAAATGCCCCTTTGGGTTTAGACTCTGCCATAGAATTTAAGGTGGTAAGGAGGAAACAGTGGCTGCAAACCTTGACATTCAGCAAGCCTTTGAACGAGTTTGGCACGCTGGGCTATTCTCTAAAATAAACAACATGGATGTTTCTCAAGACAGAGCTTTGGGCTCTACGCAGCCTTGACAAGCTCGACAGGCCTACATCCGACGACCTCCTAATTGAGGACCTACTTGCTGCAACATTTGCTGATGACGTGACAATCTTAGACGATGCGTATACAAATTCTCATCTACAAGGTAATGTTTGCACCTGTGTGACGATATGGGACGATCTGGTACCTATACCTATGTTTACGCATACCATCACAAGCGACGTTCTTGATGTTAATAATCAACCTGCGAATTATCTAAGTATGCCTATGATATATACAGTAGTTGATATTTATACTCGTTCACGAAGTGAAACTAGTATATTGGTTTGCGCATGAACGCAATATTTTTCGGCGCTAGTGAATATAGAGACTTGAAACTTGGCATATATACTTGTAGTTATCTGCTTCAGACAAAGTGTTAAGATTTTTGTGCCACGCCCACTGGGAGGCTGGCAAATCGATAATATGTCGATACACTAGAACGCCCCCCACTCACCCGCCTTAAAAAAGCGGAAATGGCTATATCTCCCACAGTCTTAAAGCTAGAGTCACCAAAATGAATGTATATTACTGGGAAGGTCCCCCAAACATCACAGAAAAAATATTCCGGCCACGCCTCTTTCCGCCTCCGTAATCGCTAAAATCTATATATTTGCAAGCTCAAAACGGTAACATGTGTAAAATGTATATAAAGCTATATCTTCCAAACTTTTAGCGCTAGAGTCACCAAATTTGAAAGGTAGATTCGTTGTCAGCTCCTTTAAATAAGGATACAAAAATTTACCGCCCACGCCCACCCCCGCCACCACAAAGTACGAAAGCCTATATCTCCCACATTTTTAGATCTAGAGTCACAAAATTGTAGACGTAGATGGCTGGTCACCCCCTTTAACGATTCGTAAAGAATTTTCCGGCCACGCCTACTCCCGCCCCCGCAAATCGCGAAAAGCTCTATCACCCACAATTTTGGAGCTAGAGTCACAAAATTTGGCAGAGAGTGTTTGGGTGACCTTCTCTTAAGATCGAGCCGAAAAATGTTGGCCACACTCACCCCCGCCCCTATTAAATATGAAAATTCTATATATTTCCAAAATAACAATAATAACTTCCGTGTACTGTGAACGAGTATTACGCAGTCTTACTTGTTTTATTTGTTTTTATTATAAAAGCTAGATTAGAATACTAGAAATTACTAGAAGATGATACATACAGTAGTATTTATATTCAAGTCAGTCGAGCCAGTACTCTCAATTTGGTTTAGAGACCAGTAGGTTTTTTTTTGTTTGTTTTTTTTCTATTGAACGAATAGTACATTCAAGTGGCCCAACGATACGAAGCACGGGCTTGTTAGCGCGCGGACATTGGTAAAATACCACCCATCTCCCGCCCAACCGACCGAGGGGCGCGTCGTATAACGTGTGGTGGCGAAGATTGCAGGAAGTAGTTGATATCATTCTAGTGGGAAAGTTGAACTATAGCTTTTGTGGTCTTCAAGATCGACGCATTCATACTGACAAAAACAGTATGTTTAATAGCCCAATTCCACAATCAACATTTCTTACATTTTTTGCAAATGTTAAATATGTAAAAATTTAGAATAAGTTTCCCCATAAGAAACATTTTTTACATATCTTCGATTTTCAAAATTTTTAAGAAATGTTGCAATTCGCCCCGAATTTTACTTGCTTTTTTTGCGATATTATCGAATTTTGTATTGATGTGCAAAATATGAAAGTGTCAAAACACAAACAGCTGACAAATCAATAGGAAGCGGCAATTTTTAAATTTAATTAGAAATTGTGAAATTCAAATATTTAACATATAGCATTTCAAGATGAACAAAACACGAAAGGAGTCACTAAAATGGGGTTCCTACTACGAGGCCGTTCTGTTGGATTTGTGGGAGAATTTTGAAGCGTTCAGATCGGCAAATATAAGTTAAAACAAAACGATCAGCTGTTTGAATTCATGCAAGTGTTATTTTTGCCACTCAGATGTCACCGACTGCAGGCACTTGCTAATGACATCGAAAAATGTATAATATGTAAATCTAAGATATGTTGTGCATAGTAGAATTAGGGTATAAATCCACTCAGCTATTGATGATGACCAATAATACATTTATTTTATGGGGACGGAGATCCCCCCTTTGTTGGTTACATACATTTTTACTCACTTTCAATATGTTGTGTTATATGTTATATCAAAACAGAGCGTTGCAGTCGGACGTTACCGACTGCGTAATACTCGTTCTCAGTACACAGTAGTTATTAACGTTATTTTGGAAAGCGGGTGTGGACGTGGTCAACATTTTTTGCCTCGATCTTAAGAGAAGGTGACCCAAACACAGTCGAAATTTTGAGACTCTAGCTGCAAAATTGTAGTAGATACTGATTTTGGACGGCGGGAGCGGGCGTGGCCAGGAGATTTTTATGGATCTTTCAAGGGTTCGCACTTTCGCGACTCTAGCGTTAAAACTGTGGGAAATATAGGCTTTCTCCATTCGTGGCGGCAGAATGGCTGGGGAGGCGTTCTAGTGGGCGTGCAAATGTATTTAACACGCAAAAGGAAGCATCTCCGACCCCATAAAATATATATAGTCTTGATCAGCATCACTAGCCGAGTCGATTAAGCCCTATTCGCTTGTCTGTCCGTCTGTCCATCCGTTTGTATGAACGCGTCGATTTTGGAGACTACAGAAGCTAGAAAGCTAATCTTGAAGTTTTTAAGTTCGCATATACCATACGCAAAACAAGTTTATTTTAAATCACCAATAACTTATTTTGTTTACTTATTATCGATAATTATCGGTTTTTTGACTCTGTTCTTTGAAAATATCTTAAAAACCATTGAGCTAGAGCAGCCAAACTTTAAACTGTTCGCGTGAAGCATACGCAGGTATTTGATTTGAAATGGTTTCGGTTTGCCAGCCTCCCAGTGGGCGTGGCACAAAATCTTAACACTGTCTGAAGGAGATATCTTTAAGTTTATATTCAAATACAGTGACTCAAACCAAATTATTAAAATGTGACAAACCTTTGGGATACATTATCCCACTTGTCTAAAATTGCAAAATACAATGCAAGTTCGACAGCTTCGCGTTTTGGTTTGTACATGTAAGCTCCTTTTAAGTCCTGAAAATTGCGTAACGATTATCTGCTTAGTTTTGAAGTTTTTCACGAATTTATTCTCCATAGTGGGGGCTAATCATAGCTGGTAAATAAAGTGCGCAGCTTACATGGTGTATTTTTTTCTGTATATGTGTATATGGGGCTGCAATAAGCTTTACTGAAAAATATTATAGTTAATTACGGCGGCGATGTGGTATATAAAGGTCCTGAGTTCGTCGGAAAAAACTGACAGCACAGCACGGTAAAAAATGCGTGCTGTCTCAAACCCTTGCTTCTTAAAAACCTCCGATGTGCGGATGGCGCGGTGGAATAAGCCGCCAATCAATGGTTTCGACCAAGCAGAAATCCAGTAGAGTTTTCTGTTGTTCAGGAATAATCGTAAAAAATTTGTAGCGATTTCCATCAGCTGGTGCTTATAAAACGCATAAGACTATTGAAAAATAGTTTAGAGAATCTTGACCAGTTCTAGATGAACGGCCTTTGTAGCGAGGCATATAAAAAGCAAATGTAGCACTTCCCATGAGCCTGATTGCAAGCTTCCGGCTTGTACAAACAGGGGCAGCAGAATTCTCTTATAGAAATGGCAAACGTATTCAAATGAGAGTTGCAGAGATGGAACACATACGGTGATGTGATAAGCAGCATACTTCTTCGTAGCTGTGTGTTTCCCAGACAAAATGTTGGCGGATCAGTCCTCTTTGGAACCCCAAATAAATGAAGGATCTGAGCCCATATCACCTTGAGAAAGTGTGTCTGCTGGGTTTAAAGCTGTGGGTGCATAACGCCATTCGATTGAGTTCATCAGCTCTTAAATGATGGCAATTTTATTTCTCACAAAAATATTACATCTTGAAGGCTTGTCCCACATTTACGAAAGAACAACAACAGAATCACACCAACAATTCAAGACCTCCAAGTCCGTGATTTCAGTCAGTAGCTTGCCCAGCAACTTTGCTCCACCAGCTTTCGCACAGTGATTGTCTTCAATGGGGCTACATGAGACTTTACGCAGAGTTGATGACTAAAGGGCTACCATCCTTTAGACGCGGCATAGAAGCAGGCTCCATAAGCTATGATACCGGCGTCGTAAAATCAGTGAACTTCCAAATTAGAATTTAAAACCTGAGCCAATCGTCATTTTGAGTTAAGTGCAGATGGAAGGCTTTCATCTCAAGTTAACTTCTCTTCACAAATGGAAGAGTCTTTTGCCCTTCCTGATAGCATGTCCAACTAGTCCGTGGCGGTCGTAATAACGGTCGTAAAAATAAAAGTTGGTCAGTAGAAGGGTCTTAAGTAAGTTCTATTGACTTCTTGAAGTCACTGCAATCATTCAACTGTAAGAGAGACTTCTTATCCTCATCAGCAACATCTTCAAGAACAGCAGAAATATTCGACATATATTCTAAATGTATTTATTTAGTTGCATTAATTGCCACGGTTTGGCATTCTGAATGATGGCGCTACGTAATAACAGCGAATATTCGCGGGCCCGACTACACAAAACGAGGGAATATCTGCGTATTGAAAAAAGACTCGAAAAGATCGAGTGGATTGAGCACCTCGACGCTGAGTAAAGACCGGCCTGCGGAGCGACAGATATGATGGTTTACCGTCTTGACTTCTGCTTCCCACAATCCTTCAAAATGATCAGTAAAATCGGCCAACTGCTTCCATATGGGGATAAGATTGTAAAAGTCGGTCCAACTTCAAAAGCTTGTTCTTGGGACCGACAAAGTTTGTTGCATTATCAACCATATTTGACTAGGCCGTCCACGAGTACCGTTTCCGGGCGGTCATAAATGATGCAATAAAGAAATCCTTGACAAGGGCGAAAAGTAGTGCTATACTAGTGTAACAGATAAATAAAGCTATGTACGACTTTGTGGGCTGTCTGGTCCGAACAACCGAATTGTAGGAAAAGGGGCCACAATAATGAACTCCAGTGTCGGTGAATATTCGAATATCTTCCAGTCTTTCCTTCAGCTTGGCTGTGAAATATGGCAGACATCAGCTTATAACCTTGGAAGCAGTTTTTAATCCTCCAATTGGGCAGCACTGTACTCGAATTTTAGCCAAAAGCGCGCGCAGTCCGCGTGTAAGTTGACATTCTGAAATCAGTTATGCATGCAAATGTGATTGGATGACGACGTGGCAAGATAATCGGATGTTAAACATCATATGCAAGCGATGCGTTGCTTAGCCGACCACCAACGCGAACAAGTCCAAAATGATCTATGAAAGTGACAGAGAAGCAATGGAGCTAGATTTCGTAAGAAGTCCATGCTATAGTAGCTTCTTTATAAAATCCCACAAATTCTGTATCTGGACAATTCGCAGGAAAAGTAAAATCGGCCAACTGCTTCCATCTTCAACTATGATATCATGTCTTATCCCTTTAAAAATTTAAACATATATTCAAATATAAGCCTTATGGCGGCAAAAGAGTTGGCAAAACTGCATCAAAGGTAAGGAAATCTGGCCAACCACACATTTTTTCTAAGTTCGCAGGCCAATCGCCGCGATTGCTCATAAGATACGCTGGGTCACAAAACCAAAGCTCAGACTGAGCCATCACCTCAGAGAGTACACGTCTAAAAAGTATGTAAGCAGTATTCAGGCTTGTGGGAACGTGACACCATTCCACGTTAATAGTTAACTCCTGTATGGCAGCCACACGATTAGCTATAAATAGCGTTACACCAGCAATAAAATTATCCTACGAAGATGCCCATTTCCATGATCTTATGCAACAGCTTTGGACCTGAGAGGGTTTTTAACCGAATCAATGGGAACAATTGTTTACGTCAAACACCAGCTGGTCCTTCCATTAATGTCGTTTAGTGAATAGCCTGAAGAAGTAGCAGCCGATTCATCAAACACAACACGAAGCTTTGTTGTCGTGCAGTCCTCAGACTAGAGACTAGCCGACACAAAATTAACACGAGACATATGGTTTAAATAAAGATACTCGTCGATGAAGGCTAAATATGGATCCTTGACATGGTGAGGTCGCAGCAATTTGCGTTCAAGACTGAGAAATCGACGATACGCTTGAGTATAAATTATATATTCGCCACAAGAGAGACGAGAAAAGTTTTTGACGCAATGCTCTTCGCACAGCACTTGCTTCTTACTAACATTGACCAAAGATTCATCGCAGAATTGAAGATCAGTGTGAATAGCTTCATCCTCAGACGCGCTGTGAGCTCCGAAAAGTGCTCTTTTACTTGGCCATTGAGTTCCATCGGATACGACCCAGTCAAGTCGAGTCTTCTATAGAAGTGGCAATCTTGGCAAGAGCTTAATTTACCCAAGACACAGAAACTCATAGATAAGATGCGCCCCAGTGAGAAGAACCACACGCTGAGGTTTGTTGAACGCAGGGTCTGATAATTTACTGTTGGAGGGAGTTAGGCTGACTATCGGTAATAGTTGGTGCAACAAGAGCAGTAAAGGCAGTAGAATAATCCGAAATTCTAGACTGCATGAAAATATCAACTGTGGAGCCGCTTGTAAAGAATCTTGTATCTCCAAGACCTGAGCTGACGTTCGAGTTTTCTTCAGTTGCAGCATTTGAGCATAATGAGTTATAAGATGCAGTTGAGAGCCTGAATCCAGTAAAGCTCTACATGGAAATAATATGCCATGGCGATTTTTTACGAGAACTATAGCGGTGGTCAGGAGCACAACATCAGACTGAAGACACTGGGCAGCAAGAGATGCGGAAGAATGCGATGTTTCAACAGGAGGCTTATCAAGGGCAGTGCCATAAATGCAGAAGTTTGAGGTGCTAGCAGAGCAGCTTTTGAATTTTGAGCTGCTGACTGCAATGCATCATAGTGCAGCCGAGTCTGATGCTTTGCGCCGCAAACATGGCAATGACCTGCATTGCATGTACGAATTTGATGTCCCTTTTTTTAGGCAGTTGTAGCAAAGAGCAAGTTTCTTCACTTCTTTGTAACGAATGGACGACTAATTTCCAAATCGACTGCACGAATAAATTCCGTGGCCAGGTTAGTTTGGGTTAGTTTGGGCAGCACAAATGCCTTTCTATTGGGATTAGTATAAAGCTTATTTTTTCCGATCTGAGAGCTTGTCGTATGATATAGCGTGTTGAACAAATTTAAATTTTTACAGCCCTTATCAAAATATCAAGCAACTCCAAACGAGCCATAAGCTCAGCTGAGCCAAATCTGTTAACCTCTTAATTTAAAGACGCAACAAGCCTTCGCGTACTTTTAGAAATCAATTCGGCTTTATGTTTGAAATATTGCACCTCATTTCCAGCTGGTACACTTTATTCAACCGGCACTGTACTTTCGTTGGCCCCGGCTATCATTCCACGCTCTAAAACGAACTAATTACTCTGTCTGCCCTTACATTAATGTTGTTGTTGGTGCCGTTTGGTTCTTTTGTTTTTCTAACTCTTGCTTTTGCTTTGATCCCGTTGTTTATTTCGGTCGTAGCACCCGCACAGTTTTAATTTGCATAACATTGTCGTAGTTTCTAAGTACAAATCAGCATCAATTTTGGATTAACCCTAGTGTGCTTATTATACTCGTTCACGAAATGAAACTAGTAAATTTGTTTTGTGCAATGTCCGTCATGCTGTCCGTCTGTTCGTATGAACGCAATATTTTTCGGCGCTATTGAAGATAGAGACTTAAAGCTTGGAATATATACTTGTAGTTATCTGCTTCAGACAAGGTGTTAAAATTGTTATGCTACGCCCACTGGGAGGCTGGCAAATCGATAACATGTCGATAGACCTCAAATCGCAAATGGATTAAAGTTTAATATTTCCCACAATATTACAGTTAGATTCACCAAATTTGGTATGTAGATAGCTGGGGATCTTCTCAAAAAAATGCCATATCACCTTGAGAAAGTGTGTCTGCTGGGTTTAAAGCTGTGGGTGCATAACGCCATTCGATTGAGTTCATCAGCTCTTAAATGATGGCAATTTTATTTCTCACAAAAATATTACATCTTGAAGGCTTGTCCCACATTTACGAAAGAACAACAACAGAATCACACCAACAATTCAAGACCTCCAAGTCCGTGATTTCAGTCAGTAGCTTGCCCAGCAACTTTGCTCCACCAGCTTTCGCACAGTGATTGTCTTCAATGGGGCTACATGAGACTTTACGCAGAGTTGATGACTAAAGGGCTACCATCCTTTAGACGCGGCATAGAAGCAGGCTCCATAAGCTATGATGCCGGCGTCGTAAAATCAGTGAACTTCCAAATTAGAATTTAAAACCTGAGCCAATCGTCATTTTGAGTTAAGTGCAGATGGAAGGCTTTCATCTCAAGTTAACTTCTCTTCACAAATGGAAGAGTCTTTTGCCCTTCCTGATAGCATGTCCAACTAGTCCGTGGCGGTCGTAATAACGGTCGTAAAAATAAAAGTTGGTTAGTAGAAGGGTCTTAAGTAAGTTCTATTGACTTCTTGAAGTCACTGCAATCATTCAACTGTAAGAGAGACTTCTTATCCTCATCAGCAACATCTTCAAGAACAGCAGAAATATTCGACATATATTCTAAATGTATTTATTTAGTTGCATTAATTGCCACGGTTTGGCATTCTGAATGATGGCGCTACGTAATAACAGCGAATATTCGCGGGCCCGACTACACAAAACGAGGGAATATCTGCGTATTGAAAAAAGACTCGAAAAGATCGAGTGGATTGAGCACCTCGACGCTGAGTAAAGACCGGCCTGCGGAGCGACAGATATGATGGTTTACCGTCTTGACTTCTGCTTCCCACAATCCTTCAAAATGATAAGTAAAATCGGCCAACTGCTTCCATATGGGGATAAGATTGTAAAAGTCGGTCCAACTTCAAAAGCTTGTTCTTGGGACCGACAAAGTTTGTTGCATTATCAACCATATTTGACTAGGCCGTCCACGAGTACCGTTTCCGGGCGGTCATAAATGATGCAATAAAGAAATCCTTGACAAGGTCGAAAAGTAGTGCTATACTAGTGTAACAGATAAATAAAGCTATGTACGACTTTGTGGGCTGTCTGGTCCGAACAACCGAATTGTAGGAAAAGGGGCCACAATAATGAACTCCAGTGTCGGTGAATATTCGAATATCTTCCAGTCTTTCCTTCAGCTTGGCTGTGAAATATGGCAGACATCAGCTTATAACCTTGGAAGCAGTTTTTAATCCTCCAATTGGGCAGCACTGTACTCGAATTTTAGCCAAAAGCGCGCGCAGTCCAGCGTGTAAGTTGACATTCTGAAATCAGTTATGCATGCAAATGTGATTGGATGACGACGTGGCAAGATAATCGGATGTTAAACATCATATGCAAGCGATGCGTTGCTTAGCCGACCACCAACGCGAACAAGTCCAAAATGATCTATGAAAGTGACAGAGAAGCAATGGAGCTAGATTTCGTAAGAAGTCCATGCTATAGTAGCTTCTTTATAAAATCCCACAAATTCTGTATCTGGACAATTCGCAGGAAAAGTAAAATCGGCCAACTGCTTCCATCTTCAACTATGATATCATGTCTTATCCCTTTAAAAATTTAAACATATATTCAAATATAAGCCTTATGGCGGCAAAAGAGTTGGCAAAACTGCATCAAAGGTAAGGAGATCTGGCCAACCACACATTTTTTCTAAGTTCGCAGGCCAATCGCCGCGATTGCTCATAAGATACGCTGGGTCACAAAACCAAAGCTCAGACTGAGCCATCACCTCAGAGAGTACACGTCTAAAAAGTATGTAAGCAGTATTCAGGCTTGTGGGAACGTGACACCATTCCACGTTAATAGTTAACTCCTGTATGGCAGCCACACGATTAGCTATAAATAGCGTTACACCAGCAATAAAATTATCCTACGAAGATGCCCATTTCCATGATCTTATGCAACAGCTTTGGACCTGAGAGGGTTTTTAACCGAACCAATGGGAACAATTGTTTACGTCAAACACCAGCTGGTCCTTCCATTAATGTCGTTTAGTGAATAGCCTGAAGAAGTAGCAGCCGATTCATCAAACACAACACGAAGCTTTGTTGTCGTGCAGTCCTCAGACTAGAGACTAGCCGACACAAAATTAACACGAGACATATGGTTTAAATAAAGATACTCGTCGATGAAGGCTAAATATGGATCCTTGACATGCGGAGGTCGCAGCAATTTGCGTTCCAGACTGAGAAATCGACGATACGCTTGAGTATAAATTATATATTCGCCACAAGAGAGACGAGAAAAGTTTTTGACGCAATGCTCTTCGCACAGCACTTGCTTCTTACTAACATTGACCAAAGATTTATCGCAGAATTGAAGATCAGTGTGAATAGCTTCATCCTCAGACGCGCTGTGAGCTCCGAAAAGTGCTCTTTTACTTGGCCATTGAGTTCCATCGGATACGACCCAGTCAAGTCGAGTCTTCTATAGAAGTGGCAATCTTGGCAAGAGCTTAATTTACCCAAGACACAGAAACTCATAGATAAGATGCGCCCCAGTGAGAAGAACCACACGCTGAGGTTTGTTGAACGCAGGGTCTGATAATTTACTGTTGGAGGGAGTTAGGCTGACTATCGGTAATAGTTGGTGCAACAAGAGCAGTAAAGGCAGTAGAATAATCCGAAATTCTAGACTGCATGAAAATATCAACTGTGGAGCCGCTTGTAAAGAATCTTGTATCTCCAAGACCTGAGCTGACGTTCGAGTTTTCTTCAGTTGCAGCATTTGAGCATAATGAGTTATAAGATGCAGTTGAGAGCCTGAATCCAGTAAAGCTCTACATGGAAATAATATGCCATGGCGATTTTTTACGAGAACTATAGCGGTGGTCAGGAGCACAACATCAGACTGAAGACACTGGGCAGCAAGAGATGCGGAAGAATGCGAATTTTCAACAGGAGGCTTATCAAGGGCAGTGCCATAAATGCAGAAGTTTGAGGTGCTAGCAGAGCAGCTTTTGAATTTTGAGCTGCTGACTGCAATGCATCATAGTGCAGCCGAGTCTGATGCTTTGCGCCGCAAACATGGCAATGACCTGCATTGCATGTACGAATTTGATGTCCCTTTTTTTAGGCAGTTGTAGCAAAGAGCAAGTTTCTTCACTTCTTTGTAACGAATGGACGACTAATTTCCAAATCGACTGCACGAATAAATTCCGTGGCCAGGTTAGTTTGGGTTAGTTTGGGCAGCACAAATGCCTTTCTATTGGGATTAGTATAAAGCTTATTTTTTCCGATCTGAGAGCTTGTCGTATGATATAGCGTGTTGAACAAATTTAAATTTTTGACAGCCCTTATCAAAATATCAAGCAACTCCAAACGAGCCATAAGCTCAGCTGAGCCAAATCTGTTAACCTCTTAATTTAAAGACGCAACAAGCCTTCGCGTACTTTTAGAAATCAATTCGGCTTTATGTTTGAAATATTGCACCTCATTTCCAGCTGGTACACTTTATTCAACCGGCACTGTACTTTCGTTGGCCCCGGCTATCATTCCACGCTCTAAAACGAACTAATTACTCTGTCTGCCCTTACATTAATGTTGTTGTTGGTGCCGTTTGGTTCTTTTGTTTTTCTAACTCTTGCTTTTGCTTTGATCCCGTTGTTTATTTCGGTCGTAGCACCCGCACAGTTTTAATTTGCATAACATTGTCGTAGTTTCTAAGTACAAATCAGCATCAATTTTGCATTAACCCTAGTGTGCTTATTATACTCGTTCACGAAGTGAAACTAGTAAATTTGTTTTGTGCAATGTCCGTCATGCTGTCCGTCTGTTCGTATGAACGCAATATTTTTCGGCGCTATTGAAGATAGAGACTTAAAGCTTGGAATATATACTTGTAGTTATCTGCTTCAGACAAAGTGTTAAAATTGTTATGCTACGCCCACTGGGAGGCTGGCAAATCGATAACATGTCGATAGACCTCAAATCGCAAATCGATTAAAGTTTAATATTTCCCACAATATTACAGTTAGATTCACCAAATTTGGTATGTAGATAGCTGGGGATCTTCTCAAAAAAATGCCATATCACCTTGAGAAAGTGTGTCTGCTGGGTTTAACGCTGTGGGTGCATAACGCCATTCGATTGAGTTCATCAGCTCTTAAATGATGGCAATTTTATTTCTCACAAAAATATTACATCTTGAAGGCTTGTCCCACATTTACGAAAGAACAACAATAGAATCACACCAACAATTCAAGACCTCCAAGTCCGTGATTTCAGTCAGTAGCTTGCCCAGCAACTTTGCTCCACCAGCTTTCGCACAGTGATTGTCTTCAATGGGGCTACATGAGACTTTACGCAGAGTTGATGACTAAAGGGCTACCATCCTTTAGACGCGGCATAGAAGCAGGCTCCATTAGCTATGATGCCGGCGTCGTAAAATCAGTGAACTTCCAAATTAGAATTTAAAACCTGAGCCAATCGTCATTTTGAGTTAAGTGCAGATGGAAGGCTTTCATCTCAAGTTAACTTCTCTTCACAAATGGAAGAGTCTTTTGCCCTTCCTGATAGCATGTCCAACTAGTCCGTGGCGGTCGTAATAACGGTCGTAAAAATAAAAGTTGGTCAGTAGAAGGGTCTTAAGTAAGTTCTATTGACTTCTTGAAGTCACTGCAATCATTCAACTGTAAGAGAGACTTCTTATCCTCATCAGCAACATCTTCAAGAACAGCAGAAATATTCGACATATATTCTAAATGTATTTATTTAGTTGCATTAATTGCCACGGTTTGGCATTCTGAATGATGGCGCTACGTAATAACAGCGAATATTCGCGGGCCCGACTACACAAAACGAGGGAATATCTGCGTATTGAAAAAAGACTCGAAAAGATCGAGTGGATTGAGCACCTCGACGCTGAGTAAAGACCGGCCTGCGGAGCGACAGATATGATGGTTTACCGTCTTGACTTCTGCTTCCCACAATCCTTCAAAATGATAAGTAAAATCGGCCAACTGCTTCCATATGGGGATAAGATTGTAAAAGTCGGTCCAACTTCAAAAGCTTGTTCTTGGGACCGACAAAGTTTGTTGCATTATCAACCATATTTGACTAGGCCGTCCACGAGTACCGTTTCCGGGCGGTCATAAATGATGCAATAAAGAAATCCTTGACAAGGTCGAAAAGTAGTGCTATACTAGTGTAACAGATAAATAAAGCTATGTACGACTTTGTGGGCTGTCTGGTCCGAACAACCGAATTGTAGGAAAAGGGGCCACAATAATGAACTCCAGTGTCGGTGAATATTCGAATATCTTCCAGTCTTTCCTTCAGCTTGGCTGTGAAATATGGCAGACATCAGCTTATAACCTTGGAAGCAGTTTTTAATCCTCCAATTGGGCAGCACTGTACTCGAATTTTAGCCAAAAGCGCGCGCAGTCCAGCGTGTAAGTTGACATTCTGAAATCAGTTATGCATGCAAATGTGATTGGATGACGACGTGGCAAGATAATCGGATGTTAAACATCATATGCAAGCGATGCGTTGCTTAGCCGACCACCAACGCGAACAAGTCCAAAATGATCTATGAAAGTGACAGAGAAGCAATGGAGCTAGATTTCGTAAGAAGTCCATGCTATAGTAGCTTCTTTATAAAATCCCACAAATTCTGTATCTGGACAATTCGCAGGAAAAGTAAAATCGGCCAACTGCTTCCATCTTCAACTATGATATCATGTCTTATCCCTTTAAAAATTTAAACATATATTCAAATATAAGCCTTATGGCGGCAAAAGAGTTGGCAAAACTGCATCAAAGGTAAGGAGATCTGGCCAACCACACATTTTTTCTAAGTTCGCAGGCCAATCGCCGCGATTGCTCATAAGATACGCTGGGTCACAAAACCAAAGCTCAGACTGAGCCATCACCTCAGAGAGTACACGTCTAAAAAGTATGTAAGCAGTATTCAGGCTTGTGGGAACGTGACACCATTCCACGTTAATAGTTAACTCCTGTATGGCAGCCACACGATTAGCTATAAATAGCGTTACACCAGCAATAAAATTATCCTACGAAGATGCCCATTTCCATGATCTTATGCAACAGCTTTGGACCTGAGAGGGTTTTTAACCGAACCAATGGGAACAATTGTTTACGTCAAACACCAGCTGGTCCTTCCATTAATGTCGTTTAGTGAATAGCCTGAAGAAGTAGCAGCCGATTCATCAAACACAACACGAAGCTTTGTTGTCGTGCAGTCCTCAGACTAGAGACTAGCCGACACAAAATTAACACGAGACATATGGTTTAAATAAAGATACTCGTCGATGAAGGCTAAATATGGATCCTTGACATGCGGAGGTCGCAGCAATTTGCGTTCCAGACTGAGAAATCGACGATACGCTTGAGTATAAATTATATATTCGCCACAAGAGAGACGAGAAAAGTTTTTGACGCAATGCTCTTCGCACAGCACTTGCTTCTTACTAACATTGACCAAAGATTTATCGCAGAATTGAAGATCAGTGTGAATAGCTTCATCCTCAGACGCGCTGTGAGCTCCGAAAAGTGCTCTTTTACTTGGCCATTGAGTTCCATCGGATACGACCCAGTCAAGTCGAGTCTTCTATAGAAGTGGCAATCTTGGCAAGAGCTTAATTTACCCAAGACACAGAAACTCATAGATAAGATGCGCCCCAGTGAGAAGAACCACACGCTGAGGTTTGTTGAACGCAGGGTCTGATAATTTACTGTTGGAGGGAGTTAGGCTGACTATCGGTAATAGTTGGTGCAACAAGAGCAGTAAAGGCAGTAGAATAATCCGAAATTCTAGACTGCATGAAAATATCAACTGTGGAGCCGCTTGTAAAGAATCTTGTATCTCCAAGACCTGAGCTGACGTTCGAGTTTTCTTCAGTTGCAGCATTTGAGCATAATGAGTTATAAGATGCAGTTGAGAGCCTGAATCCAGTAAAGCTCTACATGGAAATAATATGCCATGGCGATTTTTTACGAGAACTATAGCGGTGGTCAGGAGCACAACATCAGACTGAAGACACTGGGCAGCAAGAGATGCGGAAGAATGCGAATTTTCAACAGGAGGCTTATCAAGGGCAGTGCCATAAATGCAGAAGTTTGAGGTGCTAGCAGAGCAGCTTTTGAATTTTGAGCTGCTGACTGCAATGCATCATAGTGCAGCCGAGTCTGATGCTTTGCGCCGCAAACATGGCAATGACCTGCATTGCATGTACGAATTTGATGTCCCTTTTTTTAGGCAGTTGTAGCAAAGAGCAAGTTTCTTCACTTCTTTGTAACGAATGGACGACTAATTTCCAAATCGACTGCACGAATAAATTCCGTGGCCAGGTTAGTTTGGGTTAGTTTGGGCAGCACAAATGCCTTTCTATTGGGATTAGTATAAAGCTTATTTTTTCCGATCTGAGAGCTTGTCGTATGATATAGCGTGTTGAACAAATTTAAATTTTTGACAGCCCTTATCAAAATATCAAGCAACTCCAAACGAGCCATAAGCTCAGCTGAGCCAAATCTGTTAACCTCTTAATTTAAAGACGCAACAAGCCTTCGCGTACTTTTAGAAATCAATTCGGCTTTATGTTTGAAATATTGCACCTCATTTCCAGCTGGTACACTTTATTCAACCGGCACTGTACTTTCGTTGGCCCCGGCTATCATTCCACGCTCTAAAACGAACTAATTACTCTGTCTGCCCTTACATTAATGTTGTTGTTGGTGCCGTTTGGTTCTTTTGTTTTTCTAACTCTTGCTTTTGCTTTGATCCCGTTGTTTATTTCGGTCGTAGCACCCGCACAGTTTTAATTTGCATAACATTGTCGTAGTTTCTAAGTACAAATCAGCATCAATTTTGCATTAACCCTAGTGTGCTTATTATACTCGTTCACGAAGTGAAACTAGTAAATTTGTTTTGTGCAATGTCCGTCATGCTGTCCGTCTGTTCGTATGAACGCAATATTTTTCGGCGCTATTGAAGATAGAGACTTAAAGCTTGGAATATATACTTGTAGTTATCTGCTTCAGACAAAGTGTTAAAATTGTTATGCTACGCCCACTGGGAGGCTGGCAAATCGATAACATGTCGATAGACCTCAAATCGCAAATCGATTAAAGTTTAATATTTCCCACAATATTACAGTTAGATTCACCAAATTTGGTATGTAGATAGCTGGGGATCTTCTCAAAAAAATGCCATATCACCTTGAGAAAGTGTGTCTGCTGGGTTTAACGCTGTGGGTGCATAACGCCATTCGATTGAGTTCATCAGCTCTTAAATGATGGCAATTTTATTTCTCACAAAAATATTACATCTTGAAGGCTTGTCCCACATTTACGAAAGAACAACAATAGAATCACACCAACAATTCAAGACCTCCAAGTCCGTGATTTCAGTCAGTAGCTTGCCCAGCAACTTTGCTCCACCAGCTTTCGCACAGTGATTGTCTTCAATGGGGCTACATGAGACTTTACGCAGAGTTGATGACTAAAGGGCTACCATCCTTTAGACGCGGCATAGAAGCAGGCTCCATTAGCTATGATGCCGGCGTCGTAAAATCAGTGAACTTCCAAATTAGAATTTAAAACCTGAGCCAATCGTCATTTTGAGTTAAGTGCAGATGGAAGGCTTTCATCTCAAGTTAACTTCTCTTCACAAATGGAAGAGTCTTTTGCCCTTCCTGATAGCATGTCCAACTAGTCCGTGGCGGTCGTAATAACGGTCGTAAAAATAAAAGTTGGTCAGTAGAAGGGTCTTAAGTAAGTTCTATTGACTTCTTGAAGTCACTGCAATCATTCAACTGTAAGAGAGACTTCTTATCCTCATCAGCAACATCTTCAAGAACAGCAGAAATATTCGACATATATTCTAAATGTATTTATTTAGTTGCATTAATTGCCACGGTTTGGCATTCTGAATGATGGCGCTACGTAATAACAGCGAATATTCGCGGGCCCGACTACACAAAACGAGGGAATATCTGCGTATTGAAAAAGACTCGAAAAGATCGAGTGGATTGAGCACCTCGACGCTGAGTAAAGACCGGCCTGCGGAGCGACAGATATGATGGTTTACCGTCTTGACTTCTGCTTCCCACAATCCTTCAAAATGATAAGTAAAATCGGCCAACTGCTTCCATATGGGGATAAGATTGTAAAAGTCGGTCCAACTTCAAAAGCTTGTTCTTGGGACCGACAAAGTTTGTTGCATTATCAACCATATTTGACTAGGCCGTCCACGAGTACCGTTTCCGGGCGGTCATAAATGATGCAATAAAGAAATCCTTGACAAGGTCGAAAAGTAGTGCTATACTAGTGTAACAGATAAATAAAGCTATGTACGACTTTGTGGGCTGTCTGGTCCGAACAACCGAATTGTAGGAAAAGGGGCCACAATAATGAACTCCAGTGTCGGTGAATATTCGAATATCTTCCAGTCTTTCCTTCAGCTTGGCTGTGAAATATGGCAGACATCAGCTTATAACCTTGGAAGCAGTTTTTAATCCTCCAATTGGGCAGCACTGTACTCGAATTTTAGCCAAAAGCGCGCGCAGTCCAGCGTGTAAGTTGACATTCTGAAATCAGTTATGCATGCAAATGTGATTGGATGACGACGTGGCAAGATAATCGGATGTTAAACATCATATGCAAGCGATGCGTTGCTTAGCCGACCACCAACGCGAACAAGTCCAAAATGATCTATGAAAGTGACAGAGAAGCAATGGAGCTAGATTTCGTAAGAAGTCCATGCTATAGTAGCTTCTTTATAAAATCCCACAAATTCTGTATCTGGACAATTCGCAGGAAAAGTAAAATCGGCCAACTGCTTCCATCTTCAACTATGATATCATGTCTTATCCCTTTAAAAATTTAAACATATATTCAAATATAAGCCTTATGGCGGCAAAAGAGTTGGCAAAACTGCATCAAAGGTAAGGAGATCTGGCCAACCACACATTTTTTCTAAGTTCGCAGGCCAATCGCCGCGATTGCTCATAAGATACGCTGGGTCACAAAACCAAAGCTCAGACTGAGCCATCACCTCAGAGAGTACACGTCTAAAAAGTATGTAAGCAGTATTCAGGCTTGTGGGAACGTGACACCATTCCACGTTAATAGTTAACTCCTGTATGGCAGCCACACGATTAGCTATAAATAGCGTTACACCAGCAATAAAATTATCCTACGAAGATGCCCATTTCCATGATCTTATGCAACAGCTTTGGACCTGAGAGGGTTTTTAACCGAACCAATGGGAACAATTGTTTACGTCAAACACCAGCTGGTCCTTCCATTAATGTCGTTTAGTGAATAGCCTGAAGAAGTAGCAGCCGATTCATCAAACACAACACGAAGCTTTGTTGTCGTGCAGTCCTCAGACTAGAGACTAGCCGACACAAAATTAACACGAGACATATGGTTTAAATAAAGATACTCGTCGATGAAGGCTAAATATGGATCCTTGACATGCGGAGGTCGCAGCAATTTGCGTTCCAGACTGAGAAATCGACGATACGCTTGAGTATAAATTATATATTCGCCACAAGAGAGACGAGAAAAGTTTTTGACGCAATGCTCTTCGCACAGCACTTGCTTCTTACTAACATTGACCAAAGATTTATCGCAGAATTGAAGATCAGTGTGAATAGCTTCATCCTCAGACGCGCTGTGAGCTCCGAAAAGTGCTCTTTTACTTGGCCATTGAGTTCCATCGGATACGACCCAGTCAAGTCGAGTCTTCTATAGAAGTGGCAATCTTGGCAAGAGCTTAATTTACCCAAGACACAGAAACTCATAGATAAGATGCGCCCCAGTGAGAAGAACCACACGCTGAGGTTTGTTGAACGCAGGGTCTGATAATTTACTGTTGGAGGGAGTTAGGCTGACTATCGGTAATAGTTGGTGCAACAAGAGCAGTAAAGGCAGTAGAATAATCCGAAATTCTAGACTGCATGAAAATATCAACTGTGGAGCCGCTTGTAAAGAATCTTGTATCTCCAAGACCTGAGCTGACGTTCGAGTTTTCTTCAGTTGCAGCATTTGAGCATAATGAGTTATAAGATGCAGTTGAGAGCCTGAATCCAGTAAAGCTCTACATGGAAATAATATGCCATGGCGATTTTTTACGAGAACTATAGCGGTGGTCAGGAGCACAACATCAGACTGAAGACACTGGGCAGCAAGAGATGCGGAAGAATGCGAATTTTCAACAGGAGGCTTATCAAGGGCAGTGCCATAAATGTAGAAGTTTGAGGTGCTAGCAGAGCAGCTTTTGAATTTTGAGCTGCTGACTGCAATGCATCATAGTGCAGCCGAGTCTGATGCTTTGCGCCGCAAACATGGCAATGACCTGCATTGCATGTACGAATTTGATGTCCCTTTTTTTAGGCAGTTGTAGCAAAGAGCAAGTTTCTTCACTTCTTTGTAACGAATGGACGACTAATTTCCAAATCGACTGCACGAATAAATTCCGTGGCCAGGTTAGTTTGGGTTAGTTTGGGCAGCACAAATGCCTTTCTATTGGGATTAGTATAAAGCTTATTTTTTCCGATCTGAGAGCTTGTCGTATGATATAGCGTGTTGAACAAATTTAAATTTTTGACAGCCCTTATCAAAATATCAAGCAACTCCAAACGAGCCATAAGCTCAGCTGAGCCAAATCTGTTAACCTCTTAATTTAAAGACGCAACAAGCCTTCGCGTACTTTTAGAAATCAATTCGGCTTTATGTTTGAAATATTGCACCTCATTTCCAGCTGGTACACTTTATTCAACCGGCACTGTACTTTCGTTGGCCCCGGCTATCATTCCACGCTCTAAAACGAACTAATTACTCTGTCTGCCCTTACATTAATGTTGTTGTTGGTGCCGTTTGGTTCTTTTGTTTTTCTAACTCTTGCTTTTGCTTTGATCCCGTTGTTTATTTCGGTCGTAGCACCCGCACAGTTTTAATTTGCATAACATTGTCGTAGTTTCTAAGTACAAATCAGCATCAATTTTGCATTAACCCTAGTGTGCTTATTATACTCGTTCACGAAGTGAAACTAGTAAATTTGTTTTGTGCAATGTCCGTCATGCTGTCCGTCTGTTCGTATGAACGCAATATTTTTCGGCGCTATTGAAGATAGAGACTTAAAGCTTGGAATATATACTTGTAGTTATCTGCTTCAGACAAAGTGTTAAAATTGTTATGCTACGCCCACTGGGAGGCTGGCAAATCGATAACATGTCGATAGACCTCAAATCGCAAATCGATTAAAGTTTAATATTTCCCACAATATTACAGTTAGATTCACCAAATTTGGTATGTAGATAGCTGGGGATCTTCTCAAAAAAATGCCATATCACCTTGAGAAAGTGTGTCTGCTGGGTTTAACGCTGTGGGTGCATAACGCCATTCGATTGAGTTCATCAGCTCTTAAATGATGGCAATTTTATTTCTCACAAAAATATTACATCTTGAAGGCTTGTCCCACATTTACGAAAGAACAACAATAGAATCACACCAACAATTCAAGACCTCCAAGTCCGTGATTTCAGTCAGTAGCTTGCCCAGCAACTTTGCTCCACCAGCTTTCGCACAGTGATTGTCTTCAATGGGGCTACATGAGACTTTACGCAGAGTTGATGACTAAAGGGCTACCATCCTTTAGACGCGGCATAGAAGCAGGCTCCATTAGCTATGATGCCGGCGTCGTAAAATCAGTGAACTTCCAAATTAGAATTTAAAACCTGAGCCAATCGTCATTTTGAGTTAAGTGCAGATGGAAGGCTTTCATCTCAAGTTAACTTCTCTTCACAAATGGAAGAGTCTTTTGCCCTTCCTGATAGCATGTCCAACTAGTCCGTGGCGGTCGTAATAACGGTCGTAAAAATAAAAGTTGGTCAGTAGAAGGGTCTTAAGTAAGTTCTATTGACTTCTTGAAGTCACTGCAATCATTCAACTGTAAGAGAGACTTCTTATCCTCATCAGCAACATCTTCAAGAACAGCAGAAATATTCGACATATATTCTAAATGTATTTATTTAGTTGCATTAATTGCCACGGTTTGGCATTCTGAATGATGGCGCTACGTAATAACAGCGAATATTCGCGGGCCCGACTACACAAAACGAGGGAATATCTGCGTATTGAAAAAAGACTCGAAAAGATCGAGTGGATTGAGCACCTCGACGCTGAGTAAAGACCGGCCTGCGGAGCGACAGATATGATGGTTTACCGTCTTGACTTCTGCTTCCCACAATCCTTCAAAATGATAAGTAAAATCGGCCAACTGCTTCCATATGGGGATAAGATTGTAAAAGTCGGTCCAACTTCAAAAGCTTGTTCTTGGGACCGACAAAGTTTGTTGCATTATCAACCATATTTGACTAGGCCGTCCACGAGTACCGTTTCCGGGCGGTCATAAATGATGCAATAAAGAAATCCTTGACAAGGTCGAAAAGTAGTGCTATACTAGTGTAACAGATAAATAAAGCTATGTACGACTTTGTGGGCTGTCTGGTCCGAACAACCGAATTGTAGGAAAAGGGGCCACAATAATGAACTCCAGTGTCGGTGAATATTCGAATATCTTCCAGTCTTTCCTTCAGCTTGGCTGTGAAATATGGCAGACATCAGCTTATAACCTTGGAAGCAGTTTTTAATCCTCCAATTGGGCAGCACTGTACTCGAATTTTAGCCAAAAGCGCGCGCAGTCCAGCGTGTAAGTTGACATTCTGAAATCAGTTATGCATGCAAATGTGATTGGATGACGACGTGGCAAGATAATCGGATGTTAAACATCATATGCAAGCGATGCGTTGCTTAGCCGACCACCAACGCGAACAAGTCCAAAATGATCTATGAAAGTGACAGAGAAGCAATGGACCTAGATTTCGTAAGAAGTCCATGCTATAGTAGCTTCTTTATAAAATCCCACAAATTCTGTATCTGGACAATTCGCAGGAAAAGTAAAATCGGCCAACTGCTTCCATCTTCAACTATGATATCATGTCTTATCCCTTTAAAAATTTAAACATATATTCAAATATAAGCCTTATGGCGGCAAAAGAGTTGGCAAAACTGCATCAAAGGTAAGGAGATCTGGCCAACCACACATTTTTTCTAAGTTCGCAGGTCAATCGCCGCGATTGCTCATAAGATACGCTGGGTCACAAAACCAAAGCTCAGACTGAGCCATCACCTCAGAGAGTACACGTCTAAAAAGTATGTAAGCAGTATTCAGGCTTGTGGGAACGTGACACCATTCCACGTTAATAGTTAACTCCTGTATGGCAGCCACACGATTAGCTATAAATAGCGTTACACCAGCAATAAAATTATCCTACGAAGATGCCCATTTCCATGATCTTATGCAACAGCTTTGGACCTGAGAGGGTTTTTAACCGAACCAATGGGAACAATTGTTTACGTCAAACACCAGCTGGTCCTTCCATTAATGTCGTTTAGTGAATAGCCTGAAGAAGTAGCAGCCGATTCATCAAACACAACACGAAGCTTTGTTGTCGTGCAGTCGTCAGACTAGAGACTAGCCGACACAAAATTAACACGAGACATATTGTTTAAATAAAGATACTCGTCGATGAAGGCTAAATATGGATCCTTGACATGCGGAGGTCGCAGCAATTTCCGTTCAAGACTGAGAAATCGACGATACGCTTGAGTATAAATTATATATTCGCCACAAGAGAGACGAGAAAAGTTTTTGACGCAATGCTCTTCGCACAGCACTTGCTTCTTACTAACATTGACCAAAGATTCATCGCAGAATTGAAGATCAGTGTGAATAGCTTCATCCTCAGACGCGCTGTGAGCTCCGAAAAGTGCTCTTTTACTTGGCCATTGAGTTCCATCGGATACGACCCAGTCAAGTCGAGTCTTCTATAGAAGTGGCAAACTTGGCAAGAGCTTAATTTACCCAAGACACAGAAACTCATAGATAAGATGCGCTCCAGTGAGAAGAACCACACGCTGAGGTTTGTTGAACGCAGGGTCTGATAATTTACTGTTGGAGGGAGTTAGGCTGACTATCGGTAATAGTTGGTGCAACAAGAGCAGTAAAGGCAGTAGAATAATCCGAAATTCTAGACTGCATGAAAATATCAACTGTGGAGCCGCTTGTAAAGAATCTTGTATCTCCAAGACCTGAGCTGACGTTCGAGTTTTCTTCAGTTGCAGCATTTGAGCATAATGAGTTATAAGATGCAGTTGAGAGCCTGAATCCAGTAAAGCTCTACATGGAAATAATATGCCATGGCGATTTTTTACGAGAACTATAGCGGTGGTCAGGAGCACAACATCAGACTGAAGACACTGGGCAGCAAGAGATGCGGAAGAATGCGAATTTTCAACAGGAGGCTTATCAAGGGCAGTGCCATAAATGCAGAAGTTTGAGGTGCTAGCAGAGCAGCTTTTGAATTTTGAGCTGCTGACTGCAATGCATCATAGTGCAGCCGAGTCTGATGCTTTGCGCCGCAAACATGGCAATGACCTGCATTGCATGTACGAATTTGATGTCCCTTTTTTTAGGCAGTTGTAGCAAAGAGCAAGTTTCTTCACTTCTTTGTAACGAATGGACGACTAATTTCCAAATCGACTGCACGAATAAATTCCGTGGCCAGAACCATTACAAAACAGACAACTATTTGGGTTAGTTTGGGCAGCACAAATGCCTTTCTATTGGGATTAGTATAAAGCTTATTTTTTCCGATCTGAGAGCTTGTCGTATGATATAGCGTGTTGAACAAATTTAAATTTTTACAGCCCTTATCAAAATATCAAGCAACTCCAAACGAGCCATAAGCTCAGCTGAGCGAAATCTGTTAACCTCTTAATTTAAAGACGCAACAAGCATTCGCGTACTTTTAGAAATCAATTCGGCTTTATGTTTGAAATATTGCACCTCACTTCCAGCTGGTACACTTTATTCAACCGGCACTGTACTTTCGTTGGCCCCGGCTATCATTCCACGCTCTAAAACGAACTAATTACTCTGTCTGCCCTTACATTAATGTTGTTGTTGGTGCCGTTTGGTTCTTTTGTTTTTCTAACTCTTGCTTTTGCTTTGATCCCGTTGTTTATTTCGGTCGTAGCACCCGCGCAGTTTTAATTTGCATAACATTGTCGTAGTTTCTAAGTACAAATCAGCATCAATTTTGGATTAACCCTAGTGTGCTTATTATACTCGTTCACGAAATGAAACTAGTAAATTTGTTTTGTGCAATGTCCGTCATGCTGTCCGTCTGTTCGTATGAACGCAATATTTTTCGGCGCTATTGAAGATAGAGACTTAAAGCTTGGAATATATACTTGTAGTTATCTGCTTCAGACAAAGTGTTAAAATTGTTATGCTACGCCCACTGGGAGGCTGGCAAATCGATAACATGTCGATAGACCTCAAATCGCAAATCGATTAAAGTTTAATATTTCCCACAATATTACAGTTAGATTCACCAAATTTGGTATGTAAATAGCTGGGGATCTTCTCAAAAAAATGCGGCCCTTATTTCCCGGCCGCGCCCACTAGAACGCCTCCCAGCACCCCCGCCTTAAAAAATCGAAAATTGCTATATCTCCCACAGTTTTAAAGCTAGACTCACCAAATCGAATATATATTACTGGTAAGGTCCTTCAAATATCACAGAAAACATTTTCTGGCCACGCCCCTTCCGTCTTCGTAATCGCTAAAATCGATATATTTACAAGCTCAAAACGGTAGCACGTGTATAATTAATACAATTTTAAAGCTTTAGACACCAAACTTTGTATGTAGATTCCTGGTGACCTCCTCAAAAGATTGAGTACTTTATATCCTGGCAACGCCCACTGCAACGCCCCCCAGCGCCCCTAACTTAAAAAATCGGAAATGGCTATATCTTCCAAAGTTTTAGAGCTAGAGTCACCAAATTTGAAAGGTAGATTTGTGATCAGCTCCTTTAAAGAACGGTACAACGGCTACTTCCTTTAACGAAAACGGGATTCCACTACTTCATGAACCGTTTCGGGTGAAGCCAGAGAGAGTGGTTTAAAACTTTCAGAGAGATGAGCTGGAAACACGTTGGCTTGTTCTTTATCTGACCGACACCAATAGCCACTTGGGTTTATAAGCGAAACACGCCGAATTGGTTGGCGCTTCAAGTTTCTTGCAGCCTTCCAGAGAGAGAAGCTGTTATTGCCAGTTGGCTCCATGTTTTCAAGGATGTTTTCAAGTGCTTGCGGCGGTGTCTTTCTACCGATCCTGTATATAGGCTTTAAAATAAACAAAATTTTTTTTCTTTTGTGGAACACCATTTTTTGGTTGTTCTGCGAGAGTTTAACGTTCCCAACTTTGTTTGTTGCTCACATAAGGATTCAAATTTGTTGCTACCATTCAAGTCACAGTACTGTAATGATAGTTTACATGAGTTGTGCCTAGCTCATATTAATTTAACTCAAACATCTAGCAATGGTGTTCGCAGAATGGACACGCTTTTAAGACCCGAGGATCCTTTTTATCCTACTTTGGATATGGTCACTGATCTAAGTACTCCTGTGCCTATTGTGATACAAAAACCTACGAACTTTATTCGTTGTTTTGGAAAGCCGGAGTTTGATAAGCTTATTGATCTTTTTATGCAAATTAATCAATTGCAGAAATGACCGACACGGTTTATTTTCAAGAATCAACTAAAGAATAGAAACAAAATTTCTTATAGCCAAAACTGCCCTAAACGTGCTGACCCTGCGCTTCGAGCATGGTGTTTACGTTATGAAGCGTTGCCCACAACATTGTCACCGACAGAAGTCTGCGCTTCTAGAGTTGTTGAGCAATATTCGCAAATGTTGAACTATTACCATGCCGGCTATGCGTAATCAATTTTGCAAGTTCTTTGTTGCTGGGCGATCGTGGTAACTCCGTCCTTGCTTAAGTAGATGACGTCATTGAACTTCTGGAAACCGTCAATAATAACTTGAAGGTCATTGTTTCAGCTTAATATTATTCCTTACCAATCTTGTATCATAACTCTAAGACAGCACTGTATTGCATCAGCTAATTGCTAGTTCTATTCCATGTGTTCGATACTGCATATGTACTCAATTGTAATTAAACCAGCAACGAAGGCAGACGTTTGGTGTCACTCTGCCGCCAGGTCAGAGCACGTACATTTTGGCGACCGTGACAGGATACCAGCAATCCAAGGTGATGTAATAAAAACCAAAATTAATTAATAATATTTCTATTAATTATTACTACGTAGTCTTCAGATTTGATCACTGGGGTCAACACGCATCGCTTGTGGCACAGAAATGGTTCTGTTCAATCTATTTAGCATTTCAAGCATGAAAGGGGCAAACGCACTTACATTCGTGCCACCTTAGATATAGTTGCTGCCTTGCGTGGGTCATTGCTGTCACTCGGCACAGAAGTCGATATAATGAATGCAATTTTAATTCATATTGTATTATCGAAGGTTGACATTGAAACTAAGCAAGCATACGATCGCTTACAAGATTATAAAAAACTTCCAGCATTGGACGATTTCTACAAGATTCTTGGTCTACACTGCGAAAAGCCAGCAGCACATTGTCAGGAAAGGCCAATCATCAAGAAAGCATTTGTGGCAATTCATCGGATCACACTCTTGGGAAATGCCCAATGTTTGCAGCATTAGAGTCGACGAGCGTTTTAATCTGGTAAAGGTGCACTCATTATGTTTAAATTGTATGAGCAATTGACATATAGCAAAGTGCATATCAAAATTCAAATGTTGTCATGTCAAGCTTCTCACTCTCTCAATCACTCTCTCTTGCATCGTTTTAGTCAGGCCAAGCAACATTCAACAGTATCTTCGTCATGTGGAATATCAGAAGTTGAATCAGTCACAGCACGCGTTGTTTCGTTGCTAGCCAAGCAATCTCGACGCGCGCTCGTTCCAACAGCAGAAATCCTTATTGTGAACAAGTATTGCAAATATCAACCTAAACGAGTATTACTGGATTCTGGGTCTGACATCAATTTTATCACCGAGCAATTGGCAAAACAACTCCCGTTGCAATTCCAGCGGTAATATTACGAGGTTTCAGGCATCGCAGACTGTCGCACAAAACTGAGGTTCGCAATGGTCACTGCAATGGTCTATGCAATTTGCCAGGACGAAGACAATTTCAGCATGGCAACCAGACCGCATCGTATATACTACAAGCTCGACCTTGCTTACAGGCATCGAATTAGCTGTTCCGTTATTCTACAGGCCTAACAAGATTGATATTTTGATCAGTACGCAGGAGTTCCTCGATCTCTTATCTGAAGGTAAAGTGTCTTTGGGCTCTAATTAACAGTGCTTAGTCAACACATCACGCGGCTGGATCGTGGGTGGAAAAAAAGGTGAACCGCAGAGCACAAGGGCTCTAACTTTCATGAGCAGATAGGCAATTCACAGAATCTAGATGATAATCTACGTCGATATGTGAAAATCGAGAATTCCTGCACGCAAAACCAAATTTACATACCCGAAGAACAGGCATGCGAAGAACATTTCATGCCAAACACTAGGTTTGTTGAATCTGGGCAAGTAAAAGTTCGCTTGCTTTCCGGTGGGAAAAGATTTGGGGAGTCAATTATGATTGCCAAATCTCGATTCTTACAAATTGAACGGCGTTTGGAACGCCAACCACAACTCTAAGGAATGTACGCAGAGTTTATGTAGTGTTGCTGCTTCTCAACCGCACTACGTGATCCCGCGCCACTGGGTGCAGCGACCAGAGAGCACATTGTAATGGTTGGACTTACGATTCAACAAACTCTAATATTAACTTTGCTGATTCGCTATTCAAAGTCTAAAATTCATTGCTCAACAATACCAGAATGAATACCCTTCAGGATTACGAACTTTACAAGAAGACATATACGTCGACGACCTGTTAACTGGAGCTGATAACATGGACGAGCTTCATCGCAAAATGAAGGAAATCTCTCAGATATTTCCCAGGGCAGGATTGCAGCTTGCCAAGTTGCCACACTGATGGAAGGGTCATTACTAAGGCGCTTGGTATGTCATGGAAGCCAAGAAACAATACATTATGTTTTTGTTATCGGGCAGGGCTACGACCAAACGCCACGTAGTATCCGTTGTGGCACACTTGTATAACATGCTTTGGATGAATCACTTGGAATGGGACAACTTACTACCAGTAGAACTACATAAACATTGGAAACACATCGAAACTGACCTCGTGGCGTTGCCCACTTGCAAAGCCTAGGTTGTCATCTGATCTGATTGTTACCGTCTTACACTCGACCCTCCTCATCATCTTCATTCGTCTCGGATGATAACAGCTCTTCATTCTCTGAGATGTACTTCCACAGTTTGATGTTGTCGTAACCATTGTTGCTTGTTGCCGTAACCATTGGACCTTCGACATTCGTTGCTGCCTTTTCAACCTCGTAGCGGCCGTTGCGTTTAACTTTTATTATTTTATAAGGACCTAAGAATCCGCTTGCCAGCTTACGTCCTGCCACGAATTGTGTACGTTTTATGGCGACGAGGTCGCTCAGCTTGTAATCGCCCTGAGGACGGCGTTCTTGTCGTATGCTGCCTTATACTTTAGTTGTGATTGCTGTATATTTCGCTTGGCTTCAACCCGCAATAGTTGGGGTTCCTCATTAAATTGGTCCACCAGCTCTTGATTCTGCAATTTCAGCAGACGATCTTCGGCTTTGTTACGCCTTTTGGTGCTGAACATTATTTTGAACGGAGATGCGTGGGTTGTTGCACGTATGTGCGACTTGATGGCTCTCTGCACACGTGGCACAAACTTAAGCCACTTTGACGACTCCTCTGTAGACATCTTGGCGAATATTGACAGGATAGAGCGGCTCACTCTCTCTATCTGCCCATTGCCTCTAACAACTCCAGTTGTTGACCAAACGTGCTCCACCATATTGGAACTAGCAAACTCAGCAAATATTTTTGATGTGAAAGTGGCACCTCTGTCGGTAACTATGCGCGTCGGGAATCCGAATATGTTTGTCCATTCGGTCATCTTCTTAACCACCCCATCTTGCCCGGTTGATTTGATTGGGAATAGCCAGAAGAATTTCGAGAATGCAGCGACGACTGCCAGGATGAACTTATATTGTTTCGATTTGGCATCCATGGAGCCAAGGTGATCCACATGCAGCGTATGTAATGGAACCTTGCACTTCTCTATACAATGCAGGAAGCCTTCTTGTTTTCCCAATTTCTTGCTGTGAATGATACAACTTATACAATTTGATATATACTTTACGATCTTACCCTCCAGATGAGGAATATAAAACTGCTGCTGAATGCGGTGCATCGTTTTGCGAACGGCAAAATCACCAACTTCATGAGTGCTACCGAACACCTCCCGTTCCATTTGCTTTGGAACAACCAACAGATCGTTTCCCGCAATTTGTTTATAGAGCAGTCCTCGTTTCAACTTATAATTGCCGTATGGACCATTTTGATGTATTTGGGCTACTGCTTTTATATGCTCATCCTCTTGCTGCGCTTTCCTCATTCGGGCGGATAGCTCTGTTGAGATCATCAGGACATCTTGTCGGTAACGACATAGATGATCGACGTGTTTCATCCTTATTGCTGGGTGGTGCTCCATATCTGGGGTGAAACTTTGTATGTACAGCACCCTCTGCATCTCTTGGAATATCTTCTTAGCTTGTTGTCTGCATAAAGGCTGCACAATCTGTAATTAACCTAAAGCGAATTCCCAAGAGATTGTGACGGAATTTTTTATGATAGATATGCGGCGTAGATTTCCAGAAGGTAACTGTGCTTATTGGATTCTGCTTGCGCCGCCTTCTTACTCCAAAAATAAACGGGATACTGTCTTCCGTCGAACAACTGCAGCAGCAGTGTTCGAAATCTTTCTTTTTCAGTTTGCAGCTCAGCAAGTGCTTCCCTTGCGTATATATGCAGAGCCGGCTCAAACGTCAACGATATTTTTAATTTTTGCACCGTATCATACAGTACAGTGCCAATCTTGAACTCAACACCTTTTCTTAATAGATCCGCAAGCGGCCGTGCTATTTCTCCGTAGCGTGGTATGAACTTTCTAAAGAACCCCGTGAGACCTAGGAATGACTAGACAGCTTTGATGTTTTTAGGAGTTGAAAAGCGGCTGACAGCTGTTGTCTTCTCTATTCCCGGCCAAATTTTGCCATTTTCCACGGTGTAACGCAGGAAACTTATGCGCTGCTGTAAAAAAATACACTTCTTCCACATTATCTTTAAGTTGTACGTAGCTGCTGTCTTCAGTACTCTTTCATGCTTCAAGAATCGTATGAAGGCTGCTGGCGAGTTTCGAAAAACAACTGCCGCTTTAATGAACTCAAAGAGTCCCTCCCGGGTGATAAATGCTGTAAGTGCTCTGCTACTCTCCTCGACCGGCACATGGAAAAATCCGTTTCAAAGTCCATTATCGTGAACAACTTGGCAGACTGGAGTTTTTCAAGCACGTCTTCATTTAGTGGCACAGGGAATTGATCCTGTAATACCATGCTGTTCAGCTTCCGGTAATCGATACATACCCTTAGCGTTTGGTCCATTTTCTTTAACACGACAACTCGGCTTGCTACGTGAGAGGTAGATTTGCGCACAATACCCTGTTCAAGCCACTCATCAACTTGTTTTTTAACTGCTTCAGCTTCCTCGATTGATAGTCGACTTGGCGACTGGCGGCATGGCTTAATAACTCCGTCCTGAATAATGCTCATTTGAATTGCGCAATCTACACATGCTTCTGACGACTGGAGACTGCTATGGATCAACTGCTTGATCCTTTTACGATATTGAGGCGAAGCGCGGATGTCGTTTGAATCTTCGAACACCGGTAATACGTTCATAGGATACTCATCTGCAAGTTTCTGGTCGGCTTCAAGGCTTTGGAACACCATCCCATTGTTATCAGCGTAAAACTTGAATTTTTTAATAAGATCTTATCGCAACAGCGCCTAACATTGCAACTTGCAATTTGGCACAATCAAAAAATTAGGTTCGGTCTGCAGCTTCAACTTCAACTTCTACCTGCGCATAAAAAAATCCGCTTGGTTTTGTGCTTGTATTGCGCAAACCGCGAAATGTGGTCACACTCTCTCTCTTCATTGAGCTGTTTATATGTCTTAAATCGGTACATGGCGACTTTAAACTCGTTTTTTATATGTAGGCCATTAGCGATATGACGCAACACTGCAGCTTCTTCAATATCCCCGGAACTTGCTAATCTTTTCATTTGTAAGATATATTCATGAAATGATTCCGACCTCTTTTTCTTACAAGTAATTCACAGGCGTATACACACAATTTTTCTTCTATCTCTTCAAACACCGTTATCGCGACGGACAGGCGGCTACGCAATTCTTTCTGTACACCAACTTGCATGAATTTCACAACGTTTGACCTTGATATACTTTTTCTGCTTTTCGTGCTTTTTGTGGTAAATTGTAGTAATTCCTTCGCTGTACAACTTCAACAACTTTTCAACTGTTCAAATTACCACTAAGTACCCTTTTTACACAAAAAAATTTTAATCAAGCTTCAATTGTTTTAATAAAACCTGCGTACATTGGACTGGACGAGTCCCAACTGTCAAATTATAACGATCGTTTATTCGTATAAGTCCATTTTTATCCAGTATTGGCGACAATTTCCATAGTTTGCCAGTTCCTCTGATTGGTTCACCATTTGCTAACGCTTTGGACTATTTTACACAAGATCACCTCTGTTTGTTCAATTTCGAAGACTTCCAGGAACTTAATGTGTTTTCCACGGCGGCGCCATCATATCATCCATGCCAATACCCTAATCAACCTCTTAAATGAGGAAAATCTCTGAAAAAAATTTTCGGTATCTTCCGTAATTAACAACATAAATTTCGGACGCAGCTTCTAATCCGTTTGCGAGCTGCTTTCATTTACTGGCCAGCACTCTTCGTGATCCAATAGAACGTTTTGGGTTTTAGTTCCGAAATTCGCAGGGTTCTCCCCTCCTGGTATCTAACGCTACTCGTCAACTCCGGAGCCTTCTACTATATAATACTACTAACTATAATACTAACTACTAACTATAATACGATGTGCTACATATGGCTTATAGCGTCGACACTGTGGACAGCTTCAATGGCGCACACTTGGTTTTACCCATAATAAATGCTGTCCTCCACAGTCCATCTGTCCTTATTCGCCAGTACCCGTAAATGCCATGTCACTCTCGTCTGCAAACACGTCAACGCCAACTTCGTTCAGACGTCTGAATCAGTGTCTCCATGCCTCGGCATCCTCATCGCTGATCTGGTGATCCCATCCGGTTGTCTTCTGCCAAATAGACTGAAGTAGTAGTTTCGCAATTAATGAGTGCTCCGCTGCAATACCAAATGGGTCAAAATGGGTCAATACCTCCCTTTTTGTTAGAACCTTATTACCATAGAACAATGACTTGTCTACCTTGCAAAATGACAGTCGAAATACAAACTTGTCCTTCTGTGTATGCCATTGCCTGCACAAAACATTCTGAAACTGAGATGTATCGTCTCCATCCAGACACAAAATTTATTTGTGCCATCTTCAGTAAGCACTCTATTGAATTGTTCTGAATTTGATACAAATTTTCTCAACAGGAAACCGCCTCTACGATGCATTTCAATGATTTGATGCGTAATCCTTATAGCATCGTCTACGCATGAGTAGCAGTGTACCAGATCGTCTACATAATGATTTCTTATTATTATATTTCTTTGTACTCAATTACGTTCTTTTTTTTATGTATTGCGCTGAAGCAGGGGAGCACTTCGCACCGAAAGTCGTTACCTACATCTCAAATACCTTTATACCTTCTTCGGGCTCCGACCTCCAAAGAAGACGCTGAGCGCAGCGATCTTCTGGTCTTATTTTCACTTGGTGGAACATCTCTGCAATGTCAGCACAGACTCCTATGCACCTTTGTCAGAACCTCATCACCAGATGCACTAGTGATTGGAATTCGTCTGGACAAGACATCAGCATTGAGTTTAACAACGTTCCGTCCACTTCTGCTGCTGCGTCAAACACAATGCGTAACTTTTCAGGTTTGTTAGGGTTTGTGACGCCAAACGCTATGTAACCCTTTCTTTCGTTTTTCACCATCATACGGCTATACTGCTACCGATACTCTGGCTCACATCTAAATTTTCTTTCTCAGAGCAATTTCATCTGAAAGCGGTACGTGTAGTTATATCGTGACCTCTCAATTTAGCGCCCTTCAATATGATTCCTTGTTTCATGCACGCCCATTTCGGCATTAGTGATGTAGTCAAAGACCAACTGGTCGATAAAGTCGTCACTACCGTCGTTGACTAAATGCACTCCAAGTGGGTCATCGCTCAATCCCTTCGCTGTCACATTTGCCATAAACGAGCCATCCCAGCCTAGATCCCCTACTACTGGACCATACCAGCCCATTGATCGCGGTTTCTTCCGCAAGCATAAGTGAACATTATCAAGTCCAATTAGGAGTCCTGGTGTTGCGTATATATAATCTACTACTGGAATAGATTTAAAATATCGATAATTGAGTTTCAAAGTAGACATGTTTATTGTGTGTTTCGGCAACTGCAGGCTCTTTATTGTCCTAACAAATCGTAAACCTTATCATCACCTTGGCCTGATATATCAACAGTAAACCGGGTTGTTGGCTCGGTTACCCTTTTATTACCAAACTATTGCACACTTATGCTGTCTTTGGACCCTTTCAATTGCAATGCTTCAAATAAGCTCTCACTCATTAGTGACACCGCGGAGCCCTTATTCACAAATGCATGGCATTCGATAACTTTTCCGTTCGCATGCAGCTTTACTGGCAAGATCTTGAACAGCACCTTAGAGTTCTTTGCCTGAGACATCGTTCCATTAAATACGTCGCTTTCTTTGTTTGGTGGTTTTACCTCCGTTTTATGCAACAGCTTGTGCGTTCGTTTTTCGCAGCCTTTCGTGTCACATTTATGGCGAATCTTACAGTCGCGACTGGTATGGCCGTATCTTAAACAGTTAAAACAGAGTTTATTATTTGTAACAATCTTCCACCTTGCTTCGTACTCTAGCTGGTTAAAGGTGTCGCATTTTTCGACATTGTTTTGTCTTTCCGTTTTTTCATTCATTTTTCCGTTATTCATTCCGACCTCGTTAGTGTGAAAGAACCTATTTCTTTCTTTTCTTCCTTTTGTCACTGTGTGATCGTTGACCAATCCTGCATCTTGTACATCTGCAGCCATGCACTGAAATCTTTAATTGTTTGATTTCTGTGCAGTGTTCTTAAGTGTCGTGCCCACTCCAGCCTTTGTTGTGCCGGCATCTTTAGCACAAGCTCTTGCATTAGAGTCGGATTCGCCATGTGCTGGCGAGCATTCGTAGCTTCCAAGACGGACGCCAAATTCTACAACTTCGTCTTGAAATCGATTAATTGCTCCAACCATCCTTCTTGAATGTTGGTGATTTCCCTTCTGCGCATTATTTGACTTTAAATCAGTCTCTCGGATCTGCCGTAATTCTGCTCCAGGGATTCCATGGTGCTACGTTCTGGTTATTAATAAACAAACATTCCACTGTTTCCCTTGCCTTGCCCTTTACAGCCCTCTGCATGTGCATTATCGCTGTATGCATACTCCTCGGTGGTCATGATGAACGTTTCTTTAAACATTGGCCACACCTCTGGTGTGCCGTCAAATTCCGGGAGATCATACAGTGAGCGTGTCGGTTCTTGGCGAGATACTGGCAGTGGCCTAATTGGCATTGATGGCGCCTCTGTTTCCTAAGCTGTTGGCGCAAGGCCATTTACGCTCGCAGTACCCGTCAGTGATTCGATCAAAACACTCATCCTTTGGTTTGGAAACTCGTTCATTCCAACAATTTCCTTCCGTAATTGTTGCATTTGCATGTTATTATCATGCAGAATCTCCAACATACCACGCATCATATCAGACATAACTTGTGTGACGTCTGAAAGCGAAATAAAACTTGTTGAATCGAGATCTTCTACGAAATTATTATCTTTCAGTGTAGAAAAGTAGAACTCCAACACATTAGTTAGATTACTACGATGTTTGTGAATGTATTTTATTTCCTGGGAAATACAAAATGAATATATGTTCAAGAATAATATCAATACGTACGCTACGTTTGCCTATTCACTCTCGACTGAAGCATCTATATGCACTCTTCATTCATTTTCTTTTGAGTGTTACCATACAAGTTTTTAACTAAAATATCATAATTTCTTAAGGTTATCGTTCAAAATATAAATTATCGATATTAGCCGCAAATCATGGGTTCAGCAAAGTACCGCATGAGTAAGTTATTTGGCTGTTTGTCTGTTTTTCAACAAAAGCGATATACATAGAACTCCTATCTGATCTTTCTACAAACACATTTATTCTTTCACTAAAAAGTTTTATCGCTCGCAGAGGCTGCCCACATCGTATTTACTGTGACAACGCCACAAATTTTTATTGGTGCATGTGCGCATCTTAACCGTTTCAAGGAGGAGCTCTTTAGCTAAATAGCATTGGATGACTTACACATGTTCAACAGCGACACTGGTGTCGAGTTTCACTTTATAAAGGAAAAGTCCATGAAGAGCCTCCACATCAAAAATATATCCAGCACCGGATTGACATATGAAGAGCTGCAAACAATCGATTATACTAAATTATCATATTTGACTCGCAAAGGATTCACCTACGCTAAATACCGTTTTTGGGAGCTATGGCGTCGCGATTACCAGCACACATTGCCAACACGGGCCAAGTGGCTTACTCATTTGCGGAGGAAAGGATGGAAGACTGCGAGTTGTAGACATATCTACTGCAAAGGACGTCATACGAAGACCTATACATAAGGTTGAACCACTTCCCATTCAGAATAAATCTTGTAAGCTTCGTCCTTTCAACGGGACAGCACTGTATTGCATCAGCTGATTGCTCTCACGAAAAGAGCGAACTTCACATATTTCTATTCCATCTGTTCGATACTGCATATGTTCTCAATTGAAATTAAATAAATGACTTGAAATTGAAACAGAAACCAAGGCATACGGTTGGTTTCACTCTGCCACCAGGGCAGAGCACGTACAGTCATGTTGCCATGTTGTTACTGTCAATCCAGGTATTATATGTCGTTTTATGAGTCCCTCTTTAATTTACCTCTTCGATACAAGCAAGCTCAGTATTTCTTGGTGGCCTGTTATATATAACTGCGTTGATGTTGCTGCGCCCGGATATTTCATCACGTAGTTTTGGCTCAGGGTGGCTGGGGCGAGGAGTGCAATGTGCGGTGCCATCCGAATGAATTTGTTGTGCGCATGCTTAATAGAACAATTTTCTGCAAAATGTTGTCGTTAGTACTAGAGTTTCCAATCGGAACTAATTGGTCACCGCAGTCAGCTATGTTGTTATCCTAGGCAAAATTGAGAATGTTGTGCTGAACGGTATGTAAAATTATTTTTATACTCGTTCACGTTCGTTGTGCAATGTCCGTCATGCTGTCCGTACTTCTGTCCGTCTGACCGTCTGTCATATGTCCATATGAACGCAATATTTTTCGACGCTATTGAAGATAGAGACTTGAAACTTGGCATATATACTTGTAGTTATCTGCTTCAGATAAAGTGTTAAGATTTTTGTGCCACGCTCACTAGGAGGCTGGCAAATCGATAACATGTCGATAGACCTCAAATCGCAAATCGATTAAAGTTGAATATTTCCCACAATATTAAAGTTAGGGTCACCAAATTTGGTATGTAGATAGCTGGTGATCTCCTCCGATCTCCTCCTCTGGCCACGCCCCCTTCCGCCTGCGTTATCGCTAAAATCGATATATTTACAAGCTCAAAACGGTAACACGTGTATAATTAACACAATTTTAAAGCTAGAGACACCAAGCCTGGTATGTGGATTGCTGGTCACCTCCCCAAAAGATTGAGACCTTGATATCCCGGCCACGCCCACTAGAACGCCCCATAGACACCCCGCCTTAAAAAATCGGAAATGGCTGTATCTTCCAAAGTATTAAAGCTAGAGTCACCAAATTTTGAAGGTAGATTAGTGGTCAACTCCTAAATAAGGGTACCAAAATTTACCGCATACGTCCACCCCCGCCCTCTCCCGCCCCCCGCAAAGTGCAAAAGCCTATATCTCCCACAATTTTGGAGCTAGAGTCACCAAATTTTAAACGTAGATGGCTGGTCATCCCGGCCAAGCCCACTCCCACCTACTCCCGCCCCCGCAAATCGGGAAAGCTATACCTCCGACAATTTTGGAGCTAGAGGCACAAAATTTGGCAGACAGATTGACCTTCTCTTAATGTTGGCCACGCCCACCCCCGCCCCTACGAAATAGAAAAATGCTATATTTTTTTCAAAATAACAATAATAATTTCCGTGTGCTGTGAACGAGTATTACGCAGTCGGTTACGTCCGACTGCAACGTTTTTACTTGTTTAACATACTAAGTTAGACTTAGGATATTTTATATTTCTATATTTATTATTTTTATTTATTTACTTTTGCATTGTTTACTAAAATGTTTACTACGTTTGAAGCGTTGACTAACATATTAATGATTTAAGCAATTCGATGATGGAAATTCACTGTCGTTACAAGTGTCCGCATGTGTCGTACGTCTGAGTCCACTATGCTTCAGGGACATGTTCTCTATGAGAGAAATATTAATACTTATTAAGTAGTAAATCGTCCTTATGGGCCTCCCTTTTATTAAGACTGTTGTCCCCAAGTCTGTAAATTCATATTTTCGATTTCTTACATAAAGAACCTTATTGATTCGACATAGCTTAATGACTTCCTAGTATCTGAAATAAATACGCGTAGCATATATTTTGTATTTTTCATTCACGGAATCAGCTACCTTGCTATCGTAGGTCATAAAAGTCTTATTTATTAAGCGAGCCAACCTTTTTTTTTTACTTCGTCGTAGAATTGGAGTATAATCATATTTCCCTGTCGGAGCGTTGACATTTCTTGCATTATTAGATATAGCGGTCGTTTGTCCGTGTATGTAAAATGTTTTTGGTCAAATTATAGCCTTAAAATTGAGAGGAGTGTCAAAAGATGAAAGTACAATATCAACCCTGTATGTTATTTCCAAAAATTCCCAAAGCATGATTGTGTTTTGAACTTCTATCCTATCTTTCAAAATCTGGCATCTTTTTATATAATTTGAGATGGCAGCAGTATAAATGTTGCCAAAAATTCACATTTTTCAAAAACTGTATTACCGATTTTTATAGTTGAAATAGCAGAATGATTGTTTTTTCAAATTAAAAAGTTGTTCTTACCGTATCTTTAAATATATGTGCAAGTAGCTGTCAATATCTGCCAAGTATTTTGGGTAAGTCAATGTATATGTAATTAAAAACATGTCACGTTTTAATAGCACTGCCCAATATTATAAATTTTTTACTTTTAACATTTTACTTCTTTTTTTTTTTGTTAATGGCAATTATTTCAAAATTAATTATTAACATTCACTTGAAAAAGATCGGTAGTACCAGAGGCAATATAAATATTAAGATGGGAAACGCGCATACATTTAAAGCCAAACAAAATTTCTAGTACGGCTATTCGCTCTTCAAACGCCACGCCAGCCGAGTGGTTTTTTGCTTTTTGCTTTTTTTCAAAAGCCATTCGATCAAATGGCGAAGTCGTTGCGCTCTGTTGCTGGCACGAACAACGAAATCAGCTTGAGCAAAGCTGGTTTCTAATGGCTTGCAATATCATATGTTTATATGTGTATGCACAAGTACACCACATTATCTATGACTATGTCAGTGACGCAATCAGGAGGGCTATTGGGGGTTAAATCTTACCCGCCTATGCCACTGAAACAGGTTTTTACGCACTGCGTTGACTTTGGCTTCCGAAAAATGTGTTTTTCCAGTTTTCTTGCACCGACCGCGACTTATCCCAATTGTATAATAAAATATGTTTGCAGAGGTTGGGTTGAAAAAATTTACTAGATTTAAGGCCAAGATTTCAAATAAATTTATATATCTACTATAATATCTGTATATATATATATATATATATATATATTATATATATATATATATATATATTTATATATATATATATATATTATAGTATATCTATAAATTTATTTGAAATCTTGGCCTAAAATCTAGTAAATTTGTTCATATATGAATATATATATATATATATATATATGTCAGATATTTATTATAGTAATGTTTGTTTAATTAATGTGGTTTATTAATAAATTCAATTGTTGTTGATTGATCTACTATATGGTTCTTTAACACCGACCATCCAACTTTTCATTTTTCAACTAAACGCTGCTGCTGATAAAAACCGACTTTATCTTTCAACATCTAACGACGACTCCCTCTTCTTTTCATGCCGCGACTTATCGATATATGCTACTTATGTAAATGTAAATTAAGAGGATAGTGTTATCTCCTTATGGATTGACAGTTTTGCTATGATACCCAAAATTGAAATATACACGCTCAAACATGCTCAAGTTTGTTTTTGTAAAGAAACTCGCTGAAAGCGCTAGATGTAAACGTTGTTCCTCTGTCGCTAATTATGCGCTTGGGAAAGCGAAACACAGACGACCAGTCGCTCAACCTCTTGATGACTTCTCCGTAACCGCTTGATTTGGTCGGAAACAGCCTTGCAAATTTAGAAAACACATCCACAATAGAAAAATTTATTTGTTTGGACCCAAACGAATAAATTGGAGCCAAACGATCATCATGCGACGTATCTCAACGTATCTTCCAACGTACACAACTGATACAATTAGCAATCAACTTTGATTCTTTGCATTCAAGGAGCGCAATCCAGTATTGCTGCTGAATTGTTTGCATAATCTTAGACGTTGAAATATGACTACCTTCATGCAATTTTTGAATAACTTCCTGTTACATCAACTTTGGAACAGTAAACCACTTTTAATCTCGCAATCTTGGTATGGATGTTGCTTCAAGATCTCTACCATGGCTTTAATAAAATCGTCATCCTATTGCTTCTTTTTTATTCGAGCTGTTAGCTCTGTGGAAAACGGCTGAGACAGTCCACGGGTTTCATTCTATCACCTGGTCTATGTACTGCTGTGAATGCGAAGTCGTCCATATACAGGGTCCACTAGGAGCCCTTTCTCTGTATGTCTGCTTTAGTTGTTGTCTGCTTAAAAATCAGACAATCTGTCGCAAAATCGAATTGAATGCCCAACAGAGAGTAGCGAGACTTCTTAAGCGCGAGGTATGGTGTTTTAACTTCCACTTTAACTGTGACGCTAGGATTCAGCTTCTGTTATTTTTTCGTCCCAATAATAAACCGGATGAAAGCTGTCTTCAAACTGCTGTAGCAACACTGCTTCGAAACCTTCCTCGAATTTTTTTTTTTAAAGTAATTTTTACTTATTTATGATGTTTTCGGACTTTTAATTAATTGACATAGGGACTTTTGAATAATACAAGTACTACAAAACAAATCTGACTACATTCTATGCATAAAGCAATTAGTTGTATATGTTATAAATGGGTGAAATTTTTCCAATTCGTCACAGGTTCCGCATGCTTTGAAATATTCGAAATATATTCGAAAAAATAAAATCTTAGGCAATTGAGCTGAGGAAACAGTAATCCAAGACTACAATTTACGACAGCACGCAGTGAATGGTTGTCAAAAACTGAATCAAATTTTGATTCCGGAGTACCACAAGGAAGTCACCTTGGTCCGTTGTTATTTACGCTGTTCATCAATGACCTTCCTTTTGTGATAAATCACCCTCGGGTGCTGATGTATGTCTTTAACCTAAAACTTAGCCTGTCGTCTACTAATTTTCTATCTGTCAAAAAATTGCAATTCGAGCTTGACAGTATTCAAACCTGGTGTTAAGTAAATTAATTGAATCTTAATTACAGTAAGTCTAAATTTGAGTCTTTTTTCAGACGAATACTCTTTTTGCATAATAATAAATTTTTATTAATGGTAAGCCACAGCGTATTGAGGCAGTTCATGATTTAGATCCCAAGATTAAGTTTGAAAAGCATATTTCCACTGCTGCTAATCGACTTTTTAGAGTCCTGGGACTCATAAAGCGCTAGTCAAAGAATTTCACGATTCCTACTTTACTAAGACGTTATATTCTGCACGTGTTTGTCCATTTTTTGTATATGATGTCCCCAATACAAGAGTTCTCGGGATGGAATTGAATCTGTACAAAACATTTTCTGCTTTTTGCCTCCGGGGTCTTAACTGGAATCCTTATTCTCGCATACCTTCTTACCTTAGTAGACTATTACTAATAAATCTTCCTTCTCTTTCTAATCGTAGAACTATGGTTGGTGTAATTTTGATACACAGACTAATCAAGGGGGAAATTGATTTTACCGAAATAATCTGCCATATTAGTTTTGCAGTTCCGAGCAGTAATATTAGAATTTTTTAACCGTTTTCTCTTAAAATTTGTAAGACTATAACCCATTTCGGATTTTGTGTTCTAGTTATACAAACTTTTCCATGTAATAAATAATAACAATAAGTAATGATTCGTATTCTTTAAACTTTAGGCCTTTGTCTTCTATTCATTTGTTAGTGATCTTTGTATCCGCACGTTCTTGAATATATCAATTCAAGACTACTGACACGCGCATCGCTTGAATTTAATATATGTATGCATAAACCAACGCTTGCGTGTATATCTACTTTGCAGAGGTGATCTCCATATATTTGGACAAAACCATTCGACTCGGATTCAAATTGCTTACAATGCTTATAATAATAAGCTAATATCGATTTGTTAAAAAGTTAACAAATCTCTTCGCACGCTTTGTAAAGGTTATCTGAGGTAACGGTTAATGTGCTGTACTCATTCTTACTCGTTGGATGCCTACGGGACGCATAAAACTTTCGCTGTTAGTTTTTGCTGCATTCGCCGTTAATTTCGTTATTCGCTTGCATCGCCTTCGTCTCCATAATTCGCTGTACTCGTCACGATCATCGCTGCTACTAAAACAGCCAGTTTTCTACTCGCAATCGCCGCTTCAGTCACTGCCTTTAGTTGCTTATTCAAATTCGTACTCCGTTCACTTGTAGATGATCTGCCGCGGCGATCGATGCCGTTGAAACTCATATACATACACACACTACATTTTGTTGTTCATGCTGGAGCACGCAAAGATTAGGTGCGGCACCAACCGTTATTTCCAGCGAAATATATAAAACTTCGTTTCGTCGCAGTTGTCGGAAGGTTATAAACGCTAGAGGGCAAATATTAAAAGGAGCATTTCGCGCATTAAAAACTTGGTATAATGACAATCTGAAGAGGACTGCACAAGATCACTAGCTGAACTTCAATGCCGTTTGGGAATTTTGGAATCATATTTTAAGAAATCAATCGGGCGTGCAGAATTAGAAGACAGAATTAGAAGACAGAGAGTGCATATACAAATTGCTATAGAGAATTTGCTCGGCGAAGACTTAAGTAATGCATTCATCGATGCCACTACACCACCAGCATCATATCACTCTCATTTGCTCTTTCAATCAACTGATAACAAACGTTGAGAAATTCAACCATTTGCTCAACTGTTTTAAAGGTGCTGCGTGGGAATGTATGAGAGCATTTCAAGTGACCAATGAGAACTACGCCAAGGCCTTAGAAAGGTTGATGTCTCGGAATGACAAGCCAGTTTTCATATTTACCGAAACCGTTTCGTCCATTTTCAAGTTACCTTCAGCCAATCCATCACACGCCAATCAGTTACGTTCGCTAATCGATAATGCGTCCGCATTGTTGTGTTCTCTCAATGCCTATTTAAGTGATTTTGGAGAAATGTGACCAAGAGACCAGGAATAAATGGAACGAATAAATGGATTATTCAACAATCCCATCTTGGGCTCAGTGCATGCAAGTACTGGAGCGTCATTGTCAGTTGCTGCAATCTAGTAGTTCAACACTGAACCAGTATCAATCGAAGCAAAATCGCATTTATAGCAAGGGACATACAAATTCGTTCAGTCTTACACTTCGTATTTGCAAACTCAGCGCATAAGCTGATGGCGTGCGATCTATTTAAGGCACTGCAGACACTGCAACGTAACTGTAGACTCTGGCGTCGTAAAACGGCAACCACCGAAGCTGTGACACACACCCATTCGTTAATCGACACTCGCAATCGGCCTCAAATCATCCTAGCAACTGCTATGGTCCTTTGCTCAAAGGCTTCGTCTACAAAGGGAGAGATACAATATGCAAATTCGTAGCATTGGTCAAGCTCATACAGACGTCACCTCTCTAACCACCGTATTAATAAAAACGCGATTGTCATCATTTGAATTATCGTTGGATCTCTGCATCACCCCACATATACCCTATCAGCCGCATATCGATATCGACATTTCTGCCTGGAAACTGCCAGCAAACATTGCTCTGGCAGATGAGAATTTCTACCAATCGCGACACATCGATATGCTGCTAGGAACAGAAGCGTTCTTTGATATTCTTACAATTGGCCAAATAAAACTTCATTCAACTGGGCCCATGATTCAGAAAACGCTTTTTGGATGTGTAGTAACTGACAAGTTTCAGCCACGACGAAGCACACCGCTTGCCGCGTGCTTCAAACTTGACACAAGTCTAATCGATGATCATCTCAAACGTTAATGGGAAATTGAATCAGCTGACGTTCCAAGTAGTCAGCTGAACCCAAAACACAGTGGTTGTGAAAAACACTACATAAAATCGACTTATGTAAACGTTGTTGTCAAACTCACGTTCAAGGATAATCCCAGCCAACTCGGTTATTCGTTCGATATAGCACGCCGTAGATTTCTCAGTTTGGAACGCCGTTTAACAAACTGTTCGGAAGTTCGCAAACAATATTGTCAATTCATGGAGGAGTACGAACGTTTGGGACATATGTTGCTTGTGGCAGAACCAAATCTATCGGAACCTCACTACTACATACCCCACCATTGTGTCTTCAAGCCCAGTAGTGAGTCAACCAAGTTTCGAGTAGTCTTCGACGCCTCGTGTTGTGCAATCAATCAGAAGTCGCTGAATGATCTACTGCTTGTCGGCCCGACTCTTCAACTTAACTTATACTTGCTGTTGCTTCATTTTAAATTACAGAAATTTTACATCGTAGTCATTTTCCGCTATCCAAGGGGCATTCAAATCATGTCAAATTTGTCGAAAACTTCGCTAACAAGGATTTCAGTACGTTTGACGATGGCCTAACCAACGCACTTGGCGTCAGCTGGAATCAACATAATAACTTGCTACTGTTCAACTTCAAACCAAAAATCTTTTCGTCAGCCATCACCAAGAGGAGCATTTTGTATATTTCATCAGCTTTGTTTGACACTCTTGGACTGATTTCGCCCCTCATCATTAGCTGTCTCTCGTTACTGCCCCCAGGTCAAACCAATATCCCTCCAAGTTCATGGATTCTGGGAAGCTTCGATCCGAGCGTACGGCTGTTGTATCTACGTGCGCTCGGAAGCGGCCTGCAGAAACGTGGTTGTTCACATACTCACGGCCAAGTCCAAGATGGCTCCAGCTGGAACTATGTGGGGCAGATTGGATGGCGCAAGTCTACAACAAAATAAACAAAATAAAAGGGATATTCGCCGAAAATCCATATGCTGCGTATTTCTGGAAGGATTCACAAATTATTTTACATTGGCTAAAACAACAGTCAGTAACGTTGTCAACATTGTGGGAAATGACTTCGATTGGGGACTGGAAATTCGTGCCCACTGCATTTAACCCTGCTGACATCGTGAATCGAGGCTCCACAACTTCCGAATTGGTATCATCGACATGGTTCTCGGGACTTTCCTTCCTAACCCAACATCGTGATCTTTGGCCCGTCTCAAGGAGTATCGTCAACCTTGACATGCAGGTGATCAACACTGAACAAAGGAAAAGTACATTCATCGCCATGATGTCTTAACACCATATCTTAGATAAACTGAAGAACATCAGCTCATATATTCGCTGATGTCGCACAATCGCTTACATTTTTCGCTTCTGCCAGATCACACGTCTGGAACGGAAATTTCATTTGGCTCTTCCACCCGAGGAACTTCGCAATGCATCTCACAGCATAATTTGGAGCATTCAGCAATTCTCCTTCGCCGTCGACTTTCGCCAAAGACCAAAAAACTCAACCGTTAAAAAGTCACTTAAAATTTCTTAATCCGTTTCAAGGATGGATATGGATATCCACTGATTAGAGTGGACGGCCAGCTGGAGAACGCGGATTTTACAGACATCGAGAAACATCTCCTATTGTTGCACTGCAAATCACATTTCGTCTGACTTTATGTGCGTCACCTATATCTTCGTAGCTGCCATGCTGGACCCAAAACTCTAGTTGAACTCATTTGGCTGGAATACAGGATTGTAAACGTCCGCGCCTTTGACCGGTACACCCATTCCAGCGTTGCGGAGTTGACTTTTGTGGGCCAATAAATACATATATTCGCATACGATGAAAATATCCCACAAAATCATATTTCGCCGACGTCATCAAAGCACCCTTCCACCGCAACAATGGAAGATCGGACGCGTCGAGCCACTTGTGCCAGAAAAGAATGGTTACGTTCGAGTTGTCCAGGCCGGGGTGTTCGGTCAAACTAATTTGAATACAACGATCTTTTGATTTAGTCGCCGTTAACTTGCCAATTGTCGTTTCTGTACATCATCTCTGCTAAATATTCTGATCGATATAATAGTAAACGAACATACGCGCATTATTTTGTAATCGAAGATATAATATATTAATAAAATAGTTTATACACCGCACAGACCTGAAAAGTTATGTTTGCATAAAAAAGCTTTATGAAACAACCAATGTATGTATGCATATATATTAAGTTTTAAGTAAGTGTATTCTAAACTCTAACGTTCATACAGCACATCAGTCATCAGACTTGTCAACAACGGTGTAAGTGTCATATCTGCCTGAAAGCAAAAACAAATATCCATACAGACATAACCGATGTTTATTTAGCGAGCCCTAGGTTTGTATGCATGTATTGCCCTATATATATATACATCCACAGAGACGGGCATACATGCGTAAACGCAACATATCTTTATTTTATTTTCCATACCTTCATCTCCATCTCCAGTGACGCTGTTTATACTACTTTTATTAGAATCAGCGCGCTGGCTGAATGATATTGCCTAACTTTTGACCTTTTTTACCTACATATTTTATACAATGCGGGTTATAAAATTGCAAGTGAAATAGCAGGTGCACGTACCCCAAGAAACGTAACTAAACATTTAAATTAAATGGGAGCTGCAGATATGGGGTTGGTAATAAAGGGCTAAAAGTCAGGCCAACTCATTCACCCAGTTCGCTTGTGCCCAAGACACACATACATGCAATTACGATTAATGTTCTAAGCCCCCATTGACAAGTATTGGTCGCTAATTTGTTATTTAACTATAATATCAAAAAGGAGAACGCCGCCGATGATTTTGTTTATTTGGACGTGTCCTGCAAATACTCGGCATCGAACAGAATTAACCGGGAGACCAGCCGCCAAGCCGACTGCACTAAGACAAATGCAATCTGCGCGAGATCCGTTGGAATGGCGAGTTCGACAATTGCATTGATTGATTGATTAATGTCTTTTGTATAAATGCATATCACATTTATGCATATGCAGCTATAAGCTAATACTCTAGCTTTTCTGTAGGAGATATACTTTTTCGCGGTTCGTGGGGCGGGGTGGCTGCGGGCGTTCGAGTGGGTGTGGCCGGGATATTAAGGTCGCAAGATTTTTGTAAGGTCCCCTAGCTTTAAAATTGTGTGAATAATACACATGTTATCGATTTGAGCTTTCAGGTTTATTGATTTTAGCGATAACGAAGGCGGGAGGGGGCATGGCATGGGAAATGTTTTGTGATGTATAGGGAAATCTATGTACAAACCAAAGCCCAAGTCTGTAGTATTTGAATTGCATTTTTAAGTCCTGAATCCATTGAAAATGGATAAATCAGGGTATAATGTTTTGTCAAAATGTATGTAACTGGTAGAAGAAAGCATCACTAGCCGAGTTGATCCAGCCATGTCCGTCTGTCCGTCTGTATACCGCGTAGATTTCGGAGACTACAGAAGCTAGAAAGCTGAACTTGCACTTTTTAAGGTCGTGTATACCATGCTGTCCGTCCGTCTGGCCGTCTGTCCGTATGAACGCAATATATTTCGGTGCTATTGAAGATAGAGACTTGAAACTTGGAATATATACTTGTAGTTATCTGCTTCAGACAGTGTTCAAATATTTGTGCCACGCCCACTGGGAGGCTGGCAAATCGATAACATGTCGATACACCTCAAATCGCAAATCGATCAAAATTGAAGATTTCCCACAATATTAAAGTTACAGTCACCAAATTTGGTATGTAGATAGCTGGTGATCTCTTCCAAAAAATGCGGCCCTGATTTCCCGGCCACGCCCACTAGAACGCCCCCCAGCGCCCCCGCCCCATAAAAATCGGAAATGGTTATATCTCCCACAGTTTTAGAGCTAGAGTCACCAAATTTTGAATATATATTACTGGTAAGGTCCCCCAAACATGACAAAAAAAAATTTCTGGCCACGCCCCCTTCCGCCTCCGTAATCGCTAAAATCGATATATTTACAAGCTCAAAACGGTAACACGTGTACACACACAATCTTAAAGCTAGAGACACCAAACTTGGTATGTAGATTCCTGGTGACCTTCCCAAGAGATTAAGACCTTGATATCCCGGCCACGCCCACTAGGACGCCCCCCAGACACCCCGCCTTAAGAAATCGGAAATGGCTATATCTTCCAAAGTATTAGAGCTAGAGTCACCAAATTTTAAACGTAGATGGATGGTCACCCCTTTTAAAGCTCAGTAAGCTCAGTTTTCCGGCCATGCCCACTCCCGCCTACTCCCGCCCCCGCAAATCGGGAAAGCTATACTTTCAAAAATTTTGGAGCTAGAGGCACAAAACTTGGCAGAAAGTGTTTGTGTGACCTCTTAATGTTGGCCACGCCCATCCCGCCCCTACGAAATATAAAATTTCTATATTTTTCCAAAATAATAATAATAGGTTCCGTCTACTGTGAACGAGTGTTACGCAGTCGGTTACGTCCGACTGCAACGTTCTTACTTGTTTTATTTATAATTAGCCGCAAGGGCTGCAAAAACATTGATGGTAAAAACGATGGTTTCAAAATAGTGTGGTCAGATCGATGTATCGATGGTTTTAAAATTTAGGGATATATCGATGTATTTTTTGGACCATCGATTTATCATTGTATAGTTTTCACAAAATTGAGAACGAAAACGAAAACAGTGCCCTTGCGCTCTCCCAAATTAAAGAGCGCTAAGTTTTGAAAATATTATGCGCTCTCAGTTTAACTTGCCGATTGCCATGAGTTCATTTTTTTTTGTGTATGTGTCTGTATATCAAGTATACAAATTTTTACGTTTTCTTGGGCCCCCTATTGTGTAACATAGAGTTGCGCGACCAACATTAAAAATTTGAAATGCAAACTAGTTTCATTAAATATTTATAATAATAAAAACGTTTGATACCTTCATATTCATATTCAATATATTTTATGTTTATATGAAATTATGTATTGGCATTTTGTTATATACTATTTAATTCATTAAAAAGTCATTAAATGTTAAGTAATTATGGAGTAATTAATTAATTTTATATACATATATATATGTATGAACACATACTATAACATAATAACTTAAATAAATTCTGTGCCTTAAAGCTAGTAAATTTCTATAACCCAACCTCTGCAACACATTTAAATATAACATTGGAATAGGTCACTGACAAATTCATACATATTGCGCTGTATTTGAGTATACATACACAAAGATATGAGACCACATGCAATTGTCTGAGACAATCGGAGTCCAGCTTTGCTGAAGCTAGCGCGGCGACTGATTCCGTTGCTCGTGTCAGCAGGAGAGTGCACTGACTTCGGCATTTCATCGTGTGGCTATTGCAAAGCGGAATGCCACTCGGCTGGAGTGCCGTTTAAAGAGCGAAAAGATACTTGCAAAAATCACCCTACAAATTTCTTTTTGTATTCAAATGTATGCGCGTTACGCATCTTAGTATTTATAATGTCTTTGGTGAGACGTAAGAAATTAAGTTTCATTAAATGTATTATTTCCTTTTCTTCAGTTTTTTATAGTTTTCATATTGTTGGTGGTTCCTATGTTCCTTCCTCTGAAAGGAACAATTTTGTATCACCTATCGATAATTGAAACCATCGATGTCGAAATAATCGATGGAATGACCATCTATTTTTTGTAGCCCTTATAGCCCTTATAGAATATCCATATTTCTTTCTTTCTTTAACAATGCCGTCTTCTCAGTAATAATGGGATCTTGTTTCCTGAACATAGGTTCACTTTCGGTGGATGCTGAAAGAATGCAGAGGGTTTGTACATAGCTTACAATACGCATCCGTTAAAGCATTTGAAAAGGGAATCATTAAAGTTTGTTATCGTGTATTGCAGATTCGGCAGAATGGTGTAAATATTTTTATTGATTGCTATGACTTCTTTTTCGATCAGTTTTATTCTTTCAATCAGAAATTCATACGCTGCTATACGTTAAGGGATTTTTAACTGAATACGCATTATGTGCTAGCAGTGTCAAAATATCCAAACGTCGGAAATTAAATATCAAAGAAACATCGGTTTTCCAAATACAAAATCTATCGATAAGACGGTGGTGTTCGATAGTTCCGGTAGTACTAATACGTAATCGATATATCGCACGATTTGAGCATCTCTAGTTTCCAGATTTCTGTTTCACAACCTTCGTTTTTCTTGCATAATTTAATACTTACCTGGGAGTTCATTAAAGACATTTGTTAAGTCATGCAGTGCCCGTTCTTAAATCGTTTTAGTGCGAATTATCTGCGCAGCTACGCTGAGATATTATACCAGTCTTATGGAGTTTTCTGTCCAGTTATTAGCAAAACTATTCATAATACCACTGAAAAAAAACTTTCTCTTTTAACACCATTTTCAGTACAAGCCACAAGGTCATATGTTTCCAAAAGCTCTTCGGTTGATACTAACTCTGCAAACTATGATGTAAGGAGCAATCACGAAAACTCAATTGCTACTTCTAAGGCCAACTCTACTTTTCAATACGAAAAGTTCTTTAACGAACTAATTTTAAAAAAGAAACGAGATCACTCCTATCGTATTTTTAAACGAGTAAATCGTTTAGCTGGTGATGGTTTGTTTCCACACGCCCTTGAATATTCCTCCCAAACTGAGCGCCCGATTACTGTTTGGTGTTCCAATGATTACTTAGGCATGTCTGCGCATCCAAATGTGAAACATGCTGTTAAGACAGCATTGGATATGCACGGATCTGGTGCCGGTGGGACACGAAACATATCGGGTAATTCGTTGCATCATGAACATCTTGAAAGTAAGCTAGCTGAATTACATCAAAAGGAGGCCGCACTTTTATTTACCTCGTGCTTTGTGGCAAATGATTCAACATTATTTACACTTGCTAAACTATTGCCCAACTGTCATATATTTTCGGACTCTGGCAATCACGCTTCTATGATTCAAGGCATAAGGAACAGTGGTGTTCCAAAGCACATTTTTCGTCATAATGACGTCAATCATTTGCGCCTTCTTCTCCAGCAAGTGGATAAGGCGACACCGAAAATTGTTGCATTTGAGACTGTGCATTCCATGACCGGTGCTATATGTCCACTAGAAGAATTACTTGATGTTGCACATGAATACGGAGCTATTACGTTTATTGATGAGGTTCATGCTGTTGGCCTGTATGGTGATCACGGGGCTGGAGTAGGAGAACGAGATGGTGTATTATCGAAAATGGATATCATATCTGGAACTTTGGGAAAAGCGTTTGGCAATATAGGTGGCTATATAGCTGGGACGTCTGCTCTAGTTGATATGGTGCGATCTTATGCTGCTGGCTTTATATTTACCACATCATTGCCACCAACTGTACTTTGTGGTGCGCTGGAAGCATTAAACATATTAGCCTCAGAAGAAGGACGACAGCTGCGAAGTTTACACCAAAGGAATGTTTCATACTTGAGAAGTTTGCTCAAGAGAGAAGGTAATAGTCAATTTTTATATATATGTACATTAATATTGCAGATGCTGAATTTTTATGTAATGGAATGTGCAATGCATTAAGGGTGATAATAATTAGCATGAAGTAATCTATTGAAAAAAGTTTCATGGAGACCCAGTTAAAAAAACTTATTTAAGTAAAAAAGTGGTAAAATTATACAAGGCATTGGCACAAGCTCAATCAATTTTTGCATGCATGTGCACATATACATATATACAGACATACATTTGAGTGTTCTATTTGTAGAGATTTTCTTCGAATGTTTTGTGTTGCTCACGATTGTGTAGTATCACTAACCGTATAGCATAGATGGGACATCTAGAATAAAATGTGTTCTGTGCGCCAGGCCGACTTCGTTTTTGTTCGGGTTTTCATTTCAGTCCCATGAGTGTAAACTTCCCCACTTGCCTAGTGAGGATTGAGGGAGGTTGAAGATGTTTTCCAAATGGCTGGCTCGCCTAGCAGAGTCTAGATCTCAAATTTTGTGATTTTTTTGTGTTTTATGGCTTGTGTCAGATGCGAGCAAGCTGAATGATGTGGCACTTTGACCCTTTACTTAGTTCAAACTGTTCGCGTGGAGCATACGCAGGTAATGAATATTTCCGATTTTAGATACTGTTGAGCTACTAAGCTTTTTAGCAGCTGTATAATGTTCTGTATCTAAGCGAGTGCAAAACGCAAGTTATATTTTAGCAACGTTATAAAAATTATTTATTAAAACAAATGAAATGTGTTGCTGTGACTTATTGGCTTCGCCCATGAACAACAAGAGATCGATGCAAACGATTGACTACTGACCGACGGCTAGCTCAATTCCCAGGCCTGCAACAATGCTTGCAGAGCGACAAATAGCATGAGAAAGAGCGTTGCCGAAGCCGAGCTTACATGATAGTTATGTGTTATGTTATTTACTGAGCTATAAAATGACCAATTTCAAACAATAATAATTTATTACCTTAATTAGGATATTCAAGATTAAAGAATTTGATTTATGTTGAATTTTGCTGCTGATCCGAACAGATCCCATTCGCCTTCAATTGCAATTCAAATACTACGGACTTTGGCTTTGGTTTGTACATAGATTTCAATGCTCTTGTTAAGCTCTGAAAGTTTCATTAAGATCATAATCTTAGTTTAAAAGTTATACACGAATTTAGTTTCCATAGTGGGACCCAAGCGCAGCAGCTGTTCGCAGCGTGCAGCCTGTGTTTACATGTGTGTGTGTGTGTATGTTTGATTCTGTGTATGTGTGTATGAATGCAAGCGGACTGAAATGTATTAAAACACAACGTTCAGGGTATTTCCCAGTCGGGTGCTCCCGACTGGATTCTTCTCTCTTGTTTAATTTTATTATTACTAAAGTATAAGATATAGTTAGGTTGGCAGTTTATAATATTTTTTGTCTAGTTGCCTAAAAGCGTGACCACTTGGACAAATCATATACCGAGGACGGCTTTTTTAAGTTTATTTATTCTAATATTAGGGTGCCAGAACAATAAATATATTTTGACGTTGAAATTCACTCTTTTCCTAATATAACAAAATATTTCAGGTTTTCCAGTAGAAGACACACCAAGCCACATTATCCCGATAAAAATTGGAGATCCTCTGATATGCAGCCAAATCTCCAATATGCTTATGGAGCTGTTTGGACACTACATACAATCAATTAATTATCCAACAGTTGCTCGTGGCCAGGAAAAACTTCGGCTAGCTCCAACACCTTATCATACGTTCGAAATGATGAATGCCTTAGTTACGGATTTAAAAAAGGTGTGGGGTCAACTTAAACTTTCGACAAATGTACCGCTTACCCCCAACGGATGCATGTTTTGTAACACGGAGAGTTGTTGGCATCAAAATAGTTGTCCAGATCTTGAGTGTGGTATACCTAATTGCCCGCGCTTAGAAGTATCGGTGGCAGCTTAGAATATCTTTTATGAATTTTTGTAACCATTGTGCTGGTTTAATTTGAAAAATAAATATTGGTTATGGTATATTACAGATGTGATTTTATAAATTTTTTCTTTTGTAAACTTTCTATGTTTTTTATTTCTTTTACACGAGTCAAAATGTTGACATAATGCTACCTACTTTGGTCTAGTGATTTGTTTAATTTGGAAATTTATTCAAACTTCATTTTCGTCTTGTAATTTATAAGACAGCTTAATCTATTGCTGCGGTTGGTCATGTTATACAGCACTCCTTAAGCGCTTTAACCGGATATTTCCGACTAGGAAATACCCTCAACACAGCTGCAAGTTGTCGCTGTATACCTTTTAATACCCTTGCATTCATACATATTCAAAACAAGTAAGAACGTTGCAGTCGAACGTAACCTACTTCGTAATTCTCGTCCATAGTACACATGAGTTAATGTTATTTTGGTAAATATAAAATTTTTATATTTCGTAGCGGCGGGGGTGGACATGGCCAACATATTTCGGCTCGATCTTAAAAGGATATCACCCAAACACTGTTTACCAAATTTGGTGACTAGTTAGAAAATTGTGGGAGATATTCACTTTCTCGGTTTACGAGGGCGGGAGAGGGCGTGGCCGGAAATTTTGTGCGGATATTTAAAGGGTGTGACCAGCCATCTACTTTTAAATTTTGGTGACTAGCTCCAAAATTGTGGGAGATTAGAATTGTACGATTTTCGCGAGCGGGTGGGTGGTAAATTTGTACCTTTATTTAAAGTGACTATTAAGTGACTACTAATCTACCTTGAAAATTTGGTGACTCCAGCTGTAAAACTGTGGGAAATATATGCTTGCGCGGGGTGGCTGGGGGCGTTCTATTGGGCGTGGTCGGGATATCAGGGTCGCAATCTTTCGGGGAGGTCACCAGAAATCTACATAGCGCAAATTTGGTGACAAGCTTTAATATTGTGGGAAATTTTTACCTTTTATTGATTTACGATTTGTCGATTTGTTATCGTTTTGCCAGCTTCCCAATGGGCGTGGCACTTAACACTTTGAAGCCGATAATTACAAGCATGACGGGCATTAGACAAAACCAATATACTCTTACTTTGTAAATGAGTATAGTACTAATTTGCTTAATAAATAAACTCATTATTTGTACTCGGAAGCGCCGTCTAGTGGATACCCTGAATCAAAGCCAAAGACCTCAGTTAAATGGCTTTATGTGCAAAATTTATATTTGATATTTCTTAAAAAATAACAAGTGCTTGTTTGTTTTGAATATGGAGTTTTTATCTCTTTTGGTTGTACACACTTACTACAAATCCACGTGTGACAAAATAAATTGAAGGCAGTAAAAACAACCGAAATACAAAAAAAAATTAAATTTTTTGTTAAAAATGCCAAGTGGTACTGAATTGTCTGACGAAGAACAGGGAGTATCAAGGGAATTAAGATAGCCGGCACATGAGGCAATTAGCTACTCAAGCTATACTGAATTGCAACAAAATCAGAGCGGAACTGTGTGAGCCAAATTTTGCATTAAAATTTAAACCTCACATACCAAAACACAGTTGGCAAACCCCGCTTAACGAAACATCACAAGGATGCGCGCATGGTATTTTATGAAAAATGCATTCTGGGACCTAGAATTTGAAAGTCGCCAATATGCTTTTTATCCGGTCGGATGAGCATAATCATGGTGACAATGGACTTTTCAGCAAGATAATGCGCCGATTCATGTTGCGCAGACTACATCAAGTTACTTTGAGATCCACAACATACCGCTGCTGAAGTGGCCCGCAAGGACATGCACATTGCACATTTTACTAGGGTACTAAAATGACTAACACCGAACAAAACAAGTGAGAAGGCCCTAGTCTGAACCCTGTGCTTTTATAAATTTCAGTTCTCAACTTCTTAACAAGAGCATTAAAATCTGTGTACTCACAGACCAAAACCCAAGGCCGAAGTATTTGAATTGCGTATTTTCATATATTTCCATATATGAAGCGAATGGGGAGCGATCAAAAATCCAAAATAAAATAGCGAACATGTTGAACCATGCAACATTATGGTTTTTCATACATGCTCAAAAACCGATAATTATCGATAATATGAAAACGAAACGGGCTATCGATGATTTCAAACTTGATCTGCGTATAGTATACACGATCTTAAAAAGTACACGTTCGGATTTCAAGCTTCTGTAGTGTTCGAAATCGCCGCGGTCATAAAGACGGAGAGACAGACAGACAATCGGAAATGGCAAGATCAACTCGGCTAGTGACAGTGATCAAGAATATATATATACTTAATGGCGTCGCAGACATCTCCTTCTGGCTGTTATATACATTTGCACAAACCCTAATTTACCTATTTTCAATGGGTTCAGGGTATAAGAATGCTAGTACATCTTGCTTTTCGCAAAAACCAGAACGAAAGCGAAATTGTACTTTCACAAATTAAAAAGCGTGAAATTCGAATACTATAAGGCGCTTTCAGTTCGTCTTGCCAATTCCCATCATATCTTTTATGTTTGCCGTACGTATGTATGTGTAAGTATGTATGTGTAATTAGGCGTTGCATTAGCTTTCGCAGCCAAAAAACAAATTTTTATGTTTTCTTGCACCGCCAATTTTGTCTCATATGTGACAATTAAAAATTTGCAATGTCAAATACTTCATATTGGATATTAATAATAAATATTGAAATATTAAATATATTTTATATTTTGCTAAAATTATGTTTGGCCACATATTATTTTATTCATTAAAATATAATATATGCGTAATGTTATTTTATGTGGGGATTAATTAATTATATCGATAACATATCAATACACTTAAAGGTAAATATTTCCCACAATATTTAATTTAGAGTCACCAAATTTAATTTCGCGGCCACGCCTACTAGAACGCCTCCCAGCGCCCAGCCTTAAAAAATCGGAAAAGGCTATATCTATCACAATTTTAGAGCTAGTGGCTCCATAATTGGAAAATTTATTACTGGACGGCTCCCCCAAACATCACAGAAAACATTTTTCGGCCGCGCCCCCCCGCCTCCGTAATCCCTAAAATCGATATACCTGAAAGCTCAAAACGGTAATATTTGTATAATTCACACAATTATAAATTTAGAGACTCAAAGCTTGATATGAAAGTTAAGCGGAGTCAACGAACAGTTGGCCAGAATATGACTCCGGCCACAATTGTTGAATAAGCATTGGGCCGGATGTCGTTGCATAGCCGGCAGACACAGCATATTTGCGTGGCCGCTATGAACGAAGAAATAATTTAAGTATCGTATTCTGTTATCTTTAAGCACTAAGAATTGTATCGCATTTCTTTAGTTCCGTTATTTGGTGCTCAAATGGAAGAACGCGCGACTCTAGAGTGCGTTCTGACGTTTGGAGTTTAGTTCTGAATGGCCTCTGTGAGAGACACAAGCAAAAATATATTCTACTCCGGTATTTTGCCGTTATCATTAAACAGTTGATCTTTTATTGCTGAGCCACAAGGCCTGTATTGGAACACTGAATTATACTAATTGGCGCCCAACTAGTGGTAGTTACGATTACCTACGCGATTGCAAAGCAAAAGATCCTTACAAAGTGTGAATTAAGTCGCGGTCACACCAACAGTGCCGCACAGTGAACATTACAAAAAAAATAAAATAATAAAAATAATAAGCTAATCACTAATCACTAATCACTAATCACTAATAATAATAATAGTGACAGTGAGTTAACAGCTGCAGTTACAGTGAATTAGCGATCATAATCTCGTAATTCACAAAAGTGCGCTCAAGCGCAGTGCTATTTACATATATTTTTACACCGAAGCCGCTGGAGCTCTTCGGGCAGCGGAGACTGCGGCGAAGGGAGCGACTACGAATAACACGTGCGTGACTGCGACGTTGGACCCGCAAACGTGGCTGGTGTAGTGACTAAAATAAAAATCATGTAAGTGGGCACTTTAGCCAAATCTGTTATTAAATCTGGTCAAATTTAAAAAAAAAAAAAACAACAAAAACAAAAGAAACAAAGAGAGGAGAAATCTTGCATGCGTTATATTTTGCAACAAATTATCTGCTAAAATAAGATCAAAAGTTTTTGAGAATTTGATTTGACAGCAGTAAAATTTGGTTAAAAAAAAAAGAAAAAAAAAAATATAAAAACAAAAAATTACTTTTTGTGCCACTCTAAAAATTGTGCTGCAACGGCACATGTTCTCTTGCTTATACGCTTCTCGTGGTTCAGAGCTGAGGCGTAATTCGACCCATTTTTCGACTTTCCGTTTTGTTTTTGCGTCCGTTAGACCGCGCATGCATATATTTGTTTTTGCTTTCAATACCCATGAACTCGTCTTTCGGTCAGTATATGACCCCCCGCAAGAACACTAGCGACTCGGATTCTGACTGTGACAACCGCATCAGAATCCCAGCTCCACAATTTGCCCCTACAGTCGCCCCAACTTCGAACAAAATGGATCCAGACCAACTTAGAGAGATAATTCAAACGGCCATAAGCAATGCCCTAACAAAACAAGCCAATGCAAACCAGCAAAGAGAGCAGCTATTAGTGCAGAGAATTAATGAATTATCTGAACAAATGGCAGCAGCAAACGTAGCTGCCCCACAAGTAGTAGCGTATGCTGCTATTGAGATTAGAAATGACATTCGCTGCGACGAGTCACTAGACGCCATCAAATGCTTACCTGAGTTTGCAGGAATACAGGAATCTTATGTTTCTTGAAGGCAAGCGGCATTAGCCGCCTACCACATTTTCAAGCCATATAATGGCAGTTCTCGGCATTATCAGGCCGTTATAATTATAAGAAGCAAAATAAGGGGCTCCTCGGATGCGGAGCTGGCCTCATTTGGCACTGTGTTAAATTTCGATGCGATAATAAATCGCCTTGATTTCACATACAGTGACAAAAGGCCGATCCATGTAATTGAACAAGAATTAGGCACCTTGAGGCAGGGTGGCTTGCTTACTTACTTACTTACTTGCTTACTCCAGCATTATGACGAAGTGGAGAAAAAACTAGACTTACTGACCAACAAGGTCAATATGTCTTACGATCCCGTTATGGCAAAAGGTCTTTGTGAGAAGTTCCCTGACGACGCGTTGCGCGTTTTCATATCGGGGCTTAAGCGCAACCTCACGGATGTGCTCTTCGCAGCCAAGCCTAGAGATCTGCCTTCGGCACTGGCGCTTGCTCAGGAGGTGGAATCGAACCACGAAAGATATTCTTTCGCGGCTAATTTTGCCAAAAGCCAAGAAGAAAAAGAGCGTAGGCTGAATACAAGGACACAGGGCCGACAGCAAGATAGACATTCTGAGCCAAATGGCGCAAAAAACCCTCATATCAACAAACAGCAGAAACAACAGGGTCAGTCCGATCAACGAAGTGGTCGGCAGCAAAACAATAATGGTGGACAGGAACCCATGGAGGTAGATCCCTCATTTTCAAGGATCCTCCAACCCACACAGGCACCGGGGTATCTGAATAGAAAACAGGCAACATCTGATCGCACGGGCTTTCAAAAAAAGCAACAAAGGGTGAATCATGTAACGCAGGACGCGGAACAAGGGTCGCAAAGGTATGCTAATGCCGCCTCTGGCGCAGAGGCGCAAATTGAGGATGACGCGAGCGCTAGCTATGATTCAGATGCTGTTAATTTTTTAGGGGTAGATCCCTGTTACCCGTCATCGGGCGAAGAGTAGCAGGGGCCGATATGAAGTTCCTCATAGACACGGGCGCGTCTAAAAACTTTATAAGACCACATGAAGGGCGTCCGACCAGTAGATTGTCCATTCACAATCCACTCGATTCATGGTACAACTAGAATCACGCAAAAATGTTTTGTCTCAATGTTCAACATAAAGGCAACATTTTTCTTTTTATCGGACCTGTTAACTTTCGATGGAATAATAGGCCTCGACCTGTTAACACAGGCAGGGGCATCGCTTTGCTTAGCGTCAGGTCAGCTTAAATGGGGTTCAGAAATTGAACAAGTTTCTTTTCACACATGCACTAATGTCAATTTCACTAACGTAGATTGCTCAGATGCACCTCCTTTAGTAAAGAACAAATTCCTGAAACTGCTAAAAGATAGGAAGAGGGCCTTTGCAGACCCCAATGAAGCTTTACTATATAATACGTCGGTGGTGGCCACCATAAGAACAATAAATGAGGAACCCATTTATACAAAACTTTACCCATATCCTATTGGGGCAGATGACTTCGTCAAGAAAGGGATTCAAAACCTGCTGAAAAATGGCATTATACAAAAATCAGTATCTCCCTACAATAATCATATTTGGGTTGTGGATAAAAAAGGTACAGATGAGGCGGGTAATCGAAACATCCTATGCCAAATATCTCAATGATATTGGGAAACTTGGGAAAATCGAAATTTCTCTCGACGTTGGACCTCAAGTCTGGCTACCATGAAATCATGCTCGCAGAACGCGATCGTGAGAAAACTTCCTTCTCAGTAAATGGGGGGAAATATGAGTTTCGAAGACTCCCGTTCGGTCTGAAAAATGCAGCCAGCATCTTTCAAAGGACCATTGACGATATCTTGCGAGAGCAGATCGGCAAATTTTGCTATGTCTACGTGGATGGCGTGATTATCTTCTCTGAAGATGAAGAGTCACATGGGTCACAAACACGTAGACTGGGTACTGAAGAGCTTTTATGAGGCAAATATGAGGGTGTCAGTAGAAAAATCACGCTTCTTTAAGAAAAGTGTGAACTTCCTTGGGTTTATAGTCACTTGCGACGGCGCGACAACAGACCCAGAAAAGGTGAGAGCTATACAGGACTTCCCAGAGTCGAAAACGGTATTCGAAGTCACGTCATTTCTGGGTCTCGCAAGTTATTATAGATGTTTCATAAAAGACTTCGCAGCAATAGCAAGGCCTATTTCGGAAGTTCTAAAAGGGGAAAATGGAACAGTCAGTAGGCATAGATCGCGGAACATTCAGGTGCAGTTCTCCGAAACGCAACAACGTGCGTTTCAAAAGCTATGTAATATTTTGGCATCAGAAGATGTCATGCTGAGGTATCCCGACTATAAAAAAGAATTCGATTTAACAACCGATGCTTCGGCCTATGGCATAGGCGCAGTTCTATCCCAAGAGCGGCGTCCGATTACAATGATTTCACGAACATTGAAAGACAGAGAAGTCAATTATGCTACCAATGAGAGGGAGCTGTTGGCTATTATATGGGCGCTTGCCAAGTTACGACATTATCTGTATGGGGTCAAGGACATAAACATTTTCACTGATCACCAGCCGTTAACCTTTGCAGTATCGGAGTCAAACCCTAATGCAAAGATTAAACGATGAAAAGCGCGCATCGATGAGTCGAATGCGCGGATTTTCTACAAATCTGGCAAAGAAAACCTGGTTGCAGACGCTTTGTCCAGACAACAACTCAGTGTTGTAGAAGGACAAGAAATCGAGTCTTGTGCGGCAACGATCCACAGTGAAGTTTCTTTGACTCACACCATTGAAACAACAGATAAGCCTCTGAATTGCTTTCAAAATCAGATAGTATTGGAGGAGGCGCGCTTCCCTTTGAAGCGCAGTTTTACACTGTTTGGGAACATGAGGCGCCACTCGATAAGCTTTACATGCTAGGAGTCTTTATTAGATGAGCTGGGGGACATAATCATACCAAGAGGTGTAAACGCTTTTCACTGCGACTTGCACACTCTCGCGATGATACAAGACGAAGTGGTTCGAAAATTTCCAGCTACAAAATTCTGGCACTGCAAGAATCGTGTGGTTGACATATTCGGGGTTGGGGAAAGAAGAGAAATCCTCACAGTTGAGCACAATAGGGCACACAGGTCTGCTCAAGAGAACTTGAAACAGGTTCTCTCCGAATACTACTTCCCGAAAATGGCCAAACCAGCGAACGAAATTGTGCAAAACTGCAAAACGTGCGCTAAGGCCAAATACGATAGACACCCTAGAAAACAAGAGTTTGGTGAAACACCAATTCCGTCGCATGTTGGAGAGATGCTACACATAGACGTCTTCTCGACTGACAAAAAATTTTTTCTTACTTGCATCGACAAGTTTTCAAAATTCGCTGTCGTACAGCCTATCTCTTCAAGGACCATTGAGGACCTGAAGCCAGCATTGCTTCAACTCATGAACTTTTTTCCAAATGCGAAATCGATATACTGTGACAATGAACCAGCATTGAACTCACAGACGATTTCAACCATGCTATACAATAATTTTGGAGTGAGTATGTCAAACGCGCCACCCTTGCATAGTGTATCGAATGGACAAGTAGAGCGCTTTCATAGCACGTTGTTAGAGCTTGCCAGATGTTTAAAAATCGACAAGAACCGTTGAGGTCATTTTACTGGCAACTGCTGAGTACAACAAGTCAGTCTACTCGGTCATTAATAAAAGACCAGTTGACGTTGTTCAAGCACATCCGGATGAGCCTCAACAAGAGATACAACGCAAAATCAAAGATGCACAGATCGCGCTCAGAACTAGAGAGAACGCCTCCCGACAGAATAGAGTCTTTGGGGTCGGTGAAAAGGTTTTAGTCAAGTCCAACCGAAGGCTTGGAAATAAACTCACGCCATTGTGCGAGGAAAGAACTATACAAGCGGACCTGGGGACCACGGTCCTCATTAATGGGAGGATGGTCCACAAGGATAATTTGAACTAATTCCAGCAAACAAGTCCTTGCATACATTTATAAGCCACTTGGCGCATTTCTTATTTAGTATAAGTTTCATTACATTTTATATTAAGTCGCTTTTTGGTGGTGGGATATGGCTTCACAAACTAAAAATAGATAAAAAAAAGAAAACTTCACTCCACAAGTTTGGATTTGTCCTTCTCTTCCTCCTGTCCTTGACTTCGGCACGCATCACGGACTACTCTCAGTCCGAATACATCCCCATTGTTGATGGCCGTGTCCTATTGTGGGAAGAATACGCAAATCTCTCCGAATACATGCGTGTGGTAGAAGAAACGGTCAAATTGAATGCCATGTTCCCACAGTCGCATATGAAAAAGCTTCTGAGCGTGGATGCAGGTCACCTCCGAGATTTACTAGAGGCGCTGGGCGCGCACCACAGAGTGGCCAGGAGCTTAGACACCGGATGCCGGTGATTTAGAAAAAAAACTCGGTTCATTAACACAAGAATACAGGTACAAATTAATCAACTTACTTCTACTAAAGACACTCAAGCCGATACTGGCCATTTATATGAGACATTGCTAGCCAGAAATCGAATATTAATGATGGAGTTGTGAAATCTAATGCTGACAATAACTCTTGAAAAGGTTAACATTGTTAGCCCAAACATTCTCGATCATTCAGATTTGGCATCAGTTTGGCTGGAGGAACCCACTAATACTCCCATAGGGGATCTTATGTCCGTTGCGTCCGTGAAAGTTTTACAGTCCGTTAACATCATTTATTTTATTATTAAATTTCCAAAAATTAAATTTGCTTGCAAAAACGTCACGATTTTCCCGGTCATACATGAGAATTTCATACTACGCATGATGAATAAAGTCGTGGCAGATTGCGATGGTGAAACGCATGCTCTCGAAAATTGCACCGCCTCTCCGGGGGCCACATTTGGTCACCTAGCATCCGGGAGTTCATGCGCCAGAGGGCTCCACGCAGGCGGGATAGCGAATTGCGAAATCCAACCAAGCAATTTACACGCTATCACTTTCATAGATGACGGAATCCTCACCGTAAATGACAGGCTAGCGAAAGTGCAAGTGGACAACGGCACCGAAATCTGGGTACATGGCACGCACCTCATCACCTTCATCGACCGCGCTGCGGTGAACGGAACTTTATTCATTAACCATAGTAACGTGCAGAATAAAGTCACGGGTACTGCTAACACCCCCTTACTAAATACCACGACCAACCGGCACATCCTCAGTCTTCCGTACCTTCACCGACTGAGTGAAAGTAACCTGGAATGGATCCAGAAATTCAAAGAGGACCTCGGTAGCAAAGACGTATACCAGATAATATGCATCGTGGGAGTGGTATGCGTTTTGCTCATCGGCATCGGTCTTGCGTGTTGGCGAATCACCAGCGCCAGAAAGTCTACGCTACAGTTAAGAGAAGTGATCGCAGAAATAGGGTCGGCCGAGGGCGGCCTTGGTCTTAAAGGGGGAGTAGTTAAGCGGAGTCAACGAACAGTTGGCCAGAATATGACTCCGACCACAATTGTTGAATAAGCATTGGGCCGGATGTCGTTGCATAGCCGGCAGACACAGCATATTTGCGTGGCCGCTATGAACGAAGAAATAATTTAAGAATCATATTCTGTTATCTTTAAGCACTAAGAATTGTATTGCATTTCTTTAGTTCCGTTATTTGACTCGCGACTCTAGAGTGCGTTCTGACGTTTGGAGCTTAGTTCTGAATGGCCTCTGTGAGAGACACAAGCAAAAATATATTCTACTCCGGTATTTTGCCGTTATCATTAAACAGTTGATCTTTTATTGCTGAGCCACAAGGCCAGTATTGGAACACTGAATTATACTAATTTGTATATTGCTGGTGACGTCCCGAAAAGATTAATATCCCGGCCACGCTCACAATACACAGTTTTTGAGCTAGAGTTACCCAATTCTAATGGTAGATTAGTGGTGACCTCTTTTAAATAGGGGTACAAAAATTTACTGCCAAGCCCACCCCCAACCTTGCAAAGTGCGACAAGCTATATCTCCCACACTTTTGGAGTTGGACTCACCAAATTTTTAATGTAGGTGGGTGGTCACTCCATCGGAAAAAAATTTTGCGGCCACGGCCACTCTCACCCCCTCAAATCGCGAAAATCGATATCTCCCACAATTTAAGAGCAACAGTTCCAAAATTTGGCATATAGTGTTTGGATGACCCCCTCTTAAAATCGAGCAAAAAAAATTTTGGCCACGCCCACACTCGCGCCTACGAAATATACAAATTCTATACTTTTCAAAAATAACGATAATAATTTCTATGTACTGTGAACGAATATTATGCTGTCGGTTACGTCCGACTCCAACGTTTAAATATTTAAATATTTAAATATTTTTTTCTATTTACAATCTAACTCCTACATTCTTTTTTGTTTTTTTTACTCGGTCGTCCGTTTTTTAACTTCTTCGATTCGCCTATAACCTAATAACTTGTTAAGACCACCGATGCTCAACCCGGTAGAAAGACCAAGGGAGGAATCCACCGCAGGTTAACAGGGAAATTGACATGGTTGAACTAACTGAATCAGTCAGCCAGATAATTGCACAACAATTTTCGAATATAATGAGACAAATAAATGGACAGACGTATGACTTTACTAATGCGACGGATCAAGTAATTGCACCGAAACATATGAGAAATTTGGAAGAAATGGACAGAGTACCAGATATAGTGAAATGCATAAGACAATTTTCTGGCGATCGTTCCGAATTCCGCCGTAGGTACCTGCGAATAGTTTGCCATTTATTACATTTTTGTTAATTCGGGGTGTGTTCGTTAATATGTCCGCGTCGATCGACGCGGCTTATTTTAGCGTACACACACTCTCTCTCTCTCTCTCCTTTCTTTTTTGGATTAAGCTTAGGCCGAATTATTAAAAACAGGTTTCAAATAGTTAGTCTCTTGTAAATGATCTTCGGTGCCGGGTGGTGTTGCCGCCCCCTCCAGTTTTCGTCATTGATTTCGACGTCCCGATAGAAAGGCTTCAGTTACGTTATGCTCGCGACTCGCCCTTTTCGGCTACCTTCTAGTACTAAGCGCACTATGTTTAGCGAGATAAAGCGCACTACTTGGTAGGGACCGTCGTATTTCGGAACCAGCTTCGCAACGAACCCGTCAGCGGTCTTTGGAAACTGGTCCTTTCGAAGGAGTACCAGTGCTTTGAAGGTTGGTCTCCACTCCTGGGTATTATGTCTGCCCTGCATCATAAATACTGGCAAATACCCGGTTGAGTCTGCGACACCCGAGTTGATGGCGAGCGATGAGTTGGACGATCATTATTTTTACTTACCGTGTTTAGAACGGGGTAAATGGCCTACGAAATCCGCGCAGAGTATCAGAGTAGCCAATGGTTTCGCTACCTTTCTCGCGAACATCCGACCAGCCGATTTAAATTGTTCCACTTTGAACCGTTGGCACCTCTCACAACATTTGACGTATTTAGTGGCGTCCCTAGACATGCCTAGCAAGTAGTATCGCTGAGCATACCCTGTTATCATTTTTCTGACTCGCTGATGCCCTGCCGTCTATGTGTCGTGGCACTCCTGCAGGATCCTCTTGCGGTGGTTGTTCGTGACGCACAGTTTCCAAGGGATGTAATCCTCGTCGTCCGCTCGGTGCCCCAAATGTCGATAGAGTTTGCAAAGGTCTTGGGCGATCCGTTCCCTCATGTCGGCAACCCATTTGCTCGGGGAAGATTCTTCTACGGCCTGTTGTAAGGTTCCCGCCGGCGTCAGCACTGCTCCAAGCCCGTGATCGCTGGCATTCGTTTGCAGTACGAACTTTTCGGTGAAGCCCGGGCAGGCAAGTACTGGGGCTGTCGTTAGTTCCTCCTTCAGTCGGTCCAGCGCCGCTTGTTGATCGTCCCTTTCCTTCCTTGCCTTTCTTACGGAGAGCCATCATCGGTTGTATTACCGATGCGAAATTAGGCAGAAAACGACTATACCACGATGCCATCCCTAAACACTGTAGTAAACACCGTAATTCCTTACGATTCGCAGACGCCTTCAATCTCCGCATGGCGTATACCTTCGCGGGGTCGGTTTTTATACCCTCCTAACTCACCACAGGACAAGAGCCATCAAAAGGCATCACCTTCCATTGAAATAATGGAACCGTACACCGCAAACGCCGTACGCTGTCCTTTGTCATCGAGATCTGCCAATATCCACATTTCAAATCCAAAGTCGAAATGATCGGGCATGTCGTAAACGTTCCAAAATTTGGTTTATGCATGGTACCGGCTATGCTTATGCTATGGAGTGGGCATAGCTGTCGATAATCCACGCAAATGTGCCATTCGCCAGTCTTTTTCTTCACAAGGACGATGGGCGCACTGTGCGGGTTTCGGGAAGGTTCAATGGCTCCAGTTCTGATCAATTCCTCCACTTGGTCATCTATGATCCTCTGCTTGGCCGAGTCTTTAGGGAAATATCGTTGCTTCACGGGCTTGTCGTCCCTCATGATTATCCTGTGCTCGGCTACATGCGATACAACCTCCAATTCTTTGAATAGCGCCAATTCTGTCCCCAGGAACTCACGTAGCTGTGGCTCTAGATTCGTTGGCCAGACCTTAACTTCCTTCGTCGACTTGCTATCAACGACGTTGACGCCCGTGCCTGCTGTTTTAACCTCAGCTTCGTTTTTCTCGACAAGTTATTCCTATTCTTGAGTTTTAACCCGTCGAGCGGGGGAGCAACCACTGAGATTCCGCTCACGCCCTCCTCGCATTCTGATCCTACCCCTGTTAGGCCCCTTTGATACCCTTCACGCTCACCTACCGCAACCCGCCATTTTGCAAACGACCGATCCCGACCTTTGTGCCCACAATTGTGGCATGCTCGGCGTGTATCAAACTGCGGTTCACTCTCTAGTCCCGTCAGGCGGTTTTATGTTTACCCTAATTTCATGTAGCCATGCGTCTGTCTTTAGGTGATCAACCCGAAACGGACCCTGTCCAACTCCTTAATCGGACCATATCCAGCGTGGTGCATAAATGCTTTCAGGTCTATCAAGAAATCCTTAAACTCTGCGCGTTTCCCCTGGCGGCGATTACGGATCTTGTCCACTAAACTTTCAAAGTACCGAGGGGGCAGGAAGAAGTCCAGAAACCCCGTCTTGAACTCTTCCCAGGAAGCGTCCCTTAACAAACTTGTTATAAACCATCGGGCGGCTCTATCCACTAACACTTCGCTCATCGTGCGGGGTAACCTGTCCAAATCTATGTCGTACGTAATGGCGCGCTTTTCAGTATGCACAAAGCATAACGGGTCGGTGACCCCGTCAAGCCGTATACCCCATTACCTGACCTGCTCTGCTCCCCTGCCGGGACTCGTGCCGCGTCGCCCTATTCCTGGTTCAACACCCCCTCTCTCAGGACACCGCGGATTTTCGAGGTTGATGTTTTCCATCTTTTTGCGCTCATCAGTGTCCATCTAGCACTCGTTATCTCTCTTCTCGCTTTCTTCATTACCTTTCTGACGTTAGTTCCGCTTCTGGGTCCGGCCGTTTGGTTCGGCGTTTGTTCCTTCACATTTCCTTCTTCTTCTTTTTTTTTTTTTTGTATAATTGTCCACTTTGTTTCTTATTTTTTTTTCCTCAAATATTCACTCGCAAAAAAAAATAATCCCTTATTTCTCGAGCTTCAAAAAAGAAAAACGCTGCTTGCACTCATAAATTCGCAAATTCAAAAACAAATTCAAATATTATTACACTTTTGCTTTTTGGTTATTTCAAAATTTTAAAAAACAAGTTCCGTGTTACATTTTTTTCACTGTTCAATTTCCACTGTTATTTACCTTTAAATTTTATTTTAAATTTCAATTTAGTCAGTTTTATTTTTCTTTCCTTTATGTTTTATTTGCAAAAAAAAAAAAAAAATAATTATTCCCTTTTTTACTTCCCACGCTATTATTTTCCTTTGAATTTTATTTAGAAAACAAAAAACATTTTTTTTACCTCGGTTATATCGACACATTTTGTCCTTACGCTTTCCATTATGCAGCCATCGTGCCGTCGATACGCATGCACTTTATTGATGCGATCGTCGCCGAGTTCTCGCTGCCCCGGGCATGTATGTATGTGTGTTTGTGTACGCTAGCTCGCCGGCACCCGGCTTGCGCCACTGGGACAGTTCTTTTCTCGTTCTTTTCTCGGATGCCGGTGATTTAGAAAAAAAACTCGGTTCATTAACACAAGAATCCAGGTACAAATTAATCAACTTACTTCTACTAAAGACACTCAAGCCGATACTGGCCATTTATATGAGACATTGCTAGCCAGAAATCGAATATTAATGATGGAGTTGTGAAATCTAATGCTGACAATAACTCTTGAAAAGGTTAACATTGTTAGCCCAAACATTCTCGATCATTCAGATTTGGCATCAGTTTGGCTGGAGGAACCCACTAATACTCCCATAGGGGATCTTATGTCCGTTGCGTCCGTGAAAGTTTTACAGTCCGTTAACATCATTTATTTTATTATTAAATTTCCAAAAATTAAATTTGCTTGCAAAAACGTCACGATTTTCCCGGTCATACATGAGAATTTCATACTACGCATGATGAATAAAGTCGTGGCAGATTGCGATGGTGAAACGCATGCTCTCGAAAATTGCACCGCCTCTCCGGGGGCCACATTTGGTCACCTAGCATCCGGGAGTTCATGCGCCAGAGGGCTCCACGCAGGCGGGATAGCGAATTGCGAAATCCAACCAAGCAATTTACACGCTATCACTTTCATAGATGACGGAATCCTCACCGTAAATGACAGGCTAGCGAAAGTGCAAGTGGACAACGGCACCGAAATCTGGGTACATGGCACGCACCTCATCACCTTCATCGACCGCGCTGCGGTGAACGGAACTTTATTCATTAACCATAGTAACGTGCAGAATAAAGTCACGGGTACTGCTAACACCCCCTTACTAAATACCACGACCAACCGGCACATCCTCAGTCTTCCGTACCTTCACCGACTGAGTGAAAGTAACCTGGAATGGATCCAGAAATTCAAAGAGGACCTCGGTAGCAAAGACGTATACCAGATAATATGCATCGTGGGAGTGGTTTGCGTTTTGCTCATCGGCATCGGTCTTGCGTGTTGGCGAATCACCAGCGCCAGAAAGTCTACGCTACAGTTAAGAGAAGTGATCGCAGAAATAGGGTCGGCCGAGGGCGGCCTTGGTCTTAAAGGGGGAGTAGTTAAGCGGAGTCAACGAACAGTTGGCCAGAATATGACTCCGACCACAATTGTTGAATAAGCATTGGGCCGGATGTCGTTGCATAGCCGGCAGACACAGCATATTTGCGTGGCCGCTATGAACGAAGAAATAATTTAAGAATCATATTCTGTTATCTTTAAGCACTAAGAATTGTATTGCATTTCTTTAGTTCCGTTATTTGACTCGCGACTCTAGAGTGCGTTCTGACGTTTGGAGCTTAGTTCTGAATGGCCTCTGTGAGAGACACAAGCAAAAATATATTCTACTCCGGTATTTTGCCGTTATCATTAAACAGTTGATCTTTTATTGCTGAGCCACAAGGCCAGTATTGGAACACTGAATTATACTAATTTGTATATTGCTGGTGACGTCCCGAAAAGATTAATATCCCGGCCACGCTCACAATACACAGTTTTTGAGCTAGAGTTACCCAATTCTAATGGTAGATTAGTGGTGACCTCTTTTAAATAGGGGTACAAAAATTTACTGCCAAGCCCACCCCCAACCTTGCAAAGTGCGACAAGCTATATCTCCCACACTTTTGGAGTTGGACTCACCAAATTTTTAATGTAGGTGGGTGGTCATTCCATCGGAAAAAAATTTTGCGGCCACGGCCACTCTCACCCCCTCAAATCGCGAAAATCGATATCTCCCACAATTTAAGAGCAACAGTTCCAAAATTTGGCATATAGTGTTTGGATGACCCCTTCTTAAAATCGAGCAAAAAAAATTTTGGCCACGCCCACACTCGCGCCTACGAAATATACAAATTCTATACTTTTCAAAAATAACGATAATAATTTCTATGTACTGTGAACGAATATTATGATGTCGGTTACGTCCGACTCCAACGTTTAAATATTTAAATATTTAAATATTTTTTTCTATTTACAATCTAACTCCTACATTCTTTTTTGTTTTTTTTACTCGGTCGTCCGTTTTTTAACTTCTTCGATTCGCCTATAACCTAATAACTTGTTAAGACCACCGATGCTCAACCCGGTAGAAAGACCAAGGGAGGAATCCACCGCAGGTTAACAGGGAAATTGACATGGTTGAACTAACTGAATCAGTCAGCCAGATAATTGCACAACAATTTTCGAATATAATGAGACAAATAAATGGACAGACGTATGACTTTACTAATGCGACGGATCAAGTAATTGCACCGAAACATATGAGAAATTTGGAAGAAATGGACAGAGTACCAGATATAGTGAAATGCATAAGACAATTTTCTGGCGATCGTTCCGAATTCCGCCGTAGGTACCTGCGAATAGTTTGCCATTTATTACATTTTTGTTAATTCGGGGTGTGTTCGTTAATATGTCCGCGTCGATCGACGCGGCTTATTTTAGCGTACACACACTCTCTCTCTCTCTCTCCTTTCTTTTTTGGATTAAGCTTAGGCCGAATTATTAAAAACAGGTTTCAAATAGTTAGTCTCTTGTAAATGATCTTCGGTGCCGGGTGGTGTTGCCGCCCCCTCCAGTTTTCGTCATTGATTTCGACGTCCCGATAGAAAGGCTTCAGTTACGTTATGCTCGCGACTCGCCCTTTTCGGCTACCTTCTAGTACTAAGCGCACTATGTTTAGCGAGATAAAGCGCACTACTTGGTAGGGACCGTCGTATTTCGGAACCAGCTTCGCAACGAACCCGTCAGCGGTCTTTGGAAACTGGTCCTTTCGAAGGAGTACCAGTGCTTTGAAGGTTGGTCTCCACTCCTGGGTATTATGTCTGCCCTGCATCATAAATACTGGCGAATACCCGGTTGAGTCTGCGACACCCGAGTTGATGGCGAGCGATGAGTTGGACGATCATTATTTTTACTTACCGTGTTTAGAACGGGGTAAATGGCCTACGAAATCCGCGCAGAGTATCAGAGTAGCCAATGGTTTCGCTACCTTTCTCGCGAACATCCGACCAGCCGATTTAAATTGTTCCACTTTGAACCGTTGGCACCTCTCACAACATTTGACGTATTTAGTGGCGTCCCTAGACATGCCTAGCAAGTAGTATCGCTGAGCATACCCTGTTATCATTTTTCTGACTCGCTGATGCCCTGCCGTCTATGTGTCGTGGCACTCCTGCAGGATCCTCTTGCGGTGGTTGTTCGTGACGCACAGTTTCCAAGGGATGTAATCCTCGTCGTCCGCTCGGTGCCCCAAATGTCGATAGAGTTTGCAAAGGTCTTGGGCGATCCGTTCCCTCATGTCGGCAACCCATTTGCTCGGGGAAGATTCTTCTACGGCCTGTTGTAAGGTTCCCGCCGGCGTCAGCACTGCTCCAAGCCCGTGATCGCTGGCATTCGTTTGCAGTACGAACTTTTCGGTGAAGCCCGGGCAGGCAAGTACTGGGGCTGTCGTTAGTTCCTCCTTCAGTCGGTCCAGCGCCGCTTGTTGATCGTCCCTTTCCTTCCTTGCCTTTCTTACGGAGAGCCATCATCGGTTGTATTACCGATGCGAAATTAGGCAGAAAACGACGATACCACGATGCCATCCCTAAACACTGTAGTAAACACCGTAATTCCTTACGATTCGCAGACGCCTTCAATCTCCGCATGGCGTATACCTTCGCGGGGTCGGTTTTTATACCCTCCTAACTCACCACAGGACAAGAGCCATCAAAAGGCATCACCTTCCATTGAAATAATGGAACCGTACACCGCAAACGCCGTACGCTGTCCTTTGTCATCGAGATCTGCCAATATCCACATTTCAAATCCAAAGTCGAAATGATCGGGCATGTCGTAAACGTTCCAAAATTTGGTTTATGCATGGTACCGGCTATGCTTATGCTATGGAGTGGGCATAGCTGTCGATAATCCACGCAAATGTGCCATTCGCCAGTCTTTTTCTTCACAAGGACGATGGGCGCACTGTGCGGGTTTTGGGAAGGTTCAATGGCTCCAGTTCTGATCAATTCCTCCACTTGGTCATCTATGATCCTCTGCTTGGCCGAGTCTTTAGGGAAATATCGTTGCTTCACGGGCTTGTCGTCCCTCATGATTATCCTGTGCTCGGCTACATGCGATACAACCTCCAATTCTTTGAATAGCGCCAATTCTGTCCCCAGGAACTCACGTAGCTGTGGCTCTAGATTCGTTGGCCAGACCTTAACTTCCTTCGTCGACTTGCTATCAACGACGTTGACGCCCGTGCCTGCTGTTTTAACCTCAGCTTCGTTTTTCTCGACAAGTTATTCCTATTCTTGAGTTTTAACCCGTCGAGCGGGGGAGCAACCACTGAGATTCCGCTCACGCCCTCCTCGCATTCTGATCCTACCCCTGTTAGGCCCCTTTGATACCCTTCACGCTCACCTACCGCAACCCGCCATTTTGCAAACGACCGATCCCGACCTTTGTGCCTACAATTGTGGCATGCTCGGCGTGTATCAAACTGCGGTTCACTCTCTAGTCCCGTCAGGCGGTTTTATGTTTACCCTAATTTCATGTAGCCATGCGTCTGTCTTTAGGTGATCAACCCGAAACGGACCCTGTCCAACTCCTTAATCGGACCATATCCAGCGTGGTGCATAAATGCTTTCAGGTCTATCAAGAAATCCTTAAACTCTGCGCGTTTCCCCTGGCGGCGATTACGGATCTTGTCCACTAAACTTTCAAAGTACCGAGGGGGCAGGAAGAAGTCCAGAAACCCCGTCTTGAACTCTTCCCAGGAAGCGTCCCTTAACAAACTTGTTATAAACCATCGGGCGGCTCTATCCACTAACACTTCGCTCATCGTGCGGGGTAACCTGTCCAAATCTATGTCGTACGTAATGGCGCGCTTTTCAGTATGCACAAAGCATAACGGGTCGGTGACCCCGTCAAGCCGTATACCCCATTACCTGACCTGCTCTGCTCCCCTGCCGGGACTCGTGCCGCGTCGCCCTATTCCTGGTTCAACACCCCCTCTCTCAGGACACCGCGGATTTTCGAGGTTGATGTTTTCCATCTTTTTGCGCTCATCAGTGTCCATCTAGCACTCGTTATCTCTCTTCTCGCTTTCTTCATTACCTTTCTGACGTTAGTTCCGCTTCTGGGTCCGGCCAAATATTATTACACTTTTGCTTTTTGGTTATTTCAAAATTTTAAAAAACAAGTTCCGTGTTACATTTTTTTCACTGTTCAATTTCCACTGTTATTTACCTTTAAATTTTATTTTAAATTTCAATTTAGTCAGTTTTATTTTTCTTTCCTTTATGTTTTATTTGAAAAAAAAAAAAAAAAAATAATTATTCCCTTTTTTACTTCCCACGCTATTATTTTCCTTTGAATTTTATTTAGAAAACAAAAAACATTTTTTTTACCTCGGTTATATCGACACATTTTGTCCTTACGCTTTCCATTATGCAGCCATCGTGCCGTCGATACGCATGCACTTTATTGATGCGATCGTCGCCGAGTTCTCGCTGCCCCGGGCATGTATGTATGTGTGTTTGTGTACGCTAGCTCGCCGGCACCCGGCTTGCGCCACTGGGACAGTTCTTTTCTCGTTCTTTTCTCGGATGCCGGTGATTTAGAAAAAAAACTCGGTTCATTAACACAAGAATCCAGGTACAAATTAATCAACTTACTTCTACTAAAGACACTCAAGCCGATACTGGCCATTTATATGCGACATTGCTAGCCAGAAATCGAATATTAATGATGGAGTTGTGAAATCTAATGCTGACAATAACTCTTGAAAAGGTTAACATTGTTAGCCCAAACATTCTCGATCATTCAGATTTGGCATCAGTTTGGCTGGAGGAACCCACTAATACTCCCATAGGGGATCTTATGTCCGTTGCGTCCGTGAAAGTTTTACAGTCCGTTAACATCATTTATTTTATTATTAAATTTCCAAAAATTAAATTTGCTTGCAAAAACGTCACGATTTTCCCGGTCATACATGAGAATTTCATACTACGCATGATGAATAAAGTCATGGCAGATTGCGATGGTGAAACGCATGCTCTCGAAAATTGCACCGCCTCTCCGGGGGCCACATTTGGTCACCTAGCATCCGGGAGTTCATGCGCCAGAGGGCTCCACGCAGGCGGGATAGCGAATTGCGAAATCCAACCAAGCAATTTACACGCTATCACTTTCATAGATGACGGAATCCTCACCGTAAATGACAGGCTAGCGAAAGTGCAAGTGGACAACGGCACCGAAATCTGGGTACATGGCACGCACCTCATCACCTTCATCGACCGCGCTGCGGTGAACGGAACTTTATTCATTAACCATAGTAACGTGCAGAATAAAGTCACGGGTACTGCTAACACCCCCTTACTAAATACCACGACCAACCGGCACATCCTCAGTCTTCCGTACCTTCACCGACTGAGTGAAAGTAACCTGGAATGGATCCAGAAATTCAAAGAGGACCTCGGTAGCAAAGACGTATACCAGATAATATGCATCGTGGGAGTGGTTTGCGTTTTGCTCATCGGCATCGGTCTTGCGTGTTGGCGAATCACCAGCGCCAGAAAGTCTACGCTACAGTTAAGAGAAGTGATCGCAGAAATAGGGTCGGCCGAGGGCGGCCTTGGTCTTAAAGGGGGAGTAGTTAAGCGGAGTCAACGAACAGTTGGCCAGAATATGACTCCGACCACAATTGTTGAATAAGCATTGGGCCGGATGTCGTTGCATAGCCGGCAGACACAGCATATTTGCGTGGCCGCTATGAACGAAGAAATAATTTAAGAATCATATTCTGTTATCTTTAAGCACTAAGAATTGTATTGCATTTCTTTAGTTCCGTTATTTGACTCGCGACTCTAGAGTGCGTTCTGACGTTTGGAGCTTAGTTCTGAATGGCCTCTGTGAGAGACACAAGCAAAAATATATTCTACTCCGGTATTTTGCCGTTATCATTAAACAGTTGATCTTTTATTGCTGAGCCACAAGGCCAGTATTGGAACACTGAATTATACTAATTTGTATATTGCTGGTGACGTCCCGAAAAGATTAATATCCCGGCCACGCTCACAATACACAGTTTTTGAGCTAGAGTTACCCAATTCTAATGGGTGATTAGTGGTGAGCTCTTTTAAATAGGGGTACAAAAATTTACTGCCAAGCCCACCCCCAACCTTGCAAAGTGCGACAAGCTATATCTCCCACACTTTTGGAGTTGGACTCACCAAATTTTTAATGTAGGTGGGTGGTCACTCCATCGGAAAAAAATTTTGCGGCCACGGCCACTCTCACCCCCTCAAATCGCGAAAATCGATATCTCCCACAATTTAAGAGCAACAGTTCCAAAATTTGGCATATAGTGTTTGGATGACCCCCTCTTAAAATCGAGCAAAAAAAATTTTGGCCACGCCCACACTCGCGCCTACGAAATATACAAATTCTATACTTTTCAAAAATAACGATAATAATTTCTATGTACTGTGAACGAATATTATGATGTCGGTTACGTCCGACTCCAACGTTTAAATATTTAAATATTTAAATATTTTTTTCTATTTACAATCTAACTCCTACATTCTTTTTTGTTTTTTTTACTCGGTCGTCCGTTTTTTAACTTCTTCGATTCGCCTATAACCTAATAACTTGTTAAGACCACCGATGCTCAACCCGGTAGAAAGACCAAGGGAGGAATCCACCGCAGGTTAACAGGGAAATTGACATGGTTGAACTAACTGAATCAGTCAGCCAGATAATTGCACAACAATTTTCGAATATAATGAGACAAATAAATGGACAGACGTATGACTTTACTAATGCGACGGATCAAGTAATTGCACCGAAACATATGAGAAATTTGGAAGAAATGGACAGAGTACCAGATATAGTGAAATGCATAAGACAATTTTCTGGCGATCGTTCCGAATTCCGCCGTAGGTACCTGCGAATAGTTTGCCATTTATTACATTTTTGTTAATTCGGGGTGTGTTCGTTAATATGTCCGCGTCGATCGACGCGGCTTATTTTAGCGGACACACACTCTCTCTCTCTCTCTCCTTTCTTTTTTGGATTAAGCTTAGGCCGAATTATTAAAAACAGGTTTCAAATAGTTAGTCTCTTGTAAATGATCTTCGGTGCCGGGTGGTGTTGCCGCCCCCTCCAGTTTTCGTCATTGATTTCGACGTCCCGATAGAAAGGCTTCAGTTACGTTATGCTCGCGACTCGCCCTTTTCGCCTACCTTCTAGTACTAAGCGCACTATGTTTAGCGAGATAAAGCGCACTACTTGGTAGGGACCGTCGTATTTCGGAACCAGCTTCGCAACGAACCCGTCAGCGGTCTTTGGAAACTGGTCCTTTCGAAGGAGTACCAGTGCTTTGAAGGTTGGTCTCCACTCCTGGGTATTATGTCTGCCCTGCATCATAAATACTGGCGAATACCCGGTTGAGTCTGCGACACCCGAGTTGATGGCGAGCGATGAGTTGGACGATCATTATTTTTACTTACCGTGTTTAGAACGGGGTAAATGGCCTACGAAATCCGCGCAGAGTATCAGAGTAGCCAATGGTTTCGCTACCTTTCTCGCGAACATCCGACCAGCCGATTTAAATTGTTCCACTTTGAACCGTTGGCACCTCTCACAACATTTGACGTATTTAGTGGCGTCCCTAGACATGCCTAGCAAGTAGTATCGCTGAGCATACCCTGTTATCATTTTTCTGACTCGCTGATGCCCTGCCGTCTATGTGTCGTGGCACTCCTGCAGGATCCTCTTGCGGTGGTTGTTCGTGACGCACAGTTTCCAAGGGATGTAATCCTCGTCGTCCGCTCGGTGCCCCAAATGTCGATAGAGTTTGCAAAGGTCTTGGGCGATCCGTTCCCTCATGTCGGCAACCCATTTGCTCGGGGAAGATTCTTCTACGGCCTGTTGTAAGGTTCCCGCCGGCGTCAGCACTGCTCCAAGCCCGTGATCGCTGGCATTCGTTTGCAGTACGAACTTTTCGGTGAAGCCCGGGCAGGCAAGTACTGGGGCTGTCGTTAGTTCCTCCTTCAGTCGGTCCAGCGCCGCTTGTTGATCGTCCCTTTCCTTCCTTGCCTTTCTTACGGAGAGCCATCATCGGTTGTATTACCGATGCGAAATTAGGCAGAAAACGACGATACCACGATGCCATCCCTAAACACTGTAGTAAACACCGTAATTCCTTACGATTCGCAGACGCCTTCAATCTCCGCATGGCGTATACCTTCGCGGGGTCGGTTTTTATACCCTCCTAACTCACCACAGGACAAGAGCCATCAAAAGGCATCACCTTCCATTGAAATAATGGAACCGTACACCGCAAACGCCGTACGCTGTCCTTTGTCATCGAGATCTGCCAATATCCACATTTCAAATCCAAAGTCGAAATGATCGGGCATGTCGTAAACGTTCCAAAATTTGGTTTATGCATGGTACCGGCTATGCTTATGCTATGGAGTGGGCATAGCTGTCGATAATCCACGCAAATGTGCCATTCGCCAGTCTTTTTCTTCACAAGGACGATGGGCACTGTGCGGGTTTCGGGAAGGTTCAATGGCTCCAGTTCTGATCAATTCCTCCACTTGGTCATCTATGATCCTCTGCTTGGCCGAGTCTTTAGGGAAATATCGTTGCTTCACGGGCTTGTCGTCCCTCATGATTATCCTGTGCTCGGCTACATGCGATACAACCTCCAATTCTTTGAATAGCGCCAATTCTGTCCCCAGGAACTCACGTAGCTGTGGCTCTAGATTCGTTGGCCAGACCTTAACTTCCTTCGTCGACTTGCTATCAACGACGTTGACGCCCGTGCCTGCTGTTTTAACCTCAGCTTCGTTTTTCTCGACAAGTTATTCCTATTCTTGAGTTTTAACCCGTCGAGCGGGGGAGCAACCACTGAGATTCCGCTCACGCCCTCCTCGCATTCTGATCCTACCCCTGTTAGGCCCCTTTGATACCCTTCACGCTCACCTACCGCAACCCGCCATTTTGCAAACGACCGATCCCGACCTTTGTGCCCACAATTGTGGCATGCTCGGCGTGTATCAAACTGCGGTTCACTCTCTAGTCCCGTCAGGCGGTTTTATGTTTACCCTAATTTCATGTAGCCATGCGTCTGTCTTTAGGTGATCAACCCGAAACGGACCCTGTCCAACTCCTTAATCGGACCATATCCAGCGTGGTGCATAAATGCTTTCAGGTCTATCAAGAAATCCTTAAACTCTGCGCGTTTCCCCTGGCGGCGATTACGGATCTTGTCCACTAAACTTTCAAAGTACCGAGGGGGCAGGAAGAAGTCCAGAAACCCCGTCTTGAACTCTTCCCAGGAAGCGTCCCTTAACAAACTTGTTATAAACCATCGGGCGGCTCTATCCACTAACACTTCGCTCATCGTGCGGGGTAACCTGTCCAAATCTATGTCGTACGTAATGGCGCGCTTTTCGGTATGCACAAAGCATAACGGGTCGGTGACCCCGTCAAGCCGTATACCCCATTACCTGACCTGCTCTGCTCCCCTGCCGGGACTCGTGCCGCGTCGCCCTATTCCTGGTTCAACACCCCCTCTCTCAGGACACCGCGGATTTTCGAGGTTGATGTTTTCCATCTTTTTGCGCTTATCAGTGTCCATCTAGCACTCGTTATCTCTCTTCTCGCTTTCTTCATTACCTTTCTGACGTTAGTTCCGCTTCTGGGTCCGGCCGTTTGGTTCGGCGTTTGTTCCTTCACATTTCCTTCTTCTTCTTTTTTTTTTTTTTTGTATAATTGTCCACTTTGTTTCTTATTTTTTTTTCCTCAAATATTCACTCGCAAAAAAAAATAATCCCTTATTTCTCGAGCTTCAAAAAAGAAAAACGCTGCTTGCACTCATAAATTCGCAAATTCAAAAACAAATTCAAATATTATTACACTTTTGCTTTTTGGTTATTTCAAAATTTTAAAAAACAAGTTCCGTGTTACATTTTTTTCACTGTTCAATTTCCACTGTTATTTACCTTTAAATTTTATTTTAAATTTCAATTTAGTCAGTTTTATTTTTCTTTCCTTTATGTTTTATTTGAAAAAAAAAAAAAAAATAATTATTCCCTTTTTTACTTCCCACGCTATTATTTTCCTTTGAATTTTATTTAGAAAACAAAAAACATTTTTTTTACCTCGGTTATATCGACACATTTTGTCCTTACGCTTTCCATTATGCAGCCATCGTGCCGTCGATACGCATGCACTTTATTGATGCGATCGTCGCCGAGTTCTCGCTGCCCCGGGCATGTATGTATGTGTGTTTGTGTACGCTAGCTCGCCGGCACCCGGCTTGCGCCACTGGGACAGTTCTTTTCTCGTTCTTTTCTCGGATGCCGGTGATTTAGAAAAAAAACTCGGTTCATTAACACAAGAATCCAGGTACAAATTAATCAACTTACTTCTACTAAAGACACTCAAGCCGATACTGGCCATTTATATGAGACATTGCTAGCCAGAAATCGAATATTAATGATGGAGTTGTGAAATCTAATGCTGACAATAACTCTTGAAAAGGTTAACATTGTTAGCCCAAACATTCTCGATCATTCAGATTTGGCATCAGTTTGGCTGGAGGAACCCACTAATACTCCCATAGGGGATCTTATGTCCGTTGCGTCCGTGAAAGTTTTACAGTCCGTTAACATCATTTATTTTATTATTAAATTTCCAAAAATTAAATTTGCTTGCAAAAACGTCACGATTTTCCCGGTCATACATGAGAATTTCATACTACGCATGATGAATAAAGTCGTGGCAGATTGCGATGGTGAAACGCATGCTCTCGAAAATTGCACCGCCTCTCCGGGGGCCACATTTGGTCACCTAGCATCCGGGAGTTCATGCGCCAGAGGGCTCCACGCAGGCGGGATAGCGAATTGCGAAATCCAACCAAGCAATTTACACGCTATCACTTTCATAGATGACGGAATCCTCACCGTAAATGACAGGCTAGCGAAAGTGCAAGTGGACAACGGCACCGAAATCTGGGTACATGGCACGCACCTCATCACCTTCATCGACCGCGCTGCGGTGAACGGAACTTTATTCATTAACCATAGTAACGTGCAGAATAAAGTCACGGGTACTGCTAACACCCCCTTACTAAATACCACGACCAACCGGCACATCCTCAGTCTTCCGTACCTTCACCGACTGAGTGAAAGTAACCTGGAATGGATCCAGAAATTCAAAGAGGACCTCGGTAGCAAAGACGTATACCAGATAATATGCATCGTGGGAGTGGTTTGCGTTTTGCTCATCGGCATCGGTCTTGCGTGTTGGCGAATCACCAGCGCCAGAAAGTCTACGCTACAGTTAAGAGAAGTGATCGCAGAAATAGGGTCGGCCGAGGGCGGCCTTGGTCTTAAAGGGGGAGTAGTTAAGCGGAGTCAACGAACAGTTGGCCAGAATATGACTCCGACCACAATTGTTGAATAAGCATTGGGCCGGATGTCGTTGCATAGCCGGCAGACACAGCATATTTGCGTGGCCGCTATGAACGAAGAAATAATTTAAGAATCATATTCTGTTATCTTTAAGCACTAAGAATTGTATTGCATTTCTTTAGTTCCGTTATTTGACTCGCGACTCTAGAGTGCGTTCTGACGTTTGGAGCTTAGTTCTGAATGGCCTCTGTGAGAGACACAAGCAAAAATATATTCTACTCCGGTATTTTGCCGTTATCATTAAACAGTTGATCTTTTATTGCTGAGCCACAAGGCCAGTATTGGAACACTGAATTATACTAATTTGTATATTGCTGGTGACGTCCCGAAAAGATTAATATCCCGGCCACGCTCACAATACACAGTTTTTGAGCTAGAGTTACCCAATTCTAATGGGTGATTAGTGGTGAGCTCTTTTAAATAGGGGTACAAAAATTTACTGCCAAGCCCACCCCCAACCTTGCAAAGTGCGACAAGCTATATCTCCCACACTTTTGGAGTTGGACTCACCAAATTTTTAATGTAGGTGGGTGGTCACTCCATCGGAAAAAAATTTTGCGGCCACGGCCACTCTCACCCCCTCAAATCGCGAAAATCGATATCTCCCACAATTTAAGAGCAACAGTTCCAAAATTTGGCATATAGTGTTTGGATGACCCCCTCTTAAAATCGAGCAAAAAAAATTTTGGCCACGCCCACACTCGCGCCTACGAAATATACAAATTCTATACTTTTCAAAAATAACGATAATAATTTCTATGTACTGTGAACGAATATTATGATGTCGGTTACGTCCGACTCCAACGTTTAAATATTTAAATATTTAAATATTTTTTTCTATTTACAATCTAACTCCTACATTCTTTTTTGTTTTTTTTACTCGGTCGTCCGTTTTTTAACTTCTTCGATTCGCCTATAACCTAATAACTTGTTAAGACCACCGATGCTCAACCCGGTAGAAAGACCAAGGGAGGAATCCACCGCAGGTTAACAGGGAAATTGACATGGTTGAACTAACTGAATCAGTCAGCCAGATAATTGCACAACAATTTTCGAATATAATGAGACAAATAAATGGACAGACGTATGACTTTACTAATGCGACGGATCAAGTAATTGCACCGAAACATATGAGAAATTTGGAAGAAATGGACAGAGTACCAGATATAGTGAAATGCATAAGACAATTTTCTGGCGATCGTTCCGAATTCCGCCGTAGGTACCTGCGAATAGTTTGCCATTTATTACATTTTTGTTAATTCGGGGTGTGTTCGTTAATATGTCCGCGTCGATCGACGCGGCTTATTTTAGCGTACACACACTCTCTCTCTCTCTCTCCTTTCTTTTTTGGATTAAGCTTAGGCCGAATTATTAAAAACAGGTTTCAAATAGTTAGTCTCTTGTAAATGATCTTCGGTGCCGGGTGGCGTTGCCGCCCCCTCCAGTTTTCGTCATTGATTTCGACGTCCCGATAGAAAGGCTTCAGTTACGTTATGCTCGCGACTCGCCCTTTTCGGCTACCTTCTAGTACTAAGCGCACTATGTTTAGCGAGATAAAGCGCACTACTTGGTAGGGACCGTCGTATTTCGGAACCAGCTTCGCAACGAACCCGTCAGCGGTCTTTGGAAACTGGTCCTTTCGAAGGAGTACCAGTGCTTTGAAGGTTGGTCTCCACTCCTGGGTATTATGTCTGCCCTGCATCATAAATACTGGCGAATACCCGGTTGAGTCTGCGACACCCGAGTTGATGGCGAGCGATGAGTTGGACGATCATTATTTTTACTTACCGTGTTTAGAACGGGGTAAATGGCCTACGAAATCCGCGCAGAGTATCAGAGTAGCCAATGGTTTCGCTACCTTTCTCGCGAACATCCGACCAGCCGATTTAAATTGTTCCACTTTGAACCGTTGGCACCTCTCACAACATTTGACGTATTTAGTGGCGTCCCTAGACATGCCTAGCAAGTAGTATCGCTGAGCATACCCTGTTATCATTTTTCTGACTCGCTGATGCCCTGCCGTCTATGTGTCGTGGCACTCCTGCAGGATCCTCTTGCGGTGGTTGTTCGTGACGCACAGTTTCCAAGGGATGTAATCCTCGTCGTCCGCTCGGTGCCCCAAATGTCGATAGAGTTTGCAAAGGTCTTGGGCGATCCGTTCCCTCATGTCGGCAACCCATTTGCTCGGGGAAGATTCTTCTACGGCCTGTTGTAAGGTTCCCGCCGGCGTCAGCACTGCTCCAAGCCCGTGATCGCTGGCATTCGTTTGCAGTACGAACTTTTCGGTGAAGCCCGGGCAGGCAAGTACTGGGGCTGTCGTTAGTTCCTCCTTCAGTCGGTCCAGCGCCGCTTGTTGATCGTCCCTTTCCTTCCTTGCCTTTCTTACGGAGAGCCATCATCGGTTGTATTACCGATGCGAAATTAGGCAGAAAACGACGATACCACGATGCCATCCCTAAACACTGTAGTAAACACCGTAATTCCTTACGATTCGCAGACGCCTTCAATCTCCGCATGGCGTATACCTTCGCGGGGTCGGTTTTTATACCCTCCTAACTCACCACAGGACAAGAGCCATCAAAAGGCATCACCTTCCATTGAAATAATGGAACCGTACACCGCAAACGCCGTACGCTGTCCTTTGTCATCGAGATCTGCCAATATCCACATTTCAAATCCAAAGTCGAAATGATCGGGCATGTCGTAAACGTTCCAAAATTTGGTTTATGCATGGTACCGGCTATGCTTATGCTATGGAGTGGGCATAGCTGTCGATAATCCACGCAAATGTGCCATTCGCCAGTCTTTTTCTTCACAAGGACGATGGGCGCACTGTGCGGGTTTCGGGAAGGTTCAATGGCTCCAGTTCTGATCAATTCCTCCACTTGGTCATCTATGATCCTCTGCTTGGCCGAGTCTTTAGGGAAATATCGTTGCTTCACGGGCTTGTCGTCCCTCATGATTATCCTGTGCTCGGCTACATGCGATACAACCTCCAATTCTTTGAATAGCGCCAATTCTGTCCCCAGGAACTCACGTAGCTGTGGCTCTAGATTCGTTGGCCAGACCTTAACTTCCTTCGTCGACTTGCTATCAACGACGTTGACGCCCGTGCCTGCTGTTTTAACCTCAGCTTCGTTTTTCTCGACAAGTTATTCCTATTCTTGAGTTTTAACCCGTCGAGCGGGGGAGCAACCACTGAGATTCCGCTCACGCCCTCCTCGCATTCTGATCCTACCCCTGTTAGGCCCCTTTGATACCCTTCACGCTCACCTACCGCAACCCGCCATTTTGCAAACGACCGATCCCGACCTTTGTGCCCACAATTGTGGCATGCTCGGCGTGTATCAAACTGCGGTTCACTCTCTAGTCCCGTCAGGCGGTTTTATGTTTACCCTAATTTCATGTAGCCATGCGTCTGTCTTTAGGTGATCAACCCGAAACGGACCCTGTCCAACTCCTTAATCGGACCATATCCAGCGTGGTGCATAAATGCTTTCAGGTCTATCAAGAAATCCTTAAACTCTGCGCGTTTCCCCTGGCGGCGATTACGGATCTGGTCCACTAAACTTTCAAAGTACCGAGGGGGCAGGAAGAAATCCAGAAACCCCGTCTTGAACTCTTCCCAGGAAGCGTCCCTTAACAAACTTGTTATAAACCATCGGGCGGCTCTATCCACTAACACTTCGCTCATCGTGCGGGGTAACCTGTCCAAATCTATGTCGTACGTAATGGCGCGCTTTTCGGTATGCACAAAGCATAACGGGTCGGTGACCCCGTCAAGCCGTATACCCCATTACCTGACCTGCTCTGCTCCCCTGCCGGGACTCGTGCCGCGTCGCCCTATTCCTGGTTCAACACCCCCTCTCTCAGGACACCGCGGATTTTCGAGGTTGATGTTTTCCATCTTTTTGCGCTCATCAGTGTCCATCTAGCACTCGTTATCTCTCTTCTCGCTTTCTTCATTACCTTTCTGACGTTAGTTCCGCTTCTGGGTCCGGCCGTTTGGTTCGGCGTTTGTTCCTTCACATTTCCTTCTTCTTCTTTTTTTTTTTTTTTGTATAATTGTCCACTTTGTTTCTTATTTTTTTTTCCTCAAATATTCACTCGCAAAAAAAAATAATCCCTTATTTCTCGAGCTTCAAAAAAGAAAAACGCTGCTTGCACTCATAAATTCGCAAATTCAAAAACAAATTCAAATATTATTACACTTTTGCTTTTTGGTTATTTCAAAATTTTAAAAAACAAGTTCCGTGTTACATTTTTTTCACTGTTCAATTTCCACTGTTATTTACCTTTAAATTTTATTTTAAATTTCAATTTAGTCAGTTTTATTTTTCTTTCCTTTATGTTTTATTTGAAAAAAAAAAAAAAAATAATTATTCCCTTTTTTACTTCCCACGCTATTATTTTCCTTTGAATTTTATTTAGAAAACAAAAAACATTTTTTTTACCTCGGTTATATCGACACATTTTGTCCTTACGCTTTCCATTATGCAGCCATCGTGCCGTCGATACGCATGCACTTTATTGATGCGATCGTCGCCGAGTTCTCGCTGCCCCGGGCATGTATGTATGTGTGTTTGTGTACGCTAGCTCGCCGGCACCCGGCTTGCGCCACTGGGACAGTTCTTTTCTCGTTCTTTTCTCGGATGCCGGTGATTTAGAAAAAAAACTCGGTTCATTAACACAAGAATCCAGGTACAAATTAATCAACTTACTTCTACTAAAGACACTCAAGCCGATACTGGCCATTTATATGAGACATTGCTAGCCAGAAATCGAATATTAATGATGGAGTTGTGAAATCTAATGCTGACAATAACTCTTGAAAAGGTTAACATTGTTAGCCCAAACATTCTCGATCATTCAGATTTGGCATCAGTTTGGCTGGAGGAACCCACTAATACTCCCATAGGGGATCTTATGTCCGTTGCGTCCGTGAAAGTTTTACAGTCCGTTAACATCATTTATTTTATTATTAAATTTCCAAAAATTAAATTTGCTTGCAAAAACGTCACGATTTTCCCGGTCATACATGAGAATTTCATACTACGCATGATGAATAAAGTCGTGGCAGATTGCGATGGTGAAACGCATGCTCTCAAAAATTGCACCGCCTCTCCGGGGGCCACATTTGGTCACCTAGCATCCGGGAGTTCATGCGCCAGAGGGCTCCACGCAGGCGGGATAGCGAATTGCGAAATCCAACCAAGCAATTTACACGCTATCACTTTCATAGATGACGGAATCCTCACCGTAAATGACAGGCTAGCGAAAGTGCAAGTGGACAACGGCACCGAAATCTGGGTACATGGCACGCACCTCATCACCTTCATCGACCGCGCTGCGGTGAACGGAACTTTATTCATTAACCATAGTAACGTGCAGAATAAAGTCACGGGTACTGCTAACACCCCCTTACTAAATACCACGACCAACCGGCACATCCTCAGTCTTCCGTACCTTCACCGACTGAGTGAAAGTAACCTGGAATGGATCCAGAAATTCAAAGAGGACCTCGGTAGCAAAGACGTATACCAGATAATATGCATCGTGGGAGTGGTATGCGTTTTGCTCATCGGCATCGGTCTTGCGTGTTGGCGAATCACCAGCGCCAGAAAGTCTACGCTACAGTTAAGAGAAGTGATCGCAGAAATAGGGTCGGCCGAGGGCGGCCTTGGTCTTAAAGGGGGAGTAGTTAAGCGGAGTCAACGAACAGTTGGCCAGAATATGACTCCGACCACAATTGTTGAATAAGCATTGGGCCGGATGTCGTTGCATAGCCGGCAGACACAGCATATTTGCGTGGCCGCTATGAACGAAGAAATAATTTAAGAATCATATTCTGTTATCTTTAAGCACTAAGAATTGTATTGCATTTCTTTAGTTCCGTTATTTGACTCGCGACTCTAGAGTGCGTTCTGACGTTTGGAGCTTAGTTCTGAATGGCCTCTGTGAGAGACACAAGCAAAAATATATTCTACTCCGGTATTTTGCCGTTATCATTAAACAGTTGATCTTTTATTGCTGAGCCACAAGGCCAGTATTGGAACACTGAATTATACTAATTTGTATATTGCTGGTGACGTCCCGAAAAGATTAATATCCCGGCCACGCTCACAATACACAGTTATTGAGCTAGAGTTACCCAATTCTAATGGTAGATTAGTGGTGACCTCTTTTAAATAGGGGTACAAAAATTTACTGCCAAGCCCACCCCCAACCTTGCAAAGTGCGACAAGCTATATCTCCCACACTTTTGGAGTTGGACTCACCAAATTTTTAATGTAGGTGGGTGGTCACTCCATCGGAAAAAAATTTTGCGGCCACGGCCACTCTCACCCCCTCAAATCGCGAAAATCGATATCTCCCACAATTTAAGAGCAACAGTTCCAAAATTTGGCATATAGTGTTTGGATGACCCCTTCTTAAAATCGAGCAAAAAAAATTTTGGCCACGCCCACACTCGCGCCTACGAAATATACAAATTCTATACTTTTCAAAAATAACGATAATAATTTCTATGTACTGTGAACGAATATTATGATGTCGGTTACGTCCGACTCCAACGTTTAAATATTTAAATATTTAAATATTTTTTTCTATTTACAATCTAACTCCTACATTCTTTTTTGTTTTTTTTACTCGGTCGTCCGTTTTTTAACTTCTTCGATTCGCCTATAACCTAATAACTTGTTAAGACCACCGATGCTCAACCCGGTAGAAAGACCAAGGGAGGAATCCACCGCAGGTTAACAGGGAAATTGACATGGTTGAACTAACTGAATCAGTCAGCCAGATAATTGCACAACAATTTTCGAATATAATGAGACAAATAAATGGACAGACGTATGACTTTACTAATGCGACGGATCAAGTAATTGCACCGAAACATATGAGAAATTTGGAAGAAATGGACAGAGTACCAGATATAGTGAAATGCATAAGACAATTTTCTGGCGATCGTTCCGAATTCCGCCGTAGGTACCTGCGAATAGTTTGCCATTTATTACATTTTTGTTAATTCGGGGTGTGTTCGTTAATATGTCCGCGTCGATCGACGCGGCTTATTTTAGCGTACACACACTCTCTCTCTCTCTCTCCTTTCTTTTTTGGATTAAGCTTAGGCCGAATTATTAAAAACAGGTTTCAAATAGTTAGTCTCTTGTAAATGATCTTCGGTGCCGGGTGGTGTTGCCGCCCCCTCCAGTTTTCGTCATTGATTTCGACGTCCCGATAGAAAGGCTTCAGTTACGTTATGCTCGCGACTCGCCCTTTTCGGCTACCTTCTAGTACTAAGCGCACTATGTTTAGCGAGATAAAGCGCACTACTTGGTAGGGACCGTCGTATTTCGGAACCAGCTTCGCAACGAACCCGTCAGCGGTCTTTGGAAACTGGTCCTTTCGAAGGAGTACCAGTGCTTTGAAGGTTGGTCTCCACTCCTGGGTATTATGTCTGCCCTGCATCATAAATACTGGCGAATACCCGGTTGAGTCTGCGACACCCGTTGATGGCGAGCGATGAGTTGGACGATCATTATTTTTACTTACCGTGTTTAGAACGGGGTAAATGGCCTACGAAATCCGCGCAGAGTATCAGAGTAGCCAATGGTTTCGCTACCTTTCTCGCGAACATCCGACCAGCCGATTTAAATTGTTCCACTTTGAACCGTTGGCACCTCTCACAACATTTGACGTATTTAGTGGCGTCCCTAGACATGCCTAGCAAGTAGTATCGAAGAGCATACCCTGTTATCATTTTTCTGACTCGCTGATGCCCTGCCGTCTATGTGTCGTGGCACTCCTGCAGGATCCTCTTGCGGTGGTTGTTCGTGACGCACAGTTTCCAAGGGATGTAATCCTCGTCGTCCGCTCGGTGCCCCAAATGTCGATAGAGTTTGCAAAGGTCTTGGGCGATCCGTTCCCTCATGTCGGCAACCCATTTGCTCGGGGAAGATTCTTCTACGGCCGGTTGTAAGGTTCCCGCCGGCGTCAGCACTGCTCCAAGCCCGTGATCGCTGGCATTCGTTTGCAGTACGAACTTTTCGGTGAAGCCCGGGCAGGCAAGTACTGGGGCTGTCGTTAGTTCCTCCTTCAGTCGGTCCAGCGCCGCTTGTTGATCGTCCCTTTCCTTCCTTGCCTTTCTTACGGAGAGCCATCATCGGTTGTATTACCGATGCGAAATTAGGCAGAAAACGACGATACCACGATGCCATCCCTAAACACTGTAGTAAACACCGTAATTCCTTACGATTCGCATACGCCTTCAATCTCCGCATGGCGTATACCTTCGCGGGGTCGGTTTTTATACCCTCCTAACTCACCACAGGACAAGAGCCATCAAAAGGCATCACCTTCCATTGAAATAATGGAACCGTACACCGCAAACGCCGTACGCTGTCCTTTGTCATCGAGATCTGCCAATATCCACATTTCAAATCCAAAGTCGAAATGATCGGGCATGTCGTAAACGTTCCAAAATTTGGTTTATGCATGGTACCGGCTATGCTTATGCTATGGAGTGGGCATAGCTGTCGATAATCCACGCAAATGTGCCATTCGCCAGTCTTCTTCTTCACAAGGACGATGGGCGCACTGTGCGGGTTTCGGGAAGGTTCAATGGCTCCAGTTCTGATCAATTCCTCCACTTGGTCATCTATGATCCTCTGCTTGGCCGAGTCTTTAGGGAAATATCGTTGCTTCACGGGCTTGTCGTCCCTCATGATTATCCTGTGCTCGGCTACATGCGATACAACCTCCAATTCTTTGAATAGCGCCAATTCTGTCCCCAGGAACTCACGTAGCTGTGGCTCTAGATTCGTTGGCCAGACCTTAACTTCCTTCGTCGACTTGCTATCAACGACGTTGACGCCCGTGCCTGCTGTTTTAACCTCAGCTTCGTTTTTCTCGACAAGTTATTCCTATTCTTGAGTTTTAACCCGTCGAGCGGGGGAGCAACCACTGAGATTCCGCTCACGCCCTCCTCGCATTCTGATCCTACCCCTGTTAGGCCCCTTTGATACCCTTCACGCTCACCTACCGCAACCCGCCAGTTTGCAAACGACCGATCCCGACCTTTGTGCCCACAATTGTGGCATGCTCGGCGTGTATCAAACTGCGGTTCACTCTCTAGTCCCGTCAGGCGGTTTTATGTTTACCCTAATTTCATGTAGCCATGCGTCTGTCTTTAGGTGATCAACCCGAAACGGATTGTGTGTGACTCCCGGACTTGGGTCAGAGATCACCGGGGCGTACTCTGTGAATACTCGTGGCTCTGTCGCCTCACCCCTTCGTATTCTTCCACCATTTGCGTTAGTTGGGACAGGGAAATCGTACCTCCGGATATATAGCTTGTATTTCGGTTCGTTCTCGTATACCCTGTCCAACTCCTTAATCGGACCATATCCAGCGTGGTGCATAAATGCTTTCAGGTCTATCAAGAAATCCTTAAACTCTGCGCGTTTCCCCTGGCGGCGATTACGGATCTTGTCCACTAAACTTTCAAAGTACCGAGGGGGCAGGAAGAAGTCCAGAAACCCCGTCTTGAACTCTTCCCAGGAAGCGTCCCTTAACATACTTGTTATAAACCATCGGGCGGCTCTATCCACTAACACTTCGCTCATCGTGCGGGGTAACCTGTCCAAATCTATGTCGTACGTAATGGCGCGCTTTTCGGTATGCACAAAGCATAACGGGTCGGTGACCCCGTCAAGCCGTATACCCCATTACCTGACCTGCTCTGCTCCCCTGCCGGGACTCGTGCCGCGTCGCCCTATTCCTGGCACAACACCCCCTCTCTCAGGACACCGCGGATTTTCGAGGTTGATGTTTTCCATCTTTTTGCGCTCATCAGTGTCCATCTAGCACTCGTTATCTCTCTTCTCGCTTTCTTCATTACCTTTCTGACGTTAGTTCCGCTTCTGGGTCCGGCCGTTTGGTTCGGCGTTTGTTCCTTCACATTTCCCTCTTCTTCTTTTTTTTTTTTTTGTATAATTGTCCACTTTGTTTCTTATTTTTTTTTCCTCAAATATTCACTCGCAAAAAAAAATAATCCCTTATTTCTCGAGCTTCAAAAAAGAAAAACGCTGCTTGCACTCATAAATTCGCAAATTCAAAAACAAATTCAAATATTATTACACTTTTGCTTTTTGGTTATTTCAAAATTTTAAAAAACAAGTTCCGTGTTATTTTAAATTTCAATTTAGTCAGTTTTATTTTTCTTTCCTTTATGTTTTATTTGAAAAAAAAAAAAAAATAATTATTCCCTTTTTACTTCCCACGCTATTATTTTCCTTTGAATTTTATTTAGAAAACAAAAAACATTTTTTTTACCTCGGTTATATCGACACATTTTGTCCTTACGCTTTCCATTATGCAGCCATCGTGCCGTCGATACGCATGCACTTTATTGATGCGATCGTCGCCGAGTTCTCGCTGCCCCGGGCATGTATGTATGTGTGTTTGTGTACGCTAGCTCGCCGGCACCCAGCTTGCGCCACTGGGACAGTTCTTTTCTCGTTTTTCTTTTAAAGCGCACGTGCGCGCTCTGCCTATACAAAACTCTGTATTCCGTTTCATACTGGTCAACACAAATTTTGTCCCAAACATACATTCGTCCGCACCAGGACAAAAAACAAATGTTCCCACGCGTGGACGCCCTGACCATGAGTGCAAATAAACAAATCTATGCTCCGTTCTATATTGGTCACCACATTTCTTTTTTACGAATTTACACTCGCATATAAAAAATTTTTTTTCTATGTACAAAAAATATATATTTTTTCCCCCTTCTCTGGCAGTAGTGTCTTTGGCCAGGATATGGAACTCAGTCGGGCCGGCTACAAACTTACAAGAAACACCACGCAAAAATGGAATAAAACCGGTAAGAGAGGAGGTTGGGATTAGAAGATTTGGTTCACGGTCGGTAGTGACCCGCGACCCACGCCCTCGAGCTCTCGCGGCGGAACCACAATTGATAATTTTGACGGGGATTACGTTCAAAATTCGACTAAGGGCTTTCGTCGTGTGGGATATTGTCGGCAAATTCTATAGGAAAACAAGTAAGATCGTTGGAGTCGGACGTAACCGACTGCGTAATACTCGTTCACAGTACACGGAAATTATTATTGTTATTTTGAAAAAAATATAGAATTTTTATATTTCGTAGGGGCGGGTGTGGGCGTGGCCAACATTAAGAGAAGGTCACAGAAACACTTTCTGCCAAGTTTTGTGCCTCTAGCTCAAAAATTGTCGGAGGTATAGCTTTCCCGATTTGCGGGGGCGGGATTAGGTGGGAGTGGGCATGGCTGGGAAATTTTCTTACCGAGCTTTAGAAGGGGTGACCAGCCATCTACGTTTACTATTTGGTCACTCTAGCTCCAAAATTGTGGAAGATATAGCTTTTCGCGATTTGCGGAGGCGGAAGGGGGCGTGGCCAGAAAATTTTTCTGTGTTGTTTGGGGGACCTTACTAGTAATATAAATTCAAAATTTGGTGACTCTAGCTCTAAAACTGTGGGAGATATAGCCATTTCCGATTTTTTGGGGCGGGGGCGTTCTAGTGGGCGTGGCCGGGAAATCAGGGCCGCATTTTTTGGAGGAGATCACCTATTTACATACCAAATTTGGTGGCTCTAACTTTAATATTGTGGGAAATATTCAACTTTAATCGATTTGCGATTTGAGGTGTATCGACATGTTATCGATTTGTCAGGCTCCCAGTGGGCGTGGCACAAAAATCGTAACACTTTATCTGAAGCAGATAACTACAAGTATATGTGCCAAGTTTCAAGTCTGTATCTTCAATAGCGTCGAAAAATATTGCGTTCATACGGACAGACGGACAGACGGACAGACGGACAGACGGACGGACAGCATGACGGACATTGCACAAAACCAATATACTAGTTTCACTTCGTGAACGAGTATAATTATGTGTAGAATAACGGAAAATGTTAGCGAAATAATAAGATTTGTGGGTAAGTTTGTTCAAAGTTTATTCCTTCAAATAGTTTTTTTATTATACTAACTGCTAACTTCGTTAGTTATTACACTTCCCCAACACTTGCCTCCGTTGGGTCCAACTGACACTTTTTTTCTCACTCGTCGCAAGACAAGTACCGATGCGTGTGCTTGATTGTCTCGTTACTTCACGGTCTCTCTCGTATCTTTCACGGAGACTTTCGTTGTTCGATTCCGAGCCACCTATTACTATCTGCTGAGCACTTCTTGCTCGCGTTGAATTCACCTCGTTCGCACCCTTCCGAATACGCAGCTATCACCCTTCGTGGTGTTAAGCTCGGGCAGAGATTATTGTTCTGAAAAGTCAACGGTTGTGCCACCGTTTAGGTCCCTCAGCTCTCTTTCTATTTAAGGAATAATAACTGAGCCAAATTGTTCTTATGCGCTCCGTGCGACTTTTGTAAATAACATTACTATGATATTATCTAAATATTGCAAAAACAAATTATAATTATGAAAATTTAGTATTGCGCTCCTTGCGTCTTTTATGTACCCTATATTAATTAATTAATTAATTAATTTATTGTGGCGCGGCCAACTCCGCGTCGCAGTGCCTCGGTTTTGTAGTATCTGACAGGGATATCGAAACCAATCCCGCTATTTCCATTTTCTCTGCCTTAAAACCCTTAAAAGTTCGTCAAAAAAATCCATTACCCTTGACACGGAAGCATTGGAAGCTTCTAGTTAACCACTGACGCTACTTATTTTGCAATAACTTTCCCAAAACAATCAACCCTTCGCAATCCTCTCAAGAACGTTTTCAGAAGCTGAAGAGATCTCCGCGACCCACGAGAAAAAAATGTTAGCCATCATCTGGGCGCTTAAATCTCTCCAGAATTACCTATACAGTAAAGCAAAAGTGAAAATCTTCACAGACCATTAACCAGACCATTAAGCAGCTGGAGTGAGAACGCAAGAATCAAAACTTGTAAAGCTTACCTAGAGGAGTAAAACTATGAAATTCTGTACAAAGTAGGAAAAGAAAGCGTCAAAGAGTCGCAGCCACTAGTCAGTTTCATTCAGTTGCCGCAACACAGCATAGTTCAGATATTTCAAGTCATTACCTGATAGCCTGGGTACAGGCCCCCATAAATGCTTTTAAGAAACAAATTGTTTTTTCGGAAATGTTTGCCAAACGTATGCCCTAGGGCCATGGGGCCCCATATGACGAAAAAACACTTTAAAAATGTTTCTATATTAATTAATAATTTTTTACAGAAAGTTAATAAATATATCTATTAATCATTTATATACACACTTTTTAATTGAAATCATTCGTTCTGCAACTATATATTTTTAAAATAAGAACATTTTTCGGGAAATAGTAAAAAGCAAATTATATTTTGTTCATCATTATTTAAATAGCTGCCTCAATTAGACGTCGTTCACGATATTAATAAATTAAATCGATGGTGAGACGAATGAGATATTATTATTTCAGTAAAACTGCTTCATGTGTCAAACAGACCATCCACATGCGTTCATGCACGTAAACTTGGCTCTGATCGGCCGAAACGGAATGTTTCGCGTTACTGAGGGTGTTCGCGAACAGTGGCAGTGGTAGATGACCTTTTCTACTCAAGCGATAGTTTCCCGTCTACAGCCCCTTCCCCTAACTACTACTGGTGCCTGATATAATGGAAAACTACCTATTACAGGTATCGGTCTGCACATTAGTACACAAGTTCGCTTAGCGCTATGTAAGGAGTATTACCCGGGAAAGTTGGCTAACCATGTTTTCAAGCGAAAGTTCTATCTGAGAGAACTTGGACCAAACACACAACAAGGAATTTCATTTTGACCGCAGGTATTAACGACAGGAGTATCGGTATAAAGCTGGCAACCAGATATACCCATAATATTTAGGTCGGGGCTTTGGGATGGCCAATCCAACATATTCATTTCACTTTACTTACATCTTTTAAATAAACACATAATTTACATGAACTCTTGCCCCCTACAAGAAAGGAATTTTTTTTGCCAACAGCAATGGTGATCGTTGAGTCCAAGGATGGATACCCTCTACAGTTTCGAGCTTTCTTGGATCAAGGTTCCCAAACATCGTTTATTACAGAGAACGCAGAACAATTACGGCTATATAGAAAAAGGGTTTATATAAAAATCAACGGCTTGACAAATTCAAAAACCACAGAAGCCTCAACAGCAATTGAGTTAAAATTAATATCTTTATTCGATCCATCGGTGAATCACAAGGTATTTGCCTATGCCCAAGGTGAGTCAACATATAGCAGACAGACGTATATCAGTTGTGAAATGACCACATTTAAAAAATTTGCGTCTAGCCGACCCTAATTATATCATTTGATTTGATATTAAGTGAACTGGATAATTTGGATCCAGCAATGATGATTGGATCTTCATATCGTAACAAAATGAAACGGTTGGATGTAATCATACTGCATAACCATTAACGAATATTTGGCGCTGGACAAATGGAACGGGTATTGCCACAGGCCCATCATACCCTGCAATCGCCACAGAGGAGAGTTCAACATTGCTATCTCCCGCATCACCCTGTTATAAAGGAAACGTCATTAACTACGAAGGTTCGAGTTGTGTTTGACGGCTCGAGCAAAACTAGCAATGGGAGATCGCTAAATGACATTTTGGCAATTGGACCAAAATTGCATGTGCAGCTGCCTAGAATTATCCTCAATTAACGTGATTTAAGAGTTGTGTTCACGGCTGATGCGGTAAAAATGAATAGGTGTATTAACATATTACATATATTAACCAAAGGACGATGCCCAGTATCAGCGTATTGTTTGTTTGGAACTGTTTGACTGTTATGTTTGGAACTAGTTCCGCACTCTTCTTAGCCATACTAGTTATGCAGCAATTAACAGAGAATGAACAGAAACGAGAAGGTTAGCTGGGACGATTTATTTCCAGCAAATGTTAAGAGGGAATGGGAGAAGTTTTTAAAAAAATTGCCAACTATTTCAGATATACGAATATCAATATACCAGTATATAACATGGGGATTACACAACACACCGTCAGGTACATATCTTTTGCGATGCATCAGTGTGAGCTTATATAGCTATAGCATATTTACGTGTTCCAACCGGACCACACACATTTCACAGTGAACTGCTGTTGTCAAAGTGTAAGGTAGCACCTGTTAAGCCACAATTAACCATACCTTGAGCTAAACTGTGTGGTGTGGTTGAAGCAGTACTTCTCAGGATTATAGCATATGTTAAATCTGTTAAATGTTAAATTATCTTACCACACCTGGTAAATAAGGGAATCACTTGGCATTTGAACCCGCCATGAGTTCCGCAGAGTACTAACAAATTGACTCTTGCTTCATTTCGAGACCGCTATGTCCTATATCAAACGATCCTGAGTAACTTGTAGTATTGACACCCGGCCACTGGTGATGGTGATGCACTCTTGTCACCTCCCATACCAGAAGTTGCAAGGTTGAATTTAGGGGATCAGTGGAAAAATTGTTAATACTACACACAACAATTTTGGATTGCAGAGAAGACAAAAATGCCTGCAAATAAAACAAAAAATGGATGTTGGATGCATAGTATTGATCAAGGATGAACGATTTCCTTCTAACCAATAGCCTTTGGGTCGAACTAAAGACACTTAAGCAGGAGGAGATGAATTAGTTAGAGTTGTTACTCTAAAAACAAGTGGTGGAGTTATCAATCGGCCAGTTACGAAACTACATATGTCCACTACCCATACAAAAAATTGGCTTGACAAAGAACATTTACGTAATTGTTGAGTTGCACTCTTTTCTTTTCAGTTCAAGTTAAGGTACCAAGCTAAGGACGCTGATGCTGGGAATTGATGGACGAAGTTTTGATGATGTACGCAGCTATCATCAAAATGGGAAGAATGTTCGGTCTACAGCTGACACTAAGCGTGAGCTTAGTGACAGAAAAGAACTCAACGGGATTGAATATGAGAGAACACAGATAAAAGCAAGATGCGTTTAGCTCAGCCGATATCTGCGGGCGAGCTTTAAGTCCAGTTATTTTGCTTATCTATAGTATACTAGTTTTAAGCTTTAAAAATGTGCTAGCTTAGCAACAGCATGGACTGCTGAGCTATTATTGAAGTCTGTAAGCGTCACTCCAAATGATCGGACGCACCTTTTGTACAGCTATAAATTAAGATAATAAGAACATTAAGGGTAAATTCAATAAATTGAAGTATTCCAAAATCCACCAATGGTTGTAACCTTTCAAGCCGCCTCGGCTGCTAACTACGCTGCTGGCTGCATCATATTTACGTGCAGTTTGGGGCTCCGCACAGGCGCAGCCAATCTCCAACAACCAGACACTGAGAATTTGCGTTGGTTTTCGTAAGCTTAATAGTATGGTGTTGAAAGATTGCTTTCCAGTACCGCTTATAGAAGACGTTCTTGAAAAACCTCAAACCTTACTACAATAGATCTTAAGAATGGTTTTTTCCACGTCCCAGTGGAAGAAAAGAGCAAACTTTCAAAGCATTTGCAATTCTGGAAGGCCTCTTTAACTCTTCGAAACTCGCCAGGTGCGTTTATTCGCTCTGGTAACCATATTTTTCAACAGCTGCTCAATGAGGATATAATGCAGTTGTATATGGATGACATCATTATATACGCGGACTCAGATGAATGTATGCAGAAGACTAAAGTAGTGCTAGAGCCCGTCAGAATGTAAGCTTTGGAAATAACGCAACAATATTCGCGGACATGTTATAGAGGTCAGCAGAAAATATGAGATATGTTGATTATCTCAGTCGTTATCTGCAGAATGTTTAGGTTATCGCAACAGAAGTCTCTACATGACTAAAAAAAACAGCAGAGGGACGAACACATCAGAGCAGTCATGCAAATTCTGCAGAACAAACCATACGAAAACTACAGGTTGAAAAGAGGGCTTCTGTAAAAATCAATTGAGAGAATTTATCTTTTAGTTGCGCCAAAAATAATGGAACGCAGATCATTCAAGAGCCATATTAAGATAAACATTCAGCAGCAGTTCTGGATCCGGCATCTACAGGGTAAAATAACAAAATATATAGCTGTATAAATTGTATAATCCAAAGCAAAAAGTTGGGTAAGAAGAAGGGATTTTGCATGCAACCTCAAAGCAGTACAAGTTCATCCTATCCGTCGTTGATGCGTTTTCACAGTTCACGTGGCGGTTCCCAAACAAATCTACAGGTCAGGAAGAAATCATAAAAAGCTCCATATTTAGTCTAGCGTGTTTGGCTTTCCCATTATAAGTTACATTTACGTCAAAAGCATTTGCAGATTTCCTGGCCGAAAACCATGTAGAGCGCATACGGTCAAGCACAGGAGTAGTAGTATGTACCGCAAGTGCAGATGACTTTGAACACACACATAACCATATTCACAAAATTACGTTTGGCACAAAGATGAATATTAGTCCTGAAGGATATCTACTGGAGGTGCCAAACCAGGAGCCGACAGATGGGTTTGACAAGGAAAAAGTTACGTGAAGTGGCAAGGCAGAACATCCAGAAAACGCAGCAGACGACCGTGCAGCTGAGAGAGAAGAGAACCGGGTAGAAGAGTAGCAGTGTAGCAGCGTATGTCGTCCGAGTTGTATGTCGCTAAAAGTTGCCAAGTCGACTTGCTTATGTATGATGAATATGATGAAATCTATTCTCCTTTACTCCATTCGGGTTACATATAAACATAAACATAAACTATGTTTGTTGCACAACGCTTTTTTTAAGCAAGCATGAGTCGGTGTTTTAACTAATTTATGCTGTCATGCTGTCCGTTCGTCTGTCCGTATGAACGCAATATTTTTCGACGCTATTGAAGATAGAGACTTGAAACTTGGTATATATACTTGTAGTTATCTGCTTCAGGGCCCCCAAACATCACAGAAAAAATTTTATGGCCACGCCCCTCCGTAAGCGCTAAAATCGATATATTTACAAGCTCAAAACGGTAACAAGTGTATAATTAACACAATTTTAAAGCTAGAGACACCAAACTTGGTATGTAGCTTGCTGGTGACTTCCCCAAAAGATTGAGACCTTGATATCCCGGCCACGCCCACTAGAACACCCCCCAGACACCCCGCCTTAAAAAATCGGAAATGGCTATATCTTCCAAAGTATTAGAGCTAGAGTCACCAAATTTTGAAGGTACCTTGGTGGTGGTCAGCTCCTCTAATAAGGGTACAAATTTACCGCCCGCGTCCACCCCCGCCCTCTCCCGCCCCCGCAAAGTGCGAAAGCACCACAATTCTGGAGCTAGAGTCACCAAATTTTAAAGGTAGATGGCTGGTCACCCCCTTAAACGATTCGTACAAAAACTTCCCGGCCACGCCCACTCCCGCCCCCGCAAATCACGAAAAGCTATATCTCCCACAATTTTGAAGCTAGAGTCACCAAATTTTAAACATAGATGGCTGGTCAAGATTCGTAAAAAACTTTCCCGGCCACGCCCACTCCCGCCCCCGCAAATCGCGAAAAGCTATATCTTCCACAATTTTGGAGCTAGAGTCACCAAATTTTAAACGTAGATGGCTGGTCACCCCTTTTAAAGCTCGGTTAGAAAATTTCCCAGCCATGCCCACTTCCGCCCACTGCCACCTACTCCCGCCCCCGCAAATCGGGAAAGCTATACCTCCGACAATTTTGGAGCTAGAGGCACAAAATTTGTCAGAAAGTGTTTGTGTGACCTTCTCTTAATGTTGGCCACGCCCACCCCCGCCCCTACGAAATATAAAAATTCTATATTTTTTTCAAAATAACAATAATAATTTCTGTGTACTGTGAACGAGTATTACGCAGTCGGTTACGTCCGACTGCAACGTTCTTACTTGTTTTTATATTATTTCTTAAATTAAAAAACAAAAAAGCATGTACGCGCAGTACATGCTGATTGGTGCGAAAAACGAACTCGAACTGGTTCGTTCACAATTGTATCGATAAGAATATTTAGGTGAACAAGATTTAGCAGAGATGCTGTACATAATCTTTAATTGGCAAGTTAACAGCGAATAAATCAAAAGATCGTTATAATCAAATTAGTTTGACCGAATATCCCGGTCGCCTTGAAGGGATCCGCTTTCAACATAATCAAGTGCTAGCTTATGCACTGGTCGACAGCAGCCGCCATTGGTTGTGCGGAGATAGACAACTCGAACATGACCATCCCTGCCAGGCACAAGGGATTCGCCACGTCCGAGCTTCCATTGTTGCGGTGGAAGCTTGCTTTCCTGGATGATGACCATGGACCCAACTGCGATGTTCGGCGTCGACGTTGTCCACTCGGTTCGGGCACGATTCATTTAGTAGGGATGCCCTGGGAGGAATGAAAAAAAGGAAATGAAATCAGTAGCACAATACGTCATGATTGCGTAGTTCGATCGAACAAAAATTGTTTTAAGTCGTTGAGGTGATTTGCCGCTCTCACGAAGTTAGTTCGATTGTCGCAATATATGTCAGTTGGCAGCGCTCGTCGTGCAACCATTCGTTTGAGTGCAGCCAGGAATGCTTGTGTGGACAATTGGGAGACCACTTCGATGTTTACCGCTTTGGACGCCATGCAGATAAATACGGCCAAATATGATTTCGTTGGACCTTTCCCTCGTATGCGAACATATGTATCTATTGGGCCACAATAGTGGACTCCACAGCGCTGAAATGGGTGTCCCGGTCGAAGGCGCTCCGCTGGTAGTGATCCCATAAATTGACCTTCCAATTTGGATCTATATCGCACGCTCGCCACGCAAGAACGCACGATTCGACGCGCTAAATCCCTAGCGTTTACAATCCAGTATTCTAGCCGAATGCGTGCGACGATTACTTTGGTTCCAGCATGGCAATTATGATGATGTAGGTGACGCACATAAAGCCAGACGAAATGTGATTTACTGGGCAACAATAGGGGATATTTCTCGACGTCAATCATAACCGCATTCTCCAGCCGGCCACCTACTCTCCTGTGGAGCGATCTAGAAACGGATTAAGAAACTTTAAGTGACTTTTTAACTGCTGAGATTTTTGTAATTGGCGAAAGTCCACGGTGAAGTAGAATTGCTAAATGTTCCAAATTATGCTGTGAGAAGCAAAGCTCCTCGGGTGGCAGAGCCATTTGGAATTTCCGTTTCCGATGTGTGATCTGATAGAAGCGAAAAATGTAAGCGATTGTGCGAATACTGCGAACATATGAGCTGATGTTCTCCAGTTTATTTAAGACTTGGTTCGAAGACATCATGGCGACGAATGTACTTTTCCGTTGTTCAGCGTTGATCACTTGCATGTCAAGGTTGACGATACTCCTTGAGACGGGCAAATGTTCATGATGTTGAGTTAGAAAGGAAGGTCCCGAGAACCATTATCATTGATTCCAATTCGGAAGTGGTGGAGCCTCTAGACACGATGTCAGCAAGGTTAAATGCAGTGGGCACAAACTTCCACTCCCCAATCGAAGTCAAATCCTGAATCTCAGATGTGCGATTACCCACAAATGTTGACAATGTCACTGAATGTTGTTTTAGCCAATGTAAAACAATTTGTGAATCCGTCCCGAAATACGGCGAATATCCCTTTTTTTTTGTTATAGACTTGTGCCAACAAATGTGCCCCACATAGTTCCAGTTTGGGAGCGATTTATTTTTGACTGGAGCCACCCTGGATTTGGCCGTGAGTAGGCGAGCAACAACGTTTCCGCAGGCCGTTTCCGAGGGCACGTAGAAATCCATGAACTTGGGGGGATATTGGTTTGACCTGGATGCAGTAACAAGAGACAGCTAACGACGAAATAGTTTGAAGTGATTCCAAGCACCTTTTCCATGCCAGTTCTAAGTGATGTGGATCAGATTCATCCCATGCAATCGCTGCGAGCCAGAGCTTTTGTAAGATGATCTTTGTCACGATTATGACGGGCGACACCAGTCCAAAAGGGTCGAACAAAGCTGACGTAATAGAGAAAATGCTCCTCTTGGTGATGGCCGACGAAACGATTTTTGGTTTGAATTTGACAGTAGCATGTCAGAATTTTGATTCCAGCTGACGCCAAGTGCACTAGTTAGACTATCGTCACACGTACTGAGATCCTTGTTAGCAAAGTTTTTTCACGATTTTGGCATAATTTGAATGCCACTTGGATAGCGGAAAATGACCACGACGCAAGATTTCTGTTACTTGATCCTTGATGATGCGAAGAGTTTAATATCATCGGCTCCAGACAACAGGTCACCTACATAGAATGACGAACGAATGACTGCAGCACCGAGTGGATATTAAGCTTGATGTAGATCTGCCAAATAATGCAGACTGCGTATCGCTAAATATGGTGCGGAGGCTGTACCATAGGTGACCGTGTTGAGTTAATAGGTGCTCGTCATCTGGAAGAGCTCGCCAAAGTATGTACTGATATTTGCGATCATTTTTTTCAACATTTACTTGCCTGTACATTTTGGTGACATCAGATGTAATGGCATAATGATGTAATCTGAAACGCAGCAACAGCAAATATAAGTCAACTTGAAGAGTTGGGCCGACAAGCAGTAGATCCTTCAGCGACTTCTGATTGGTTGTACAACACGAGGCGTCGAAGACTACTCGAAGCTTGGTTGACTCACTACTGGGCTTGAAGACACAATGGTGGGGTATGTAGTAGTGAGGTTCCGATAGATTTGGTTCTGCCACAAACGACATATGTCCCAAACGTTTGTACTCCTCCATGAATTGACAATATTGTTTGCGACCTTCCGAACAGTTTGTTAAGCGGCGTTCCAAACTGAGAAATCTACGAAGTGCTATATCGAATGAATGACCAAGTTGGCTGGGATTATCCTTGAACGAGAGTTTGACAACAATGCGATGAAGTTTTATTTGGCCAATTGCAAGAATATCAAAGAACGCTTCTGTTCCTAGCAGCATATCGACGTGTCGCGATTGGTAGAAATTCTCATCTGCCAGAGCAATGTTTCCAGGCAGAAATGTCGATGTCGATATGCGGCTGATAGGCTATATGTGAGGTGATGCAGAGATCCAACGATAATTCAAATGATGACAATCGCGATTTTATTTATGCGGTGATTAGAGAGGGGACGTCTATATGAGCTTGACTAATGCTACGAGTTTGCATATTGTATCTCTCCCTTTGTAGCACACTCTAATCTGGTAGTGCCAGTTGCATCCTTAACTAGGACCATAGCAGTTGTTAGAATGATTTGAGGCCGATTGCGAGTGTCGATTAACGTATGAGTGTGTGCCACTGCTTCGGTGGTTGGCGATAATTTTGATTGTTGTTGTTTGATCGTAGGTGCATTGCTGTTATGTAACAATGTATGGTGCGAACTATTAGAATGACGACAACGATTTGTTGAAGGGCAGTTAGCCATTTGATGACCTTTAGATAGACAATTAAGACACAGGCGGTGCCGTTTTATGACAACAAAACGTTGCAGAACCTGCAGTACCTTAAATTGATCGCACGCCATCAGCTTAAACACCAAAAGTAAGACTGAACGATGATGTATGTCCCTTGATATGAATGCGATTCTGCTTCAATTGAGTCTGGTTCAGTGTTGGTCTACTGGATTGCAGAAAGTGACAGTGGCGTGCGATGGATTGATAACTTGAAAATGGATGATACGGTTTCGGTGAAGATTAGAGCTGACTTGTCATACCGAGACTTCAACCTTTCTGCGCGAAATGTTCCTTTTAATGTTTGCCCTCTGGCGTTTATAACCTTCCCATGACTGTGACATATTCGAAGAAAAATGTGCAACGAGGTCGAAACGAAGTTACATATCTTGCTGGAGGTAACGGTTGGTGCTGGACCTATGAATGTCGAATTGTAGTGTGTGTATGTATATGAGTTCCAACGGCATCGATCGCCGCGGCAAGTCTTTTACAAGCAAACGAAGTACGAATTTCAATAGGCTACCTAAAGGCAGGGACTGAGGCGACGATTGCGAGCAGATAACTGGCCGTATTAGTAGCAGCGATGAGTGTGACGAGTGCAGGAGTATGGAGATAAAGATGATGGAACGACGAAACGATTATTTTACAAGCGAATAGCGAAATTAACGGCGAATGCAGCCAAAACGAACAGCGAAAGTTCTGTACGTCACGTAGGCATCGAACGAGCAAGAAGGGTAGAGCACTTTAACCGTTACTTTCGACTATATGCAGGCACGTGTGCGATTGCTGCAGCTCTTTGCGAAGTGTGTAAAGAGATTTGTTAACTATTTTAACAAATCAATGTAAGCTTATTATTATAAGCGTTGTAAGCAATTTGAATCCAAGTCGAACAGTTTCCTTTGGTATGTTTATGTGTGCATGGACACAGCGAACCCGCACATGACAAAGTTGTTTGAAATCCCAAAATGATTAATTGAAGATTAATTAATTGATTTAAAACACTGCCCCACGTTGGGCGCCAAAATGTTTGCTGCACAAAGCTTTTTTTATGCAAACATGAGTCTTCACGTCTGGGCGGTGTTTTAACTAATTTATTTTTATATTATTTTTTAAATTACAAAAAGACTGCGCGTACATGCTGATTGATGCGCAAAACGAACTCGAACTGGTTCGTTCACAATTGTATCGATAAGAATATTTACATTCTGGTATTTACATAGGTGAACAAGATTTAGCAGAGATGCTGTACATAATCGATAATTGGCAAGTTAACAGCGAATAAATCAAAAGATCGTTACAATCAAATTAGTTTGACCGAACACCAATTCTAGAAACTCTGTGTATTGCATTTAACCCTGCTGAAATGATGATAGCTTCCTTCGCTGACGACATCAGCGTTTTCTGTCGCTCCAAGTGCGAGTACGATGCAGCCGACCGGATCCAGCAATACGTGCATCATATCGAGGAATGGGCGAATAGCCTCCACATCAAGCTGAACGCCAGCAAGAGCGTCAGCGTCTGCTACACGTTAAGGCAAAAAATACCGCCGGCCGTCTTTCTTAACGGTGGCCCCCTGACACAGGATGACAACGCCAAATATCTTGGACTAATTCTTGACCAAAGACTAACATTTCAAGAACATATAACCACGACAGTCGGAACCTGCAGAGCCAAGTTACGAAAACTTTTCTGGTTGATCAACAACTGTCGCTGAGACACAAGAGACTCGTCTGCCAACAAGTCGTCGCCCACATATAGGGATATGGAATGCAAGTTTGGGGTAAAGCAGCCAAATCCAACCAAGCCCGTCCTACAAAACAAAGCGTTACGCTTAATCACATTCTTACATACATTTGAACCCCCGTGCATTCATACACGCATACAGAGAATCACACACACACACAAACTCACGCCGCAAGCTGTGCTTTCTTCTCAACCGCTGCGCTTGGCCCCCCCTATAGAAACTAAATTCGTGAATAACTTATAAACTAAGAGCATGATCTTAATGCAATTTTTTAACAAAAGCATTTAAATTTACATGGAAACAAACGAAAGCGCAAGTCTGTAGATTTTCAATTTCGTTCATAAATGGGGCAAGAGAGGGGAGGTATTCAAAATCTTAGCCTGCACATCCCGCAGCTCCTATATTCTCTGAGAAATGCAAGGAAAAGCAAGTATTAAAATTTCGATTTTTATTGATATTAATGAAACGGTACAAGATATTAGAAAAAAATGATAAGCTACGAATGGTATACCAGAACTTAAAGTCGCAAGGTTTATGTCTCTCGCTTTTGTAGTTTCCGATATTGCGAACACAGATGAACAGACGGACGGGGCTAATTCGACGTAGCTCGTCGTCCTGATCAAGAATACATATATACTTTACAGTTTGGAGATGCTACTGGTTTGGAGTGAGACCGAAGAGCCTAGCACTATTTCGCTCTATAGGCATTTAGCTTGCGCTCTCAGCGATCATACTCTCTCCGCTCGTAAAAAATGAGAGCAAGCGGTATGTTCAGGGTACAAAAAAACAAAATGTTGTATGTTGAGTACTGATAAAGAACCAATTTTGACAAAGTTAAAGTAAATATAGTTAGGCCTCGAACTTCTAATTATGCGGGCGTCTTATCGCTATAGGGTTGTAACCGCTGCCGCTGCTGTTTCCGCCGCTGCTATATCGCTTTCGCCAAGTTGGTTAGAGTTGGGTGTCCAGGTGGGACATGGGTTCATGGGATCCATGGTGGAGTTATCGCACGGTGGCTCTCTTCTGGAATGTGCCCAAGAATCATTAGTTCTACGAGTTGGGCAAACCGCTAATTATTTAATGGGAAAACGCTTAAATCCGTTAAAATTTACGCTCAACAGTTTCCAAACCGTAGAAGATACCGTTATGTTCTATAGCTTATTTATAAGGACTTATAGGTTTAGGTTTATTTCTTAAGTCAGTAAAAAATTATAGGTGAAAAAAGTTGTGAATTTAAAGTACTTGGGCATTCGCATATTGTAATTTTTAAGTACTTCTTCAGCTTCTTTAGCTTGAGTTTTTTACGTAAAATGCGGAACGCTGAACTATTTTTATAATCTTGAGGTGTTCCCATATTAAATTAAATATCCTTAGTCAGAAAATTTGATATCAGAATTAGGGCCGTGAATATGCTTTTATCACTAGATTTATACGTCAAATGGAGGTACTTTGGTTTTATTAAACTTCACGGCGAATATTTAAAAAATTTAAGACATCGTTTTTAGTGCATTTATGTTTTTTCTGTATTGGGAGCACATTTTATTAGTTGAAAATGTATTTACTAGTACTTAAAATTACAGAGAATTACGCTTATAACGAACACCAGACTTAAGTGCGATCCTGCCAAAATAGAAAATTTTGTCACTTAAATTACGAAAGAGGATTAGCTTTTATGGTAACTTACACTTATCATATCAAAACTTTAAGTCCTTTATAGCTTGTGGTAAATCTGGTAGTTTTATGTCCTTAATTTGCTGGGAAATGTTCATGCTTTTTACAACGCTTACTGCACGAGCTGGTGCCGCTGAAATTCCGGCCTCTTGCTTGATCAACTTATTTTGTTCTTCAATTTTGGCTATTATATCATTCATATTAGTCTGCAGTACCATTCCGCCCATTACCAGCTCTGACAGAATATGATGGACGGCATCAGCATGAAATATTAAATCCAACTCACAAACGTTTTCGAAACACTTATCCAATGTTTCAACAAATACTTGTATCAAATCTAGGATACCCAGCTCACTCTCCGAGGAGTCGACGCAAAATACAAAGTACAGTGTTGCATAATGGCGGTATATAAGCTTGTAGTCCGAACCTCCTATTAGGCTAAAGCACGATAAAATAGAATAAATATTAATGTGCTTAAATTTGTAATTTCTTTGCATTAGAATATTTTATTATATTCTTTTTTATAAATATTTAGTGTACAATCTATTTACAAATTTGATGCTAGTTGCTGCCACATTATTAAGCAGTTTTAGTAAACTCACCGCTATGACAGCGAGTTCGTTACGAAGTGTTGAAAATAAGAAAATAAGAAAAACCAGTTATCATTGGTGTGCCGACTATAAAATACCCCTTCATATTCATATATCAGATATACGATGGATTTCGATTTGATAAACAGGACTTTATAGTTTTAAGTTCAGCGAAAGACTGTAACAAAACATTTTCATACCCTGAACACATTGAAAATGGGTTAAAAGAGTTTTTTGGAAATGTACTTATCATTTTCTTATGTGTTATTAACTTTGGTTCAAATGGTATCATTATACTCGTTCACGAAGTGAAACTAGTATATTGGTTTTGTGCAATGTCCGTCATGCTGTCCGTCCGTCTGTCCGTATGAACGCAATATTTTTCGACGCTATTGAAACGACGCTATATTTGCAAGCTCAAAACGGTAATACGTGTATAATTTACACAATTTTAAAGCTGGAGGTAACAAACTTGTATGTAGGTTGATGGTGATCTCCTCAAAAGATTGAGACCTTGATATCCCGGCCACGCCCACTGGAACGCCCCCCAGACACCCCGCCTTACAAAATCGAAAACGACTTTATTTTCCAAAGTTTTAGAGCTAGAGTCGACAAATTTGAAAGGTAGATTAGTGGTCAGCTCCTTTAAATAAGGGTACACAAATTTCGCACACGCCCACCCCCGCCCTCTCCCGCGCCCGCAATGTGCGAAAGCCTATATCTCCCACATTTTTAGATCTAGAGTCACCAAATTTTAAACGTAGATAACTGGTCACCCCCTTTAACGATTCCTTAAAAAGTTTCCAGGGCACCTCCGGCCCCTGCACATCGCGAAAAGCTATATCTCCCACAATTTTGGAGCTAGAGTCACCAAATTTTAAACGAAGATTGCTGGTCACCCCTTTTAAAGCTCGGTAAGAATATTTCCTGCCCATGCCCAGTCCACCAACTCCCGCCCCCGCAAATCGGGAAAGCTATACCTCCGACAATTTTTGAGCTAGAGGCACAAAACTTGAAAGTGTTTGTGTGACCTCTTAATGTTGACCACGCCCACCCCCGCCCCTACGAAATATAAAAATTCTATACTTTTTTCAAAATAACAATAATAATTTCGTTGTACTGTGAACGAGTATTACGCAGTCGGTTACGACTGCAACGTTCTTACTTGTTTTTATACTAGTTTACGAAATGACAAGAGTATATTGATTTTATGCAATGTCCATCATGTTGTGCGCCCATCTGTCCGGATGAATGCAACTTTTTTCGGCGCTATTGCGCCACCCACTAGGAGGCTGGCAAATCGGTAACATGTCGATACACCTCAAACTGCAAATCCATAAAAGGTGAATATTTCCGACAATATTAAAGCTTGAGCCATTGTGTATGTAGATTCTTGGTGACCTCTCTAAAAGTTCCGACCTTCACGTTCACTAGAACGCCTTCCAGCCATCTCGCCCGTAGAAATCGCGGAAGCCTATGTCACCCAAAGTTTTGGAGCCAGAGTCACCAAATTTTAAAGGTAGATTAGTAGTCCACCTTTAAATAAATCGGGAAAATCTGTATCTCCCACAATTTTAGAGTTAGAGTCACCAAATTTGGCAGACAATGTTTGGGTGACCTCCTTTTAAGATCGAGCCAAAAATGATGATGATGATGACCTTACTTTCGACAACCGTCCACGATCTATTCGGATTCTAATAACAAAGAGAACAGAAACTTCGGCACAATTGATTATTTAAAAATTTAAAATAGTACCTTAACTAAAATATTTCACTCTTTTAAATACAATATAATGTCAATTTAAAAACAAAATCGTGGTCACTTGACAAATTGGGATACACAGCTCATATTTTTGCCGAAATATGCACAAATTCAAAAACAAGATACTTTTTCTGTTATCAATAATCTGTTTCCAGTTGCTTGACGCATACAATTTGCTTACATTATTATAAAATATTTGTTTTTATATTACCCGATTTAAATTCGTTGGTACCTTATGATAACTGATTTTTTTGTTTTAATTCAAACAAAACGCAACTTAAAATTACCAACTACAATGCTCGTTAGAAGTATTTTGACAAAGCTATGAGTAATGTTAGATCGCTTGTTTTGGTAAAGTGAGAGAAGTAACGCTTAATACTTAATAATAATAAATACGTGATAACTGTTAAAGCGATACATATTTTATTAATTCCGGTTTGTATTATTTTTCTCTCATGTGAAAAAAACTATTTTGATAAACGATTACGTACATGAAAAAATGAGTACTTTGTAAAATTAACAATTGTAAAAGTTTAATTTACTAAAAAAAATCCTTATTTGGCATCGATAACTTTTTGCAGTCGATTTGTCTGGTATTTTATAACATTTTTGAGGGTATCTGGAGAAATGTCCTTCCAAACAGATATGACCTCTGTGATTGTCCCTTCTCGTGTTCTAGTTAAACATTGATAGCCATTTTTCCGCATTTTCATTGGAATTCTGCAAAGAATTTTCTTTTCTGAGCAATGGTACTGAAAAGTTATTTTGTCTGTCCAAAGTATTTGCTCCCAAAATGATAAAGGCAACCTTTTTTACAAAGTTTTTAGTTTATATTTTTGCGAAATTTGGGGTAACTTTCGGACTTCATATATTGCAAACCCCCCCGATCTCTTTTAATCGATATGTTGTAAACCCCCCGGCCTCTTATAATTGATTTCTTATCGTTTTTCACAAATTACAATATTGTATTCTTTATTTAATTCAATTGCTAAAAAAGTTGGGGTTTTAAAATCAATCATTGAACGGTTCTGTGTATTGGTTTCTTGCGTGGTCTGCGAATGACAGCAAACTAAACAGAATATGTTGTCAAAATTTCTTTTTTTCTCCTCATTTTTAATCACCTATTAAATTACACTTGGTAGAAAAGAATATAATAAGGAATTAATAAAATATTTTACGTTCTAAAAGTTAATATCACATTTTTTATTTTAAGCATGATCACTTTATCAAAAAAAGCGATTTAATATTACACATAGAAATATCGTTTGCATATTTAGTTCATGCCTGGGATTTATATTTGCACTATAAGGTTACCTGCCGCCTTCCAGAAAATTGCAAACGTTATCATCACGCTTTGATACTAGCTGGAACGTCTCTTTAATAATCTGTTGTTGAAGATTCTCGTCCTATTAAAATGTTAAATAATGTTGTAAATTATTATGACACAATGTGAAATATATGAATATATGTTTAAACATTTCCTTTCGACTGACAAATAGAGAAGAGACAAAAGATAATTTAGATCTCTCATTTTCACAAGCTTACCAGTTCAAAAGCATTATGAAAATAAAACACTACAAACAAAAGTGAGAGCAAGAAACGTATTTTGTTTCCTGTTTCTGTTTTTGTTTTATCAAGGCGTCAACTACATAAGTTGAAAAACATTAACAAAACAAAAAATTAAGCTACAGTGTAATTTGGTTAGCTGTCTCGATACTTAGCTGCATCGGGAAAATAGCTGCATAAATTTTCTTTCGGCAGCATTAAAAGTTGATTTTGTATAGAAATAATTACGTTTGTTGCACCCAAATTAAATCAGCATTCATTTTTTTACATTATCTATGAATATCATGAGTTAGCTACGCTAAAATTTTGCAAATTAGGTACTCCTTATATTTAGTGGGATTGCCTATGTAACTAGGTTAAATTTCTTTTGTGCTGCTTATAACAAATTTTTGTTTTGATCGTTGATCTACTATATTACTACATTCGTAGATTGTGATCGGCGTGGGGCAATGCAAAAGATTGGAAACTTCAAAAAGTTATTAAAATAGAGAAACAAAACTGAAAAAAACACATATTTTCATCTCACAAAAGTATTGTGGAATGTGTTCAATGTGACCCTCAACGTTTTTGTGAGTACCACAAAATGCCCAAGGGAAGCAAATTAAGTGTTGCTGAGAAGAAAATAATATATATGTATTCAGGTCTACTGATTATATTTGCAAAATGTTTAAGAGAAGTCCTTGCCCTATGCGAAGTGCTACACGTTTGGAAAATCGAGGTAGTTTATAAAATATTCAGCGTTGTGGTCGTCCTAAATCGTTAACAAGAGGAGAGGAAAGTTTTATAGGAAAATAGTAATAACCCACATATTTCTGCTCTAAAAATAAACGATATTCTGCAGACAACCCTTACGAGCGTATTGGTATGGATTTGGGGCTGTATATTTGCACAGGGTGTGGTGTGGTGAATTTGGTTTTAATTGATGGCATTGTGAATGCAATATGTACCTTAATATAATAAAGGAAACCCTTGCCGATAGTGAACCAAACTGGGATTTCTGAGGGATCAATTTATCTTTCAGCAAGATAATAACCCAAAACACACCGCTTGGGCAGAAAAATGTGGCTCCTATACAACACCAAACAATTAAAAACTCCCCCACACAGTCCCGACATCCATCCATCGAGAATTTATGGTCTCATCTTGAGCTAAAAATTAAACATATTTCTTCAGAAGTTGTCTTGAAGCAAGTGCTGCAGGATTAGTGGTCAAAAATGAGTTCCAAATATTGCCGTAAGTTAGTGAAATTAATGCCAAGATATTTGGAGGCGATATGTGGCAGCAAGGGACATCTCACATTGAACCAGTATTAGCTATTTTTTCCTAATAAAAACAAATATATGTATATAAGAAAAAGTACGAAGGTTCTAGTCGGGAACGCCCGACTAGGGGATATATTATATAATATATAGTATATTTTTCCCCTCCCTCCATTCGCCCAATATATGAAAAAGCCTACTACGGACTTGAGCTTTGGTTTGTGCCATGAAAATTAATTAAGAGCATCCTCTTAGTTTAGACGTTATGGACGCAGTTAGTTTTTTTAGTAGAGACCAAGCGAAGTAGCTGCTTAATGTTCACAGCGCGCGTTTGCATACGTATAGAATTGGATGTACATATGTAAAACTGCAATAGGGTTAAAATGTATGTAATGACAGCGTTCCCCGCACTTGTTTTTTTTTTTTGCTCTATTTTAATAGCTGTTTGAAGTTTCCACATTGTTTTTTGAATTGCCTATAAGACAAATTTATAAAAAATTAGTGCTACGGTTTTTGTGTCATATGCTGATCAACGAATATTTTGTGTGATTCACTGTATATTATTAATACATTATTAAAAATAAAAATGGGTTTAACAAAAACAGATAATAAAATGTAACTAACATTAAAGACTTTTAAGCAATTTAATACATGTTATAAACTGTAATATCAATATAAATGCTGTATATTTAATTGTACAATTGTAAGATAGCTGCCTCTAGTTGTTGGAAAATATTCGAGTCAGCTTAGCAAATTATACTGTAATAAATAACTAAATAACTTTTAGGTTCGCATCAGTGATACTGGCTACTATTACAATTAAGCGAAATTATACAAAAAATAAACAAAATAGTTGGTAAACAATAATTATGCTTATTAAGATATTACGCGATTTTACGTACAAAATATTGGTAAAATTTTGATAGTCGAGGCTTCCCATGATTGTTAAATACTAGTATAGCTTTTATCATTTTGAAAATAAAATCACAAATAGTAGTAAGGGAATAATATCATCCGTATTTACTATTTGAGGACGTACGCAATAATATCGATAGTTATACCAACAAATATCGATGGTTAATTGGATAGTTTCGGCTATCAACGTTTAACCTGCTCATATTACGGCTGCATCCACGTCAAGTAAATAAAACTCTGCGTTTTGGCAGTTACATAACTATATTCCGTATTTTTGGACCAACTGCCGTAGTAACCAGTGAGACGGGAACGCCCGACTGGGAAATACCCTGAACCCTGTTTTTTCATATATTTCATTGCCCTTGCATACATGCACACATATACAGAATCACACATACACACACACACACACACACACACACACATATATATATATATATATATATATATATATATATATATATATATATATATATATATATATATATTTATATATATATATATATATATTATTTATATATATATATATATATATATATATATATATATATATATATATATAAATATATATATATAGCATATATATATTTATATATATGCTGCACGCTGCGAACAGCTGCTGCGCTTGGAAACTAAATTCGTGTATAACTTCTAAACTAAGAGTATGATCTTAATGAAACTTTTAGGGTTTATCAAGAGCATTGAAATCTATGTACAAACCAAAGATAAAGTCTGTAGTATTTGAATTGTTTTTTTTTTTCATTTTTAAATATATGGGGTGAATGGGGGGAGGTATTCAAAATATGGCTGTTCGGTTGCTCTAGCTCTTATGGTTCTTAAGATATCTTAAAAAAACAGAGTAAAAAAACCGATAATTATCGATAATAAGAAAACTATCGATGCTTTGAAATAAACTTGAGCTGCGTATGGTATACACGAAAGTGTATAAAAGTCCAAGTTCGCTTTCTAGCTTTTGTAGTCTGTGAAATCGACGCGTTCATAAAAACGGACGGCCAGACAGACGGACAGAGCTAGATCGACTCGCTAGTGATGCTGATTAAGAATATACATACTTTATGGGGTCGGAGATGCTTTGTTCTGCCTGTTACAAACATTTGCACAAAACCATTATACCCTGATTTACCCATTTTCAATGGGTTCAGGATATAAACACCTAGCTCTGCATTACTCATTGTGTAGTGAACACTTGCATGTTGCGAGGAAAACTGTAGAAAATCATTCCAATATATAGATTTGAATATAAATAATGTTCTGCTTTTTATTCTAATGTTTGATCTCAAACAGGCTTAACATTCGCCAAATGCTGAGATTTAACCTCTTAACTCACTAATTATATAATCAGTAAAAAAGGGAGCAACAGTAGAGAGAAGATGTAGAAAAATACAATCACGCCATGCGACAACTAGCGTTTCGTTTGCAAAAACCATTGTCAGGAATCTGATGAAAATTATCTAGAAAGGGCTGTGGGAAAATTCAGAACCAGTTGCGTGACGAAAGCAACGAAGTGGAGGCTAGTTTCGGCAAGCGATATTGTCAACCGACCTACGCTGCTTCTTTACGATATAGGGGACAATAGGCGCTGGTGAACAAGTTAGATGGGGGCCCTGGAGAAGTAGTTGAAGAAGTACGTTCTGATCAGAGGCGCAAGATGAGGCTCCGATGTTGGAACTGTCATGGCGGCCATGGTTTTCGAGATTGTCCATCCATTGAACATACATTTTTTGGTTTTAAGTGTGACCATCTCTCAAAAGTGCCCTGAATGCACGAGAAACGGTCAGGTGAGAGTGACTCAAGTTCGGAGTTGCAGTCCGGCACAGAGAGGGAATAGCTGAACGCCCAAAGGAAGTTTGTAATAATGATACAAATTTAATTGGGCATTTATCTTCTGAAAATAGGTTAAGGAAATATTTAGAAGTAAATAATAGTATAATAGAAGAAACAGCAACTGAATGGAAAACACGTCGTATTAAGAAGCTACGCGACTGTTTTCACAGACGTCTCTTTGTGAAGAAGCCAGCCGTAGAAGCAGTTAGAAGAAGCGATCAAGCTAACTCGCGAGTAATTGCCAAAGTGTTGGTAGGTGATTATCTCAAAAAAATGAAAAGGAAAGGGAAATCGGCAATTGATCGAAGAACTGGGAGTGAAAATGCAACAATATGATGAGATAGACTAAACCGCTGGATGTTATGATCGATTATCTATCGGACGGGTTGATTTTCCAATCCCGTGTGGAGAGCAAAATAAAAACACATTGTTTTTCATTTGCCCTGACTTACAACAGCGAGCCTATGTTAGGATTGATTTTTGGGTAGTGTTTGATTTAGCCCCAGATGCTTTATGTCCCGAGAAGTTATTCTCATTCGAAAGCTAAGTTGATAACACACTATTAGGACGAATAAGTAGAACTAGAACAGGAGACGTATTCATTAGATTTATCTAAGATGGAAATTAGCAAGTTAGAGGTGAGAGTTTCCGTCTTTCAAACAGAGTGGATTCCATCGACTTAATCGAAGGGGCCCAACAGTTCAACTTAACCGCTATCGTCGAAGTTTATAAAACTATGAGTACAGCAGTAATACAAGAGAGCAATAGCCCAATACCTCGGCTTTATTATTAATGAAGGTATGTTACGCATGGACCCTGACCGAGTTTTACCCTGTAAGTAAATCCCAGTGGGTCAATCACGTCAAAAAGTCCGCTCATTTTTTGGTACAGCTTTGGTACGGAATCGATTCATCGTGACAATGGCCGAATTGCTCAAGAAGGATAACAGCAAATTTACTATTTGGTAAGAAAGCAATACAAGCAATGGATAAACTGGCGCCGATGACAATAGTCTATGCTGATTTCTTCCAACATTTCTTTGAGCAGAGTGATGCGTCAACGTCAACGAAACTATCCGTAACTGAAAAGGAGTGCGTGTATCCAATATTAAGCTTGAGTGAAAATTTCTTTTTAAACGCATGCAATTCGTTGGCCTGGAAGATATATTTCTGTGAACGGCTTGGAACTTGTGGGTTCGAAACTCTTCGATAGCCTGCTTAATAGAGATGCGTCAAGTAGGCGAGACGGCTGGGCATGGTGGTGTGCCGTGCGAGTAAAGCAGGGCGCCAAACTTCTGCATGCAGGTGGGGCTGGAAAAAGGTGTAGTGACTGAACGACCTTCCAAAAACTATATGTGGGCGTTTTTGGTAAAGTACCCGCATTCCAAATAAGGACAGGCGTGGATTTGCAGCGCCATTGCCGTCGTTACGTTTTAAAAATGCCACAGCATCGAACGCAGTGAGCATTCTCGTCAACGAGGTTTTTATAAGTGTGGAGTACGTGAGTGCATCCACTCTGAAAACGGACGCCAATTCCTATCCAATACCTTCAAGTGCATGATGGAAGCTTTCGGATCTCGCATATGCGCACAGAACGAGTCAATCGCACCGTATTGTCCGCAATCAGGGCGTATCTTGAGCAAGATCACTGTGAGTGGGATATGTACCTTCTTAATAGGGGGGGTATAAATGCACAATGTAGTACACACGGCGACAAAAACACTAAATTCGTGAATAACTTTTAAAGTTAGAGCTTGATCTTAATGAAATTTCACTACGTAATAAGAGCATTAAAATCTATGTAAAAACCAAGGCCCAAGTCTGCAGTACTTGAATCGATTTTACTTCATGGATGGGACGAGCGGGGAGAGGTATCCAAAGTTCGCAATATTCTTAAACTGCGTATACTTCAGTGGCTTTTATATGCTAGGAGATATATATGGCCCTTAAAAATCTTCGATCTAAATATGAAATTTCAAATCCGCACATACATTTTGTTACTGAAGGGGAGGCATAATTTGTTGTTTATATATATATATATATATATATATATATATATATATGGGAAATCATTAATATAGTATAATAATATGCATACATATATATATATATATATTTATATATATATATTATGCACATTATATTAAAAATTTCCCTATTGACTTATCAATTGCATAACAGTATGCAAACTGTAACACTGACGAAAACATTTCGATAGCTGACTCCAGGATTGTCTGCATAAAATATAATTGTACAAAGTATGTTAAAACTGTTTAGAATTATATAATTCAAAAGTATATATATATATATATTATATAATACAAAATATGTATATATTTATATTATATATAATTTCAAAGTATATTTGGATGCATTGCAGGTCACTTAGAGATAGTGGAAATTTGGCATTACGTCACGTATTACCACTAATTATTTTTCCAAATCACCCTGTGATTAGAAACATATGATGTTTTCTATGTTATATTATTTGTCTATTTCCGAGGTATTGCAAATTTAATCATGTCTAGGTTATTATTTTCTGCTCGAAGAATAAGGCCGCAAGTAAGTAAAGGCTCTATATTAGTATTATCTCACTAATATTATTATTTTAGCAGCAAGAATTTTTGCATGCCGGCTCTTGCATTGCAAACCAATCAAGAGGAAAAGCCTCAACACCAATGAACACAATCGTGATGTTTGTGCCACAACAAGAGGTATAAATACATATCAAAATAAAATTTCTATATTGAATAATCGAATTTTACCTATGACTACTGTTTCACTGAGGCATGGGTAGTGGAGCGTATGGGAAGGTTTCATAGAATTCTCGATCCCGGGCTTAATATTCTTGTACCAGTGGCCGACAAAATCAAATATGTTCAAAGCTTAAAGGAAATTGCGATAGATGTTCCCAAACAAAGTGCTATTACATCCGACAATGTGACGCTCAGTATTGATGGGGTACTTTACTTACGTATTATTGATCCCTATAGAGGTTTGATATATTTTATAATAACATACATATATCATTTAAAACTTACTTTAAAAAGTTTATTTTAGCTTCTTATGGTGTTGAAGACCCAGAGTTTGCCATAACCCAACTGGCTCAAACAACAATGAGATCTGAACTTGGAAAAATGTCTTTAGACAAAGTGTTTCGTGAAAGAGAATCTTTAAATGTAAGCATTGTCGATTCAATAAATAAAGCGAGTGAAGCTTGGGGTATTGCCTGTTTGCGCTACGAAATTCGAGATATTAGGGTAACTATTTAAAACGTGTTTTATGTTTTTTTTACAAAAAATATGTATATATAAATTTTTTTATAAAAATTAGCTACCGACCAGAGTTCATGAAGCAATGCAAATGCAGGTTGAAGCCGAAAGAAGAAAAAGAGCAGCTATTTTAGAATCTGAGGGAGTTCGTGAAGCTGAAATTAATATTGCCGAAGGCAAAAGAAAATCTAGAATTCTAGCATCAGGTATGTATGTTACCTATGTAAAAGAAGATTATAATTTCCTACGTTTGTATAAGATTTTGTTATGAAATGTGTAGCGCATAAAGGAAGTCATCTTCAAATGCTTTATTAGATATAGAATTGTGTCAGTTTTAACGATATTTGGTCAAATATGGAAAAGATTCGTAATGTTGCAGAAGACGAAGGAGCTTTTGTAAAATCATCTGTTTTGTTTCTCAAGTTCTATTTTCTAAAGTGTACAATCCCGGTCTGACAATAAATTAAAATAATGTACAGGTGTTGGAGATATACTTCGCACTTTGTCATACCCCTAATGAGTGCGGTTAATAGTTATATATATATATATACATATATATATATATATAGTTAATAGTTATATATATAATAGCGCTGCAAAAATTGTATATTCGAATGAAATATGAAATATCATCCAAAGAGCAGCCAGGTAGACGTTGCACAAAGCCATTATACATTTTCAGCAAAATTCTATTGAAACATTAATTATAGGTATTTGAAAGTCTGCCATAAAATTGTTTGGATCGAATGCAATTCATTGTTAGAGGTGTGTAGAGAACTAGAGGTGTGTAGGAGCCTAAATTATGAGGCCTGGGACGGCCAAATCCTAAACATCACGACTAAAACAAGTGAGAAGGTTCCAGTACATTTTAGTCTTCTTGCATTCACACACACGTACAGAATCACACATACACACACGCTGCACGCTGTGAACAGCTTGGCCCCGACAAGAGAAACTAAATTCATGAATAATTTCTAAACTAAGAGCATGATCTTGATGAATTTTTCAGGGTTTAACAAGAGCGTTGAAATCTATGTACAAAGCAAAGTCCAAGTCCGTAGTATTTGAGTTGCGTTTTTTATTTCACATTGTGTGCATATATGGGCTGAATGGGGGGAGCATCCAAAATCCAAAATATTCCTTACCTACTGGCGAACATATCGGTGGCTCTAGTTCTAATGGTATAAAATCGGTAATTACCGATAATACGGAAATTGGGGAGGTCGATTTGATATCCCTCCCAGTGAGCATGACACAAAAATCTTAACTGTCTGAAGCAGATAACTACAAGTATATATCAAAAATTTCAAAGTTGGTTGCTTCTAGAGTAATCTTACTTGTTTCTTTTCCATTCCCTATATTTGCAGAAGCTGAACGACAAGAGCACATTAACAAAGCCAGTGGTGAAGCTGCCGCTATGATTGCAGTGGCCGATGCTAGAGCTCGTAGCCTACAAGCTTTAGCAAAATCTCTTTCACATACGGTAAGTAAAATTATAGATATATATATATATATATATATATATATATATATATATATATATATATATATATTGAAAAATTGATCTATTTTACGGCGAGAATGTCTTAATCTACTTGCAAATATAATGAGCAAAGCATAGACAAAAAAATTACCGTTATTCTGCATGTCAAGCGATCACAGATGTTCATTGAACACTGTGGTGTGTGTTTTTTGTTTTTGTTTTTTAATTCTAAAATCGATGAAGTTAAGGAATAAATGATATAATTTTACTTGAGTTTAAACAATAATTAACGATTATACGTTTAATTTTTGTTGATATCTCTTTTCATTTAGAATTTTTACTCATTACAAATTTTTAGTATGTGCTGGGTCAAATAAGCTGTGAGGGACTGTATATATTAATCCAAGGGAGTTGAATTATGTACGACAGCTCGCAGCTGGATTCAGCGTATCTCGTAGTTGGGTGCTCCCAACTAGAGTACTCTTACTTGTTTTATGTTGTGTACATGTTTAATGAAGAGGCTTATTATTTTAATGTTGAAATGTACATGCCTACTTACAGTTCTATGTATGTCTGGTGGTATGTATTTGTCGTTAGTGAATAATGTATTGTAATTTGCACACTCAGATAGAGTCATAAACAATCAGTTAATCTCTATTAGCTCCACGTCTCACGTGAACGTATCGTCATACGTAAAACAATAATTGAAGAAGTTTTTTGTAGATTAATAATGTGTTATTTGGTTGGTTATTGAGCCCTAAAGAATTCCGCAGTGTAGTCGAAATGTATTGATTAAGCATTTTAATTATATAGAGACGCGTGGCCTCGAGCCGGCTAAAAGCACAGCCAAATACAAATATAGATAAATTAAAAAAAAAAACTAAATGTAAATAATGTGTCTTCCTACAAGCTACTAGTCTGCGTAAGCTATACTCAGAAATATTGAAATTGTGGTATTCTGACAAACCCTTGTGATCAGAACTTATGGTCACGGTTTGAATACGAACAGTTTGCCTTTTACTTCAAGTTTTTTTGTTCACCATGTATCAGGTATCAGTATTACGGTTATTACACTATAAATAAAGTTAATCCCAGTCGGTTGCATCAGATTGTATAGGTCTGAATATTTTTATTAAACTTTTTTGTGTTGACTTGTTTTATTATAGGACGGAAGAAATGCAGCATCTTTAACATTGGCCGAACAATATATTGAAGCTTTTAAAAAATTAGCGAAATCAAACAATACTATGATATTACCAGCAAATCCAGGAGATGTAACTGGTCTTGTTGCACAAGCCATGGCGGTATACAGTACTGTGTCTAAGCAGAGCATCGATTCATCACCCCATAGCAGCGAAAACTGCTATAATAAGAAGGAATACAATCCATTTAATGAAGAAAAAAATGCTGTAAAAATTAATATTGAATAAAACAAATTTTTATTAAAAGAACTCAACTTAATTTGTTATTTGTTTGACGTATTTTAAAATTTAATAAACATTCGGAAAAACCAAAATTTAACTATTGCTCTAAATTATTGAAAATAATTCATATACTGAATTCTATTTACACTGTGAACAAGTATTGCTAAGTCGATTATAGCCGGCATTTTGTCTATCTTTTACTTAATATAATAATAATTTTTCATATATTTGTATTTTATTATACCTTATTATTATATTATCAGCTTTCAAAATATATAATTATATTTATTAGTTTTGTAGGCTGGTAGAAAAGGATGATGAATGGATGGAGCTTTATTCTGTAGAATATACAATTCTGTACAATCTTCCTTTACTTCTTCACATTACTAATTGATACTCAATTTGTCCTGCGCCATTAGTTAACATGCAATAGGAGCATCTCCGACCACAGATCAGAACTACGATCTGCGGCGATGTAGTCAGGTCCGTCTGTATATACTCGCTGATCTTGGAAACGTACGCTGCAGCTGGAAAGGTACGATGCAGCTTACCAAACACGTTTTGGTACATGAAGTCGCGCAATATGTCCTGTTCTTTTAAGCCAATAAAGGCTACGCGCGTACATTAGCAAGAATATCAACATTTGCGGGCCAATCGTGGTGAATCAAAGATCAGACATATTCAATTGAGTGGACACATGATGCAAAGTCATTCCAACAGTGAGCCTGTGAGCTCGTTTGCGCTACACTATTGGATAAACATTTTAAAGTTTGATGGAGGTTGAAGAAAGAAAGAGTTACTGTAGAATCCCACTATCAGTGTATGTTACACTGTGCTTCTAAATCATTGCGAATGTTAGAGCCAAGTAAGTGTAAGTAAAAGTGCAGCTGAACGCTCTGCTTTGGAGATAGTGAGAGGCTATAAAGGGGTGACCCTGGCCATTGAACAAAAAAGGCGACTCAACACCAAGCACCACAGACTGCCATGCTCCTAAACTTTTATTTTTAGTTACGTTTTACTTTACAAGCTTTATTATGCTATGCAGAGTTTTGTTCTGCATTGAAAGTCTTATTATTAAACTTGAAAAATCCAAAGTTTAATTTAATAAAAACAGCTGCAATAGCTAGTTCAAATTTAAATTACAATTTATTTTAAAAAATTGTAGACTGCAGTAAAGAGTTTTGACAATATTGTTTTTGCTGTTGCGTTTAATGCGTGCGTTATTTTCAGCGATCGAAAACGAAGTGTGTATATAAATTAGACCTCGGCTCACCGACGACTGTCTGATCTGTAGAGTGAGCGGCAGTATAAGAGCCGATTCCAAATGACACTCCAGTGCATTTCATTGGGGACGCCTAATTAGCCTAATTACAATTTACAACTAAAACTTCATAACTTCACATTTTGCTTCAATGGTTATTTGTAACTTAAATTATTCGAACAATGTGTATTAACATTCCGGCCACGTTGAAGTATTCGGCTTCAATATATGGGCAATTTGGCCAATTTATGTAGCGTCCTACATACGCCCACGGCCGTTTTCACGTTGGCCACCCTTTTTCGGCCGTCCTCTTCAGGCTCCGACTATTCGGCCTGTTGTCCATCGCTGTGGTGGAGTGTTGTCCTCGTGGATGACCACGAGTGCCCCGACCTCCGCGTTAGGGTGCTCTGCTGTCCACTTGCCTCGAGGTTGAGGGCTGTGTAATCCTTGGACCACACTTGCCAGGAGCGTTGTCTGAGCATGGACAGCGAGAGCACGAAAGTTCGCTGCCTGGCTTGTCCGACTCTGATCCTTGCGGCAACGAATGAAGTGGCTGACCGATGAGCAGGTAGCCTGGAGTCAGTGTCTCCCCGTCGTTCGGGACTCCGGTGAGCGGGGTGAGGGGCCGAGAGTTCAGTATTGCCTCCACGTCGGCTAGATGGCCCCTGACCTCGCTTTCTATTATTTGGACGTAGATGTACTAACGAGCAGTACATTCAAGTGGCCCAACGATACCAAGCACGGGCTTGTTAACGCGCAGACCTAGGCAAAATGCCACACACCTCCCGCCCAACCGACCGAGGGGCACGCCGCATAACGTGCATAGGGATCGTCAAATTCTTTTGACCAGCGCCTTATGAATCCCAGGACTCCAAAAGCTCGATTGCAGCAGAGGAAATATGCTTGTTAAACTTAAGCTTGGGATCAAGAAGAAAACCCAAATCGTTAACGGACTCAATACGCTCAAGGGGTTTACAATTAAGGAAATAATTATTGAAAAATGGCATTCGTCTATAGAAGGACATAAAGGACCTGTCAAGGTCGGATTGCAAACTTTGGCCAGCTAGAGAATTAGTAGACGACAGGCAAAGTTTTACGTCATCGGCGTACATCAGTACCCGGGACTGGCTTTTTACAGAAGGAAGGTTATTTATGAATAAGGTGAATAATAACGGACCAAGGTGACTTCCTTGTGGTACTCCGGAAGTAACTTGATCAGATTTAGAGACAAGACCTTTGAAGTAAACTTTTTGGGTTCTTAAAATAAATAGTTAGATATCCAGATAATTAAGTTATTTGGAAATCCCAGAAGATGAAGCTTATGCAGTAAAAGCGAATGATTAACAGAGTCAAACGCTTTACTGAAATCAGTGTAAATGGCATCTGTTTTCATTTTATTTTGGAATCCTTTAATAACAAAAGACGTGAATTCCAATAAGTTAGTGGTAGTAGATCTCTATTTCATAAACCCGTGCTGGCAGGGTGAAATTATAGATCTACAGAAATGTTGTAATTGAAAAGTTATCAACTTCTCAAAAATCTTACGAATAGCGGACAACTTAGAAATACCTCTATAGTTTTGAACATTAGACTTGTTTCCTTTTTTAAGGAGAGGAATAATAAATGATTCTTTCCAAATATTATGAAATGAACTTAACTCGACGGACAAATAATATAATTTATACAATGGGTTTGAGAGACCTTCAGCACAGTATCTAAGCACGCAGCCTGGTACTCCATCAGGTCCCGGTAAAAATACGGGCTTGATAACCATTAGCACTTTCAGTAGTGAACTTTCTGTGATCAAAGGCCCAAAAATTCAGTTAGAAACATTTACATGATGAGGATATGGCATAGCAGGAACACAATTCTGCGAACTATAAGTAGTTTGAAAAAATGTTGCGAATAAATCGGCAATAGCCTGATCTGAGTCAGCAGACGTTTCTTCAAAAAATAGAGTTGATGGTGGTGTTGATGATTTACGCTTCACATTAACGAAGTTATAGAAACTTTTAGGATCCCGCTGGAACTGTATCCTACAACTTTTCAAGTAATCCTTATAACATTGGTTATTGAGGACAGAGAGATTAGATCGAGCAATCAGATATTGAGTGTAAGCCAAGAAAGAGCCAGTTTCCTTGAACTTCTTGTACATCCTTGACTTTCTATTCTTCAAATTGTTTAATTCCCGTGTGAACCAAATAGGATTGTTAGACCTAACTGAATCACAAACTGGGACGCATAAATCGAATAGATGGTTTATAGTAGAATAAAAAATCTCGATTGCACTATCCATGTCCCTACACATGTAAAGCCGAGACTAGTCAGTCTGGGATAAGAGCTGAGTTAGTTTGCCTAAGTCGGTTTTCCGAAATTGGCGAGCTCGGAGGCTTACTACCTGGATTTAGTACCCGGGCAGATAAATCAATCAACACCTCTAAAGTGGGGTGATAGGGATCTTCCGGACATGATATAGGCTCAGTACGGGAAACAGACAAGAAAGATTGATTCAAAACAAAAACAAGATCAAGCATTTTATTAACAGAATTTGAGATAGCATTGATTTGACATAATGACATCCCAAATAAATTATCGAGAAAATCATTTTGGGTCGTGGAACTCAAGACGCTGGAATCGGGACTAGAGATCCACGTAGTTCCAGCAATATTGAAATCACCCAGAACTACAAGAAAATCACGATCGGAAAACATTGCGGAGACAGAATGTATAGCAGAAAAGTGCATTGAATAGACAGAATTATCTGAGGAAGGAGGAATATAGGAACAAGTAATAAAAAGGCAGACACCATTAATGCACAATTTGACGGCAACAAATTCTATATCTGTACAAAAGTTAGTTATCACTATCTCCGAGAATAAATCAGCATCAACAGCACTAAGCACACCACCACCACGACGAGAAGTGCGTTCTTTTCTATAGATAGAGAATTTGTTAGATAGTACTTCAGAATTTAAGATGTCAGACCTTAACCATGTCGCAGAGAAGGGTATGACATGAAAATGAAAAGATAGGCTACTAAAATAAAGATTACAAAGTTTGCTACAAAGACCTCTTACATTCTGGTAGCCAAGTGAGAGGGAGGATGTTAGTTTTTTGTACTAACAGAGACTTCAAGAGGTGGACTTGGATTGACAGCAGGAGGCGGAAGTGCAATCGGGGACCGATTTTTCTTTTTCGCAGTGTATTCTTTAATGATTAAGTGGTCTGGCCAGAGCTCTTTACAGCATATTTTGCTGAAATGTTCGCCCGGAACACTTAATTTAAAAGACGAAATTTCCCGAATATATGAAAATTTGAATTTTTCCACAGTAATATTGGCTTTCAGTTTAGCCAGAATAAAGGCCTTAACATCATCAGATGTAGTATCAGGGGCAAGCCTAGAAACAAATATTTGTTTTTTTTGTGGAACACCTACAAGGGTCACATTTGAAACCTCAGCTATAGCTTCTAATAGAGCAATAGCCTTGGATAATTGACCATTTGATTCGGTTGGTTTACTAGCACCAGAAAATTGATCAGTGTCAACAGGGCTAATAACTACCGAATCAGAAAAAGGATCGGGATCAGAAGGAGCAACATCCATGGGAACTATGTTGGTTTGGTCACTTCTGTCTTTGATGTGGGGAGAGGGGGATGAAAAATTAATTAATTGTAAATTATGAGCGGATGTAGTGGGCAGTTCGGCAGGGGCAGAAAGTTCATTTGGGCCAATCGACAGCCTGAAATAGGATTTTTTACGCCTTGGAGATTCGTTCAAAAGCTTCATAGCTTTGAACTCATTATCCAGAGTGGAGAAACCATCGGACAGTTTTTCGATATCGATGGGATGTGCTTCCTATTTGCCACAGCAGGATTTTCTTAACCGACTTGATGGCTGCCTCCCAAAGCCCCCGAATTGAGGTGCTCGTGGAGGTATGAAGCACTACTCCATCCCGTGCTTCGCCGCAAACGACTGTAGCATGGTCTGCTGCCGGTTGAACGCCTCTTGCAGGTCATTCAGCAGATTGCTGGTCCCGACAAAGTTCGTCGCGTTGTCGGAGTAAATTCGGTGAGGAACGTAACATTTTGCGAGGAAGCTTTTTAGGGTTAAAAGAAAGCAATTAGTCGATAAGTCAGCACCCAGTTCGAAGTGAACAGCTTTTGAAGCAAAACATACAAATACTGCAATATACATTTTAACTGGAGCGCGGCTCATTATTCGCAACGAGACATTTATTGGGCCACAAAAATATACTCCGCAGATATAAAATGGCTTCAGAGCTGCAAATCGATCAGCAGGGAGATTCCCCATTATCTTTTATTAACTTTGGCTTATACCTAAAGCAATGCACACATTTTTGAACTACTTGTGTGCATTCTCGCCTAGCGTTTACTAGCCAAATTCGTTGCCTGAGCAGTGCAGTCATTGCCTTGACCCCTGCGTGACAGTTTTCAATGTGTAGCTCTCGTAGGTATATCCCAACCAACTCCGAATTTTTTGGCATCAAAACGGGGAATTTGGCCTCGTATGCAAGGGGCGCATTTAGTAGTATGCCTCCTACTAGAATCAAAGAGACTCGTCTTCCATATTTGAAAGACTTCTGAATGAATGGGGCCAACGATTGGAGACTTGGCTGGAGACTAATTGATCCTTTTTTAGCCTATCGAAGTCGTTTTTGAATTCGGAGCGTTGAACAAGTTTTACTTTCAAAAATGCAAAGTTCAACTCCTTTGGGCTGAGCACGTGTGTATGCTTTTGTGTCTTTGAGCTAGATATAAAGCGATACATATACGCGAATACTCGAACTAATTTTCAACATGATGAAAAGCGGGACACGAGGTTAGAGAAAAAATCGGAGCTATTGACTAAACAAACTTGAGCTGATTTTTTGTATTCACTATTTTTTAACTCTGGTGGTAGCGAAAAATGTGGATTTTGAGGCCAATGTGCCTCTTCTTCAAGGAGAAGCGGTGGTCCTTCTAGCCAAATAGACTGTACGAGTTCGTGAACGTCGCAACCCCGTGATGCAAGGATTTGACAATGACGGAACATGTCGACAAGACACATCTTTGGCCATATCTTGGATGCCTGCAACTCGATTGGCTACGAGCAATGATGGTGATGTGTTTATCCAATGTAGTGTGATTTCTAAATCTCTCCAGAAATTCGCACTCTTGAATCTACAACGGTCCAAAATTAGTTTGAAGTTGGGCCATAACTGAGCTAACAGGTATGCCGCACAAAGTTCGAGCCTGGGAATAGACTTGGTCTTGAGTGGCGCAAACCTCCTGAACTGACAATTCCGGACACCTGAGTACATTCAGAGTGTCAATATCATCGGCTCCTGTAAGCATATTATCGACATAAAGAAACATAAGAAAAATGCGAAGCGCCACACAATGAGCTGAATCGTCGATCATCGTCAGATATGGTTACTTGCCGATACATTTTTTTTTATATCTGCCGTGAGGTCATATCGACTCAGACGAAACCGGAGAAGAGTTAAAATTAGATCCCTCTGAATAATCGGGCCCACCATAACAAGGTCGTTGAGTGACTGTGTCGTTGTCGTCGCAAACACTACTCGTAATTTGGTGGAGCTACTATCAGGCCTCAGGACGCACTGATGTGGTATAAAGTAATGTGGTCCTGGTGGAAGTTTTGTGCCAAAGTCTGAAATATGGCCAAGGTCTATGTACTCTTCATGAATTGTACGTACATTAAGCGGAGTTCGACATCTATAGATACTTTCCGTTCTAAGGGCAAAAATCGTCTCTTGTCTATTTCGAAAGAGGAACCTAAGAAGGACAAACGTACTTCAAACCGCCCTGATGGCAAATTTCGAACACTATTTTTAAAGCTCTCCTCGCATGCAAGTTGATCTGATGTGTATTTTGCTGCGCTATATGATTCGGGAACTGATTCTAGTTCCCAGAATCGCTCTACAAGGGCCTCTAATCTGGATTCTTCCATTGGGTGCATAATTGCAAAACATAAGGGACTTTGCGTTTGTAATTTTTTACAACGCCCTGAAGCTACCCAACTTAGCAAAGTTTTTTGTAGCAGAGGTCCATTTTCTGACAATCTAATTTGCTCAGTGCATAACAGGTGGAAAATTACGCCTGTTCCTATTAGCAGATCCATTCGCTGGGGCTTGTGGAACTCGGGGTCAGCAAGTTCTATGTTTGCTGGGATTTTGCAACTATTTATTGGGAGAACACAATCTGGCTGCCTCCTCGAAATCGACATTTCATGCGCATTTACACGAGACGAAATGATTGTCGATACTTCATTTTTGGCTACCAGGCTAGCTTTACCGACTGACGTAACTGTTAAGCATTTATTATTTCGGGAAAGTCTTAGTGTTTGAGCAAGCTGCTCTGTCATACAGTTGAATTGGGAACCAGAATTTAACAGAGCTCTAGCGAACCGAACTTGTCCGAACCTGCCACGAATTTTGACAACAGCTGTCGCAAGGATTACTTGGTCTACTTTGCTCGCAACATGGCTTACATGAGCGGGATGTGCTGAAGCGTGCGGTTTTGCATAAGATTGCTCTATGTCTGAATCAGACGTTGCGTATTTGTGAAGGAGAGTATTATGAGCACGAGAACATACTCTACACTTCGACGCAGTGCAATTTGACACTCTGTGTCCTGGCTGCAAACAATTTATGCACAGTTGCTTTGTTTTGGCGAAGTTTATACCGATCTGAGATAGACATTACTGCAAATCCTGGGCAATTACCAATACAGTGATTTGCGCTGCAAAATTGACAATTTGGTTCGTTACGCTTCTCTCCTTTAGTGCATGCGAATGTCGATTTGCTGGTTTTTGTCGGCATTGACTCTAATCTTTGTCTAGATTTAGTGGCAGAATCAACTTTCGATATGACAATGTGAATGAGTACAGTGTTCGCGAAATCTTTCTCATTATCTATTGACATTAATGACTCGTAGATGGCGGAAACCGAGTCAATAATTGATCGCAAGCCAAGTGCCGAGGGTTTGCTCAATGGCGCAATGTCAATGTCGAAGAAAATAAGACACTTGTTGTCGTACACGTGTTTGAGATTTGCTGGCTTTTGGGTAGTTTGCATCTGAGACCTGGAAAGCTTTAATAGTTCCCAGTGCCTCATCTGACAAACACGAAAGGAGCTGATTGAACTTCTCTATGTTTGATAACGAACGATAAGAGTCCACTAGGTTCTTTGACGCTCTATGTCGCATTCAACGTTTTTTAATTTGTTCGCTCTGACAATCCTCCACTTCAACAATAATCTTTCCTTGTTCGGGCGCAATTGGTGACAATATTGGTTTTGTTATTGCGTTATTTTGAGCGATCGAGAACGAAGTGTGCATATAAGTTAGACCTCGGCTCACCGACGACTGTCTGATCTGCAGAGTGAGCGGCAGTATAAGAACCGATTCCAAATGACACTCCAGTGCATTTCATTGGGGACGCCTAATTAGCCTAATTACAATTTACAACTAAAACTTCATAACTTCACATTTTGCTTCAATGGTTATTTGTAACTTAAATTATTCGAACGAGGTGTATCAACAAAACTTATTAAGTTTAACTAACGCTGCGTCAATGCTGTGTTGTTGTTATTGTCTGTTTTGATTATCTCTATTTGGCGCTTAACATTGAATTGTTTGTGTGTGTGTTTTCTTGTATAAGTTAATTTCCACTATGATTAAAAGTCAAAAAAAATATAAACTTTTTAGCAAGTGCTCTTTTATTAAAAGTAAATTTGCAACTGAATAAACTTAAATCAATTATAGCCCTAGTAAGCTGTGGCTTAGCGGCAGCGGCGTTGGCAGCGGCGTTGGCAGCGGCGTTGGCAGCGGCGTTGGCAGCGGCGTTGTTGCTGAAATTGTTGGCCCGTTGTGCAATTCTTCTTGGAATTTTAGGCGGTTGCTGGACGGTTGGCGTGGAGGAAATGGCATAGACACCAATTCAGCATTTTGCTGCACTTACGAAGTGTTGCAATGCTTCTTATTGGGACTGTGAGAATTTATTTGTTGTTAACTCTTCCCCCTGGGATCATTAGAAGAAGGGTATGTTGTTAAATCTGTGGCTGTTGCTATTTGCGTTTTGTAACTGGATTTGCGTCGATTCTTTTCTGAGGGTCTTTCATTCTTTGTTCAGTTGTAGTATTATGTTTTTCCTTTTTCTCTTCTTACATGCGCATTGTAAGAAGGATGCCAACTGTGAACAGAGTTATAAGGCCGACTCTATTTGTTGTAGAGTCTGTCTAAATTTTTTGCAGGTTTTCTATATTTTTGATGTGAAATTCTTACAACGTTTCCAGGGAAAGAATCTTAATTTTTTCATTCTCTATTGGTGTTAGTTGTATTGTAGGATTTCCTGGGGTCATGCTGAACTCTTGTTTGTTAATAAACAAAGTTTCGTTCCAGAAATTTATCATGTACGTGCCTCTCACGTGTTTCTCTTCGTCTTGCCATTTAATCGCGCCATTGAAGTCGTTGACCAATATAAGTCCATCGTCGATTTCTTCGATCTCCGGAATATGTACTGCATTGCGAAAGCCACACAGCGCTTGTTCTCCACTGACTCACTTGGGTATACAGTTATTTTTGTTCAAGTTTACAATTTTTGACTTATTACAGATTTTAATATTATTATATCTTTTACAATTGCCGTTTTGGCCATATATGGATTTATTACATTGGAATAGTTCCTTAAATTCTAAATTTATAATCTTATTGTATTTCACTACTGGCTTTATTATTGAATTTTTACAATCATTTCTTTCTAGATTTGGAATTTTAACAATATTAAACAAAGTTGTTCCATTATGCAAAATTGATACATCTGAAAATTCTAAAATTTCTTCGATATTTAAATTTTGCATGTTACTTTGGTGAAAATTATCATTTATTATTTTTATTTCTTTTTCGCCAAGTAGGAATCTGTTGATTAAATTTAGTTTCGCCCATTGTATGGCGTACTGAATATTAATTAATGCTTCTTTTATAAGCCTAACTTGATTCTGTAAACTGATCGCTATTTCGTCACTTAGGAGAGATTCCTTTCCTTTGCTATTATTGAGGTCATTTGAGATTTTTGTGAGTTTATTAATGCGATCTTCGAACTGTCTGTTTATGGTGAGTTGCTTATTGTCGTTTTTTATAAGATTATTTATGTTGTGAGTGATCATTACCAAGTCGTCATTGTCTGGGTTGCAGGCTACATATTTCCATGCTGTGCCTAGAATATTTATTGCCCTAGTCTTTCTTGAATGGTTTAGTGATAATGTCTTGAGAATAGCTTGTGTTATTTCGTGGCGTAAGGTGTGGTATAGAGTGTTGGCGTTTAGGTTTTTTTCAGTATGAAATAAGAAATTCTCTAATGCGTATTTAATCTGTTCCAGTTCTATAATTTGAACGATTCGTGTCGTTGAAGTCTGTAATTTTCCTATTCCCTTTAAAATAGGGATTGTCTGTGCGTCTGTATAGTTTAAAATTTCCAAATGTCCTTCGGTTGCCTTTGCTGTCATCATTAATAGTAATCTGTAATATTTTTACATATATATATTTTTTTTTCTGAACTATCTTGTCAGTTGTTGTTAGTACGGTTGTGTTCCTGTTTTCTTTGACTATTTCTTTTTTGTATCTGGGTGATAACTTGGTATCTAGTTTCGTATTGATTTTAACGAATATGGTGTGTAAGTCCGTATATCGTTGCGTTTTTTTTGTGATTCTGCATGTCAGTTGATTGTTTTTGCCTAAGTTTGTCAATGTTTACTTGCCTAGCCTTTTCGTACTGCTCTGGGTCTGTGGTCACGTTTCTGCCAAAGAATACGTCCAATGGTCTCTTATTAGTTGTCGAGTGTATGGTATAATTATAGTCGTATATAGATTTATTTATCAGATCTTCAAATTTTCGATGCTCCCGTTTACTTTTGTTGCATCTCATGATATCTGATAATGTTGAATGAAATCTTTCTACTTGACCATTCACTGCACTTTTACAGGGTGGTGTCTTGTAAACCTCGATACCTAATTGGCCCTGCATCATAAATGTAATTGAGGCCGAATTGAGGGATTTCTCATTGGCTATCACAACAGCTTTCGGCACACCAAAATAGAAAAGGATTTTGTGAAGTGGTTTTTTAATGTCTTCTATTGTCCTAGATTTGATTATTCTTCCTTGAGCTAATTTCGAAAACTTGTCTACTGCTGTTAGCACTACATTTTTTTCTGTCGTGTATATGTCGATATAGATTGTATGTCCTAGGTGTTCGGGGATTGGTGTTTCTTGTAGTTTTGGGTTAGTTGGGTGCCTGTCATACTTTTCCTCCTTACAAACTTGACATTGTTGGACTAATTCTGCTATTCGTTGCTTCATGTTCGGAAAATATAAACTTTCGGACAATTGTTTTTTGTTCTCTAGTGAATTACGGTGTGCTCTGTTGTGTGTGATCAATATTTTCTCATCTTGCTTTGTTTCGTTTGTCAAATCTTTTACTTGAGACTGTGTGAATCTAATTTTGTAGTTTCTAAAGTGTTGGTGATATATTTGCTGAATTTGGTTCCTTATTTCCTCTGAAGCTATTATCCCGTTAATTACTGATGGAATTAGGCGGTCTTTTAATATCTGTATAAGATCTTGTTTTGTGAAATTTGGTCGGGTTATGGTATGTCTGTGAAAGTTCGGGAATGGGATTTGGAACTTGTAGTCTGTCTCGTTGGCTTTGCTGAGAAATATCTGATTTTTTAATACGTTTATTGGGACTTCTATACTCGGTATTAAGTTGTGGCTTGAACTATCTGCACTATTATCCCTACCTGGCTTATAGAAAAGTTCGTAATCGAACTCTTCCAGGTATGCTTTCTACCTTTTGATTCTCGCGTTGCCGTTCCAACTGCTAAGCGAGTAGGTTAAGGGTTGGTGGTCGGTGTATATTTTTAGTTTTGCCTTACCGTAGAGGTAATTTTTGAGAGCTTTTAGAGCCCAATTTATTGGCAACATTTCCTTTTCATTGGTGGCGTAATTCTCTTCGGCTATAGAGAGTGTTCTAGATAGAAAACAGATGGGTCGCTTATTCTGGGATAGAACAGTGAGATGAAATTGTTTAGTGAAGTCTGGGTAATGGGTGGGGGTCTTTTTCCTACTTCGAAATTGGGTCTATTCATATAGTTGACCATCTTTGTGCCTTTACTTGGATCTACGTCCATTGGCTCTGGACGTGGTTGGGGTTTTGGTGCAGAAAGTCTACTGGGTACGTATGCTTGTTGTGGCTGTATCTGATAAGTTCGTTGATTAGGGTATTGTGAAGTCGATCCACTATTGTTGTATGTTGGCTGTCTATAGTTTCTAGTAGTTGGCCAAGGTGTATGCACTGGGAGTTGTGGTCTGAAGTTAATATGAGGTGGCCTAGAGGTTTGGGAATGGGAGGGCTGAGCTGTTCGAGGTAGCAGTGTTGGTGGTGGTCCATTTCTATTTGGGTTTCTGGCATGTGTCTGTTGGTTTCTATTCAAAGCAACGTTGGTGCGGTAATTTTGATTCTCAAATTTTAAACAATAATGAAGAGCTGAAGGAAGATCTGCTGGTTCTTTTATTCCCAGAATCCGTGATAAATCTCCTCTCAATCCTCTTATGAAGGTGTTTAAAGCTTTGTCTCGGTATATTTTTGTCATAAGGGTTTCGGATTCCCTATTTAGATCCATGCACCCTACCTTATTTAATATTAGAGATAAGTGGTTGTAAACGACCTGGTAGAATTCTTCTACCGTTTGGTTGTTACCTTGCATTGTCATCTGATACTCCAATGTTCCCAAATCTCTTCTATCTGCGTAGTGCAGCGTTAGACATTTGGAGATGGCGCTCCAATTTAGAGGAACATTGGACGACTCGAGGGCCGTATCAGCATTGCCAGTGATCTTGTTTCTCACTGTGTGCAATATGCCAAAGTATTTCGGCGAGCCAGCTTCAGCTGCATAGACAGAGTATCCGGTCAACACTCTTTTTCCATGAGCTAAATTCCGATGGATTACCGGAACATTCCCTGAGGCTTTTGACTATGTCCGGTACTCTGTCCAAGTCGTTCAAATTGTGGTTGTCAGTTATCCTTTGGTCTACGTCGCTAAACTCCCTAGAGGGGTTAACTAATTGCTTTACTAACGTTGGCAATTGTTGTGCCAAAATCTGGCTAACCGTAGTTGCTAATATTTGTTCTACGTTATTCGCCACACCTCTATTTTGTAGGTGTTCGTTTTGTCGGTCGAGATGTCGTTGTTGTTGTCTGTTCAAATTACTTGTGGTTAATCTGACACTAACCAAATTGTTTTCATTAGCCATGAACTAAAGATATTTTTAGGGTAGTGTATCTTAAAATAATTTTATAATGTGTGTTTTTGTTGTTTTTCTTTTAAGACCAGTGGCTGGTATTTTTCCTTTTACTTTGGAGGGTCCCTTGGGAATCACAAAGTTGGAATTTGGTAATACTACGTTTGTAGTTTGATATTCGGTTATCGTTTTACACTTGTTTATTTTTCTTATAATTCTAAAATATTTATCGTGTAATTTATTATCTTTTTGTAAAAATTCTTTCTTATTTTCACTTTGTTTGTAATTTATTTTCTTTTTTTTTTAAATTCTTTCTTTTTTTCTCTTTGTTTGTAATTTATTAATTTTTATTTATTTTTTAATTCTTTCTTTTCTTTCTTTGTTTTTCTTACGTTAAATTTATATGTTTGTTCGCACTTAATTTTCTAACTTACAGTACTATTGTTGATGTGGTAACCTCCCCCGCTGGTCCGGATTTCATCCTTTTTAAAACGTTATCGGGTATCTACTGGGGATCCTGCGACCAGACGTCGTCGAGAGTATTTTGCGGGCGGGCCTTACAGAATATGTTATCCACCGATGGGAAAATAAACAATTAAGTTTCGATTGCCTTTCGCGAATTCGACCGGTCGTCAAAATTAATTGCCTAGAGTTGCACCGGTTTTGGTTTTTCGCGTTTAACCGACTTGCGCGCACGTAGAATCGTTTTGTTCTTTTATAACGCGTGTCGGTCCCTGCTCGGGCGCCAGTTAATTTCCACTTTGATTAAAAGTCGAAAAAAATATAAACTTTTGAGCAAGTGCTCTTTTATTGAAAGTAAATGTGCAACTGAATAAACTTAAATCAATTATAGCCCTAGTAAGCTGTGGCTTAGCGGCAGCGGCGTTGGCAGCGGCGTTGCTCCTAAAGTTGTTGGCCCGTTGTGCAATTCTTCTTGGAATTTTCGGCGGTTGCCGGACGGCGCGTAGAGGAAATGGCATAGATACCAATTCAGCATTTTGCTGAACTTACAAAGTGTTGCAATGCTTCTTATTGGGATTGTGAGGATTTGTTTGTTGTTAACTTATATCAGGCTCATGAAAATCTTGTTGATATTTGTCCCTGACATCAATTTATTTGTGTAAAACCTTCTTTTGTTTTGAGCGTTTGCTTGCTCTATTTCCGTCTGCCGTTGTTCGTCTGCTTTGCGCTCTCGCATCTAATTTGAATTCGCTTGCCCCCTGTAGTCAATATGCCGCGCTGCAAAAAATCTTTCAATTTGTAAATTGCTGGTTGTGCGAGAATCTGATGCAAACGAAATGTGCAGATCTTACTGGGCGTAATAGCGACGAAATATCCACTATCGTCAAAAAGACTGCTGTGGTCTTCGATGGTCATGTCTAGTTTGCATTGAAATTCAAATTAATTTTTCAAGAATGTGTAATGCTATGTGAAATAAATTTTTAAAACATAATATTGTTAAGCAGCTTTCGGGTGACTTTAATTCGAGCATTCGGCTTCTTAGCATTTTCAAATTTGATACTCCCCCTAATCAGCAGTTAGAGTCGCAATTTTTAACTGTCCCTTTCGCCCTAAATCTGCCCAACCCCTTTTTTGAGTCGTGGATACACCTCAATTCTTTGATACATCTCCAATGTCATCATTATCGCCTTCTCCTAGTGATTGTACGATTGTTACTCCTCTCGTTTCTCCTGAAGAACCGCCCTTAAATCCAACAGCTTAACAGGGTCTTCCTAATAATTCTGGTAATGCACGTGCAGTTCCTGATTGCAGAGGTAGACCGTCGCGCATTCTAGACCCGGCCTCTAACAACATTCATGCTGCCCTTTCTTCCCCTTCAGTTCCGACTTTAATTGTTGTTCCATCCCGTAAACAAGCATTTGTGTCTAGACTTTTCTCGATTTGCGCGCAAATCGGCTGCCGAAGTTACAATAAGAAAATCCTATTTCTCCACTCCTCGAGAAATTTCATCTTTGAAAATTAAACTTCCTCATGATGCTTTTACAATCATTTGTGATCCTAAATTTTGGCCTCCTCACATGATTTTTCATGAGTTTAATCCTATAAAAAGAAATCAGCTTTCACCTGTTACGTTTCCGGTTTCCTCCGTTTCTACGCTATAATAGCCTTTATCACGTGTTCTCCCTAGAGCCCTCTCTTCCTCTTATAAAGTCATTGCTTTCAGGATATCTTCTGGATATCACTGACCACCATCAGCTGTGAGCAGGGGCATAGCTTGCTGTGATTTTCCGTCTCTGCATCTTTCCTTTCATCTATAGTTCTTATACTCATAACTATGTTTTTCAATAATTAAAATTGTTTCCGTCACTTTCCTTAATAGTTTGTTTATCTATTATATTAGATTTACATTTTAGCACAAATTCTTTCTACTAACAACTGTCTCTATAGCGGTAGGCTGGTAAAACAGACAATTAATATACATATGTCATGAGACGTAGCATAATGTTTAACTGTAACTGCTACATTACACACACACACATTACACACATTATCTTCTAATTAGGTTAGATTTCTCTTTCGTCGCATACAACAGATCGCTATAGTGTTCACCTTCTTAAATTCGAATTGTTTGCAATAAAATCACGCGTGCGCCAAGACGCTCACATACTTAGTACTTGAGTTGACTTCTAGTATTCTTTTTATGGTGATCATATGCATACTGTGCCGATTAAAAGTATTCGCTCATATTTTTGTTTTTGAAGCCTGTTGCAGGGCGTTAATATTTGAGCCAAATGCAACTTTTTAGCATGCATAACCTCTCGGTCTATAGGTCTTTGCTAGTGAAGTGACTTAAAAGTAAACAATGGCTGAAGAAAGTCCTGCAAATGTATCTTCGCAAATTAATGCTAGTACAGTCTCCGCCGTGTTAACTGACAAGGCTGCGCTTTTGCGTCAAAAGGCTGCTGGAATTCTTAGGCGACGAACTAAAGTCTGATTTCAGCATCATGCCCTAATTTGGGGCTAATTTGAGACTGGAGAACTGCATTTCTGGAGAAACCCGTCAAGTTTGAGGATTAGTTTGTGGACCACACTTCAGCGCGAGCGTGGCAAGCGTAAACGCACTGATCACAGTTTTAGATTAAGAATGGGCACGAACGACTCACAGCAAGTACACCTCATGGCCTAAAGTCAGTAAAATTCACGGCATGGGCAAACTTCTAATCGACGTTTACCAAAGTCATTGGCAGTGAGATTGACTCCTATCGAGAAGCTACAGCACTTGCTTCCCGCACTTCCAATCGAAGCACCACACGCTGTTGAATTATAACCCTTTACCAGCTGTTAAAGACGTAGCAACAACATCGAATTCATCATCTCCAATGTTGCAATATCGCTAACCTTGCCTCTTAGCTTAAGCTTCAAGTCCACAGTTGATGCTCTGCTTTTAGCTACTGAAACGTGCCAGAATGCTCAAGCCATGCTGTGCGCTTTCGGACTTCGGGTCGCAAATGCAATTTGTCACCACACGATTCGCTAACCAACTTCAACTTCGTAAAACCATATCTGACGATCGGGCATTGTAGATGCCGGCTTGCATCTGATGAATATTCTGCTGAATCCAATTAAAATCTCGGAGTTCAGATTTTCACTTACCATTACTGTAGAAAACTCAGCTTGGTGTGATATTATCTTGGTGTAATATTATCTTGGTGTGATATTATCAGACACCCAAATTTTCTTCTTTTGCCGTAAGCCAACGATCATTGGACAGATTAAACCAGGGGCTGGTCTGGATGAATTGGCGCAGCTTTTGGGAAATTTAGCATTTATTTGAGCCAATTTCGAAGACAACAAAGAAGGATCTCGACTGTGTAACGCACTTTACGGAAAAATTCACAGTATCCAGTTAAGACTCGGGAGGGCAACACACAGAAATGGTTTTGTGCAGATTCAATTATATTCTGATGAACCCTGGGGAAACCATATACAAGATCCATATTCAAGAATTGACGAACAAGTGAAGTATATAGAGTCTTAGTAACGTAGGGATCGTCCAATTCTTTCGACCAGCGCTTTATGAATCCCAGGACTCTAAAAGCTCGATTAACTTAAGCTTGGATTCTAGAAGGATACCCAAATCATCAACTGACTCAATACTCTCAAGTGGTCTACCCTTAAGAAAATTAAAATCAAAAAGGCCATTCGTCTAGAAAACAACATTAATTTGCACTTACTGTAATTAAGATTTAATAAATTTACTTGACACCAGGTTTGAAAACTGTCAAGATAGGATTGCAACCTTTGGCCAGACAGAAAATTAGTAGACGACAGGCAAAGTTTTACGTCATCAGCGTACATCAGCACCCTAGAGTGGTTTATCACAGAAGGAAGGTCATTTATGAACAAAGTAAATAACAAGGGACCAAGGTGTGGTACTCCACAGGCTAAGAGGCAATGCCTTAGTTAAGTCAACTTTTTGGGATCTTAAAGATCAATAGTTAGATATCCAAAGAATTAAGTTATTTGCAAACCCCAGAACTCAAGCGAAGCCGCTAAATTAAGTTAGACGTGCAAGTGGGTATGTGTGATTTTGTGAATGTACAAATGCAACGGGGTAGAAATATTTGTAACGACAGCTCGCAGCTGAGTTCAGGGTATCTTCTAGTCCCGACATTCCCAAACTTTGCTTCGTGGGTGCCCCTTTATCAAACATTTTAAACCTTACTCTCAGCAAACATCAGTACACAACTGATAGAGGGTTCTTGAGAGACCCTCAGATTATAAGTACATCCAATTCAATGTGAAATCCGATTACAGTCCTTCCTAAATTGTATTTACAAATCATCGAATTCGAATTGGGAGAAATATTGCAAGATAATTAAGAGGAAAGTTCTTATAACAACAACCACATCAAAGAAGGATATAGAGCAGTCGTTACAGACGCTCGTACGTCACCTGATCTGTGCATATCAAACATCATGCAGCCTTCAAAAAGCAAAAGGCCGCCGTGGTGAATTTCTGATGTAAACGAAGTGGACGAAGAACTCGTAAAATTCAGCTCCGCAAATTCAAAAAACGAAAAACCTTCGTAAAGAAAAACGAAACTCACGGAGAGTCTTCTGCTTCGGCATAGAGAAAGTCACAGGAACCGCAAAATCCGGAAGCTACTTTTGATTGCCATGCAACAAACAGAGTAAACTAAAAGCGGATGATGGAAGATGGAAAGCATTAGGGAAATGATATGCGCCCATGCGAGCACTGCCCTGGCTGCATATTCGGGATTACACCGAATTGTGTGTTACCAGCAAATACAATCAGTCCTAAGGAATTGCAGTGGGCCATTGACTACCACTACCAGAACGTGCAGTTCACAGAGGCACACCTCAAGCTAGTGTCTTGTCTTCTCTGCTATGAAAATTAGTGGTGAACGAACTATTAATGGAATTCTGAAGGAAAGCTCCTAAGACACCAGTATATGCAGACGATATAAGTATCACGGAAATATGTCAATCGACTCTCAGCTCTGACATGGGCCAGAGAAGCCGGACTAATAGATACAAAGTCCCGCTGTGGGACGAAAGGTGAACCGTTTACACCAAATAAAAATATAACTGATATAGAGCAAACTGACGTAAAGTCTCAATGAAGAAGAAATGTATCGCATAGGACGCTAAGCTGATCTTGGGGTTCCTCACCACGGCTGATGCATTATACATATAAACATCTCAGCCATAGAGAAATCCACTTACTTTAAACTGAAGGAAAGGACCCAACGGAAGCACTCGTCTGCATTACGGGAGCGTTAAGGTCTACTCCAATCAAGGCTCTAGAAACACTAATGTGCTTCAAGAAGTCAGCGCAAAGCCTTTTTGTAATTGAAAACATGTCGCTCCTAAAGCTTGGACACAGCTCGGTTGGCAGCACAGACTACATGTCCCCCTGAACCAATTTCAAAGTTGCAACAACCTTAATGAGACCAGACGACTGGTGTTCGGGACTGGACCAATAAGCAGTCCACATATTCACGGACGGCTCAAGAGTAGATTCGGGGGTCAGTGCAACAGAAAAAAACAACTAGCTGCAAAACGTCGAAAATTATGCATAAAACGCTGAAGCAAAAACTCACTCACTTCCTACTGCAACTAACAAGAAGAGAATGCAGACTAATGGTGGTTACTGGTAGCAACAGATGACAGCTGTCGCAAATGTAAATGTAAAAGTACGTATACAAGAGGATCGCAAAGAGTTTCCTAACGACCATAAGTACATAACACTAAGGACTAACTGGATCTATGTGTAACCGATGCGACGGTTAACCGACTCAACCTACCCTTCAGATTATATTATTATACTCGTTCACAAAGTGAACAGTATATATTGGGTTTGTGCAAAGAAAATACAAATAGTGAGATGATTAACGCGCATACATTTGAATGTAAGTCAAAATTTCTAGTGTGGCTCTTCAAGGGGCTTTTCGCCTTTCAAATTCCACGCCAGACGAGTGGCTTTCTCCACGCCACGCAATCAAATACCGAAATCGTGGGGTTCTACTGCTGCACGAAAGTTGAAATCAGTCGCCACGTGCCGTCAGCAAAGCTGGTCGATACCTGTGTATAGCTGTATATCTGTGAAGCGATATGCGTTACAATGCTTACACAACTCGAAACCTCTAGCATACCATTTGTTCTCTTCTTATTCTATCTTCGTCTCTGTTCCTCCGACCTGTCAGAGAACACTCGCTGAACAACACATTCGGGGCACATTAACAATTAACATTCAAAATTAATTATATTTATTATAAGATATTTATTATTTAAATACTCCCCAACTAAAATAACATTATAAATTTAATATGTAAAACCTTATTATTTTTATTACTATTAAATAATACCAAATTTATGACAAAAATATGTGGCAAACTTTAAAGAATCTGATGTAAAAATTGAATCAATCGCTTACCTGTGCATCAATCAACTGCTGAAATTTTCTTACTGAATTATTCAAATATTTAAATACAAAATAATAATTTTTTAAAATTTTTGAACAACATATCAATATAATATTGGGATAGTTAGCGGTCGGCGCAAGAATTTAATTTTCCGCCAGCCAAAGTCAATGTATCGCATAATTAGACATATAAAAATATAAATGACACTCGGTATGCCGAACTGAGAAGGCATTGTATTTTTAGAATCTTACGCGCCTTAAGTTGTGAAAGCGAAAAGGCACCAATATCATTTTCGCTCTCAATTTTGTGAAAATTAAGCTGTCTTAAAGTATTTTTTTGTTCAGCGTCAGTGTTTGAGTGACCTCCTCTTAAGATCGAGCTAAAAATTTTTAGCGACGCCCACTCTGCTCTTACGAAATATAAAAATTCTATATTTTTCCAAAATAACAATAACTTCTGTGTAGTGTGAACGTGTATACGAGTCGGTTACGTCCGACTGCAACGTTCTTACTTGTTTTTTTTTTTTGTTTCATCTATTTGTTTGATTATCCCATGATATACAAATTTCCTTAAGGTAGTTTATTAGTATGTCGAATTATGTTCGGGTTCCATTAGAGCGGAGTGAGTTTTGGTCTGAACACAGGCGTCAATCTACAAAGACTGACTATCCGTTCCTCACACACGGCGACAGCGACACAAGTTGGCAACGCAGCTGTGTGTTGCGCCACACTTTTGTAGCGCCGCACAGCAACTCTCCGGCATCGCTCTATTCTAACGGTACCTTGCAAGGCGAGCAAAGAGAACAATCATATTGCACAGAGGCAAAAAATAGATGATGAAATAATTCGAGCTTCTGTGAAACACAAGCATTCCAAGAAACTAGCATTCCTCATACACTGAGATATACCATTCGCCGACACGGCCATACTGACTCTAACACGACGTCGTGTATAAAAGACTATATTTTCAATTTCTCTTTTGCTCCCTTTTTATTTCTAGTTTTTTTAACAACTTTTTATTTTTACAACTTTAACAAATATTTCCGCAACAAAATCCAATTTTCATTTCTTAATTTATGTAAATTCATTATTTAGCAATTTCACAAAATATTATCAAACCTCCTTAAAACATACTTTTACATAAACTTTATCATTCGGTTTGGGTTTCATTAACAGATCAGGTCTTCAAGAATTATGTTTCATTCTCACAAAAACAAACTTATTTTTAAACCAATTCCTTAATTCAGTTCATCCATTCTCATATCTAATGCACCACACGCCATGATCAAAACAAACATTAGTTTGTTCTGCACTTGTGCTTACAATAATATTACGAATCTCATTATCGTCCACTCAGGCCACGATACTGTCTCTTTTCTTTTTTATATTTCAAAAATTTCATTTCTGTATTCATTTCATTAAGTACTCTGCCATTTCCTTTTGGCCAGCAGTACTATATATTTTTGCCACCCTTATTGGCGCACTTCACTTTCTTCAGTAACTTCAACATTCTCAATAGTTTCATTTTCGCTTTCAACATTATTATAATAATCACACACATTAAGCTCCTCGGGAACTTCACCTTCTGGTAAAATTCTTAAATCTTCGTGAGCATACTTGTAAGTTCGTTTACTAGTTAAGGACTTTAAAATGTATCTATCACCCTCTAGAACCTGTGTTATTTCAAAAGGCCCCTTGAATTTTGGACTCAGCTTGGTTTGATGCCTTTCCTCGTTTTTAAGTAATACAAAATCTCCAACATTGTGTCTACGTACTTTCTCTAATACATTTTTTTCAGTTTGTGCTCTCACGTTCGACAGATCTACATCATTTTCAAGGTGGAAGTAATCCTAATGGCCGTGCTACTTTTCCCAATAACATTTTCAGAGGACTTGCCTTCGTAACACGATAAGTTGTACAATTGATTGCTAGCTGCACCTCTCCTAGCACATCCTGTCAAGACTGTGTTCGAGTTTCAGCCGCCGTTAACATATTTTTCAACGTGCTCATTGTTCGTTCCACTTGGCCATTAGCTCGACTAGCACCGGTGGCAATCAAGTGCAAGTTTATTTTGTGATCTCAACAAAATTGACTAAACTTTGCTCAAGTAAAACACCTTCCCCCGTCAGCTATTATTAGGTTTGGTACTCCAAACAACGAAACAGCGGACTTGCCAGCCTTTATGCAACTCTCACTGTCTAATTTAAGGGTATCACTAAGATAGACAACGTAAACGCGTCAACTTGAACAATAACATACTCCTTCTGGTCACTCTTGCCGCTTAATTTCCCTGTTATGTCGATGTGGATAGTGTGCCAAGGAATATTTACTTTTGGGATTGGATGCAGTTCTGCCTGAATTTTTCCTGAGGTTGATTTAGACATTTTGCAAGTGATGCAGTTGTCAACAAATTTTTTGATATATTTTGACATATTATCAAACCAGTAAAAATCGTAAGCTTTATCCAGGGTCTTTTCGAAACCTAAATGCATTATCGACTCATGAACTTGGTTTATGACGGACCATCTGAAAGCACGGAACACCACCGATAAACAGCGAGTTCTGCCATTCCTCTGTATTTTTCGGTGAAGAACCTCTGCCCTTAGTTCATAGGTTTTCGCAATATCTTCATCAAGAGAAACATCTTTTAATTTAATCAGAATTTCGGCTATGTCTGAGTCTCGACGCTGTTCAGCAATGAGCCAATTACTTGAAAATTCGGCCAAGTTAACTCTCTTCTAATCAATTACCTTTGGAGCACAAGTAGACCCTGGTGAGATAGGATTTCTCGACAAAAAGTCTACATGTGCCATTCCTTTCTCTTCTCTATACTGAATATCAAATGTAAATGACTGTAAAACGGCCCACCAACGCTGTGCTCTAGGGGTCAAATCTTGTTTATTTCTTGACGCCTTCAATGGGTTACAGTCGGTATAAACAGTAAAGTTCCTGCCCAACAAATAATGTCGAAAATGTTTAATTGAGTTTACAACCGCTAACTCATACGAGTGATATCTTGACTCTGCAGGTGAAGTAGTTTTGCTATAATCTTCTATTACCTGGGATTTGTTATTAATTTTGTGTAATAAAATTGCACCGTAACCACTGCAACTTGCATCTGTATGCAATTCAATTGGATAATTTGGGTCAAAACTGGTCACTGTAGCCTAAAAATTAAACCGATGTTTTCAGGAAAGAACACTTTGTAATGTTGAATGAAAACCCAGCCTCTGTCAGAACATTTAAAACAATCTCTAATCTTTCAAACGCCTCGCATTGTGTTGTGGCAGTTATCATGATATCATCCATATAACATAAGATAACATAAGAATTTGCTAAGCCCGAATGGCATAGACAGAAACTCATACTGGCCATCTGGCGTCACAAACGCTGTGTACTCAATAGAATCCGCATCCAAAGGAATTTGGTGTATCCACTGGCCATATCTAAACATGTAAAATAATGAACTCCTCGAAGTCTATCTACTTGATCCTCTATGTGTGATTGAATTTAGCTCTCTATAGTCAACGCAGAGTCTATCCGAAACATTTTTCTTTTTTTACCAACAATATGGGGCTTGCATAAGGTGAACAGCTTGGACTTATTATATTACACCTCAAAAGCTCCTCAATTTTCTCTCAAACTAAATTCCGCTCGCATGGACTTAATCGGTATGGTCTTCTTTGAACTGTTTTTCTTGGATCAATCAATCTAATTTTCATTTCGCCAACTCTAACCTTAGTACATGGAATGCCTTTTATAAAACAATCTGAGTACTTTGCCAACAATGAATTAAGTTTTATATTATTTTTTACGTCAAGTTCAGTATCAATATCGGATGGCTCAGTACCGGTACACAAATTATTTATTTTGGCTCTTGAAATTGTAAATTTGTTTGATGAAATGACAATATCAAAACCCTGCTTAAGTATTTCACGCCCAATGACGATATCGTTTTGCATGTGATCATCGTCTATTACATAAAACAAAATCTCAAGAAAATTGTCATCAATCTTAACGTTACTTAAAACTTGCACTGTGTTGTTCCTATCAGTTTCCTTCTTTTTACATTGGGTAGATATGTGTCCCCGGTCTCCGCACTTGTAGCAAGTTACATTTGATTTTTCACCTCGATGTTCATCGTGTCTGACATGTCGCTCTTTGTCATTCGCAAGGTGATGTTGTTGTTTCTTGAGTCTGTACTCAAACCTTTTGTGGCCTAATTTTTCACAAAAATGATACTCTATCGAAGATTACTTTTTGCCGTTTTGGATAAACTTCAGATTGATGCTCCACAAAGCCACTTTTCTTTTTATTATATGTGAACGCTTTTAATTCGGACTGTAGATCGCCTCTGGTTCGAACATTTGATGTGAAACTCAAACGCTGCACACGGTTATCAAAACTTGCCAGCAAGAGAGTCACGGACACAGCAATTTCTTCTTTTTCCATTTCGCGCCATTCGCGCCATGCGGCTTGCGTGCAGTGCAAGACACTCGCCGTCAGTCGGTCGCTTTGTCAGCATATTTAGAAACATGGCGGCTGGTGTTTCTATGGTATCAAAGCGTTGTATGAACAATTCCTTGAACTCGAGCCAGGTTATATCAGCATAGAACACTTGGGACAGCCATTGCAACCAACGCAGTTTCTTTCAATGTATTTTCTCTTAATATAATTTCCACAGTTGAACACCACGGTGAAGCGATGGCACCTGCCCTGTTTGGGTTGATTTTGGGTAGTTGCACCGATTTGCTCTGCCCTGCATCAGATTCCTTTGTTTTTATGGCTCGCACAAGATCGATCAAATTTTTATTTTGTAATTCCATGATGGCACGCCATTGTCCATCCATTGTTGAATATAATTTACACAATTTTAAAGCTAGAGACACCAAACTTTGTATGTAAGTTAACCCGATCGCCCAGCAACAAAGAAGTTGCCAAACTGATCACGCAAAACTGACATGGTAATTGTGCAAGGTCAGCATTCCTCATACACTGAGATATACCATTCGCCGACAAGTATATGTTTACAGTGTTGTGCAAAAGCTTTCCGTTTGATATTTATTACCGAAGCTACTTAAAAACTAGGAGAAAACAATTCATCTTATGAAGCTAGTCGTTAAGTAGGTCAGAAGAAAAAGATAATTTTCCCCAAGGTTTAATAAATTGCTGACCCCCTCCGAAAATTGGGGTGGTGAAACACGCATTTATTACCCTATATGAGTTAAGTTTAATTTTTCGTTTATTGTGGGTATTCCAGCCAAAAAGTGGATAAATTATGTGTTAGTATAATAAGGCAGAAATTAATCAATTTGTAGTAATTTATTTTGACATATTTGAAGCTTTTTATACTCGTTCAGGAAGTCAAACTAGTATATTGGTTTTGTGCAATGTCCGTCATGCTGTCCGTCCGTCCAAGATAGAGACTTGAAACTTGGCACATATACGTGTAGTTATCTGCTTCAGACAAAGTGTTAAGATTTTTGTGCCACGCCCACTGGGAGGCTGGCAAATCGATAACATGTCGATATACCTCAAATCGCAAATCAATTAAAATTGAATATTTCCCACAATATTAAAGTTAGAGTCACCAAATTTGGTATGTAAATAGATGGTGATCTCCTCCAAAAAATGCGCTGATTTCCCTGCCACGCCCACTAGAACGCCCCCCAGCGCCCCCGCCCCAAAAAAATCGGAAATGGCTATATCTTCCAAAGTATAAGAGCTAGAGTTACACAATTTTGAAGGTAGATTAGTGGTTAGCTCCTCTAAATAAGGGTACAAACATTTACCGCCCACGTCCACCCCCGCCCTCTCTCGCCCCCTATATCTATATCTCCCACAATTTTGGAGCTAGAGTCACCAAATTTTAAAGGTAGATGACTGGTCACCCCATTTAACGATTCGTAAAAAATTTCCCGGCCACGCCCACTCCACAATTAATAGCTGGCGAGAGAGACAGTCATTGATCAGGTGGATTAAAAAATTTACTCTGTTGTTAGGTAAATTTTGAAGGCAAATGTTTGGACCATCCGGCCCGATTGACTTTTTGGTTTTTAGCTTTAAAATACTAACGATCTCGATAGCAGCGATTTTATTAATTTCTTCAGTCTGATTTCTATTGAATTGTATGTCGAGGAAACAATTGGTAACTAAATTAATTGTTACTGCGTCTGAATAGGATGAGGTAAGGTGGTGTTTGTGCTGAAAAAAACCCCAAGAGATTAGCTTTTTCGTCACAGGCCATGTCTTTGTCATGCTTTCGGTCTTTAGTTAGGATGCAGGAGGTGTTGACACGGTGTGCAGAGTAACCGGCGACATATACCGAAAGAATGTTCATGGAATTATTCTGGTTCAATTTGAATACCTATGTTTTCAATTAAGTACGTTATATTGCTACGAATTTGCTTAAACCTAATTATTTTTTAACGGCAATTGCTACTCGCCACCTCCGCTGGTATTACGATCGCACCTGTATAAAGTCTAATTTGGGACTCATTATTAAGCAGATGTAAATATGATTGTCGTTTAAGAGATAAATTAATTATATGCGTTTGCTTTTAACGACACGAGCATTCCATGCTAAGATTTTAAGAGTCTATGGGATTGTTATTGTTGTTGGTTATCTAGCGAGAAGAGTGCCGAATGTTCTTGCAGTAATGCTTGATAGGAAAGGCGGCGGGGGAAAACGGTGTCGGTGGCTGCGTGATCGCCCTTACAATTTGGACATATGACAATATTCTTTTCTGGGCATGCTGGGTGAGGGCTTGCACAGTGGGCACACGACGTTTTTACTGCATTGTTACTATTGTATGATTTTATTGTATGATTTTGATTTGTATTGCAATCGTACTTTGGTGTGGTTAATGTGGGGGTAATCTTTATGAAGGTGATTTACAGTAATACTTTTATTTGTAAAATAAACCACATAGAGACCAATTTATGACCATCTTTTGTAGTTCAGTCAATTGTTCAATTGTTCAATTATTGTCAATTGATTCGAGTTCGGGAGTGGCTGGAAAATTTTTTCATGGATCTTTAAAGGGGGTGACCAGCCATCTACCTTTAAAATTTGGGGACGGTAGCTCGACGCTGGCTGGGGGCGTTTTAGTGGGCGTGGCCAGGATATCAAGGTCGCAATCTTTTAGGGAGGTCACCAGCAATCTACATACCAAGATTGGTGTCTCTAGCTTTTAAATTGTGTAAATTATACACATGATACCGATTTGAGCTTTCTCGTATATCGATTTTAGAGATCGGAACATTTTTTCTGTGATGTTTGGGGTACCCTACCAGTAATTTATATTCCCAATGTGGATCCTCTAGCTTAAAAACTGTGGAAGGTAGAGCAATTTCTGATTTTGTAAGGCAGGGTGGCTTGGGGGCTCTGAAATGCGCGTGGCCGGGAAATCAAGGTTCCAATTTTCGGAGAAGATCATCAGCAATCTACATACCAAATTTGGTGACTTTAACTTTAATATTGTGGAAAATATTCAACTTTAATCGATTTGTGATTTGAGGTGTATCGATTTGCCAGCCTCCCAGTAGGCATGGCACAAAAATCTTAACACTTTGTGTTTGTTGCATGAAACTTTTTTTATGCAAACATAAGTCTTCAGATCTGGACGGTGCTTAAACTATCTTATTTATATATTATTTTTTGGATTACAAAGAATGCGCTTACATGTTAATGTTGCGAAGTTCAACTCGAACTGGATCGTTCACGATCGTATCGATAAGAACATTTACATTCTGGTATTTACATAAGTGAACAAGATTTAGCAGAGATGCTGTATAGAATCTACAATTGGCAAGTTAACAGCGAATAAATCAAAAGATCGTTATAATCAAATTAGTTTGACCGAACAGTTGGTTTGAAGCAGATAACTACAAGTATATACTCCAAGTTTCAAGACTGTATCTTCAATAGCGCCGAAAAATATTGCGTTCATCCGGACAGACGGACAGTCGGACAGACAGACGGACAGCATCCGTCATGCTGTTGCACAAAACCAATACACAAGTTTCACTTCATGAAGGAGTGTAGCAAGTGAGAAGGTTCCAGTCGGGAGTGTCCGAATGGGGGATACCCTGAACCCGGTGTTTTCATACATTTCAGACCCCTTACATTTATACACACATACACAGAAGCACACACCCACAAGGAAACACAGGCTGCACGCCCACTATGCTAATTAAATTCGTGTATTACTTCCAACTAAGAGTATGATCCTAATGCAATTTTCAAAGTTTAACAAGAGCCTTGAAATCTTAATTTTTTAATTTTAATTTGGCTGCCCTAGCTCTTATGGTTTCTAAGACATGCTTAAACAAGAAAGGCGCTCTAGTCGGGAGCACCCGACTAGGAGATTTTTTGATTTTTTCACATACCATCATGAATAACTTTTAAACTTAGAGCCTGATCTTAACGAAACTTTTTGTTACGTAATATGAGGATTCAAATAAATATACAAACTAAAGCGCAAGTCTGTAGTATTTGACTTGCGTTTTTTCATATATAAGCTGAGGGGGGGTGGGGGTCTAAAAAGAAGAGGTATCCAAATTTGGTGGCTTTAGTTTATATAGTCTAGGAGATATGCTAAGAAAACTATAAAAATCATGTATATGTATTACAATCGATTTTGATCGATATTAATCAAACGGTGCAAAATATCGACAAAAAATGATAAACTCGTGCTGCGTATTGTACTACAGAATCTATAGTCGTTTAGTGTGTCTCTAGCTTTGTAGTTTCCGAGATCGCTACGTTAATACAGACAGACAGACGGACATGGCTACTAGACGCCTCCTTCTGCGTGTTACATACATTTGCACAAAACTATTATACCCTGATTTACTCATTTTCAATGGGTTCAGGGTGTAAAATGAAGAAAATTACAAATGACCAAGCATTGATGCAGCTGTTTTAAAAAGATAAGCTTGCATATATGTATGCCAGCTTTTGCGACTCGCTCTAAAAGATAACGTGGGCTGATTATGATGAATATGAATATATATGATGAATATAATAAAATGTATGAGTTGCAGCAGCAAAATCACTGTGAATCATTCACTATAAAAGATTATATGCAAATTCATTCTTAAACTGCCCAACGCAGTTCGTGAGGCGTTCAAGCTTCTTCTTTATTTGCCGTTATAGCGCTCGCGCAGCCTACGGACTATGTGGCTACAGGCTGCCAGTGGCCTACTATTGAGGTGCCTCGTTGCTCGTTTCCAGTCTAGTAGGTATTGTGTGAGGTAATAATGGGAGGTTGGTAGTGCGGCGATTTTCCAGTGGTGTTCGGGCATGAGCTTGGTGCTGCTCCAGCAGAATGTTTGTGCCGCACACGTGGAATAGTAAAAAATGTCACGGCCGTAGGTGTGGTGCAGGCGCTTGACTCGTGTAGACTAGCTATGGAACCGCAATCGTTCGATTTAATGCTTGTCTCACGCAAAATGGATTGGAGTGCTGACCTGCCACAACCGCACCACTGAACACTCTCGCAATCGTAGTTTCGTACAACAGCAAACATTTATATTTCGTGCAACGATAAAAAATACCGTGAGTAGAGGACAGTAAAAGTTTTTCCTAGCAGGCTTAAATGGCTTGAAGGATTAGATGCTTTTCAGAGAGTATGCCTGCGCCCTTGAACTTTCCTTTGAGTGAAACGCATGTTAGGAGCGAAAGAGCAAAGCTCTCTCAAGTTGCATCAGTTGCGCAACTACAGCAGGCTACCCCTGAAATATTTTGAATGCCTCTTTCAGAAAGCCCTGATGAATTCCATGTGCTCACGCCAACCGACTCTCTCAATATATATATATATATATATATATATATATATATATATATATATATACCGTACAGTATTTTAGACGTAAAAACGCCCGCAATTATCCTTCTGCTCTGCTGTTTTGATCAGGAAACTATACTGCGAACTCATTCTCACTTGCCAGCTTGGTCTCAAGGCGGTTGCTGACTGCGGGATGAGAACGAGTCGCTGGAGTTTCTATCTGCGCAGTATCGTACGTTCCGCAATGCACTGATTATAAAGATCCACGAATTGCAAGGGTACTTCGTTGACTTCTGTGGGTGCTGTGTCCTCAGATCCGCCTGATTGAAATTGCTGTGTGTTCACGGGTGCGTGCCAAGGGAATAGCGTGTGGATATTACGTTGGAACTGGTCCGGGCATGTTGCCTCCATGTCTTCCTCGTTACTAGCCTATATGCTAGTCCAAAGAGCTCTGCCACAGCAGCATCGCATAGTTTCATTAAGTAACGGGCTTTGCTCTTCTTAATTGCATACTTTAGGGCTTTTCGTTTGGCTTAAAAGCAGTTTGCATGATGGTCTCGCCTTGGAGTCATCCTATTGCTGCCTGATTCGGTAGCCCACGCGTTGAAGTCGCGATAATTACCGGGGACTTGCCAAACGCGTCCTGTGCGACATCTGCCACGATAGCTTCATATTCTGTTAGGGAGCTGCTTGGTAGTATGTAACAGCTGTAGACATATATTTGCTGAACTGGCACGGTGTCTGTGCACAGCTCCATAATGCTGCCCCGCTGTCGGTGCTTTGATGCCACACTCCCGCGTGCTTGGGCGTGTATGGCTCGCTCATTACTGCTACGTAAATTTTTTCTTCAAGTGCCATTTGGGAGAGCAGGTTCCGGGCTGCTCGGCTGATTAAAGTTCAGTTGTAGAACTTTAACGATCTTTAAGCACTTTGTTGCTTCCCTGAACTCTGGGCAGTTTCTACTCAGTGTGGAATGTGCGGCTTGGATAGCGCTCACAGCTTTCCTAGTGCAGAGTATGCACTTTGGCCCATTAGTCTGCTGACCATGTGTGTGTGTGATTCTGTGTATGATTGCACGGGGATTGAAAGGTATGAACACGCAGGGTTCAGAGTATCCCCCAGTCGGGTGCTCCCGACACTTGTTGATATCATAAACAGGGAGATTTTCTCCTGATTCCTGATTCTTGCTCTTTTGGAGAGAAAAACGAAAGACGATACGCTGCAGTTTGCCAAACGAATTTTGGTTCATGCAGTCGTATGATATGTTCTGTTGTTTTAAGCCAATAAAGGATACCATCATTCAGGTACATAAGTGAGATTTGCGACATTTGCAGGCTTTTCTGCGATTCCTTTAATAGTGCAACATCCACTACGTTTCACAGCAAGGGAGATAAGACTCCATATTGCGTGTTCCTGTGAGCTGGTGCTGTTATATTGTAGTTCCCCATTCAGCACAGACTCTTCTGCAGCTCAATAGATTGTGTATCCACAGGTCTTTTGCTGAGTGGGATAAATGATCTTGTTAACTCATGCAAATTTTGTGAAGATCACTGGTTTAAAGTTATTAGCGGACTTGCCGCGCGTTGGTGTGTATGTGTTACAAGTAATTTATGTATGTATTATACAATGAATTGTACGAAAAATCCAAATTCAGCTCTCTCGTAGTTGTTAAGATTGACGATTGCGCGATGCATCATTCTGCTTGTTACATACATTTCCATAAACCATTAAACACTTTTTACCATTTTCATTTTACTATTTTCCGACTCTTAAGTTGGTCTGTGTCGCTAAGCGAATCACACTGCTCTTTCGTACATGCTCAAGGTATACTTATATTTAACAGTATTTTCATGAATAAAATAACTAAATTACAAGATATCAACATACTTTTACAAAAGCATATAATAGTCCCGAAGAGTAACTATAAATAATGTTGTATATTATTACATTTATTTTATTTGATGCTGTTGTTTGTAAAAAATACAGTAAAGAATTAAATATACGAACTAGTTATAATGTTGGACAAGGAGGTATATTGTACCCTATAATTATGTGTAGAGATTTAGAAAATAAATTTAGTGACGTGCTAATTAGAGCAAACATGTCTCAATGTATAATCGAATCGGAACCTACAGTGAAGCATCTATACGTACACAAAATGACACCTAACAGTACCCTACTTGGGAGTGCCCTATTTGAAGTTTTTTTGAATCCAGCTGCGCGCGGTTGTTATATGCAATTCAACACCCTTGCATCCATACAGACATTTACAGCCTCACACATACACACATTCCCGCATAAAAACGCACGCCGCTTTTTCTCAGCGGATGTGCTTGCCTCCACTATGCAAACTTCTAAACGAGCAGTATAATCATTATATTATATTCTTGATCAGGACGATGAGCTGAATCCAAGTTTTTTTGAACCCGCTTTTTTGAGCATATCTCATAAACTATATGAGCCACCACTTCAGTTCAATACTTTCAAAAACATTGCCGATTTTAGATACATCCCCCGTTCGCCCCAAATATGAAAAAATAATAACAAAATACAACGCAAACACTACAGACTTGCGCTTAAGTAAGTATGTGTAATTTTGTGAATTTATGAATGCAAGGGTGATTGATATGTATGGAAAGACAGGGTTCAAGATACCCCCTAGTCAGGCGCTTTCGAGTAGAGCCTCCAGACTTATTTCTTATGTATGGGGCTATATCAAGTTAGAAATAGCTTTTCAATGCAAATATCGATAATTTATATTAAGAACGATTACCTTAAGAAATTAGGATATTTTAGTTAAAACATGTATGGTAACACTCAAAACAAAATGAATGAATAGTGCATATTCATTCGAGAGTGAATAGGCAAACGAAGCATACGTATACATTTTATTCTTGAACATATATTAATTCTATATTTCCCAGGAAATAAAATACATTCACATATATCGCAGTAATTTAACTAATGTGTTGGCGTTCTACTTTTCTACGCTGGCAGAGGTTTTAATTTCGTAGAAGAACTCGATTCAACAAGTTTTATTTCGCCTCTCTTTTCCTGATGGGAATTTGGTAAGCGGATGAGTTGTGAATGAACTACAGAAGAATTGCGCATTGTGGTGAAATTAAATGTATGGGTGTGTATGAGTTGGCGTGATCGCATACATATTTACGAAGGCTGGAGTGGGCACGACACTTAAGAACACTGCACGGAAATCAAACAGTTAAAGATTTCACTGCATGCCTGCAACTGGCTACAGATATACAAGATGCAGGATTGGTCACCGATCACATAGTGACTAAAGGAAGAAGAGAAAGGAACGAGGTCGGACATAATAACTATGTGTGTAAGGAACAACACAATGTCGGAAAATGCGACACCTTTAACCAGCTATAGTAAAAAGCAAGGTGGAGGATTGTTAGAAATAATAAACACGACTGTAACATTCGCCATAAATGTAACACGGAAGGCTGCGAGAAACTGACGCACAAGCTGTTGCATAAAACGTAGGCAGTAAATAATCTATTTTGAAACTCAACTGTCGCTATCTTAAATCCATTCCAGTAGAAGATTATATTGATGCAACCAGAATTCTTAATTGGTCTTGATACTTACTTAAACTTACCTTAGAAACCGCGATCAATTGGCTGGAATGGTGCAGCAGTAGCGGACTCTAGGCTGGGATGGCTCGTCTATGGCAAATGTGACAGCGAAGGAATTGAGGGATGACCCACTTGGAGTGCATTTAGTCAACGACGGTAGTGACGAGCAGTTGGTGCTTGACTCCATTACATATGCAGAAATGGGTGTGCATGAACTAAGGAATGTTGAAGGGCGCGAAATTGAAAGGTCAAGACAATTGCTTGAACATATTGCTACACGTACTGGTGACTGCTATCAGACGGGATTGCTCTGGAAGTACGATGACGTAACACTCCCGGACAGCAAGGATATGGCATTAAAGAGATAGCTAGCTCTCGAAAGAAAGTTTAAACGTGAGCGAGAGTATCAGAAGCAGTATAGCCGTATGATGGTGGAATGCGAAAGAAAGGGTTACATGAGGCAGCTTTCAAACGACGAAATTGAGTATCTTCCCCTAGAGATTGGTATTTGCCTCACTTTGGCGTCACAAACCCAAACAATCCTGAAAAGTTACGCATTGTGTTTGACGCAGCAGCAGAAGTGGGCGGAACGTCGTTAAACTCAATGCTGATGTCTGGTCCCGACGAATGCCAATCACTAGCGCATGTGCTGATGAGGGTCCGACAAAGGTGCATAGGAGTCTGTACTGACATTGCAGAGATATTCCAACAAGTGAAAATAAGACCAGAAGAGCGCTGCGCTCAGCGTATTCTTTGGAGATCGGAGCCCGAAAAAGGTATGAAGGTATTTGAAATGCAGGTAATGACTTTCGGTGCGAAGCACTCCCATGTGCTGTGGATATTATAATAAGAAATCATTACTACTCATGCGTAGACGATGCTTTAAGGATTACAAATCAAATCATTGAAATACATCATTGAGGCGGTTTCCTGTTGAGAAAATTTGTATCAAATTCAATACAATTCAATGAAGTGTTTACTGAAGATGGCACAAATAGAGATTTGTTTCTGGATAAAGACGATACACTTTGGGCATGCAATGGCATACACAGAAGGAAAAGATTGGATTTCGTCTGTCATTTTGCAAGCTAGTCAAGTCATTTTTCTATGGTAACAAGGTTCCAATAAAAAGGGAGGTATTTCGAGTAGCTATGTCTGTATTTGATCCATTGGGTATTGCAGCGGAGCACTCATTAATTGAAACTACTACTTCAGTCTATTTGACAGAAGAAAACCCGATGAATAGAAAGCATGGAGACACTGGCTCGGACGTCTGAACGAAGTTGGCAATATACGAGTTCCTAGATGTTATGGAGGTGAATTTTGTGACGAAACAATAGAGCTACACGTGTTCGCAGATTCGAGTGACATGGTCTTTGCGGGTACTGGCGAATAAGGACAGAAGGACTGTGGACGACGGCATTTATTATGGGTAAAACCAAATGTGCGCCATTGAAGCTGTCCACAGTGCCGAGGCTTGAGTTGCAAGCTGCAGTGATGGCAACGCGGCTACGAAGGTTCATACTAGAAGGTCGTGACGTATCTGTATGTGGTCTGATTCCACAACAGTTCTGGCATGGATCAAGTCAGATCATTGACGCTACAAGCCATATGTAGCATCGTATTAACAAGATACTAGAAGGCTCTGGAGTTTACGAGTAGCGTTGGATACCAGGAGGGGAGAACCCTGCGAATTTCGGAACTAAAACCCAAAAGGTTCGACATTCGCTCTGGTTATCAAGCCCACAGTTACTATTGGATTACGAAGAGTGCTGGCCAGTAAATGAAAGCTTCTCGCAAACTGATTTGGAGCTGCGTCCGAAATTTATGTTGTTAATTACGGAAGATATCGAAAGCTTTTTTTAGAGGTTTTCCTCATTTAAGAGGTTGATTAGGGTATTGGCATGGATAATACGATGGCGCCGCCGTGGAAAACACATGAAGTTCCTGGAAGTCTTCGAAATTTAACAAGCAGAGGTGGTCTTGTGTAAAATAGTCGTTAGCAAATGGTGAAACAATCAGAGGATCTGGCAAACTATGGAAATTGTCGCCAATACTGGATAAAAATGGACTTATACGAATGAACGGTCGTATATCCAACGCAACGGCACAAGTTTAATCGTGCAGCATTATCACATAGAATGGAAACATTTGGGTCCGCGCGTTAACAAGCCCGTGCTTGGTATCGTTGGGCTACTTCAATGTACTGCTCGTTAGTACATCTACGTCCAATATATAAAACACATACATTCCACACTGTCGTGAATAGGTACGCCGAGCATCGCGTGCATACAAGGTTTGCCAAATTGAAAGGGCCCGTCCATCGCCACCATTAATGGGGCAGCTGCCGGAAGATAGCGTCTCGCCATATGACCTTTTACATATGTGGGAATGGACTATATGGGTCGGTTTTTGGTGGTTAGGGGAAGTACCGAGAAGCGTTGTATATGCATCTTCACGGACCTGACAATTCGGGCTATTCACTTGGAAATCGCCAGAGATTTATCGGCAGCTACCTGTATTCGAGTGATAAGAAACTTCATGGCACGACGAGGAAGACCTAAAAGAATACGCTCAGATAACGGCACAAATTAGTCGCCGCGTAGAAGAAGTTTAAAAACGAACTGCAGTGCATGGATAATGAAAATTTATTAGCTGAATTTGCTACGAATAAAATTAAACGGCTTTTCAACTGCCCATTGAACCCTCATGCAGGTGGATGTTGGGAACAACTTGTACGCAGTGTAAAACGTGCCATTGGGCAATCTTACGTTCTTTACGCTCTTATATGCGACGCTGAGAACATCGTAAATGCCCGACCACTCACGCACATAGCCTTAGATAGCCCGACATGTGATCCGATAACACCACTTTCTTTTAGGTTCTTCTAATTCTAGCCAAACACCGCATCCGCAAAGGGTATCATTTCCACCAACGAGAAAGGACTGGCGTATGGTACTACAGCTTGCGCACGCGTTTTGGCGCAAGTGGACTAACGAGTATCTACCGGACCTGTATAGAACGACTAAGTGGTACCGCCCTCACACGCCGCTAAAGGAGGGAAACCTAGTTCTCATTTGCGACGGCGCAGTACATCGATCTCTCTGGAAGAAGGGGAGGATAATAGGCATAACATCTGGAAGAGATATACAAGTGCGCACGGCGACTATGAAGACTGCCGATGGACTATATCGCCGCCCAGCTTGCATATTGGGCCGTTTAGACCTAGGTGAATCTGACGCCAGCTATATTCACGGAGGCGGGGATGTTACTTCGATTCCTCATATTATATTAAGTTACAAATAGCTTTTGAATGTGAATATCGATCATTTATATTAGGAACGATAAGAAATTAGGATATTTTATTTAAAAACATGTATGGTAACACTCAAAACAAAATGAATGAAGAGTGCATATAGATGCTTCAGTCGAGAGTGAATAGGCAAACGAAGCATACGGCTACATATTATTCTTGAACATATATTAATTCTGTATTTCCCAGGAAATAAAATAAAATATCGTAGTAATATTACTAATGTGTTGGCGTTCTACTTTTCTACACTGGTAGAGGTAATATGTAACAGGCAGAAAAAAGTCCATAAAATACAAATTTCTTGGCCAACATTACTAGCCGAGTCTATTGAATAATGTCCGTCTGTCTGTCCGTTCTTTCGTTTATCTGTATGAACACGACGATCTGAGAGACTACAAGAGCTAGAGAGTTGAAGTTTGGCTTTTAAGATAGTGCAAACCATATGTAGATCAAGTTCAGTTTAATTGATCGATAACCCGCCCCATTTTCTTCATGATCTCAAAAACTACACGAGATAGATCCACAAAATTTGTTCAAACATTTTCGCGTAAATAATACTCAGATGGAGAAAATCGAAGCAATTCAGAAATTAATTTTCCATAGTGGGGCCAAGCACCCATACTTGCAGCGTGCGTTTGTATATGTGTATGTGTTTTTGTGTATGTATGAGTATGTATGAGTGCAAAGGGCCTTTAATATACATATGTAATAACGACTCCCAGCCTGGATCAGATTTAGAGCACTACTACTTGTTTTTTTGTGAATCTATTGAAAAAACAAATCTAATTAAGCCACTGTAATTAAATAATTATAAATCAGTTCGTAAATATTTGAGTGCATTGTCATGATTTGTTGATGCCGGTTGGCAACCATGTCCACATTGATGAAATTTGGTGTTTGTAGTTATATATTCTTGTTTATAGGTCGTTTTCGTGCTATACTCCAAGTCTGTTTGGGAATTTGCATCCTTGAAATCTGTCATTTGTTTAAAAAATAATAAATCTATGCCAAATAGAACGGCACAAACAAATGACAACGCTCCTAGAGAATATCCATAAGTTAATATATCATCCGGCAACTGTTCCAGTATACCCAATATTAATAATCCTGAAACAAAGAAAAAGTTATAAAATAGTTTACTATAATAGTACAATAGTACAAAACTACACTAGGAAGCAAAATCCAATTCTTTTTGTGTAGTTTACCAAACCTAGTTTATGTGATACATAAGGGGCCCCATATGACGAAAAACCACATTAACAATTTTTTAATGGTGAGACTTTTTTTTTTTAATTTTCAAAATATTAATTTTTTTTAAACTCGAGAATGTCGTAACCGATTTTAAAAAGCTTAACGATTATTAAAAGCTGATAAATTTATCTACTAATCAGTCATACACACTTCTAAGTTTAAATAACTGGTTTTGCAACTATATATTTTTGAATTAAGAAAATTATTAATTTTTGTGCGGAATTTTTCAAAATGTAAAAAAAAATATATTTTCTTCGTCACCCATTTATTTATATATGTAGGTACATTATTTAATTAAAATCGATGGCGAGACGGCGATATAACAACATTTTAAGGCTAGTCACTTTTCTGTCGATATAAATGATTTCTTGGTGAAATCTTCTACGAAATTTTGACTATAATGTCTCATTAAAGTCGCCCGACTTAATTTGTTGGCTGTTTGACTTTACAATTATATAAATAATACAATAACTTTAAAATAATGTAAATATCAATGGATCATCAATTAAAATATTCATTAAAATGTATGTAGAAACCACCAATTTATATGATGTTCCACTCACTTGAATTTTCAAGTATATTAAAACACCCCACACATTATCACTCATCATATTCTGATTCCAGAATCCCTGTTAACAGCGATGTTAATCATCTATGGAGTGCATAGATTTTAATTGTTGGTGAAATCGTTCTTCACGCTTATCGCTGTTTATCGAAAAAAATCCAAGTGGGAGTGCAGTAAATGGATTTTAGCGACATGTTTGCTCCAATCTTCTTGCTAATTTTTGGGCTTAATTCAAGTGATTATTATATACACTTTGTAATCTTTCGTTGAATGTTATTTTTAGAGTTCGTAGTGGCTATGTAGATACCACATACGTGGTAGAATAAATCGGGATTGTATCGGCAGGAATATTTGCGCACAATGTTACTCATTTTATACAGTACCTTTTCGTTTTAGATCGTATTTCGATGAATGACAGAGCTAGACCGCTAGGCATCTTTATACCGATACTCCAAAGTGAGCAGAAAGCGTTAACGTGTCGTTATTACCTGAGGTTAAAATTAAATTCCTTGTTGTTTGTTTGGTTTAAATTCTCTCACGTAGGACTTTCGGGTGAAAACATGGTCAGCCAACTTGCACAGGTAATACTCCCTATTTAGCGCTCAATAAGTGTACTATTTAGTGCTTAATAAGTTTACTGCTGCACTAATGTGCAGACCGATAACTGCAACAGGTAGTTTCCTATTACTGCAAGTACTAGTAGAAGTTGGGAGTAGGGTCTGACTCACCGGTCACTGGCCGATACTAGTGGATGCGAGGCTATCGGTTGAGAAATGTAGGCCATCAATATGCAAGTATCCCCAACGAAAAGAAGAAAAACAAAACCACTGCCATCTGTTAGAATGCATTCTCAGTAACACCAAACATTCCAAACAAGCATGTGGACGGCTGTTTGACCCATGAATTATATAAGCGAATTGTAAAAATGCGACATAAAGCAGGTTTGCTAAAATAATCATATCTCAGCCGCCCAATTAATAAAACTATATAAATAAATAGATGACGAACAAAATATATATATTTTTGTCGACTTTTCTCCGAATTTTAAAGTCAAAAAATCGTAAGAAATACCACACAAAATATCAGCTTTCAAAATATACATAGTTGAAAAACCAATGATTTAACCTTAAAAGTGTGTAGGACTGGTTAATAATTTTAATCTAAGTAGTCCTGTGCTTATTACGGCCCCATAACCAACGAACCGTATTCGTTGTTTTAGAAAAGCTGATTTTGAAAAGTTTAAATCATTAAATATATAGATAAATAGATCATATTTATGCATACCGACTGGTTCCAACAGTACACTTGTGCAGCTGTTAATGTTGCCATTAAACTATTCTATAATATCCTGAACTCATATTTTGATGTCTATGTTCCTTTTGTGTACCCAGTAAGGTCAACTCAGCCTCCCTGGTTCTAACATGAATTACTAAGATTAAAAAATGTTAAGTTCAAGTATTATAAAAAATTTACAAAATCGGGACATCCATGTGATTTCTCCCGTTATGTAGTTGCTAGACCTAACTTCTCCAATCAAATTACATATCTTACAAAAATTATCTTCGCCGTTGGCGGATTCAGTTCTCTTCATTAATTCTAACGTTTGAAAACGTCAGTGCGAACAACAACTGTTTGCAACATTTTTTCAAACAATATAATCGTTCATCATTCCCCTTCATACAGAAGGAAAAAAGAGTGCTGTTGAAAATTACAGAGGTATTTCCAAATTATCCGCTATTCCAAAAGCATTTGATAGAATTGTAACATTTCAACTGCAATATTTATGGAGTTCTAGTTTCACCTTTCCAGCATGGGTTTATGAAGCGTATATCTGTAACCACTAACAGAGTTTAGAGTTACCTTTTCTAAATGCTAAAAACAGAATACAGACTGCCGTTATATATACTGATTTTAGCTAGGCTTTTGACTCAGTAAATCATTCCTAGCTACTTCAAAAGTTATGGCTAATCGGATTCCCAGTATCTTATTAACTGGATTTTAGAGTATTTGAAAAATAGAACCCAAAAGGTTCTTTTTAGAAATTGATATTCTAATCAGGGTGACATCTGGGGTTCCCCAGGGTAGCCATCTTCGTCCGCATCTCTTTACTCTCCTTAGCAATGACCTTCCCTCGATAATCTCTTGGTATCAAGATAACCTACTAAATCTTAATTGTTCTAAGTGCAAGATAATGACTTTTTATAAAATCACAAACTTCAATTTGACTCTCATTTTATGACCATAGTCAATAAGGCTACGACTGTTCTTGGTTACATCAAAGATTCTGTTCATATCTCTTGTCCGTCCTATTCTTGAGTTTGGGTCAATACACCTTACATCAAGACCGAACTGAGCAGGTACAGAAGCAATTCTTACTTTTTGCCTTTCGTGGTTTAAACTGGGACCCTAATGCCCCTTTGCCATCTTATTCAAGTAGGCTCTTATTAATAAATCTCCCCTCTTTAACAATTTGGAAAACTATGTTCGGTGTAATCTTTATACATAAATTAATAACTGGCGAAATCGATACCTCTGAGTTGATAAGCCAATTAAATTTGACGGTTTCTACCAGACTAACACGTAATAATAAACCTTTATCACTCCGCGTCCTTTGTGATGATTATAATAAACATTACAAAGTGATCAGTTCGGAGTCTTTGCTCCCTACTATTAAATCCTCGCTCTTAAACTTTTTAACATACAGATCTTGGTTATTTTGTATTCGTTTGCTTTTTTCTCGTTCTCCTTTCGTCTTACGCGACTCGTGTCGTACGTTAAACAACTGCGCCCCTTGGTCGGTTGGGCGGGATGCTGCGCATAGCATCGGGATTCGCGTCAAAAAAATTGATATATTCATTAGCTTCCAGTAATCCTAACGCATTTCAAAATTGGTTATGACATTCTCGAGTAATGATCAATAATGCAAACTCACCTATAAAAAATACTAAAAAGATACCATATTTTTGAAACTTATTTAAAACAAATAAGAACGTTGCAGTCGGACGTAACCGACTGCACAATACTCGTTCACAGTACACGGAAATTATTATTGTTATTTTGAAAAAAAATAGAATTTTTATATTTCGTAGGGGCGGGGGTGGGCGTGGCCAACATTAAGAGAAGGTCACACAAACACTTTCTGCCAAATTTTGTGCCTCCAGCTCGAAAATTGTCGGAGGTATAGCTCTCACGATTTGCGGGGGCGGGAGTAGGTGGGAGTGGCCATGGCCGGGAATTTTTTTTACGAATCTTTAAAGTTTTGTGACTCTAGCTCCAAAATTGTGGGAGATATAGGCTTTCGCACTTTGAGTGGGCCGGAGAGGGTGGGGGTGGGCGTGGACGGAAAATGTTTGTGCCCTTATTTAAAGGAGCTGACCACAAATCTACATTTCCTTTAATCTACCTTCAAAATTTTGTGACTCTACTACTCCAAACTCCAAACTACTCTACTTTAGAAGATATAGCCATTTCCGATTTTTTAAGGCGGGGTGTCTTGGGGACGTTCTAGTGGGCGTGGCCGGGAAATCAGGAGGAGATCACCAGCTATCTACATACCAAATTTGGTGACTCTAACTTTAATATTGTAGGAAATATTCAATTTTAATTGATTTGCGATTTGAGGTATATCGACATGTTATCGATTTGCCAGCCTCCCAGTGGGCGTGGCACAAAAATCTTAACACTTTGTCTGAAGCAGATAAATTCAAGTATATATGCCAAGTTTCAAGTCTCTATCTTCAATAGCGTCGAAAAATATTCGCGTTCATACGGACAGACGGACGGACAGCATGACGGACATTGCACAAAACCAACATATTAGTTTCACTTCGTGAACGATTATAAGAATCTGAACATAGAAAAATTTTTAAAGTTGTTTTTCGTCATTTGGGGCCTCATATGTATCAGAAAAACTAGGTATGGTAAACTATGCAAAAATAAAATTGGATTATGTTATCTAGTGTTATCAGCAGACCGGCGATTCTCTGATCTGTGTTCGCACTCTCGTTTTCAATGTTACTATACAGATCTGGCAAATACATAACCGGAGAAATCAGCTTGATTTCCCGATTTCTTAAATTTACAATACCTCGACGCAACATTTTTTTATCTCCGTAATTCATGTGAGAACTAAGGAGGTTGATTTGATCTCACTACGTATTCAAGAGGAACACAAACAAAAAAATCGTATTTTAAGATATTATAAAATAGTTAATAGGAAAGCAATATCTGTACAATTGTTCAGGTGGGACCATTCGGTATGCATATTCAATAACCTTATTAAAATCAGCATTTCGAAAACAACGTATATGGTCAACAACGGACATAGGACTACTTAGATCAATGACCATATCCAGAGTAGGATAAAAAGAGTCCTTAGGTCTCAATGCGGTTATGCGCATTGGAATGACTTCAGCTAGGGACAACTCATGTAGACCGTCAATAAATTCATGGGACTTGGAAGGTAATAGCAAATTTGAATCCTTAGGTGAGGATCAAGTCACGCCGGGAAGATATAAATCTCCAAGAATAACAATAAGGTTTCTATCAGATACTAAGGCAGATATTGATTGAATGGCGGAAAGATGGTGTAAATATATAGACATATCACACAGCGGCACCGTGATGTTAATATAAAAATTTCCCAACCCAGTCATTTACTCCGATAAACTGAATGTCCAAAGGGGGAGGCTGCACGGGCTCAGATGAAACCGTGAACTCAACTGCAATAAGGATATTTCCGCCAGCCCAAGAAACTTGATTGCATCTTCAACTATTATATTTGAAATCAAACAGTGCCGAATCTGAAATGTCCGGTTTTAATTACGTCTCGGTAAAAGCAATTATATAAAAATCAAAATCACTTGTTATTTCCTGAACCCATTGAAAATGTGTAAAAAAAAATTATAACACGGTGTAAGGGATTACTTTATGGGGTCGGAGAAGCATCCTTCTGTGTTTCAAATACATTAGCACCAATCAATTATACCCTGATATACAGTTCAGTTAATCATATTTTGAATTTTTTATACCATCCCCTCGCTTCAAATACCTACAAATACATTTAATTAAAATACAGATACCACAGATATCTAGATTGTGGATTTGAACGGACATGGTATGTACTGAAAATTGCATTAACCAATTTAGTTTCTATAGTGGGGGCCAAATGCAGCTGCTGAGTAAAGTGTGTATGTTTGCGTGTATGTGTGATTTTGTGCATGTATGTATGAATGCAAAGGGGCTTAAGAGTATATAAAGACAGGGTTGGGCACTCTCGACTAGAGCCCCTTCACTTGTTGCATATAGTTACTTTAGTACATACCTTGTATTGTGAAGAATAGTAATCCAAAACCCAATAAAATAATCTCACTTATGTGATAATTGGAGTCCTTTTCTTTGATTCTGAAACAAAGTTGTAATACAAAAACAAAAATTCAATATGGATTGTATTTTTCCTGACTATTATGGTGGTATTATTTAAAAAAAAAAAAAAACCTAGTGACATAATCAGCTGATTGCAACTAACGTCGATGGGCAGCACTGCATCATAACATATATAAATTAAGTTATTTCTGGGTTAGTGATATCACATGCGCGGCTGGCGGAGCTAGGACTATTGCACGAACTGACTATCTAAGTATTTGTAATGCGCGGTGTTGCGCATAAATGAGAAGACTTGGGAAATAGCGGGGATATGACCGGCGGGTTTTATTATCCAAATTCGACTAAAGACTAAGAACATTGTTTCTTATAACTAAAGCTAGCCCTGTGCCCTAAAAGTGCTGACTCCGCGCCTCGTGCATGGTGTCACATAACGGCTGCTTACGTCGCGGAGCAGTGCCGCAACATTGTCGCGGAGCAGTGCCGCAACATTGTCGCGGACAGAGGCTTGCACTTTCTTGTGTTGTTGTGCAATATCCGCATGTGTTGCTGACCTTGCACAATTACCATGCCGGTTATGCGTGATCAGTTTGGCAACTTCTTTGTTGCTGGGCGATGGGGTTAACTTATACAAATGCATGCGGTCAACTTATGTTATGAACACAATCAGAGTGACCATGCCCTATCCTAATAATAACGTCGGTGCGAATAAAAATAAATTGCGTCTTAGAAGAATATTTAAGGTGCCACGTTATAATTCGGGCGTGGCATCACCCTTTTCCATTCTACTGGCCAACATATGCACTCGTATTAAAGTACAGAATTACACGAGGAGATAATAAATCCATGTGCATCAACACCAATAGCTGAAGTCGAAGTCTCTGGAAAGCTAGAATCAAACCCTTCTGAGCGCAGAGGTGAAATTTTCTGCCAAAAAAAATTTTTTTATAACCTGGCATTGACAAACCTTCAATATTATTCATTCAATACCAATGTGGCACGGTAATAAAATTACATAATCTCGCGTTTTTCTTTGAGACTTTGTAGAGGTGCAGTCCAGATTGCAGCTGTGCGTTAAAACTGCAATGTAAAAATAACGTGTTACACAAACACCTTAACTACTCTAAGGGGATAAGCTGCAGCAATCTGTGAAAAATCGATAACAGCGTACGCAGTCCTATGACATTTTAGCGGATTTTAGACGGATCGTCCACAAAAAAGAGTTGAATCTCAGCACAGATGTGTAGCCACATGCTCAGGCAGAGCAACAACCTGTTCAACGCAGTAATAACAGGACGTTATTTAACGCAAATGTTAGGGATGTGTAACCAGCGCGACAACTCACATGGATATTCAAAATATCATTATTAAATGTAAAGCTTAAATATAATTTTGATTTTGTTTTTCATAATACTTATGTTATCTCTCGATCCTGATTTATATATAGTGGTATAATATATATTTGAACAGGATTCAACAGCACTTCATTGTCAACATCAACAGGCCTGCTGACAGCACTGGATGATAAAAAAAAACAGTAAGAACGATGCAGTCGGACGTAACCGACTGCGTAATACTCGTTCACAGTACACGGAAATTATTATTGTTATTTTGAAAAAAAATATAATTTTTATATTTCGTAGGGGCGGGGGTGGGCGTGGCCAACATTAAGAGAAGGTCACACAAACATACAGCCATTTCCGATTTTTTAAGGCGGGTGTCTGGGGGGCGTTCTAGTGGGCGTGGCCGGGATGTCAAGGTTTCAATCTTTTGGGGAGGTCACCAGCAATCCACATACAAAGTTTGGTGTCTCTAGCTTTAAAATTGTGTTAATTATACACGTGTTACCGTTTTGAGCTTGTAAATATATAGATTTTAGCGATTACGGAGGAGGAAGGGGGCGTGGCCAGAACATTTTTCTGTGATGTTTGGGGGACCTTACCAGTAATATATATTCAAAATTTGGTGACCCTGACTCTAAAACTGTGGGAGATATAGTAAATTCCGATTTTTTAGGGCAGGGCCGCTGGGGGCCGTTCTAGTGGGCGTGGCCGGGAAATCAGGGCATTTTTTAGAGGAGATCACCAGCTATCTACATACCAAATTTGGTAACTCTAACTTTAATATTGTGGTAAATATTCAACTTTAATCGATTTGCGATTTGAGGTGTATCGACATGTTATCGATTTGCCAGCCTCCCAGTGGGCGTGGCACAAAAATCTTAACACTTTGTCTGAAGCAGATAACTGCAATTATATATGCCAAGTTTGAAGTCTCTATCTTCAATAGCGTCGAAAAATATTGCGTTCATACGGACAGACGGACAGACGGACGGACAGCATGACGGACATTGCACAAAACCAATATACTAGTTTTACTTCGTGAACGAGTATAATAAGTGAGTACTGTGTAAATAAATTAAAAAGTAATAAGCCAACAGTTTGAAAAAATATATTATCGAAATATTATATTATGAAATCAGCGGTTGGTGATGTAACCTGGATCATGTGTCTCAAGTGTCTGTGTGGCTGGCTTGTCCAATAATAGTTTCGTTTTGTATCAAACCGTTTTTCTTTTAACGTTATGTGTAATGAAGTCCGATCATGAATTTAAGTTTAATTTGAATACATTTATATGATAAAATGCAACCATAATTTTGTTGGGCAACGATCATCACAGATGCAGCTATAACTAGGATCACTGACATGCGAGGAGAGCCAAAATCTTATATCGGGTTGACTCCTCTTGCGGATCGTACCCGCTCGTTATATATTGTGGTATTTCCACATTCCTTATCTCTGTCTATTTTATTTTTCATTACACTTAACGCGTCAAGTATGTATATATGCACGAATATTCGCTCTCGAAAACACCGTTCACTATCCCGAATGTACCTTTTTATCAGTTTAAGCAAATGTATGTAATGCACCGCAAACTATTAGCCGATTTGCCTTTTTTATCGCTAAGTTGTAATGAATATTTAATTGTTTTTGTTGTGGATTGTGGATTGCCGACTAATAAAATAACTGTTGTCTATGAAAAGTCGAATATCTTGGTAATTCGTAGGCAAAGGCATCCCGCAGGCTAATCCTGCTAAAGTTCAAGCAGTTGCAGAGTTTCCAGTGCCGTCAACAAAATGACAGCTGAGGCAATTCCTAGGAATTAGTCAGGAATCGAGCACTGCGTTTCTGTCAAAAAGACAATAAAGCGCAACGAAAGTATTTCATTACAGAACTGAAATGTTATGTCTTGCAGTAATGTTGCCGTAAAAAAATTTCGGATGTACATCGAAGGACACGATTTTAAAGTCCTCACTAATAATGGTCATTAAAATCGCAAAAATATAGTTTTGTTATTTATCATCACAAGGATTTAGCGCGTCGAGTGTATTAGCTAGTAAATAACCATGCCAAATTCCTTGAGCACGCTAGAAAGCCGTAGCCAGCGTACGTTTCCAATAGGCAACAGGAGTGCTAGGCGAAATATGCCAGGTATAGCCGTCGCGTTCGTTACAATAATAAAAAACATGGCAGCCAACGTGGGGCTAGAGAGCTCTTCTCGGGTATCGGATTTGGCCCAGAAAATACTTTGGAAAGAGCCGATAGAACTGTGCGTAACATGATTTGTCCCAAGCCAATTTGTACAATCCTATTTTAAATCGATGCTAGCTTTCATATCTTCTCCCTACCTTATCACAATAAACCTTCCCAAATAAGGTTAGATTATAATCACGCAGGTAAATCTCTAATTATAATTATCTGCAGAGGTTTAGCTTCGCTAGAAACTGCTGCTACTCTGATATATTGTCGGAGACAGACCAGGAATAGATGATATGTACTGACCTGTTAGATATCTTTTTATGTTATCGCCACTTTTAATTCATATAAGACTTTTAGATCTGATGTCAAGCCGGTTCTCTTCCAGGTGATAAAAAGCTGGGTATGTCATAGTTAAATGAATATTTGCTCAGAATTCAACCGTGACTGAGTTATTTTGAAATAGTATACCTTATCTGCTTTTAATTCAGATTTATAGCCGATGAACATTTAAATTATGTCATGTATTTACATAAAGATAAGCCCCATACAATAAAATTGTTATCTTTTTCTTTTACAAATAGCGATGGTCATCGGTCAAACGATATTCGTTCATTCACGACATATTTGAGGCACCATTTCCGTTCCTATAGTTTATAACTCAAGGTCTGTGCTGAAGACAGGAGTCATAATTGAAGCGACTACTCCAGTGTTTGTTGCTGTATTGAACGCATGCACCATCGCTTTTCCGGGAGATCACTTTCCATGCGTCAATCTTGAGTTTGAGCATAGCCACCTTTACTTTTTCGCGACAAACGCATAGAATTTGCGAGAACCAGTGGCGGTGGGATCTGGAGCCGACACCGGCTCCACGGTTGCTGGCGTAGAGGTTAGATGTTGTTGTTGCTACTGGTAGTTGCTACTGAGTGTGTCGGTCGGCATCGTGAGCTGGAACTTTATGAACCACGGCGGTTCTGGTCATCTAACACACCTGGTTGCCCCCGTAGCGGAAGCTGTTCCTTCATTGTCTTCCACGTTTAAACTATCTCAGTGCTCTACAGCATTTAGTGGCTGACGTCATGGTCCAACCGGACGGTGGAGCAATGGACAATTTACTTAAAGCATTCTGATTTTGGAATACATATACAATGACATTGACAGACTTACGCCTTTATTTTGTTTTCTTCCGACTGAAACTGTGATGCCTAGATTAAAGGAATCTGCATGACAGGCAAGGGTACGAAAACTCTTTTAATGCTACGTTCAAAGACCCAAAACGTAGACTTAAATTATACAAATTACTGACAATATAGATCATCGACGGATTTTCTAAGTATGAATAGTTGCATCTTACACAGCAATTACATCTTGCTTAGAGCGAGACGCTGGTAATTTTGGTAACCCGTAGCGAGTTGTGTTAAACTATTGTACAGTTTTTGCGGCAAATTTATTCAAACATACAATTTTTTAACAATAATGTGGTAATGGATTAGGGATTTTATAAGATTGTATTGCAGACAAAACTGCGCATAGGAAACCCATGTTCTTGGTGCATGCACAGCGGTAAAGTGAAACAGCTAATTAAAAATATAATAATTTGTTGTTAAAAAATTTGGAGCTCAAAGAACTTGTAAACTCAAAGACCATGGTAGAAAAGCGCTAGAAGATACCCACCATTTATGGGTATAAAGCGATATAAATATGCATCGGAGTTAAAAATAAAGGAAAATGCCTCAGTCCGTACAATGACCTAAGCGAAACCTCTACAGTAGCAGAATTTATGTATTATAAATGTATAAACATGAAGGAAGGAGGAAGAAACAGTAAATAGCCTCGCGCGAAACATGTATTAGTTGTCGTCAGTAAACGACGACAACGATAGAAAGCAAAGCAATCGGTGCCGAAATTTCATAAGCTGCGCACGGAAAAACTCGAGCAAAAATTTGTTGTCATTAGTTAAGTTACTTATTAAATCACACATAAAATAGTATTGAAATTAAATCGAAATATGTAATATAAATAAGCCATTAAAATAGTAAAATAAATTCATTGTTGAGTTATATTTATCACTAGTTCTTCAGATTTGCATTTGTCAAAGTGGAGTGGAAAGAAGAAAAGGAAGTACACCCGCTGGATAAAATGATAAGGGGGTGATAAGGGGGTGGTTTCACTGGTAACAACCGTGGGTACCGCACACCTTTTTTTGGGTAACATTGTTTATAATAACTCTTCAAGCAATTTTGGCATATCTTCTCTGTGCCACCTGTAGTTTCTGCTCCAAAGATATTTTGTGTCGCTGGATCGTGGGGTTCTTGCCCTCGGTATGGTGATGTAGGTTCGCATTCTTTGCATTGTAAAGTAGCGGTTTCACTTGTCTGGCAGCCTCAGCGATGCCGTAAAGGCCAAAAGAAATTTTTATGGTTTTAAAAATTTCGGGTACCATAGCCGGCAGGAGCAACTTACTTAGCACTATATCCTTCGCTTTACATTTTAGGCTGGCTTGTACACGCATGAGATTTTCAGCGTGCGTGTAGACTACGATTTCCCTGCTGGTTTGGATGCTGCTGTGGAATAACGGCCAGCTTTCTGGGTTGCCGTCGAACATTGGAAGCTTCCTGGGTATTGCCTGGCGAGCTGCAATCTGCGCGGTGCTTGGCACACTCTGCAGTATGACACAATCTAATTATATTTTTGATTATATTTGTATATCACTCTCTTGTCGATTACACCAGGTAACAAAATTAAATGTTTTTTCTTTATATTGTTTACCAAACCTACTCCATTAAATATAAATTATTGGTTTTGACTCTAATATACAATGAATATATATTGAATTAAGAAAATTATGATTTCTTGTGCGGTATATTTCACGATTTTTTACTTCTAGTATATATGAGAGAGAGAGAGAGAGATAGAGAGAGATAGAGTGAGAGAGAGAGGGGGGAGAGACGTATAGAGACAACAAAAAGATTATTTCGTAGTACTAAGGGCGACAATGTTCTGCTTCGTCGACTCCCAAAAGATCGCTGCACCAGCCACCAAAAATGCCCAGAGGGACTTGCGATCAAAACCGGCGCCAGCGCAATCGGCGTCAGCAAAGCAATGAGCAGGTAAGCCTGTGCGGACGTATTGCAACCGCATATCTGCTTTTCCCTTCAGCACTCGCTTGGCTGCGACTTCATACTCCTTATGGGGATCTCCATTTGTCTGTGCCAGTTTAGTCACAGAATGCTATACATCTGGCCGTGTCGTCATTGCCAAATATAAGAGTGCACCAATTAGTGATTGATAGACGTCTTGTCCACTTCTGGACAACCATTGTCTGCGCCCAATTTCTATAGCAATTGCATTTGGCTTGCAATCTTCCAAACCATATTCTCTTAGTTTGTCTTCGATATGGAAACGCCGCCAATCTCTCCCTCTCTTTCGATTTCCATACCCAGGAATTGTATGCAGCTCTCCGCATTCTACTACGTCAACTTCACTCGCTCTTTGCTGGAACAAATCATTAACATATACAAGAACTAAATTCAAGTATCCATCAGTTTTGCTCGTGTAAATACATGGCTCACTAGCACACGGAACAAACCCAACAAACCCAGCGCCTACTTTCCTTCAGCCCATACAAGGACTTATTCAGCTTGAGTACGCGCTTCTGATGTTTTGATTCAACAAATCCTTCTGTTTGCCGCATATACACGATGTCATAGAGTTCACTGTTAAGATACGCAGCCGAAGCATTCATTTGAGGCAGATGCATTGCATGCTGGACAGCCAACTCAATTTCTAGCCTAATCGATGAGTATCGCGCAACAGGAGAAAACGTCTTGGCATAATTCATCCCATACTGTTGTCCACAACCTTTGTTGCCGTACTGGTCTCGTTTTACAGTAAATGCCCACTTTGAGCAGATTGATTTTTCACCCTCTGTTCTGTAGGTTATCAAACTACTTATTTTCCGCAATGCTAATGGGACCTTCAATGTCGTTTGCACCTATGACATTAAACATATTATACTCTTTTCGAGGACGACTTGACTGCCCAGTTCGAATTGTTTTGGGTCTTTCTGGATCCATCTTAAGACATTCTTGGTCCTCTTCTGTGTCCTCGTCATCATCTAGACCCTCTTGTACATTGCTGGAAGTCATCATCGCACTCCATCACATTACTCTACCAATACTATACTTGACTCGTCAGACGTACCCTTACACGGCATTCCAATATAATTCGCCAATACATTTTTTATGAAAGTCTCTGGCTTCTGTTACATTTCGTTTAACTAGGTTGTATAAGCGATAGGCCTTTACCGTCTCAGAGTAACGTACTAATAAATGCTCCACAACTTCAGCCGAGAATTTCGCTTTATGGCTTTTATTTAATACAATGGCCTTTATGCCAAACATCTTCAAGTAACCATGCGTCACATGCGTCCTCGGACCTATTTCGCCGTTACGCTGCTGCCATAATGCAAGAGCATTGCTGGTCACTCCCTTTAAAATTTCATAAAAACATTTCCCGGCCACAACCACTTCCGCCCCCGCAAATCGCGAAAAGCTATATCTCCCACAATTTTGGAATAAGAGTCATCAAATTTTAAACGAAGATGGGTGGTCACTTTTTCTAAAGCTCGGTAAGCTCGGCTTCCGGCCACGCACATTCCCGCCCAAAAATGATGGCCACACTCACCCCCGCCTCTAAGAAATATAAAAGTTCTATATTTTTCCAAAATAACAATAATAACTTCTGTGTACTGTGAACGAGTATTACGCAGTCCGTTACGTCCGACTGCAACGTTCTCACTTGTTTATTTTATGGAAACATCCTCGGCGAACGGAAGAAAAACAAAACCACTGCCATCTATTCACGAACAGCCTCAGTAACTCCAATCATTCCGCCGATTCGGGGCGATCCGAGTCAAGTTTGCATGGCCTGTTTGACTCATATACCCCGAGACGTTGCCGCAGTCACAGCTCCAGTTAGCGTCGTCTCTCACATTGGTGCCAATGCACTCGAAGTGGTACCTAGAGCTGCAGCAGCTGTACTGCAAAGTCATTATTCGGTTATTATCCTCCTGCCAGCACCATTTGCAGTGATGCACTCCCCTTGAAATATCATTATATGGCATTTGTGTAACACTTTTTTATTTCGAACTACACGATTGTTTTTTCTCACGTATTGCCTGAGATTGCTTGAGATTTGTTTTATAGAATGTTGAGCCCGGCGCGGGGGGACGATCATCTATCAGTTGACCTATAACAACGCGTGGACCTTTTGGTTTGAATGTTCATTTATTAATTTTGATTATTTCGCGTGGATGTTCAAGTCTAACTGCAACATTATATCCTCAGCCATTCGCTCTGAGTATTCCCCAGAATTTGAAGTTTCGAGATAAGCTGTAAATGTCTGCGTGTCCAGAGTTTCCCCACGGTAGCTCTTCCACTGGTGAGCTGAGTGCTGTCGATTTACCGTGTATTCGCCGACAGTGCACCGGATGACTGCGTGGTCGCTCGCATTGTATGCATCGTCAATGCTCTAAAGAAACGAACCAAACAACGCGCTGCTGACAAAAGTCAGGTCCACTAAATGTGTGCTCGGGCAAATGTGTATTGCGAGACGTGGTTAAGAGTGGCTATGTCAAGTAGCGTGAAGGCCTCCAACGGAGCTCGCTCCCTAGCGTTCGTAAGCGAGCTGCTCCAGTCTACGGCCAAGGAGTTAACAAGGAGTCGAGCTTAATGGTGAATTCTTTGAGCTGCAGACTTGGAGTATACCCATAAATAGCCCACCTTGCCCCGCACAAAACTCTCGGACTGGTAGACGCTGTATTATGGTCTACTATGGTGTTGCTAAATGACCTCAAGGCTGCTCTACCAGATTTGTCTGCAATCCAGTTGAGGCCTTGCCTTGCTACCATATTGTCTCGGACACACTTAAGTTTGCCGTCTGGCCTTCACTATATGAATGCTTACTATTCCAGCGTATCTGTCGGTGGTTGCGTCAATGGCGTGAAAGGTTTCTTAGGCTAAATTTTTTGCTTCTCGTTTTGTGGGGCTGCCTCCATTTGCTCCGTGGAGGCCAGCTGCTGTACGCTTTACTTGTTTTTTTTTTTCTTGGCGTTGTATTGACGTCGGCTGGCTTCCACTGCCACCGAAGCGGCATACTTTAGTGGTGCAGGTAAGACGCAAACCCCTGGGGACGGCAGTGCCGAGTAACGCTAGCTGATGGGTATAAACATTCTTGAGGTAACTTGTAGTATGCAGTATTGGAGAACCAGCCACGTAAATATGCAATGCCCCTCTGCTCAGCTGAATGGAGCGAGAAAAAGTTGGGGGAAAAAGTTGCACAAATTGGTAGCCCTAAAAATATGCTTCCACACTGTGGAATCACAGCTGTTGGTAATCATAACCCTGCTTAGGGCTGAGTACGTGGTTATAAAGAAAAGAAAACGTAGACGTAGAGTGGAAAATGGAAAGCTCGAATATAAAAAGGAGCCCGTTGCCCTCGCCAAGTGGGTTGAAGCCACTTATCCGGTTGTTAGGAGCACTGGACAGCGTAGCGCGACTTTAAGTTATGCTGTACAAGGTACGTACGGTTCATGCTCAATTCATGCGAGCACACAATCATTAGCCTCTATTGTGTATTTTTGTGTGCTTTTGGGCACGTATGTATGAAACGACGGGTATTGAAATGTATGTTATAACAGCTCGTAGCTGGGTTCAGGGTGTCTCCCAGTTGGGCACAACCCCACTAGAGCTTGTTTAAAATTCTTATACGATATGAATACTTTTTTAAACAAAAATTAAGCAATTTAACTACAGCATTTTATGTAAATAAAAAAATACACACACAAATACTTATCAATTTTAAAAATTCTTACCTGCTTAGCAATAAAATTGTTGCGATGAATGAATATCCCATAGTGGTCAGTACACTAAATTCATTAGTGGCATTCGTCAGTGAAATCGTGTTCGAGAGCATCCATTCCGTTAAGTTTTTTTTGTTGCTTGTTAACAATCGTTCAGAATATCTGTCAGATAGCTTTTTTAAAATGCTCGCCGTCACGGTAAAAATCTATATAAAACAACATTAGAAACAACAAGAAAAATTAGATATCTTCAGAGTGCCGAATTATTTGAAAGTAATTCATATAAATTTCAAACTAATTCGATTGGCTTAAGCATAAGAGGATTTCTGTCTTTTACTGTCTATTAAATATGCGGTCACTTTGCTCGTGTACGGGTACGTGTAAGGGGCGGTATGACCTCCACCTGTCAAGCATATCTGAAATACAGACAGGAGGCCATGAAAGACCACGATCCTTCAATGACGGGTTCTGCAGTGGCACAGTTACCGTTGCAGGACAGCAACGCAGAAACAATCTTGCAAATGGCAGATACATCATGATGCCCGGGTGGCGTGCCAACGAGCGTAAAAGAAGTCCATAGACGCCTCGGCGGTTGCAAGGAAATCCAGACGGATGCCGAATGCAGCTCTGCGAGATCTGCAAAACGTGTAGAGGGGCCAGGTGTACAGCCTAGTCACCTCTTTGGGGACCTAACTATGGAGCAGGCAAAAGGCGAAGTTAACATGTTGAAATCAGTTTTTTAATATTCTTTATTAATGGCTAGCGACCGAAAATGCACACGCTGCATATTTGGCGAAGCTCGGATCTTGGCCCTGAAGTGACCAATTCTATTTCAAGAGCACACAAATGTATAAATGTTTGAGTGCACATATTTATGAAGCCATTTATACGTCGTTTTATATATGCAACAAAGTGTTGCATAAGCGCTTAGCTATGTTACTATATGCTATGCTAGTATATGCGTGGATACACTACGTCCACGTCTCCGAAGAACAGTAGTAGAACACAACCGACACAGACAAAAACAACTAGAGAGGCATCGCTCCAAATACAATAAAATATCCCCTTTAGGAACCCCGCTCAATGCACACAGGGGGCCAAAAAAACGATGCCATCAGGGTAAATAGAGTAGCAGGCGATCCCTACCCTAACCTTCTAAGATTAATAAAAGGCGATTCGATGTTGACGCACATTAGCAACGATGTGCCGGGCTTTGCAGGGCGGCAAATGCAGATCTGTTGCTGTGCTTTATAAACGCCCAACCCACAGCACAAGGGAATTCCAAGAGACAATAGGCACGGCATTGAACGTCAAAGCGGTGTTATGGTCACTGAGCAAACGAGAGAGGCAGTCCGAAACCTGACAAATTCACCACCAAAAAAGAAATTATTGCGGAAGTCAACAGGTACGCGATTCGTTCACCACTGACTTAATTAAATCTCACAGAGCCATTGTAGCCGGTCGTCAAATAGCCACGCTATCAACTTACATAGAAGGGGAGAATCCGAATTGGCTGAGTGGTATGCAGAAGCATATTACAACCAAATAGATGATGCGACCAACAAACCAAGCTACATCAAGGATATAAAGTGAAACTTCGGAGTTGGTGCCCTAGGAGTATGGTCAACGAGTATGCCAACCACCTCTCGCCCAATGATGGGTAATGGGTAATGAAAAGTATTACACAATTCTCGTCAGAAACGCAAATCTAATTTGGCTGTTTGTATAAGAAGGTTATACCAAGCACGGTTCTACGATTAGAAAGGGAGGAACGATTTATAAGTGATAGTATATTAGGGTAAGAAGGTATGCTTTTTTTTTAGATTTAATTATATTTCTATTTGATTCTGATGAATCTTGTATTCGGGATACCATATACTAGAAGGATATCCAAATCATCAACCGACTCAATACGTTCAAGTAGCTTACATTAAGAAAATAATTATTTAAAAATTACATTCGCCTATAAAAAGAAATTATTTTCATAAATTTACTGGAAACCACATCCGAAATCTGTCAAGATCGGATTGGAACTTTTGCCCAGATAGAAAAGTTATCATAAGAAAGTTATCATAAAGAAAGGTCAGTGAGCAACAACTCGCAAAACAACGGACTAAGGTGACGTCCTTGTGATAATTCGGAAGGAACTTACACAGGCTTCGACACAAAGCCCTTAAAGTAACCTTTTTGAGTTCATTAAGTTAAATAGTTAGCGATCCAAAGAAAAGGCTGATTTGGAAATCCCAGAAGATGAAGCTTATGTACCAAAAGCGAATGATAAACAAAGTCAACAGCCTTACTGCAATCAGTGTAAATAACATCTGTTTGCATTTTATTTGGAATCTTTTAAAAACAAATGACGTGCACTATGACGTGATCTACAAAGATGTTGTTCCCAAAAATCGTAGGAATAGGCAAAACTCCGAAATACATCTGTACTTCTGAACATTAGCCTTGTTTCCTTTTTTGAGAAGAGGAATAATAAATGATTCATTCGAAATGTTAGGAAAACAACTTAACTCCACGGACAATTTAAATAGTTTATACAAAGGCATTAAGAGACCAGCAGCACAGTACCTAAGCACGCAGACTGGTAATCCATCAGGTCCCGGTGAAAAGTCGAGCTTGATAACTCTTTGATCAAATAGTAGTGACATTATCGAGATCAAAGGAGTTCGGAAAATTTACATGACATAGACATGGCGAAACTAGTAAGAAATTCTGAGAACTATAATTCTTTTGAAAACATATAACAAATAAATCGGCAATAGTCCGATCTGAGCCAGCTGTAATTTAAAAAAAAAATACAGTTAATGGTAGTGATGTCGGCGACGAACAAAAATTTCGTACAGCTTTACTTCAACGGCAGAACCAACATTAAGTCCACACAATTTCTAGTTTAATAATAATGTTTATTAAAAGATTATATAAGTGTATATGTTAGTAGAGCGAAAGTGGCGAGCTTAAAATGCTTTCGGGTTTTTCTTCCCGTTGTTAATGGCCGATTGGTGTGGATATCCAGCATAGATCCCTTCATCATTTTTGTATCGATAACTTACGATAAAAATGATAATTTTTAAATACATCGATGATGTCATTTAATCATTGATTTATTATTCCTCTCCTTAAAAAAGGAAACAAGTCTAATGCTCAGAAGTATAGGGGTATTTCTAAGCTGTCTGCTATTCCTAAGCTATTTTAAAAGTTTCGTTTTCAACAACAACATCTTATGGGTTTATGAAATATAGATCTACTACCAGTAATTTATTGGAAATCACGTCATTGGTTATTAAGGGATACCAAAATAAAATGCAAACAGATGTTATTTACACTGACTTCAGTAAAGCGTTTGACTATCAATCGTTCGCTTTTACTGCATAAGTTTCATCTTCTGGGATTTCCAAATACCTTAATTCATTGGATATCTAACTATTAATCTTTAAGAACCCAAAATGTTTACTTTAAAGGCCTTGCCGCTAAACCAGTTAAAGTTACTTCCGGAGTACCACAAGGAAGTCACCTTGGTCCGCTGTTATTCACTTTGTTTATAAATGACCTTTCCTCTGTTATAAACCACTCTAGAGTCCTGATGTACGCCGATGACGTAAAACTTTGCCTGCCGTCTACTAATTCTTTAGCTATCCGACCTTGACAGTTTTCAAATCGGTGTAACGTAAATTTATTTTAACTACAGTGATTGTAAATTAATGTCTTTCTATAGACGAATACCCTTTTCAAATAATTATTATCCTAATGGTAAACATATTGAGCTTATTGAGTCCGTTATTGATTTGGTTATTCTTCTTGATCCCAAGCTTAAGTTTGACAAGCATATTTGTACTGCTGCTAATCAAACGTTTGGAGTTCTGGGATTCATAAAGCGCTGGTTGAAAGAATTTGATGATCCCTACGTTACTAAAACTCTATATACTTCATTTCTTCCTCCAATTCTTGAATATGGATCTTGTATATGGTGTCCCCAATACAATGTTCATCAAGATAGAATTGAATCCGTACAAGAACAATTTCTGCTTTTTGCCCTCCATTCAATTAACTGGAATCCTAAGGTAAGTGCGCGCCATTTTGCCTGGGTCCACGCGTTAACAAACCCGTCCTTGATGTCGTTGGGCCACTTGAATGTACTGTTCGTTAGTACACATACGTTCAATAGAAATTGTCCACTTAACAACATATTTTAAAGTGACTGAAATTATTAACATAATTCATAAAATACGTTTCGAATTCAAATTATAGATTTTGGCGGTAACATTCCCCCTGCGTAATTGATCCTCGGGCCAGTTAATATCTTTTAAGCCAACATCTAGAACGGCCATCTTCATTGCTGGCCGTTCCATAACACCGTGCTGAGTATGAATAGTCACGCGCCAAGCTTGTCCATCCTTTGCTATGACAGTTTCGATTACGCCCCCTTTCTGGCAGAGTGTCTACGATGATAACAATGCTGCAATAAAATTGCTTGTCGGTAAAAACGGCTTATAGCCGTTTGCCGTGCCCAATAAGAAATGGTTTGGAATTTGATGCTATCGTACTTGACGATTATTTTGTCGAAATCGATCTTGACGAGCTCTTCACTTCGATTTGAAATTCAACCCGTTATCAAAGTATATTTCCCTAGGTGTCCTGTGCAGTGCCATGAAGTTGCCGTGGCACATAATGCAGGAGCTCGTGTCTGTGCGATCCATCTCTTCTCTTTGCGTCTGCCGAAGTTGACGAGTATAATGCCGACGTAATCAACGTACTCAATCTGGCTCTGGGTATAGGTGCCATTTGCGGTGGCTCTGGATTGGCTCCCGTTGCTGAGCCAGTCAAGCTTGTTTTCGTTATTGCCTGAGACTTGGATTGAGGCCCGCACCGATGCACTCTCTTGGCGCGTCGTTTTGCTGGTCCATTGTAAACACTTCGGCGCTGACGTATCTTCTCTTCCGCCATGCAATATAAGCAAACAGTAGACTAGGTAACTCACTGATGTTTGATATACCTGACAATTCCATTTGTGCTAGGATTTTATACTTCTCTTCGATCTTCTTCAGAGCAGAAATTCTCTGCGACTCCCTTTTCCCGCAGCATGTTTAACATTAGTTGGCTGTGGCTGACATTTGTTGTACACGTAGTTACGGGAGTCTTCAGGGATTCGTCATGTCTATAAGAGTTTTAGCTGCTCCAAGAATCCCTTGGTGGCACGGCTGTTACCTCTTGTTCGGAGCAGAACCAATAATTGACGTCATTTGAAAACTGCTGCGGCAACCTGCAGTCTCTCAAAATTGATCATGAACGAAAAAAACATGTAAATCGACATAGCGCGGTCGAAATATATAAGTGAAACATTCTTGTTGTACATTTCGACCAAAAGTAGCACAAAATAGTGCTTCCTCGAAACACTTCCTGTACGCGATCCGCGTTTCAATCGGTGGTCGTTACATTCGAGTTGTTACAGAATATTGTATTCCTGTACTGGTGCTACTTCAGATACATAATGCCCAACGTGTGTTATTCATGATTTCGACGCACTGGAAGTGGTACCAATTGTCACAGACGTCACGTGTAGTTTATGTGCTGTAATTTGCTTTATCTCGGTATTTATACTCGTTCACGAAGTGAAACTAGTATATTGGTTTTGTGCAATGTCCGTCATGCTGTCCGTCCGTCTGTCGTCTGTCCGTATGAACGCAATATTTTTCGACGCTATTGAAGATAGAGACTTGAAACTTGGCATATATACTTGAATTTATCTGCTTCAGACAAAGTGTTAAGATTTTTGTGCCACGCCCACTGGGAGGCTGGCAAATCGATAACATATCGATATACCTCAAATCACAAATCAATTAAAATTGAATATTTCCTACAATATTAAAGTTAGAGTTACCAAATTTGGTATGTAGATAGCTGGTGATCTCCTCCTGATTTCCCGGCCACGCCCACTAGAACGCCCCCCAGCGACCCCGCCCCAAAAAATCGGAAATGGCTATATCTCAGCTCCTCTAAATAAAGATACAAAAATTTACCGCCCACGTCCACCCCCGCCCTCTCCCGCCCCCGCAAAGTGGGAAAGCCTATATCTCCCACAATTTTGGAGCTAGAGTCACCATTTTAAAGGCTGGACACCCCCTTTTACGATTCGTAAAAAATTTCCCGGCCACGCCCACTCCCGCCCCCGCAAATTGCGAAAAGCTATATCTCCCACAATTTTGGAGCTAGGGTCACCAAATTTTAAACGTAGATGGCTGGTCACCCCCTTTAAAGATTCGTAAAAAATTTCCCAGCCACCCCAACTCCCGCCCCCGCAAATCGCGAAAAGCTATATCTTCCACAATTTTGGAGCTAGAGTCAGAAAATTTTAAACGTAGATGGCTGGTCACCCCTTTTAAAGCTCGGTAAGAAAATTTTCCGGCAATGCTCACTCCCGGCCACTCCCACCTACTCCCGCCCTAGCAAATCGGGAAAGCTATACCTCCGACAATTTTGGACAAAATTTTGGCAGAAAGTGTTTGTGTGACCTTCTCTTAATGTTGGCCACGCCCACCCCGGCCCCTACGAAATATAAAAATTCTATATTTTTTAAAAATAACAATAATAATTTCCGTGTACTGTGAACGAGTATTACGCAGTCGGTTACGTCCGACTGTAACGTTCTTACTTGTTTTATATTGCGTATTAGCAAATATAAAATTGTCTCCTTGCGCTTCTTGTATTCAATGTGTATTTCTGCAATGAGTGCGATCCCAGAATTTACCATATTTGAAAGTGTTTGTGTGACCTTCTCTTAATGTTGGCCACGCCCACCCCGGCCCCTACGAAATATAAAAATTCTATATTTTTTAAAAATAACAATAATAATTTCCGTGTACTGTGAACGAGTATTACGCTGTCGGTTACGTCCGACTGTAACGTTCTTACTTGTTTTATATTGCGTATTAGCAAATATAAAATTGTCTCCTTGCGCTTCTTGTATTCAATGTGTATTTCTGCAATGAGTGCGATCCCAGAATTTACCATATTTGCAATTGGAAGTACAGTTCCATATCTCTCAACATAACATAACTAGATCAGACCAAATTAAAATCATTGGACTGCGCACACAAAAATTACACATCAACACTACATCGATAAAAATATATCCAACTTTTGTCAACTTTGTAACTCAACACAGTTAAACATAGTACCTGCTTAACAAACATAAATCCTGTTAATCTAAAAAATATCATAACCTTTTTAAAAAAAGCCAATATCTATCACAAAATATAAAATAAAGAACTAAAACAAAAATTCCGCAACAATTATATAATATAAGATACTCGAAAGTGGCGAGCTTGAACAACTTTTGTGTTTTCGTCGTGGATATCGATGCCTTCTTCATTTTTGGTCTCGGTAACTTATGATAAAAGTAATCATTTTTAAATACAACGATGATTTGAACTTAACAATATATATTGTAGAGTAAAGGAAATTATTAACATAGTTTTTAAAATACGTTTCAAATTCAAATTATAGATTTTGGCGCTAAAATCTACGCTTTGCATTAACGAAATTATTAAACCGTTTAGGATCCCGCTGGAACTGTCTCCTACAACTTTTCAGGTAATCCTTATAAGATTGATTATTTAGGACACAGAAATTAGATCGAACAGCAATCTGGTATTGAGTGTAATCAAATGAAATGCCAGTTTCCTTGAACTTCTTGTACATTATTCACTTTCTATTTTCATACTCGGTCACGAAGTGACAAGAGTATATTGGTTTTGTGCAATGTCTGTCCGTCTGTCCGGATGAACTCAAATTTTATCGGCGCGATTGGAGATACAGACTTGAAATTTTGGATATATACTTGTTATCTGCTCAGACAAAGCGATACGATTTTTGTGCAGATTAAAGGTGAATATTTCCCACAATATAAAAATGAAAGTCACTTAATTGGAATGTAAATCATCAACTTGCCGAGCAATTTGAAGAAGCGGCCAACGCAAAACCTCGTTCAAGCCTCATCGCCTGCCCATTACCCGGCAGGTTGGCTAAAACGGTATTGGCAAGCCAACGACACTCAAGATTTTGCCTAGCAAGCAAAAGTACCACTGTTGGCGAATTACTCGATAAAAGAGCGTAATCCCCATATGTATCAGAAAAACTAAGTTTGGTGAACTATACCATTTGGCTGATACCTAGTGTAATCTGCAGCCGGATGGTGAAGTCGAGCTGCCTATGCTGAACATCTCATACATGCCGCAAAAAAGTTCACCGATATTCGATGCGATGGCTACGTGCATCCGCAGTTCATTGACGATGTTAGGAAGCCCATGAAAATTGAAGAGATTATCGATCAGGAGGTGCAGAATCTCTCCGGTGGTGAGTTTCAGTGCGTTGCCCTTGTGCTCTGCTTGGGCAAGCCAGCGGATGTCTACCGGATTGACTAGCCCGCTGCCTAATTGGATTCGGAACAGCGGCTATATTCGGCTATTTTTTGCAAAGAAGACCGGCCACCTACGTTGGCGATGGTGTGATTGTTATTGAGGGTCAGCCCTCAGTAAAGACCACTGCAAACTCGCCCCAATCGCTGCTCATTGGCATGAATAGGTTCCTTGAACTGCGGGACATTGCTTTCCGCCGAAATCCCAAAAACTTTAGACCGATAAGAATAACTCGATCAAGGACACGGAACAGAAGCACTCCGGACAGTTCTTCTTCCTGGAATATGACGCAGCGTCACACAGTTCAAACAAGACTAAAACACAAACAATATGTAATTCTGCATATAGTGCAATTTGCCGTCAGCTTTGTTCGAGGACATGGTTTTTATACTCGTTTACGAAGGGACAAGAGTATATTGGTTTTGTGCAATGTCTGAACGCAACTTTTTTCGGAGCTATTGAAGATAGAGACTTGGAATTTAGTATATCTACTTGTAGTATTGAACGCCCGCAGCGCCCTGCCATCAAAAACCGGAAATTGCTATATCCCCCACAGTTCTTGAGCTAGATGCTCTATATTTGGAATATATATTACTGGAAAGCTCCCCCAAACATCACAGAAAATATGTTCGGCCAAGCCCCGCCCGCTTCCGTAATGGCCAAGCCCGGTGTACCAGAAGGCTTAAAACGGTAACATGTGTATAATTTGCACAATTTTAAATCTAGAGACACCAAACTTGATAGGTAGATTGTGATGACCTCCGCAAGAGATTGCGACCTTGATATCCCAGCCACCCAGCCCAATAATAGCTTCTGTGAACTACGAATGACAATCACGCAATCGGATAATACTTTTTTTAATATTATTATATTATGGGAAAATGTTTCAAATTGTTTTTAAGATAGGGTCCATCTGGTCAGGCTTATGCACTATAAACATATATGTGCACTTGAAATAAGATTGGTTCATGGCCAAGATCCAAGTAGCGATCGTGAGAACGGCGCTTTACCAAATATGCAGCGTATGCATTTTCGGCCGCTGGCAAGCTCTTTCCATGCGAGGGAGAGCCCTTAGCTGCTCATATTATATGCATGAATACATAGCTCTCCGCTATAGGTTAAGCCCTGACTCGATTTATTTCAAATTTACTAAATGGCGACCGTGACATGACATTGATTGTCTGATTGCCTGAAAGTGTCAAGCAAGTAGTACGGCTCGTAAAGCCATACATAAAAAAAATTGTAATTTGAGAATATGTTTTAAAAAAAAAGGACAAATGATGTTTCCCAATAGATCTATTTATATGTATATATTGTGTTGTATATACGTTCTATATACATATGTATATAGATTTGTATATACTTGAACCACATTCATATTCAGACATAAAACGATTTAACCGTAATTATTTCCGATCGTGGTTTTTAATAACACAATGAACAGAGAGACATCAAAGGAAGATGATAAAAATGCCAACGTTTTAAATGTTGTAGAGTTGTATACTACTCCACATTTGCAGTTGACTAATACACTGCTAATCTTAATCGTTCTTGCCTCAGTTGACATACTTATGAAGGTGTACCTACTTCATAAGAAATCTATAAGAAAGCGTTATGTGAGCAGAGCAAACGATCTAGACAACGTATAAAAACGAAAGCCTTGACAAGGCACAACGGATATTTAGCCAAATAGACAATACAAAATTGGCCGAGGTCGACAATAATTAAACTCACTGAATTATTAGCACACAGGTACAATGAAATCAGAGTGTTAATGTATTAAATTCACCGGTTACCTTCAATCCATCCTTGCTGCCTTTGGAAGAAGAGAAATCCGAAATAACTGAGTTAATGCAAACCTCTACTGAAAGCTAAAAGGGCGACTTACCATCGATAATGGCTCAAACAAATATTGACTTTATTAACACTGCATCTAAACTCATTTCTGACTTTGATGGCAGAGCCGAAGCCCTTGAAATCATAGACTCAATACAGGGCCAACGTGAAGTGCTTGTAGTTTTAATTGTTAAAGCAGGCCAAACAAGAAATCTACTAAGTAATGAAGGTACACTAAGCTTAGTAATTTCAACACTAAAAACAATGTCGAATGAGACTCAATGGAAGTATTAGCCGCAAAACTAATGAATACCTAACAAAGAAATAAGACCGCAAACTTATATACCAATAAAATAGAGCAACTAACAAGAGTTCTTGACCGTGCATATATTTCAGAGGGTCTTTCCGTAGAACTAACCCGAAAATATTCAACACAACAGCGGTAAAGGCAATAGTTAAGAAAGCTCCATTGAAAACGTAAAACTAATTATGGAAGCTGGACAGTTCACAAATATGAACGACGTTTTTGCCAAATTCGTAAACAGTTATACGGAGGCTACTGGCCGACCTGATGCCATTCAATATTACATTAGTCACCAATCAGGAAACTATTGTGGCAGCTATAATGGCAACCGCGATAGTGGCACCTGGTGAGGAGGCTTTCGCGATTTCCGCGGATATAATGAAGGTAGAATCGATACTACTTACCGCGATGACGGACACCAACGCGGTGGCCACAATCAAAACTATCTCAATAATAGCAACCAAACTGTAAGAAACATACAATCGGAAATCGTTCAAAACCCCATAATAATATAATATCCCAATAATTTCACTTGTAGAAACAAAAATTTTCCAAAATGAATGCAAAACACATTAACAAAAATATAATAACAAAGTTAACAGGTATTGGGCAAGGGTCTTTGAAATCACTTGGTTCAATAGAAATGGCTCTTAGAATCGAAGATTTCTAGTACCACATGATTTCCATTCGCTCTCGCATTCGCAACAGACGTGTGTTTTTCTTGCGCCTCAGATTGTCTAATTTTCACAGATTTAATCAATCGTAATTTTGCTTTTTTTGGCCTATTGCAACAGTGTGATTAATTTCGTTTATGTGAAACACATTGTTTATTAATTTGTAATCTTTTAAATATATTTGCGTAATTCCAGTTCAATACAACAACAAACTGCAGCGGAAGCATTCTGGTTGTATTGTGCAGTTGCATTGCTACCTGCTAACTTTTTGTTTTTGCATTTTCGTTCTCATATTTCTTGCTGTTATTTCGCGCTCTACAACGATCACTCTCTAAAACTCTCTCCGCGCTTACAATAATATTTTTGTTTGTGTTGGTCGGTTGTTTTGTTTTTTTTTTTTCTAATTTTTGCTTATGAAATGGGATAGCATATTTCGGTCATCGCGCCCGCGCTGTTTACATTTGTATTTTAGTTGCTTGTAAGTAGAAATCAGCATCAATTTCAAATTAACCCTAGTGTGCTTATGATTTTCTTTTTTTTTAACACTTTGATTTTTGAGCAGATTATTTTTGTTTTATTTCTGTATTTATTTTTTCTAAAATGTTTGTCTGTTATAAGAAAGATTTGTGGCTGCAAACGTTAAGATGGGTTTTGTTTGCTGCTGGCTGTGTGACAATATGTCGCATAAAAAATGTCGACCTAATTGAGTCCAAATCAGGTTTAGAGTGGACTTACAAATTCTGCAGGGATGTTGAAAGAGACATGATCGGATTCATGAGACAGACTAAGAGGGGCTTTGGGGATATCTTCGGCCAGTTTAAAAAACCATGGGTGTTGCACATTGTGATCCCAAACCTTTTTCTGATTCTGAAGCTATTAACCCTGTTAACGGTGATTAACTTTCTCGTGCTAATAAACCAATTTCAAATGGTTAATTATCCATGGCTATTGCTCCATTAGGAGCTATAGCTGAGGTTCAAAATGTGACACTTGTAGGTGTTCCACAAAAAAAACAAATATTTGTTCCTACGCTTGCCCCTGACACTACAACTGATGATGTCAATACCTTTGTTCAGGCCAAACTGAAAGCCAATATTACGGTGGAAAAATTTCAATTTGCGTACATTCGAGAAATTTCTTCATTTAAAATAAGTGTTCCGGCCGAATATTTCAGCAAAATTTGCGGGAAGGGATTCTGGCCTAACCACTAAATTATTAAAGAATATTCTGCGCAATAGAAAAATTGTACTCCGATTTCAATTTCTTTTCATGGTATTGCCTTCTCTGAGATATGGTTAAGGCCTGACATCCTAGATCCTGAAATCCTATCTAACAAGCTCTCTATCTATATAAAAGATCGCACTTCTCGTCGTGGTGGTGGTGTGCTTATTGCTGTTGATGCTGATTTATTTTCAGAGATTTTAATAAATAACTTTAGTATAGATATAGAATTTCTTGTCGTCAAATTGTGCATTAACGGTGACTGCCTTTTTTTTCTTATTCTTATATTCCTCCCTCTTCAGATAATTCCGTCTGTTCAATGCACTTCTCTGCTATACATTATGTCTATGCTATGCTTTCCGATCATAAGTTTCTTATAGTTATCGGCGACTTTAATATTTCTAGAACTACATGGATTTTTAGTTCTGATTCTATCGTGTTGACTTCAAAATAACTTTCTTGATCATTTATTTGGGATGTCATTGTGTCAAATCAATGCTATCCCAAATTCGTTGTATAAAATGCTTGACCTTATTTTTTTTTTATCAATCTTTCTTGGCTGTTTCGCGTAGTGAGCCTCATGTCCGATCATGTCCGATAGTTCCCTATCAGCCCACTTTAGAGGTGTTGATCGTTTTACGTGCCAGGTGCTAAGCCTAGGTAGTAAACCTCCTGAGCGAGCTCGAAACCCGACTTTGCCAAGCTAACACAGCTCTCATCCCAGATATAGGGACAAGGATAGTGCAATCGCGACTTTTTATTCCACTTTAACCCTCTTGTGTTCCGGTTGTGTCCCCACATGTGTCCCGGTTTGTGATTCAATTAGGTCTAACAAACCAGTTTGGTTTACACGGAATTTAACCAATTTAAAAAACAACAAGTAAGAACGTTGCAGTCGAACCTAACCGACTGCGTAATACTCGCTCACAGTACACGGAAATTATTATTGTTAATTTGAAAAAAATATAGAATTGTTATATTTCGTAAGGGCGGGGGTGGGCGTGGCCAACATTAAGAGAAGGTCACACAGTGTTTGTGTCTGCCAAATGGGTGGGAGTGGGCATGGCCGGGAAATTACCGAGCTTTAACAGGGGTGGCCAGCCATCTACGTTAAAAATTTGGTGACTCTAGCTCCAAAATTGTGGGAGATATAGGCTTTTGCACTTTGCGGTGGCGGGAGAGGGCGAGGGTGGACGTGGGCGGAAAATTTGGTCTAGCTCTAAAACTGTGGGAGATATAGCCACTTCCGTTTTTTTATGGCGAGGGCGCTGGGGGGCGTTCTAGTGGGTGGGCCGGGAAATCAGGTCCGCATTTTTTGGAGGAGATCACCAGCTATCTACATACCAAATTTGGTGACTCTAGCATAAATATTGCGGGAAATATTCAACTTTAGTCGATTTGCGATTTGAGGCACAAAAATCTTAACACTTTGTCTAAAGCAGATAGCTACAAGTATATATGCCAAGTTTCGAGTCTCTATCTTCAATAGCGTCGAAAAATATTGCGTTCATACGGACAGACGGTCAAACGGACAGACGGACGGACAGCATGACGGACATTGTACAAAACCAATATACTAGTTTCACTTCGTGAACGAGAATAAAAAGTCAAAGTCTGATTGCTAGTTCTAATTTCATTGTCCTAAATAACCAGTGTTATAAAGATTACATTAGAAGTTCTAGGATACAGTTCCAGCGGGATCCTAAACAGTTCTATAACTTCGTTAATGCGAGGCGCAAATCAGCAACACTACCATCAACTGTGTTTTTTGAAAACCGACAGCTGGCTCAGAATAGGCTATTGATGATTTATTTGGTACATTTTTTAAAACGACCTATAGTTTTCAGAAATATTTATCTCATATGCCATATGCTTATCATGTAAACGTCTCTAACTGCATTTTTGGGCCTTTAATCACAGAAAGTTCACTACTAAATGATCTAAGGGTCATCAAGCCCGTATTTTCACCGATTCAATTCACGACTTTTGTTATTAAAGGATTCCAAAATAAAATGCAAACATATTTTATTTACAATGATTTCAGTAAGGCGTTTGACTCTGTTAATCAGTTGCTTTTACTGCATAACCCTTATCTTCAGGGATTTCCAAATAACTTAATTCTTTGGATATCTAACTATTTATCTTTAAGAACCCAACAAGTTTACTTCAAAGGTCTTATCTCTAAGCCTGTTCAAGGAAGTCACCTTGATCCGATGTTATTCACTTTATTCATAAATGACCTTCCCTCTGTGATAAACCACTCTAGAGTGCTGATGTACGCTGATGACGTAAAACTTTACCTGCCGTCTACTAATTCTTTAGCTGGCCAAAGTTCGCTATCCGACCTTGACAGTTTTCAAACCTGGCGTAAAGTAAATTTATTAAATCTTAACTACAGTAATTGTAAAATAATGTCTTTCTATAGACAAATACCCTTTTTAAATAATTATTATCCTAATGGTAAACCTATTGAGCGCAATGAGTCCGTTATTAATTTGGGTATTTTTCTTGATCCCAAGCTTAAGTTTGACAAGCATATTTATACTGCTGCTAATCGAGCTTTTGGAGTCCTGAGAATCCTAATTAACTAGAATTCTAATTCTCGCATGCCTTCTTACCTTAGTAGACGATTACGAATAAATCTTCCCTCGCTTTCTAATCGTAGTACTATGCTAGGTGTAATATTTTTACACAAACTAATTAATGAGAAATTTATTCTTCCGAATTAATCAGCCAAATTAGTTTTGCAGTTTCGAGCAGAAATACGAGGAATATTTAATGTCCGCGCGTTAACAAGCTCGTGCTTGGTATCGTTGGGCCACTTGATTGTACTGTTCGTTAGCACATCTACGTCCAATAGATAAAAGTTTTCTCATACCATGTGATGGTATAATTGTATTGGATTGGATTTTATTAAAATCTACAATTGTATTTTGAATTTCCAATCTAATCAAGGCTGCTTCACTATAAGACCCAAACACTTTCACACATGTATTCATATTCCGATAGTTTATTCAATAGAAGACAATACGCTATTATTACCAACTAGGTCTGAAGTAATCCGTGAAATTAGGTTACGAACTCACAAAAAAACAGTTGTATTACTAATAAATAAATACAAATTTTGAAGACGCCGTAATAAACACCACAAAAATCAAATACGAATCAGTTGATAACTATGTCAACTCTGAAATTCTATGAAATATTTTCGGCCTTGAATCAGAGGTCATCACACAATTTTTACGAGCAAAAGTAGCAGGTCGACAAACTAACTAAAGATGGAATAGTAGAACCATCTATATCTGAGTAGAACAGTCAACTTCTGTTAGTTCCCAAGAAGTCACTACCAAATTCGAGAGAGAAGAGATTCCAAGAATAGACGATATTCTGGATCAATTAGGTCGAGCGAAATACTTTTCATATCTCGATCTAACGTCTGGATTTCACCAGATAAAGCTTGACAAGAAGTTATGGGACATAACGTAATTTTCAACGGCCAGTGGCTTATTTCGCTATATGCAACTCCAATCCAATCCCAACAAATTGACGCGTAAGTGCCTAGACTTGGAAGAATAAAACTTTACAGTTGAATATCTCAAAGGGAAAGACAACAAAATTGCATACGCTTTATCTCGCTTTATCACAATCGCGGAGCTAAAAAATATGAATAGCTAAAAAATATGAAATATGAATATGAGTCACATTGAGATCTTCCAAAATAAACGAAAATATTGCCACAAGGAAAGATAGGTATAATAAATTGAATGAGCAAACATAAGACAAGTATATGAAGCTATTAGCAATAATAAAGCCAAAAAGTTGGTGAAGTTAAAACTCGTCAAACGCAAGTGTTTGTTTAAACGAGGAAAACGAGTGATTGCACGTTTTACAATCAATGATCTGTATTCCAATAGAAACTTCAATATAGGTCAGTTCTGCCAAAGGCTTGAATTAGAAACCGGGATACAAGTGAACAACTGAACAAATCTTCGAATTTGTATCACTAAATAAATTTAAAAGAATAGACAATCAAGGAATTACTAAAAAAATATCATGACGATACATCAGAAGGAGGCCACACAGGAATTTCCAGAACGCTGTGCAAAATAAGAAAATATTATTACTGACCCCAAATGACAAACACACTTGCCAAGTATGTCAAAACTTGCTTGAAATGTCAACAAGCTAAAACAACTTTACATACAAAATCGCCCATGATACAATTGGTCCACTTCCAAGATCGGAAGATGACAATGCAGTATGCAGTCACAATAATATGACTATACCAATACCAAATAAAAGGGCTAAAAGCATTGCGAAGACAAGTTTTGAATCATTTGTACTCAAATATGGCCCGATGAAAAAGTTAATTACTGACACAGAGTATAAAAATTCAATTACGAAGGTATATGAAAATGAGTAATAATGAGTAATGAGTAATATAACATAAACAGCCCATTATCATCAAACATTAGGAACTTTAGAACGCACTCACTGAATATTAAACGAATATATTCGTTCATATTTTTCGGCAGACAGAAACGACTGGGATGTTTGGATGACCTATTTTACTTATTGTTTCAATACGAAACCTTCGGTAGAACACGATTACTGCCCCTATGAAATTGTGTTTGGTAGACCATCAAGACAGTTTAAGGATTTTAATAAAATAAATAGCATAGATCCACTTTATAATACAGATAATCATGCTAAGGAGTTTAATTATAGATTAGAAATTGCCTATAATAAGGGCAATAATTATGTTAAATAAGGCAAAAGAAATACAAAAAAAAATTAAATTTGATAAAAAACTTAATAATTTTACATTAGAAGTAGGTGATTAGTTTTATTAAAAAACGAAACAGTTAGAAAATATATATACAGGGCCCTATACGGTAGAGAATATAGATATAGAAAAAAATAGCGTTACAATTATGTATAAAAAGATAAAACACAGACAGTTCATAAAGATAGATTAAAATCTTATTCTGAACAGCTATTCAAATTAAAATAATAAAATATATATAAATAATTTATAATAATTATACTCCCATTATTACTCCCATTCCTTTGAAATGTATTAAAATCCCTTGCCGACAATACAAATCTTGTTTACTATAGTTGGACTGCGTGTCCTATCTGCGAGAAAGCTATCTAAAATCCGATGTATTCTCAATGTGCGTATGCTTAAAGAGAATACATGAAACCTTATTTGCTGTTACTAGCTCTTATGAGATATGATCTAAAAATCAGTTGAAAACCCATCGAGGCGAGTTATCGACACTTTGAAATAACCTTGGCATTATTGTCAAATTGTATATTTTAATATTCATATCAACCAAATCAGGTGTTTCTAGTTTTCAAAATATATGAAATATATGAGCTTAAAAATTGGTGGTTATTGCAGCTTTTTATCGACTTTATGAAAACGGGGTGGGTTATTTGAAATAAACTTGATTGAACTAAAATTAACGGTCATAAGGACACACGGAATGACAGTATGACGGACACTGCACAAACCCAATATACTCTTTCACTTTATAAATAAGTAAAAAAAAAACTAACTGGATATTTTTACAACACCTATGAAGGTTAAATGTACTTGTACGATAGTAGTAGAGGTAGCTACACTAAGCTAACTAGCGGTTTTTTCCAAAAAATGGTAGAACATAAGTTTCTTGATTCATTATAGAGAATAGGTCCACAGAAGCACTATCATACGCAAAGAAATGGATATAAACAAATAAGATTTTTATGTGCATTTTTGGAAGGGCACAACAAATTTTATATTTTAAGGAGTTATTGGATTGGAATGAATTTGACACACATTTGTATTGTCCGTACGAATTGCTGAATGACCCCAACGGCCACATCAGCTGAAATAATTTAAATGTTTTCCTTACACTTAAATGTTGTGGTATGTTTTTCTACATATGATACCTCTAATTCTGTTTTTGAAGATATCTTAAAATCCATAAAAGTTAGAGCAGCCAAACTTAGTTCACGTGTTCGCGTGAAGCATACGCAGGTAATGCATATTTCGGATTTTGGATACCTCCCCCCCATTCGTCATATATATGCAAAAATGTGAAAAATTTGCAATTCAAATACTACGGACTTGGGCATTGGTTTGTACATAGATTTCAATGCTCTTAAGCCCTGAAAGTTTAATAAAGATCATACTCTTAGTTTAGAAGTTGTACACGAATTTAGTTTCCATAGTGGGTCCCAAGCGCAGCAGCTGTTCGCACCGTGCAGCCTGCGTTTACATGTGTGTGTGTGTATGTGTGATTCTGCGTATGTGTGTGCAAGCGGACTGAAATGTATGAAAACACAAAGTTCAGGGTATTTCCTTCTCACTTATTTAATGTTACATATATATCAAAAAATAAATTTAATAAATTCTCTTATCATACTCAAAGGAAAACGTATGTATATACTTACAATTTGAAGAAATTTTATACATAAACAAGCAGCGAGTTTCATTTTATATTTTATATATTTGGACACAAGATACTTTTGTAACTTTGTTATTAAGAATGAAATTTCAAGTAAGATTTTTGATGAAGTATTTGCTCTGAGAATTTATGAATGTTTGTGAGAAATCTTTGTATTTGCAGCAGTATTTTTAAGTTTTTAAATATATAGCAAAAACGTGAATAGCATAGTACATATTCTTAGAATTTGCATCTTATATCAAGTACGATTTCTGAAGTCCAAGAATGTAACTATTTTAGTAATTATGCCCTCAACCCATTAACATGGGTAAAAAGAGTATAATGGTTTTGTATAAATGTGTGTAATAGACGGAAGGAAGCATCTCAGACCCAATACCATATTATTCCCACAATATTTAAGTTAGAATCACCAAGTTTGGTATATAGATTGCTGGTGACCTCTTCAAAAGATTGTGAACTGAACCTGGCCCCGCCCACTAGAACGCCTCCCAGCGCATCCACCTTAGAAATCGGCAATGACAATATTCCCACAGTTTTTTAGCTAAAGGCTCCATATTTCAAATATATATTACTGAAAAACTCCCTCCAAACATCACAGAGAAAATGTTGTTAGTTATTTTTCTTGTTTTCGCTAGCTTATCTATATTGCTATAATGTAATATTGGTTTTGTGCAATGTCCGTCCCAATGAACGCAAAATTTTTCGGTGCTATTTATATTTGTAATTATCTGCTTCGGACAAAGTATTAAGTTTTTTGTACCACTGCTGGTAACTTCCGAGCCCAGCCTAGTCCGTACGAAATGAAAAATTCTATTCGATACGCATCTTTTTTGTGCCCCTTTCAAGTTTACGACCATCTCAACATGGACGAATTTTATTGGGCTTAATAGATGACCTCTACGCACTTGAAAAACCTCTATAACATCTAGTTGTTCAACGTCTGGGCTGTCGGGATTATTGAACATTACTTTACATGTCGTGCATCGCCAAATTCGATATGATGTTGGATCAGACGTGTACGGCCTAATCCTTCTCGGCAGTTAGGAAATATATTTATCACCATATCCTATTTTTGCAGTTGCATATCCGTCAATGAATACAAATATATTCTCAGCTACACTTGTCAGTGGTTTATTTTTTGAATCGTCGATCACATTGGGAGCTATTGCAAAAATTCTCAAAAAATCTACACCTAATACGATCTTCTGCTTTATTGACGGTATAACATAAAGCTGTATTGTTTTTGACATTTCTTTATAACTGATTAACTGTGATAACTCCAATCACGTCATGAGATTTTCCATCAGCTGCTGCTTAACTCATGTAGTAAATTTTCTCGCATCTGCACTAATTTACGCAACTGACATACCGAGTGTACAGGTTGATACAGCAACATATGACGTGTCTCTGGGAGCAGATTGTTTTTAAGACTTTCTACCAACTCTCCTTTTACACGAATAGAATATTTATGAATTAGGGAAACTACATAGAAATTGAGGAAAGTTTCCCCATATTTTTTGCATATCTGTTCTTTGCTTGCAAATTCGGAACTATAATCACTATATTGTTGGCGTAAGGAGAGGCAAAAGTTGGACCAGGTAATGCGATCTACCTTTATGTGGGGTCCTGTGCTTTTCCTACGAACAGGACATGCTTGTGCTCGTATAATGCACTTAAATCTCCATCTAACGTTTCATCAGTGAGCGCCTTCACCCGATATATGACCTCCTCGACACTCTAACCGTTAATATAACCATCAAAATGAATTTCTGCATTATCTCAGCAACCTGATGATGAGATCGAGGCTGACGGTGATTGTAAATCATTTTCCGAATAACGAGGGCTTACATTTAAAGAAGTCATTAATCGTGACACTGTGTGCTCGATCCTATTCTATATAACCGAATAATCAACCGACACAGCCTCTTCGCAGCGCGAGTACTGTACCGTAATAGAACCATACCGTACCGTCGAACGTCATCTTCTTCTTTGGTTCGGACCACGCGTAGGAGGGGGTTCTGCTTGAATAGTACCATTGCAGGCATCAAGCTCTAACAACGGCACATCGCTCACTTCAAAAGTGCGACGATCAAAGGAGACTCTGTGTTTCCCTCAAGAGCCTTGAGTTGCGTGCCACCACACGAGTACTATTATTTCTGTGATGTTTGGGGGAACTTTCCAGTAATATATATTCTCAATACAGACCCTCTAGCTTCAAAACCCAGCCATTTCTGAGTTTTAAAGGCGGGGGCGTTTTAGTGGGCGTGACCGAAAAGCCAATTTTTAGGGGAGGTCACCAGCAATATACATACCAAATTTGGTGACTCTAACTTTAATATTGTCGGAAATATTCACCTTTTACCGAGTTGCGAATTGTGGTGTATTGATGTTATCGATTTTCCGGTCTCCCAGTGGGTGTGGCACAAAAGTACTAACACTCTGTCTGAAGCAGTTAATTAGAAGTATATATAAAAATTTTAAGTTTCTATCATCAATAGCACCGAAGAAAACAACAAAGAAAATTTTTTACTTTATTTTGACACTTTTAAAAAATAAATTTAATTTTATTAGTCCAACAAATAAGACAGTTACGGTCGAACGTAACCTACTACGTAACACGCCAGGGAGGGCGGCAAATTTTTTACAGATCGTTAAAGGGGTGACCATCCATCTAGTTTCAAAATTGGTGACTCTACATTTCAACCTCTTTGCATTCATATATACATACATAAATTCATACATTCACAATTCCTCACACACCTTCAGCAGCTGCGCTTGTTAAATTCCTGAATAAAATAAAATTATGAACTTTATGATATTTTCAGGACTTAACTACAGCATTCACAATACAAATTTGGCGTACTAGTATCAAGTTTTTTTTCTGCAGTCAATTCTTTACGTGATGTAGTATGTTAAAATCCTCATTTTAAATTTGGCGTCTGTAGCACTCATAATCTACATAATAAGTTTACAACATTTACGATTGTTGTATATTTTGTACATTTGAAATAAACTTAATCTGTGCGTGCCATAGACGAGACTATATCTGTTATAGTTTCTGAGATTGACACGTTCATACATACGGACGGATGGACAGACAGACGGGCTAAACCTGGCTGAAGCCAGTTGACTGTTTATCAAAAATATATATACTTTATGCGGTCGAAGATGCCTCCTTCTGTCTGTTACACTCATTTGCATAAAACCGTTATATCCTTTTTTTCAAAATGGTTAATTTTAGGGTTCGGTTCAAGATTTAAAAATGTTGGAGGTGCCGCCTTCAAACCTGTTCAGTTCAAACCCAACTTGTAGCCTTGATTGCTTATGTGCATACCGTATTAGTTTTTAAGATCTTCGACAAATAACCCAGCCAAACGCATCTTGCCCCTAGCTCCCAGGAGCTGCACTTTGTTAGTTGGCAAGAGATATGGATACACTTGAAGACCGCCTGTCGTTCCACAAACAGATTTCAATACATCGGTTATCAGTCACGGGTCGGGACCTCCAATTTCGACCTGTAGGCTGGCTAGTTCCTTAAACGCAGCTGTATATAATCATTTACTATCCTGTGGATGCCCCCTACATCTCCAAAAAGACGACTTAGTGCTGAGACAATCTTCAGCAATCTCAGAAGATTGCATATGGCCTCGAGCTCTGTCTGTCTCCCAGCTTTTCCTATTGCCAGAAGATGCCGGCCGCAGTTGTTGTTTTTGAGTTCATTTTTGCCCGGTGCCTAAAACTAACCAGATTAGTTAACTCCTTGTGCGTTAACGTACTTATCTATCTCAATCCAACAAACAAGACCGAGAGCCACCAAGCGTACCATTTTTGGAAACCGTCGTAAAAGAGGAGTTTGTAAGGAGCTCGTAGGAGATTGATCAGTTTCGAGACTTTCACACCAGTGGTATTATAAAAAAGGAAAAATTCACAAGCTGGAAGCTGTTTTCAAAACAGCCTGTTACTTAGCAATCCTTTTTTGGGGACAACTAAAAGTGCTGCACGTCCTTCGAGCTAAGAACTTGATCTGAGTCTTACAGATTGCCAGGTGTTCAGCTGCTTTCCGATTACTGAACTGATTACCGAACTGAACAAAAATATTAAAAATACACAATGAGATATTTATTATAACATCCGCAAACTGCTCTGTCCCAAACTTAAATTAAGTATAAAATGTTCTTGAAGGAAGAAAACGATAAATTCCATATTGCACATGTTTTTTAAAAATTAGTAATAGTTATAATAAAAAAAGTTTTAATTGACTTTTATAAATGTTTCAGAATCAATTATCTTAAAAATGTCGTCACGAAAGTAAATCAAGTTTTCATTAAAACAGTTACTACTTTCAATATGTAATTTTGCCATAACTGGTTTAATATTTTCAATCTGCGCAACTGTAGCCAGTTCAGTGTAATACTGCATCTGAAAATAAACAAAAATAATTGTTTCAGCATTTTTATATAACAGAAAAAAAGACTATAATATTCATACATGAAACATTAGATCAAATGCTCATTACAAACACACTGTTGCAGTATGAATTTTAACCCTATACGCCTCTGAGATGTCTTACTTATTTAATATTCTTAAAAACGTTTGCAACTCGCCACGAATTAATATTAATATTAAGCGGTAGTTTTAAAATATAATTAGAAATTGTAATCATGTCGGAAATTGCAATATGTAAAGATATGCAAATACCGTGAGTTAAATGTGGCATATGCTACGACACCGTATTTGATTTCTGGAAAAAAAAATGTAGTAGCGTTTGGATCAGCGTCAAGATGTGTGTTGCACTCTTAGCTAGAGTCAGAATTAATATTTTATGTCGATCCGGCTCCACAAATGTGCCGGGGTGAGGGTATTACGAATAAGCTTAAGGGTTCGTATTAACGCTTTGCTAACTTACTAACCCTCCTTTTGGCCTTTCCACATCATAAACTAAACTTATTAAGTAGTCAGAGTTTTAAAAACATGTTCTTTCACCTGATTGATTCCCAGCATGTGAGCATGTCGCTTTATTTTAGAATTTCCGCAACGTATTTTCATTTTTTGCTGAGTATCTTCAGTCATTTCCAACGTTGACAACAATTTGTTTCGTCCACAAAAATAGCTTAAAACAAAACGTGCCTGTAAATCCATCATTTGCGCTGCGCAAACATAAAATGGTAAGCCAATAAATGCCATTGTTGGGCTTCGTATATTAATGCATTGTTTGTAAAGCATTTGTACATAGTTGTCTTCAACGTATATACCACAAGTTGTACTTAGAAATGGGAAAGAATACTTATAACCAGTACAGAAGAAAATAATATCAAACTTCTTGTAAGAACCATCAATAAAATATGCTCCTTTTTCATTAAACTCCTTGACATCAGGTTTGGTATCAACATTTTTAAAAAAAATTGAATGGGAAATTCCATGTAAATGATGGCTGAGCGTAACTTTTTTTGCTGATTTTGATATAATATTCGATAAATCCATAGCGCTCGGTCCTCCTCCAATTACCAACACAGATTTATCTTTAAATATGATTAAAAAAAAAAAAGATTTAAACATACATATGCATCTATTTATATGTGAAGGTATCTTATTTACCATTAAAAATGTCGTTGGTTCTATAATCATGGCTGTGCAAATATTCACCTCTAAATAAATTTGCATTGGTAATTTGAATATAATTCGGTGTATGATAGTGTCCGTTTGCAATTAGTATTTTATCAAAGTAATAAAACTGTACAATATTTGTCAATAGATTTTTTACAAGTACCTATGCGAATTAGAAATTAAGCATGAAAAGAAGTTAATCATTGATACGCTGATACTATTAAATCATACTTACTTGCCACATTTCGCACTTCTTTACAACCCGAATTACGTATGAATTAAATATTATATGCTTTCTCAACTGGAAATGATCAGTGTACCGATTTAAAAAACAACAAATGTCTTTGGATGAGGGATAGGAATCCTTGTCTACAGCAATTTCAAAATCTGGAAATCCCATAATCTCCTTTGGCAAATTCGTTCTAAGTACAAAGGCAGCAAAGATAAGCAATAAAATATATATGTAAGATATTCTGTGAGCAGACTCTGTTACAAATTTTCACTTTTTTATTTATATGACTAAAGTAGTTACGGTGCGTACACTACAAGAACTCGAGAGCGAAAGCCAAAGCGAGAGTCTGTAGTACTTGAATTAAAATTTTTTTTTTATATTTGGGGTGAGTGGGGGAGGTATCGAAAAATTGAAATATTTCTGATATGTGTCAAAATGGTAAACTTATTTGTCCTGATCAATAATATACAGTAAAATACTTTATACTTTTGCACAAAACCTTTTTACCTACATATTAATTATACTCGTTCGCGAAGTGAAAAGGGTATATTGGGTCCGTCTTTCTGTTCCTCCATCCGTCCGTCTGACCGGGTGATCGCAAGTTTTTTCGCCGCCATTGAAGCTATAGACTTGAAAATTTGAATATATACTCGAGTTTACCAGCGTGTTAAAGTGCTGAAAGACGTCGGCTACGCCCACTGGGGGCGTGGCAATTCGATAATCAATATATCTTAATGTGAATTTAGAAATCACTCAATCGTAGTTTACTTTTATGCGCATAATTCTTAGAATTGTATTCCTAGAAATCTAAACGCGGCTGCTTGCGCCTAATCAAGTGGTAGTGGGACATAAATTGCACATAAGGTTTATATTTTAGATTAGTTGTCAATCATTAATTTAATAATTAATAAACTCTTTGGCAAAGTAAAATAACAGAATATGACAAGTTATAGCAATAAAATTTTACTTATGATAAGAGCTTCTGTCTACCGTGAATGAGTATTACACGATCGGTTACGTCCGACTGCAACGTTCTTACTTGTTTATATTGTCTTTGTGATAACCTCCTCTAAAGATCGAGCCAACAAACTTGCCCCACTCGCTCCCTCTCACTCCAACAATTTGCAAAAATATATATTTTCATATATTTTGGTTACACCCAATTGCAAGGTGATTTTATCCTCTTGTTAATTACTTACCGCAAATTTTTATACATACTGCTGTGCACATCAATGCCGTTAACTGTTCCAGTATCATTGTTATAAACCCATGTCCCTCCAATTTCATTCGAAAGTTCAAAAACCGTAGGAATTTGATTATGCTCAAGGGCGCGTCGAGCACAGCAAAGTCCAGCTGTGCCAGCACCAATTATACACAAGGTCATTATGTTCAGCTGAGACTCGATGTGTGCCAATACAGAAAACTTTATTGAATATTACATTTACTTCTATAAGACTTAAGTTCAACCATTAAGTAAATAAAAACTAGAAGAGAATTTTCTCTCGAATTTTTAAAACTGCTAAATACTTTATCTGTCATACTTAAGGTTTTTTTGTAAACGCAAAAAAGAATACAAAAACTGAAGCATATTAACCATTCAACGCAACAGCAAAGTAAAACAAGTTAGATTGCCCGTGTCGGGAGTACCCGACTAGGGGATACCCTGATACTCTGATACTCTGAACCCAGCTGCGAGCTGTCTTTACAAGCATTTCAACCCCCTTGCATTCATACACACATACACATAATCACACATACAAACTCTCGCCGGAAGCTGTGCGTTTTTCTCAGCCGCTGCACTTGGCCCCAAAACGAAAATTAATTCGTGAATAACTTCTAAATTAAGACGATATACATACCAAAGCGCAAGTCTGTATTATTTGAATTGGCTAGTGGGGGAAGGTATCCAAAATCCGGAGTGTTCTGAACCTGTGTACGAAAACATATGGCTGCAGCTCCCGACAAAAAGAGACAAAAACTTTTTCGTCGTCTTTCCTCATTATTCGGCGCAGTGCTATTGTTGTTGCTTACGCGAGGCGAGACGCCAGTAGATAAAACTATTGCCTGCTAGAATAACATAGCTAAACAAATCAAATGGTCAATCAGTTTCTTTTCGGCATGTAAAAATTTCACTCGCAAGAAAATTTTAGCTGTGACGTCACGTATTTAAAAAAATTTCAACATTCAGAATTTCATACATCTATACAAAGCGTACTTTAAATAATAGTTCCAATTGTAACTTACAAATTAGAAAGATCATTTTGATTGAACATTTTAATTAGAAGTTGATTGACCACTTTGCAACTTGGCTGGTAAAACTGAAGTATTTTGAGTAAAACCTCGTGATCCACAATTCCGTTCTTTATTCTTATTACTCTATGCCTGAACGCTTTGCATGTAAGTCCAGCTGTACCAACATCAATTAAACACAAGGTCATTAAGTTTAGCTTGGACTCAATGTGTGCCAACACAGATAACTTTATTGAATATTACATTTATTTCTATCAGATTTTTGTTCAATTACTGAGTATATAAAAACTAGAAGACTACTCTGTTTGTAAATACTTTAACTATTATACTTAAGGTTTCTTTGCAAACGCGCAAAAAAAATACAAGCAATAGCAAAGTAAAAAAAAATTAAATTACTTTAGTCGGGAGCACCCGACTACGAGATACCCAATGAATATGGTTAAAACAGGGTATAATGGTCTATGCAAATCTATGAATCAGGCAGAAGAAAGCATCTCCGACCCCATAAAGTATATATATTCTTGGTCATCATTAACAGCCGAGTAAAAACATAACCATCCGTCCGTCTTAGTTTTCTTCACATACATATCTGGAAGCCTGACTAGAGCCACCAAATTTAGTTTATTCTGTGTATGTATGTATAAATGCAAGGGGATATATACAACGACAGCTCGCAGCTCGGTCAGTACATCACCCAGACCGGTATCATAACCTCTCTTCTTGGTCCTGAACCCTTTGGTGGGTTAACCCCGGCTTCTGTCAAATACTTCATAAAGGAATGGTCAAAGAAGGAGAGGGAATTTACTGGACAACAAAACCTGGGCTATGACAATCTAAGGAGCTGGTTAACACATAGGTAGAAAGATCCCAAATCTTTCTAGGACGAAAACACGGCTCTTGGTGGCCTATCTCACAACCACCTCCACCTCGCCCCTCCGCCGATACAGACTGTAGACTCTGACAATCTGAATCTGACAAAACCACACCGACTATAGAACATTTGTTTGTTATCATTATGAATAATAAATGTAAGTTTAAACAAGTAAGAAGGCTCCAATCATACCTTTCAGTCCCCTTGTATTCATACACACATACACAGAATCACACATACACACACACACACATGTAAACACAGGCTGCACGCTGTGAATAGCTACTGCGCTTCGCGATATATGTGGCAAATGACGGGAGGTATCCAAAATACAAAATATTCCTAACCTGTGTATGTTTCACGCTAAAATTTTGAACCATTTCGGTGGCTGTAGCTCTTATGGTTTATAGGATATGCTAAAAAACCGATAAATATCGATAATTAGAAAACAAGACGAGTTATCGAAGATTTGAAATAAACTTGATCTGCGTATGGTATACACAAACTTAAAGTCCAAATTCAGCATTCTAGCTTCCGCAGGTCCGAAATCGACGTGTTCATACAGACGGACGGACATATGGATATACAGACGGTAAAGAGCTGAGTAGTGGCGAATGATCTGCTTTAGCTCATTGACTGTGAAAGTTAGCAACACGAAAAAAGTGGAAAGCTTCTTGGCAAGCGGGGATGCAATATGTAATAATCTAATTTACTCGATTAGATTTCTTCTTTAGCTTTATCTTTGTTCTGCTCACTACACTCAGTAGCCCAATTGTGGGCTGATATTTAGGCTTTTTTCTATTTTCTATTGGACGTAGATGTACTAACGAACAATACATTCAAGGAAAACCGACCGAGGGCTTCATAACGTTCGGTGACGAAGTCGCGAACAAATGGACATATGACAAAGGACTAACGTTTTAAGAATAGGAAAGGAAGAAGTGTTATTTATTACATGAGAAAAATTGTTTTAACTATAACATAAGATCGGTTATGGATAGCATAGTTTGCATTAAAAGTTTTAAAAGAAAGCGGTAAAAAATTCCTCGTATTTCTGCTCGGAACCGCAAAACTAATTTGGCTGAGTAATTCGGAAGATTCCATTTCTCCATTGATTATTTTATGTAGGAAAATTACCGCTAGCATGGTTCTACGATTAGAACGGGAGAGAAGATCTATTATTAATAGCCTACTATGGTAAGAAGGCATGCGAGAATTAGGATTCCAGTTTAAGACCCCGGAGGATACACAGCAGAAATCTTTATTGTACAGATTGAATTCTATCCTGATGAACCTTATATTACCATTAAGTAAATAATTATTCAAAAAGGGCATTCGTCTCAATTCAATTTGCACTTACTGTAATTAAGATTTAATGAATTTACTTGACACCAGGTTTGAAAACTGTCAAGATCGGATTTCAACCAGACAGAAAATTAGTAGACCACAGCCAAAGTTTTACATCATCAGCGTACATCAACACCCGAGAATGGTTTATCACAGAAGGAAGGTCATTTATAATCAAAGTAAACAACGTAAATAACAACAGACCAAGATGACTTCCTTGTGGTACTCCGGAAGTAACTTGAACATGTTTAGAGACAAGCCCTTTAAAGAAAACTTTTGGGTTCTTAAAGATAAATAATTAGATATCCAATGAATAAACTCATTTGGAAATCCCAGAAAATGAAGCTTATGCAGTAAAAGCGTTTAACAGTCAAACGCCTTACTGAAATCAGTGTGAATAACATCTGTTTTGCATGAAATTGTGCAATTATCGGTCGAGAAAGATGTTGTAGTTGAAAAGCTATCAACTTCTCAAAAATATATATATATAAGCTATAGCTCAGAACATTAGACTTGTTTCCTCTGTCAAAGCAATTATATTAAAATCAAAAGAAACGCTATTTACATAACTATTAAGTTTTTTTGCTTTATACTTTTTATACTCATTCACGAAGTGAAACTAGAATATTGGTTTTGTGTAATGTCCGTCATGCTGTCCGTCCGTCTGACCGTTTGTCCATATGAACGCAATATTTTTCGACGCTATTAAAGATAGAGACTTGAAACTTGGCTTATATACTTGTAGTTATCTGCTTCAGACAAACATCCAGACACGCCCACCCCGAAAAGCTATATCTCCCACAATGTTGGAGCTAGAGTCACCAAATTTTGCCAGACAGTGTTTGGGTGACCATCTCTTAAGATCGAGCCGAAATATGTTGGTCAGACTCACCCCCGCCCCTATGAAATATAAAAATTCTAATTTTTCCAATGTAACAATAATAACTTCCGTGTATTGTGAACGAGTATTACGCAGTCGGTTACGTCCGACTGCAACGTTCTTACTTGTTTGTGTTCGCACTGAGTGATTTTAAGCAGCGATGCGCCGAAAATTTAAGAAATATCAATTTTGGGTCGAATTAACGAAACTTTTTGGGTTCTTAAAGATATATAGTTATATATCCAAGAATTAAGTTATTTGGAAATCCCTGAAGATAAGGGTTATGCAGTAAAAGCAACTGATTAACAGAGTCAAACGCCTTACTGAAATCAAGGTAAATAACATCAGTTTGCATTTTATTTTGGAATCCTTTAATAAGAAAAGACGTAAATTCCAATAAGTTTGTGGTAATACATCTATATTTTAAATACCCGTACTGACAGGTTGACATTATAGATCTACAAAGATGTTGTTATTAACTTCACAAACAGCTTAGGAATAGCAGGCAACTTAGAAATACCTCTATAGTTCAGAACATTAGATTTGTTTCCTTTTTATAAGAGAGGAATAATAAATGATTCATTCCAAGTGTTAGGAAAAGAAGTTAACTCCACGGACCAATTTAATAGTTTATACAAAGGCTTTAAGAGACCTTCAGCACAGTACTCAACCACACAGCCTGGTACTCCATCAGGTCCCAGTGAAAATACGGACTTCATGACCCTTAGATCATTTAGTAGTGAACTTTCTGTGATTAAAGGCCCAAAAATGCAGTTAGAGACGTTTACATGATAAGCATATAGCATATGAGATAAATAATTCGGACAACTATAGGTCGTTTGAAAAAATGTACCAAATAAATCGGCAATAGCCTGATCTGAACCAGCAGTCTTTTTTCAAAAAATACAGTCGATGATAGTGTTGATGATTTCCGCTTCGCATTAGCGAAGGTATAGAACCGTTTAGGATCCCGCTGGAACTGTATCCTACAACTACTAAGGTAATACTTACGATATTGGTTATTTACGATAATGAAATTAGATCGAGGAATCAGATATTGAGTGTAATCTAAGAAAGAGCCAGATTACATGAACATCCCTTACATCTTTGACTTTTTTTAAATTGATTAACCAAACAGGTTTAAATCACAAACCGGGATATGTATCAAAAATATGGTTCAAAGTGGAATAAAAAGTCGCGATTACGCTATCCATGTCCCTATACATGTATAACCGAGACCAGTCAATCTGGAATAAGAGCTGGGTTAGCTTGGCAAAATCGGTATTCCGAGCACGCTCTGGAAGTTTACTACCTGGGTTTAGCACCCGGCACGTAAATCAATCAACACCTCTAAAGTGGGATGATAGGGAACTATCGGACATGATATAGGCTCACTACACGAAACAGACAAGAAAGATTGATAAAAAAAAATAAGGTCAAGCATTTTATACAACGAATTTGGGATAACATTGATTTGACACAATGACCTCCCAAATAAATTATCCAAAAAGTTATTTTGAAGTCAACACGCTAGAATCAGGATTAAAAATCCAAGTAGTTCCAGAAATATTAAAGTCGCCGATCCATTATAAGATAATTACGATCGGAAAGCATAGCACAGACATAATGTATAGCAGAGAAGTGCATTGAACAGACGGAATTATCTGAAGAGGGAGGAATATAAGAATAAAAAATAAAAAGGCAGTCACCGTTAATGCACAATTTGACGACAAGAAATTCTATATCTATACTAAAGTTATTTAGTAAAATCTCTGAAAATAAATCAGCATCAACAGCAATGAGCAAACCACCACCAGGACGAAAAGGCGATATTTTCAGTAGATAGAAAACTTGTTAGATACGATTTCAGAATCTAGGATGTGAGGCCTTAGTCATGTTTCAGAGAAGGCGATTACATGAAAAGGAAAGGATATACTAGGACAGACACAGATAAGAGGTGGGTTTAGATTTATACCAGGAGGCGGAAGTGCAATCGGCCAGTGATTTTTCTTTTTCGCAGTGTATTCTTTAATGATTAAGTGGTCAGGCCCGAATTCTTAACAGCAAATTTTGCTGAAATATTCGGCCGGAACACTTATTTTAAGTGAAGAAATTTCCCGAATGTACGCAAATTGGAATTTTTCCACCGTAATATTGGCTTTCAGTTTGACCTGAACAAAGGTATTGACACCATCAGATGAGGTGTTAGGAGCAAGCCTAGAAACAATGATAAGTTTTTTGTGTGGAACACCGACAAGTGTTACATTTAGAACATCTGCTCGGATAATTGACAATATGATTCGGTCGGTTTATTAGCACGAAAAAGTTGATCAATGTCAACAGGGTTTTAACTACAGAATCAGAAAAAGGTTTCGGATCAGAAGAAGCAACATCCATAGGAACTATGTTCGTCACTTCTGTCTTTAATGTGAGGAGAGGGGTATAAAAAATGTATTTATTGCAAGTTATGAGCGGAGTTAGTGGGCTATTCTGCAGGGGCAGAAAGTTTATTAGGGTCAATTGTCAGCCTAAAATTGACTAGTTTACGCCGTCGTAATTCGTTCAAAAGCTTCATAGCTTTGAACTTATTATCCAGAGTAGAAAATCCGAAGGACGGCTTTTCAAACTGGCCGAAGATATCCCCAAAGTCCCTCTTTGTCTGCCCTTTGAATCACATCATGCCTCTTTCAACATCCCTGCAGGATTCGCAAGTCCACTTTAAACCTGATTTGAACTCAATCAGGTCGGCTGTTGAGGCCAGCGCATTTTCGTGCAACATATTGTCATATAGCCAGTAACAAAGAAAACGCACCTGGCAATTTTTTTTGGAACAGAAAAACATGTTATAATTATTTAACCAAAAGAAATAAATTTAAAATAAAGAAATAAAACAAAAATCACTACTGAAAATATAAAATCAAACTGTTCAGAACCGAAATAAACAACGGGATCAAAGCAAAAGCAAACATTTGAAAAACAAAGAACCACCAACAACAATATTAAAGTTAGCGCAGAGGGAGTAATTACACCGTTTTAGAGTGCGGAATGATAGAAAAAAAAATATGAGAGCGAAAATGCAAAAGCAAAAAGTTAGCAGCCAGCAATATAACTGCACAAAACAACCAGTATGCTTGCGCTGCAGATTGTTGTTGTATTTGAACTCAAGTTATGCAAATTTAGTGGAAAGATTGCCAAATCATCAAACAATGTGTTTCACACAACCGAATGAATCACACTGTTGCTATACTATTTTAAAGCAAAAAAGGCGAAATTACGATTGATTAAATCAGTAAAAATTACACAATTCGAAGCGCAAGCAAAAAACACGTCCGTTGCAAATGCGAGTGCGAATAATTGTTGGTTTATTTATATGTGTTTATTTACTCTTCGCATGCGTAGAACATTGGAAATTGCTCATAAACTTGATACAAACATTTTTCAAAAAAACGACTATTGCTACTCCTACCCTATCGTGCATTTCAATGATGCGGAATTCGGAATGCTATCGTCCTATCAGCAGATGACTGACTTTATGGGCGTGATCGGTGGTTTTCGCAATTTGGACGATCAGCTCACAGCTGTCGACACTCAACTGAATGCTTTAAAGCTGTTGTCACTCTTCATGACGTGCCGTTGCCAAGCCTCCTAACGCAAATCAGCAACCTACTAATCCGATACATCTATAGCTACAATATCTGCTATTGATACGAGATCGGTTACTGATTGTGTAAGGTTTGAGCAAGCAAAATCAGACTTATTGTCCAATTCGTCCGTTATATTTATAAGCTACCAATAGTAAACTTATTAACCGATTTTTGTTCACGCCCACTGGGAGGCTGCCAAATCGATAACATGTAGATAAGACTCAAATCGCAAATCGATTAAAGGTAAATATATATTCCACAATATTACCAAACACCAAAATTGGTAGGTTGCAACCTTGATATCCAGGCCACGCTCATTAGAACGCCCCCAGGGCCCCCGCCTTAAAACATCGGTAGATGGCTGGTTACGTCCTTTAAAGATCCATAAGAAAATTTCCCGGCCACGCCCACTCCCGACCCCGCAAATCGCGAAAACCTATATCTCCGACAATTTTGGAGCTAGAGTTACCAAATTTTAAAGGTAAATGGCTTTTAACCTCTTTAAATTTCTTGTGGGGTATTTTTTACGATTTTTTTACATTACATTTTCGGGTGTCGATTAAGATATTAGTCATAGAAATGAGAGCCTGCTGATATATTATTATTTCATCATTTTTCAAATTCGCTCATAGAAATCATGTGTCAAAGAGGCCGTCCACATGCGTTTATATGATCGAATCGGTGGAATGTTTGTCGTTACTGAGGGTATTCGCAAACAGATGGCATGTAGATGGCCTACTTTACTCAAGCGATAGTCTCCCATCTACTAGTATCTACCGGTGACCGGAGAAACAGCCTCTACCCCTAATTACTACTACTACCTTATGTAATGACAAACTAGCTGTTGTAGGTATCGGTCTACACATAAATGCACCAGCGCTTATTAAGCGCTAAATAGGGAGCATAACCCGATTCGTTGTGCTACATATTGCGTATCGCGAATACCAACTCTAAAATAATATTCAACGAAAAGTTACAAAGTGTAAAATGTTGTCAACGCTTTCACCAATAATTAAAATCTATGGAGCCACGTTATTAGAGATTGTGGAATCAGAATACGATTGGCGATTATGTATATATATATACGAGAATCTGATTTTAATACTAAACGCCGAAAGACACAGTACTTGAACCATTTTTAATATACTTGAAAATTTAAATAACATGTAATAACTTAAGAAACAAATAGTACATTGTATTATTAATAAACATTTGTTGACATATATAATTTCTGATTGTCTTATCACCATTTATCTAGAGATAAATTTTATCTCGGTCAATAGGTCCGAAAATAGTACCTTCTGTGAGTAGAACATCATATAATTTGATCGTCTCTGCATACATTTGAATGAATGATACGTGAATAGATGATCCATTCATATATTTATGTGATTATAAAGTCAAACAGCCAACAAATAATTTCGGTGCGGCATTCCTGGGACATTTAAGTTCAAATTTCGCAGAAGATTTTGTAAGAAATCATCTAAATAACAAAAAGTTGTCTAGATCTAAAATGTTGTTATATCGGCATCTCTCCATCGATTTCAATGAATAATATCTTTAATGATGCACTATATAATATTAATGTACTATATAATATAACTATATTACTAAATAAATAAAATAAATAAATAAATAAATAATAAGCAAGTAAGAACATTGCAGTCGAAGGTAACCGACTGCGTAAGACTCGTTCACAGTACACAGAAGTTATTATTGTTATTTTGGAAAAATATAGAACTTTTATATTTCGTAGAGGCTGGGGTGAGTGTGGCCGACATTTTTCGGCTCGATCTTAAGAGGAGGTCACCCAAACACTGTCTGCCAAATTTGGTGACTCTAGCTCCAAAATTGTGGGAGATATAGCTTTTCGCGATGTGCGGGGCGAGTGTGGGAGGAAGTGGATGTGGCCGGCAAATTAAAGGGGGTGACCAGCCATCTACGTTTAAAATTTGTTGACTCTATATCTCAAAATGTGGGAGATATAGGCTTTCACACTTCGCGGGGCGGAAAAGGTGGTCGTGGGCGTAGGCAGAAAATTCGACCCTTATTTAAAGCTGACCAGTCTACCTTTAAAATTTGGTGACTCTGGCTCTAAAACTTTGAAAGATATAGCCATTTCCAATTTTTTAAGACGGGGGCGCTGACAGCCGTTCTAGTGGGCGTGGCCCAGAAATCAAGGCATTTTTTGGAGGAGATCACCAGCAATCTACATATAAAATTTGGTGACTCTAACTTTAATATTGTGGGAAATATTCAACTTTAATCGATTTGCGATTTGAGGTGTATCGACATGTTATCGATTTGCCAGCCTCCCAGTGGACGTGGCACAAAAATCTTAACACTTTGTCTAAAGCAGATAACTACAAGTCTATATTCCAAGTTTCAAGTCTCCATCTTCAATAGCGGCGAAAAATATTGCGTTCATCCGGACAGACATTGCACAAAACCAATATACTAATTTCACTTCGTGAACGAATATAATGACGAACACAAAATTCCCCACAAGAAATCATAATTTTCTTCATTCAAAAATAGATAGTTACAAAACCAATGATTTAACGATTACCTACGCGCTGTGAAAAGCAGATGCATAATTATGCAGATTATTCTGCAAAAGCTGGAACCAACTTCACAAGCCAAGTGGGAAGAGAAGCTTCAGCATTCATTGTTCGTCAACCTAATACCATCGTGGGTACATATGCAACGTTTTTGGAGCAGATATGTTCTGTGACTTAGGTCAAGTGCCATTAAGTGCCATGCATTCTGCTTGAATTGTTTAAAGAAGAGTCATCGACGGCGATTATGGAGCTGTGGATGTTGTGCAGCCAAGCATCATTCTCTGCAGCTGTCAATTCTTGACCAACTGCCCATTCTGCTCTTTTTCTAATTCGTACCCATCTGCATCCACTGCATACCCAATACCTCAGCACTGATATTGTCCTGTTAGTCACTGCTATGCTGCTGGTTAAAAATTGCTTAGACACATTAATACCTTGTCGTGCCCTTTTGATTCTGGCTCACCTGATAACTTCTCGCCTTTCTTACCAGCGTCAATTACGAATTAATAAATCATCAACCATCTTATCTCTAGTGTTGGAGATTCTCGTTTTGCCACCACTGTCATTGTACTGCAAATTGGAAAATTCGCGGCAACATAAGAATTGCAGCTCCACTGTTCTTTAAGCCCCAATGCGTGGATTTGCTGCTTGGAGCTAGCCGATTTTATAAACTTCTCTGTGTTGGTCAGATAAAGCTTCTTCCAGGGCTGCCATGCATTCAGAAGACCAGACTTGTTTGGCTAGTGTGAGGAGGTGGATCTCAAATCAATCTCTGAATATCGCATACAGGAGATAGTGTGCCGATTGTGAGAGATAGAAGGCTGCGTAAACCAAAGGAAGAAAATGACTGTGAAGAACATTTTGATAGCACATTCTCCAGATTGCCTAGTGGGCAATACTCGGTGCGTTTACCAGATAAGCGAAGTTTGAAGCTATTAGGGAAGTCGTATTAACAAGTTTTTCGTCGTTTTCTGGCTCTTAAAAGAAAGCTTCTTGATTTCAAGATTCAATATTCACAATTTTCAAGGAATATTTAGTTCTTCATCATATCTTCAGTCGCTCCAAAATCCCTGTGATATGTTTTCTGCCACACCATTGTGAGTTTAAAGAGGAGAATTCGACGACAAAGTTGAAAGTCGTGTTTGATTGTTCTGCAGCCACTTCATCAAGAGATTCATTAAATGAACTGTTAATGGCTGCACCAGTCATTCAAAGTTAATTATACCATGTGCTTCCCTGCTTTCTTACTTTTCCTGTTGAGTTAACAGGTGATATTGGAAAAATGTATCGTTGAGTACGTGTTACAATACCGGATGATTTCCTCCAATGCATTTGTGGCGAGACTCGCCCGAACGATGTAAAGGTTATTAGTTTGCATACAGTTACATATGGGACAAAGCCAGCATAATTTTTTTCCATTCATTCCATGCATCAACCATGGATGAAGGAAATATGTTTCCCATTGGATGTCGGATCCTAAGGCGCGATTTCTATGTGGATGACCTCATTTCTGGAGGGATTCGATTCAAGAGGCAATCGAAATCCTTAATCAGACGGCTGGCCCGACTAGAAGTGATAGGACCGGTAATATCGAGGACTAAGATTTCCTTGCAGTAGATCTGGAAAGAAAAATTCGATTGGAATGAGAACCTACCATCATCAATGCTTGACACACAATATGGTAGACGGCTCGCATTACGTCTCGTCCAGCAAGCACATTTATCGGAGGACATTAAAGCGCTAAAAGTATAGAGGACTGTTAAGCCATCCAGCTGTGTCGCATCTCAGAACTAATTTTTGGATGATTTAGGCCTTCTCAGCGTTAATAGTCGTTAAAATATTTCTGGACTTCGAAGCGCGTTATCTAATAATTCGTCCCGAGCAGTATGCCAACACTAATTCGTGCATTTCTATCTTTTATGAACGAAACTTGCACGTTGGTCCACAAATTCGTTTGCAGTATTAGCCGATTGGCGGAAGGAAGTCTGTATCCAAAATGGTTGGAAATATATCGGATCCTTTCGGGCTAAGGCTTGTTTAGTAGAGCACATCATGGCTGATTTTCGAGCTTTTGAAGTCACAGATGTTAATTCTTGTGGACCATTTTTCTAAATACCAGATGTTCGGAATAAGGCTCCAGTCAAATGCTATAAGAGTGTCATCGGCTTTGGTCTTGATCGAATTAAAGAGATTTATCTCCACCTACGGCAAATCACTCCAGACCTGGTCGGATAACGCTACGAATTTTGTTTGTGCGAAGAACGAGCTGCAATGCTCGAGTCTCAAATCTTTGCTTGGCCAATACTATAAATTTGAAATTCATTCATAATGCGCTGTTGGCTCTTTCGGTCTGAGCTTCGAAGAATTACACACCCTTGTCTGCAGCATATCTTTGATTATTAATTCCAATTCATTAATTCCTTTAGAAGATCCTGCTGACCTAGACGTGCTCACTTCAGCTCACTACCTAACTGGTGGCCCCAATTCATCGTTCGTTGAGCCTGATTTGACGCATTTTCAGTTCAAGCGTCTGGATACTGTTCCTCACTTTTCTTATTTTTTTATTTAACAAACACCATTTATTTTTTCTTTCCATTTCTCCTTCTTCTGGTCTCTCCTTTTCTTTCTTTTTTACTGACATCCTCGTTTGGTTTTCGCACACACATTCACTTTTAAAGTTCTTTTTCTTCGACTTTTCTCATCTCTTTGAAGTTATCTTCTCGACTCCCCTCTTATTCTGCGCTTGATAACTCATTAGCTTTTTCTCACCAGCTTTCTAACTCACCACAGGCTCCTGGTCCGACGGCTTCTGACCCGCCGACCACGGGGGCGGCGACGGTGGTTTTGCCTCATCTGACGAGTTGTTTGTCAGCTATCAGAGAGTGGCAACGAAAACCGGCGTCTCTTCGTCCGACGGTGTCAATCCTAGTCCGATTGCTCTACGACCCACCGACGAAGATGGCGATGGCGGCTCCTGTGGTAATAGGCCCATTGGCGGCGATGACGGCTCCGCTGGTATTGGCCCCGGGGGTGACGATGGCGGATCCTACACGTACGGAGACTCTGCTCGTGCCTCAGACCATTCTATTACTATCATAGTGGTGTCCGTACCTCTCCACGGTAACGTACCCGTCGTAGCAATTGACGAATTGATCCCTATGATGGTGGTTAGTATAATGGCGCGGAGGGGGTGGATCCGGGCGACGGGAGTAGAAACTGTTTCCTTGATGCGGGTGTCTGCCGAATCCGGTCCCTTGATAGCCTCATCCAGGGTTGGGGTCGGTGGCGTAGTCCTCGTCTCCCACGTTCCCCAACGACCCAGCGTCAGCACCCCGCTCCTTGGTGGGGGCTCCTAGCAATTATTGCCGCTATCCGCCTCTCCATTTTTGTAGAACGGTTTCAAGTGAGAAGTGTTCGCAATTCTACTCTTACGATCTCTGTCCTTGATCAAACAATTTTCTGGGAGTCGAATTTTGCTACGCGATAAGGTCCGTCGTATTTTGCCGCCAGCTTCACTGCGAACCCTTCAGTAGATTACGAGAGCTGATGTTGTCGTTAAAGGAACCAAGGAACTTATCGCTGGTCTTCACTCTTGCCTCCTTAAGTGGTAATACCTTCTATGATCCTTGGAGGTGCGTTCCAGACTATTCCATAGTATTTTGATGACCACCTTGAGCCACGTGGCCTTTCCTGTGGTCCCTGGGGACCGCCGAACTGGGAGTGACCTCGTCATATACTGCGGCTGGGATGCGAGGTTCCCTTCTCTGAACCAAAAACGCCGGCAAGAATCCCGTCGAATCCGCTATGCTAAAATTAACCGCCAATAATATAACGCCAGAAACTCAAACCACAAGCTCTGATGGCCTTCACTGTATTGTAGTATCATTTCTTTTACGGTCCGATTCGTCCTTTCGGTGGGATTCTCTTGTGTGCCCACACGTCGCCGTGTATTGGATCTCCACCCCCAACGAGCTCATGAACGACATAAAACTGTGACCAACTTCCGAGGGACACCGAAACGGCAGAGTATCCTCTCCCTGAATGTTTTTGGCAAACCTCGCAACATCTCATGTGCTCAACCGCATTACGAAACATACCTGGACAGGGTTCAGCGTAGTCGAGTGTAGTGTGTAGTCGAGCGTTCTCGATTAGAACCCCTAACTTATTTTTATTTGGTGTACCAAATTGTATTGGGGTGCTTTTTTTTAGAGTCCCGTGTGGAGAAAAACAGGGCTGCAGCCCCAAAAGATCATGTCGTTGGTTTCGTTCACAGTCCAAATGAATGTTTTGCTTTTGGGTGCAGTTCATAAGCCTGGTGATTCATATTCACGACCCCAGGTCTTCAGTTGAACCTGGGTTCGCCGTCCTGATTTTATATTTTATATATTTTATAAACACAAATAAAATCAGCTGGTTCCTATTTTCGTTTTTAATTGTTATAAAGTATTTAATAAAAGATTTAAACATAAATTAAGTCATATTTAACATGTTAAAATATTAACAAACAACCTATTTAAAGTTTTTCAGCGTGTTTAATGCCAGCATCGGATCCACGGCTACTCTTTGGCAACTTAAAATATATTTTAAACACATTTTGTACCTAAGTTTTATTTTCTAAAGGCACATTTTAATTCTAGTCAAAACGAACATTTTTGCTGATTATTTTGTAGCTAAGTGTACTTGTTCAAAGGTATTTTTTTAGAGTATTTTGTGCTTAATTCAAGAGCGAAGCGTTCATATAAATTTAAGAAGGAACCGCATCAAATTTTATTCCGTTTGCACTTAAATAAAGTACACAGCTTTTCTCAGAGTGTATACATATTTTTTATGAGCTGGGCGCTTAAACATTAAGAAAGCGTCTTCATCATACCTGTGATTGCGTTTCCTGTTTACTCCACGTGTGCAGTTCAAGCACTACGACAGTGCAGTATCACGCCCATGAAGTAACCCCTCCCATACTGTACTGGTATACAGCACTAGTCGGCACCTTCGTCCATACCCACAATACACCTGTCTACAGGGTGCTACCACGTCAGGAAAAAGGAGTAGATAGATTCCTATCGTTAAGGAGGGAATAGGATCGTTATGTGTGTTTGAAAATCAATACATTTTTAGTAGTACCTAAAAAGATATCATTGTACTTATAATTTGTTCATTGAACTCCATGTTCACTCCATGGATTGAAACGACGCCTAATTAAATTGAATTAAAATGTTACTACACGGGAGAGGAAAACTAAAAAAAAACAAGTAAGAACGTTGCAGTCGGACGTAACCGACTGCGTAATAGTCGTTCACAGTACACGCAAATTATTATTGTTATTTTGAAAAAAATATAGAATTTTTATATTTCGTAGGGGAGGGAGTGGGCGTGGCCAACATTAAGAGAAGGTCACACAAACACTTTCTGCAAAATTTTGTGCCTCTAGCTCCAAAATTGTCGGAGGTATAGCTTTCCCGATTTGCAGGGGGCGGGAGAAGGTCGCATGGCCGGGAAATTTTCTTGCCCAGCTTTAAAAGGGGTGACCAGCCATCTACCTTAAAAATTTTGTGACTCTAGCTCCAAAATTGTGGGAGATATAGGCTTTCGCACTTTGCGGGGGCGGGAGAGGGCGAGGGTGGACGTGGGCGGTAAATTTTGGTACCCTTTTTAGAGGAGCTGAATCTACCTTCCAAATTTGGTGACTCTAGCTCTAATACTTTGGAAGATATAGCCATTTACGATTTTTTAAGGCGGGGTGTCTGGGGGCGTTCTAGTGGGCGTGGCCGGGATATCAAGGTCTCAATCTTTTGGGGAGGTCACCAGCAATCTACATATCAAGTTTGGTGTCTTTAGCTTTAAAATTGTGTTAATTATACACGTATTACCGTTTTGAGCTTGTAAATATATTTTAGCGATTACGAAGGAGGAAGGGGGCGTGGCCAAACAATTTTTTCTGTGATGTTTGCGGGACCTTACCAGTAATATATATTCAAAATTTGGTGGCTCTAGGTCTAAAACTGTGGGAGATATAGCCATTTCCGATTGTTTGGGGCGGGGGCTGGGGGGCGTTCTAGTGGACGTGGCCGGGAAATCAGGGCCGCATTTTTTGGAGGAAATCACCATCTATCTACATACCAAATTTGGTGACTCTAACTTTAATATTGTGGGAAATATTCAACTTTAATCGATTTGCGATTTGAGGTGTATCGACATGTTATCGATTTGCCAGCCTCCCAGTGGGCGTGGCACAAAAATCTTTACACTTTGTCTGAAGCAGATAACTACTAGTATATATGCCAAGTTTCAAGTCTCTATCTTCAATAGCGTCGAAAGATATTGCGTTCATACGGACAGACGGACAGACGGACGGATAGCATGACGGACATTGCAAAAAACCAATATACTAGTTTCACTTCGTGAACGAGTATAAAAATTGGGATAGGTCGGTGTAAAAAAAACTAAAAAAAACCTTTTTTCACCTAAAATCAACGCAGTGCATAAATAACACATTCCAGTGGAGGAATTTTTCTGCATTATCTGGGAGTCATCATCGAACAAACACTGAGATGGAAACTACACACTGAGCAAGTTATTAAAAAGTCGTCACACTATTATGAGCTGTAGAGCCCTTGCTGGTAAAATGTGGAGCTCCAATGATCCTAATGTTGATGTATGCAGGAATGCTTAGACCCATTGTCAGCAGGCAGGTTGAGAAAATATCAGATTCAAGAAATAGTGGACTAATCTATCTACAATTCACAAGCATTTTCCAAGCAGAGTTCGAAGGGATAAAGAGGTGTGTATCTTTCAACCTTGGCGGAGAGTACGTCCATAAAACAACAAAAGGTGACCTACCACACCAAATTATCAGATACCTAACTGTAGTTTGTAACCAAACTGTACTGATACGCAATGACTTCCCAGCCCATCAGTAAATTCTCACGGTTCCGCAATCCATAGAGAGTCTTGCGAGACGTTTAGTCAAGTTATTATAATAAGATATAGTTAGTCTCTTTCTAGATATGATTCAATAAATAAAGCTCCAACAAAAAGAAAATAATAAAACCCGACCACGGGGGCGGCGACGGTGGTTTTGCCTCATCTGACGAGTTGTTTGTCAGCTATCAGAGAGTGGCAACGAAAACCGGCGTCTCTTCGTCCGACGGTGTCAATCCTAGTCCGATTGCTCTACGACCCACCGACGAAGATGGCGATGGCGGCTCCTGTGGTAATAGGCCCATTGGCGGCGATGACGGCTCCGCTGGTATTGGCCCCGGGGGTGACGATGGCGGATCCTACACGTACGGAGACTCTGCTCGTGCCTCAGACCATTCTATTACTATCATAGTGGTGTCCGTACCTCTCCACGGTAACGTACCCGTCGTAGCAATTGACGAATTGATCCCTATGATGGTGGTTAGTATAATGGCGCGGAGGGGGTGGATCCGGGCGACGGGAGTAGAAACTGTTTCCTTGATGCGGGTGTCTGCCGAATCCGGTCCCTTGATAGCCTCATCCAGGGTTGGGGTCGGTGGCGTAGTCCTCGTCTCCCACGTTCCCCAACGACCCAGCGTCAGCACCCCGCTCCTTGGTGGGGGCTCCTAGCAATTATTGCCGCTATCCGCCTCTCCATTTTTGTAGAACGGTTTCAAGTGAGAAGTGTTCGCAATTCTACTCTTACGATCTCTGTCCTTGATCAAACAATTTTCTGGGAGTCGAATTTTGCTACGCGATAAGGTCCGTCGTATTTTGCCGCCAGCTTCACTGCGAACCCTTCAGTAGATTACGAGAGCTGATGTTGTCGTTAAAGGAACCAAGGAACTTATCGCTGGTCTTCACTCTTGCCTCCTTAAGTGGTAATACCTTCTATGATCCTTGGAGGTGCGTTCCAGACTATTCCATAGTATTTTGATGACCACCTTGACCCACGTGGCCTTTCCTGTGGTCCCTGGGGACCGCCGAACTGGGAGTGACCTCGTCATATACTGCGGCTGGGATGCAAGGTTCCCTTCCCTGAACCAAAAACGCCGGCAAGAATCCCGTCGAATCCGCTATGCTAAAATTAACCGCCAATAATATAACGCCAGAAACTCAAACCACAAGCTCTGATGGCCTTCACTGTATTGTAGTATCATTTCTTTTACGGTCCGATTCGTCCTTTCGGTGGGATTCTCTTGTGTGCCCACACGTCGCCGTGTATTGGATCTCCACCCCCAACGAGCTCATGAACGACATAAAACTGTGACCAACTTCCGAGGGACACCGAAACGGCAGAGTATCCTCTCCCTGAATGTTTTTGGCAAACCTCGCAACATCTCATGTGCTCAACCGCATTACGAAACATACCTGGACAGGGTTCAGCGTAGTCGAGTGTAGTATGTAGTCGAGCGTTCTCGATTAGAACCCCTAACTTATTTTTATTTGGTGTACCAAATTGTATTGGGGTGCTTTTTTTTAGAGTCCCGTGTGGAGAAAAACAGGGCTGCAGCCCCAAAAGATCATGTCGTTGGTTTCGTTCACAGTCCAAATGAATGTTTTGCTTTTGGGTGCAGTTCATAAGCCTGGTGATTCATATTCACGACCCCAGGTCTTCAGTTGAACCTGGGTTCGCCGTCCTGATTTTATATTTTATATATTTTATAAACACAAAGAAAATCAGCTGGTTCCTATTTTCGTTTTTAATTGTTATAAAGTATTTAATAAAAGATTTAAACATAAATTAAGTCATATTTAACATGTTAAAATATTAACAAACAACCTATTTAAAGTTTTTCAGCGTGTTTAATGCCAGCATCGGATCCACGGCTACTCTTTGGCAACTTAAAATATATTTTAAACACATTTTGTACCTAAGTTTTATTTTCTAAAGGCACATTTTAATTCTAGTCAAAACGAACATTTTTGCTGATTATTTTGTAGCTAAGTGTACTTGTTCAAAGGTATTTTTTTAGAGTATTTTGTGCTTAATTCAAGAGCGAAGCGTTCATATAAATTTAAGAAGGAACCGCATCAAATTTTATTCCGTTTGCACTTAAATAAAGTACACAGCTTTTCTCAGAGTGTATACATATTTTTTATGAGCTGGGCGCTTAAACATTAAGAAAGCGTCTTCATCATACCTGTGATTGCGTTTCCTGTTTACTCCACGTGTGCAGTTCAAGCACTACGACAGTGCAGTATCACGCCCATGAAGTAACCCCTCCCATACTGTACTGGTATACAGCACTAGTCGGCACCTTCGACCATACCCACAATACACCTGTCTACAGGGTGCTACCACGTCAGGAAAAAGGAGTAGATAGATTCCTATCGTTAAGGAGGGAATAGGATCGTTATGTGTGTTTGAAAATCAATACATTTTTAGTAGTACCTAAAAAGATATCATTGTACTTATAATTTGTTCATGTTCGTTCGTGTAAATATCCGTCACTCCATGGATTGAAACGACGCCTAATTAAATTGAATTAAAATGTTACTACACGGGAGAGGAAAACTAAAAAAAAACATGTAAGAACGTTGCAGTCGGACGTAACCGACTGCGTAATAGTCGTTCACAGTACACGCAAATTATTATTGTTATTTTGAAAAAAATATAGAATTTTTATATTTCGTAGGGGAGGGAGTGGGCGTGGCCAACATTAAGAGAAGGTCACACAAACACTTTCTGCAAAATTTTGTGCCTCTAGCTCCAAAATTGTCGGAGGTATAGCTTTCCCGATTTGCAGGGGGCGGGAGAAGGTCGCATGGCCGGGAAATTTTCTTGCCCAGCTTTAAAAGGGGTGACCAGCCATCTACCTTAAAAATTTTGTGACTCTAGCTCCAAAATTGTGGGAGATATAGGCTTTCGCACTTTGCGGGGGCGGGAGAGGGCGAGGGTGGACGTGGGCGGTAAATTTTGGTACCCTTTTTAGAGGAGCTGAATCTACCTTCCAAATTTGGTGACTCTAGCTCTAATACTTTGGAAGATATAGCCATTTACGATTTTTTAAGGCGGGGTGTCTGGGGGCGTTCTAGTGGGCGTGGCCGGGATATCAAGGTCTCAATCTTTTGGGGAGGTCACCAGCAATCTACATATCAAGTTTGGTGTCTTTAGCTTTAAAATTGTGTTAATTATACACGTATTACCGTTTTGAGCTTGTAAATATATTTTAGCGATTACGAAGGAGGAAGGGGGCGTGGCCAAACAATTTTTTCTGTGATGTTTGCGGGACCTTACCAGTAATATATATTCAAAATTTGGTGGCTCTAGGTCTAAAACTGTGGGAGATATAGCCATTTCCGATTGTTTGGGGCGGGGGCTGGGGGGCGTTCTAGTGGACGTGGCCGGGAAATCAGGGCCGCATTTTTTGGAGGAAATCACCATCTATCTACATACCAAATTTGGTGACTCTAACTTTAATATTGTGGGAAATATTCAACTTTAATCGATTTGCGATTTGAGGTGTATCGACATGTTATCGATTTGCCAGCCTCCCAGTGGGCGTGGCACAAAAATCTTTACACTTTGTCTGAAGCAGATAACTACTAGTATATATGCCAAGTTTCAAGTCTCTATCTTCAATAGCGTCGAAAAATATTGCGTTCATACGGACAGACGGACAGACGGACGGATAGCATGACGGACATTGCAAAAAACCAATATACTAGTTTCACTTCGTGAACGAGTATAAAAATTGGGATAGGTCGGTGTAAAAAAAACTAAAAAAAAACCTTTTTTCACCTAAAATCAACGCAGTGCATAAATAACACATTCCAGTGGAGGAATTTTTCTGCATTATCTGGGAGTCATCATCGAACAAACACTGAGATGGAAACTACACACTGAGCAAGTTATTAAAAAGTCGTCACACTATTATGAGCTGTAGAGCCCTTGCTGGTAAAATGTGGAGCTCTAATGATCCTAATGTTGATGTATGCAGGAATGCTTAGACCCATTGTCAGCAGGCAGGTTGAGAAAATATCAGATTCAAGAAATAGTGGACTAATCTATCTACAATTCACAAGCATTTTCCAAGCAGAGTTCGAAGGGATAAAGAGGTGTGTATCTTTCAACCTTGGCGGAGAGTACGTCCATAAAACAACAAAAGGTGACCTACCACACCAAATTATCAGATACCTAACTGTAGTTTGTAACCAAACTCTACTGATACGCAATGACTTCCCAGCCCATCAGTAAATTCTCACGGTTCCGCAATCCATAGAGAGTCTTGCGAGAGGTTTAGTCAAGTTATTATAATAAGATATAGTTAGTCTCTTTCTAGATATGATTCAATAAATAAAGCTCCAACAAAAAGAAAATGAATACTTCGGATATAAGGAGGCAACTCTGACCCCTAAAAGATTGGACCATGCGTAAATTGGTGGCGGACATTTTGTAAATATGCAGCAAACACACCCTTTCTCCGTCACTGGGGACCCAGCTGGCAGTGGGTCCATAAGGAATACTTTGTGCTGGTGGGAGAAAGTAGCTCGATATACTGATGTTGGAGATCGGCTGCGCCATGTGCGGAGCCCCAAACTGCACGTAGATATGATGCGGCCTGCGGCGTAGTTTACAACCGAGGCGGCTTGGAAGGTTTCAACGATTGGTCGATTTTGGACTACTTCAATTTATTGAACTTAACCTAAATGTTTCATTACTTAATTTAAAGCAGCACAGAAGGTGCGTCCGATCATTTGGGCTGACGCTTACAGACTTCATTTAATAGCTTAAAACTCACGCTGTTGCTAAGCTAGAACATTTTCAAAGCTTAAACTAATCTACTATAGATAACCAAAGTAACTGGACCTAAAGTTTGTATGCAGATATCGGCTTATCTACGCGCATCTGTGTTTTTATCTGTGTTCTCTCATATTCGTTCTCTTTGTGCTCTTTGCTGTCGCTACGCTCATGCTTAATGTCAGGTGTAGACTGAACAACTGATGTTGAGCATTTGCTTCCTCTAGTTTGAGCGCCTTGCCTACGTGCTCAGCCTTCAGCGTGCACTTTGCACTTGGCGATCTGTTGGATCGCCATTCTCGTCGTAGTCGTCGGATCAGCTGTTCGATTTCTCAGTTTGTTCTACTGTGGTTCGATGTCTCTTGCGGTGTTCAAACCTTTGAGGCGGCAACTAGTACCAGTCCTAAACGTATCTGATGACCCTTTGTGATCCCAAAGGGTCATTTGACTATGTGCGGGTGATGCAAGCGATTAAGTAGGATTGGCGAGAAGATAAGTATGATAGTGATGCGGCGGTAACCATGTTTCGTGGGATTTTTTGGACTACCTGAAGCCGCATAGTCACAGTTGTGGCGTGGCTTGATAAACGTTATACAACTACTATCTCTGTGTGTTTACAAGACAAGATCCCCAATATGTTTGCTTAGTATAATCGCCACCAGCTGCGATAAATCGCTCATTTCGTGAGAGTAAACAGTAGACTGCAGCCAGAGTAATTCTGTCAATACTGGATTGCAAATTTCTGGATGGACTGCAAGTAAACGGTTTTATACCTGTGAAAGAAATGGTGTTTTATGCGATTTCTAATTAATATACCAGTACCACCGTGAGCTTTGCCATCTGGACCGTTCGTAGCGTAAGAGATACATTGGTATGTGAAAGTTATATTTGTTTGTAAGGTGCGTTTCTGAAAGTGGTATTTTTTTCCTTACTTTTGGCTGCCATTGTATGGATTTTGACGACACAAGCAATTGTATAACCACAGCTTGGTTTCGCATGAGCTCCTGTGGTTTGCATGAACGTCTTAAATTCCTTCATGATTTTCTGTTGCTCCTATACCAATTCTAAGTTACTGCTCTTGCTGACGTATATTTGGAGTTTGCTCTCAAAGCTCTTGCGAACGAGACGCCAGGAATGGTGTTTACGGGAATAGAGGAAGGAGCCGGTTACGGGAGAATGTGGAAGTTTAAAGTGTAATGTAAAGTGTAATGTAAAGTGTAGTGTATGTAAATATGTGTTTTTTGTGTGGTATGTTATATGTGTTTTTCAGATCCTTATAGAAAACACAGCCTAGCAGTTCACAGTTCGCTGTGTGTTTTCCGCAACAGTTACTGCACTTTTTACAGACTTATCTTGCTTGTGTCTTGGGCAGTTTGCGCACTGCTCTGGATTTTTACGCTTTTGTAGCTCTACCTCTTCAAATTAATTTCTCTTCAAAGGTTTTGGCTCTCGTTTGAGCTCAAATTTGAATAGTTGTTGTGGCTCCCTGGTTTCTCTAATATTTCAGTTTTCCTTTTTTAGAGGAATTATGTGGAATGTATATTGGTGGCGGCTTAGCTTTTTTCGGTTCCCTTTCCATTGACTGAAACTGTTCAGCATTCACCAGAACAGTAGATCTATTTGAGTTGAGTGAATCAGTTATTTCGCTACTATCATTGCCACGATTAATTTTTGTTTTATTTCCAGCATTTGTGTTTTGCGGGCTTAGCTTGACGTAGCGCAACATACCGGTCTGCATAGCCGGACCCGCTTTTTGGTTTTGTTTTGATTTGTCCGTTTGCATTTTGAATTTGTTACCGGTATTGGCAGTGGAGCTTGCAATTGATGTTGTTAGTGTATTTTGCTTTAATGGGTTGAAAAGTACGAGTAAAAGCTATTTCTTTGATCTATGGCACTTTTGCGCTCTTTCAATTGAGCGCTGCTCATTATGCGCGGTTTATTTGTGGCACTTATTATATTTTTATTAAATATACACTTGTTTTAAACATGAAACAGTTTTAAGTGCTTTACAGCGTCCTTTCGCTACAATTTCACTCCAATACACCTTGCTATATTTTTGGCTATTAAGTTCGTCCAATTCTGTGATGTTTTCCCGGAGCGCGAACGAAGCACATCCATTTCCTTGACCGCACTTTAACTCAAGTAAACCTGATCTACATATGCGTATAGACGAACTTAAAAACTAAACTCTAACTCTTTAACTCCTAGAGTACTTGCTGCTAATTGGCTTATTAAATTTGACAAAATTTACCACACATTCTTTAATAAATGTTGTGTTCTTAGCCGATCTTGATAAAAGTTCTAAAATAGATTCTTTACGTCCATATTAGTAGTAAAATTATAGTATATCATATAGTTAAGCGGTTTGGTACGTTTGGTATTTTTCCCAACATATATTGTTTTAAATTCATTTAAATATTATGCAATGAATTTAAAATTTACACTCAAATTTTGAAAATTTGATATTTGCAGGATTTATTTTAAATTTTTAACTATAGAATGTCCAACTTTACCTGATAGGTATAGCTTGAGTTTTAGTTAAAAATTTAATTCATCGCTTGAATAATATCCAAATATTGTTGCCGCCGAAATATACTCTGTAATGCCAAACCGACGTTGCCCTTAAAGCCAACTCATGTGCTTAACTGTAGAGTAACTGTAGCGAACATTCATTTCAACTAGAAAAGCAAAGCTGGCGTAGTGCAATTTTGTTGTTGTTTTAAGTGTATATTTTTATCTCTTAATTAAAACATTAAATAAAAAATGTATGTCTGTTATAAAAAAAATAGCCAGGTGCGTGCAAACGCTAAGATGAACTTTGTTTGCTGCTGGCTGTGTGACAATCTATCGCATGAAAATTGTACTGCCTTAACCGCCACATTATCGACCTGATTGGGTCCAAACCGGGCTTAAAGTTGTAAAGTAAATTAATAAATTTTTCTTCTTTCCACCGTTTCGATCGTACCCATGATTTCTCTGATTCGAAGATTCTTAGCACTGTTGATACTGATCAACAATATAGTATTTATAAACCGACCGGATCAAACGATCAATACGGACTATTACGGTGGAATAATTCAAAATTCCTTGCCGTTGATGCTGACTTATTTTCAGACTGTGAAAGTTTTTATACCCTGAACGCATTGAAAATGGGTATCTCAGGGTATAATGGCTTTGTGGAAATGTATGTAACAGACCGACGGAGGCATCTCTGACCGCATAAAATATATATATTCTTGATCTGTCTGTCCGTCAGTCTGTGTGAACACGTCGATTTTGGAGACTAAAGTTGGAAAGCTGAACTTAGACTTTTGAAGTTCATGTATACCATACATACCATACCATAAAGTTTATTTTAAATCATCTAAATCTTGTCTCGTTTTCTTATTATCGATTATCATCGGTTTTTTTTTTTTTTGCTGTCCTTCCCCCATTCGCCACATATGTATATGCGAAAATGGGAAAAAAAAACGCAGTTCATAGACTACGAACTTGCATATTGGTTTGTACTTAGAGTTCAACACTCTTGTTAACCCATGAAAATTAATCATTAAGATCATGCTCCTAATTTGGAAGTTATTTACAAATTTAGTTTCCGCAAATTTAGTTTCCGCAGTTTCCGCAAATTTAGTTTGCTCGCGTGTTTGCCTGAATGCTTTTTTTGTGTGTGTATAATTGCAAGGGGATTGAAATGTATGAAAATACAGGGTTCAGGGTATCCCCTAGCTAGGCGGTCCCTACCAGGGCCTTCTCACTTGTTAATATTTGTTCTTATATCCCTCTCTCTGCAGATAATTCCGTCTATTATTTGCACAACTGTATCCTCTATGCTTTGCGAACTTCTTGTAGTTCTGGGTGATTTCAATATTGCTGGAACTACTTGGGTTAGTAGTCCCGATTCTAGCGTGTTGACTTCCACGACCCAAAATGATTTTTCGATAATTTATTCGGTAAACGCTAACCCAAAATCGCTAAATAGAATGCGTTATTTTATTTTTGTTTTGGATCAGTCTTTCTTAACTGTTCCTCGTACACATCTTCATCACCCCAATTTAGCTAAGCCCACCGTTAATTTCAGAAAACCCATTTCTAAATTATCTCAGCTGTTATACCAGATTTACCGTCGACTAACGGATGCCAATAAGCCAGCAGTGCAGATGATCTGTGGATACGTGTACGGCATCGCTGCGACTGCTACCCATGTCACAAAATCGATCTACAACACAGAGAGCGCGAACCTACATCAGCATACAGCATACTGCACAGATGTACGAAATTCATATTGCATAATGCAAAGATGTACTAAACTCGAAGAAATATCTTTGACTATACGCACAAAGAAGCTATGCCTATGCTATCATTACAAAAGGTGTCTACAGGTGTTACCAGCGACACCACAACGAAATTTGCGCAAAGGCCTAGCAAGGCAAAGCATTACCCGGAATAGGATGAAGGTTCGTCCGTTACACTCATCGAGAAGGAGGTCTTCCACCAGCTCATTAGTAAAGGTGTTTATTAACCACTGTGCAAGAGATTCTCGCTGCAAGACGTGAACCAACCGCTGGAGTACGCCTTGCGAAATATACTCGAACTACGGGACAAACATCAAGGCTTCCAAAAAAGATGATATGCGACGAGATCCGAGAGATTGATATGTTCAACGAAGTCAGAGCGTTGTTTGATTATCACGGCCATTCACACTCGCGTCTCTAGAAACGACAGGCGACAGAGCCATCATGACAAATAATTTGCTGTTCGCACGTCGAACAATCTTTACTGTTAAAAGACAACCAAGTAAGACGAGTGGCCATCTGGACAGCCTCGGGGACAATGCAACGACCCGTGGAAATATTTGCTGTATTAGACTACAGCAGAGCACTAACCGGGGGAGAATGAAGTACAGCTTAGCATATAAGACTAAGTTTAGCTGCGCACACCGACAGGATTTCTTTTAAAGCTATCCCTAGAATTAATTCTGTGGTAAGTAAACTGTGTGAGATACAAATTTAATTTGGCCGTAACAAAAGTTATTGTTTCAATAGTGTTCGTTTTTGCTTTCTTTTTACTAAACGATATTCGCTTTCAACTGATTTTTTAAGAACTACAATTTTTCTCAACATAAACAATTGTCTAATATTCTACCTGTTAACCTTTCATAGTTTCCTGATTTATAGCGGAATTAGAATTATTATTTTTTAATTCAATATTAAATAAATCTTTTAAAATAAGCACATGTAAAATCGAAAAAACCCGCAGTTACAATAAGGCAGTTATTTCATTTGTAAAATAAAGGTACAACTGATTATGGAAAAATTGAATGTGTTATCCCCGAAAGATTAACAATCCAAGCATATTGCCATTACTTATATTATTTTATAACACAAACAGGTAGTAATCATACAAATACAGTGTGCGATTTCTATCTTTGGATTACAAAGATATACACTCAAGTTAATAAATTTGCAAGACGATACGTTTAAGAAAATTAATACAATATTATTCAAATTAAATTAAATTTTCTGATTATAGTCTTATTGGTTTGATAGTAAATAATAAAAACATAAAGTAATAAAATATATAACTATTTTCCAGAAGCACAATATCGGTCGAAGTGAGCAATACAGTCGTGTTAATACAGTAAGCTCTAAAATATATACTTCCCATTGGGTTAATACAATACCTCAAAATGCTGAAAATTTGCAGGCCTTACAAATTCTCACTGTTTTAATCAGAACAAAGTAAAATGTACATACATAAGTCATTCCAATAAGTTTGAACATAAACAACTGAAAATAAATGAAATATCTGTATGTTTCCATTACAAAGTTTATACAAGTTCACAAATATGTATACAATTTAAATGTGATTTTACAAGATGTGTTTTATTAGGATTCGTTACGCATTTTTTTAATTTTATGAGTTTCAAAGCTGGAAACCTTTTATATGGTATAATTGTCATTATGTTTAATATTCAATTAGTACCATTTGACGACTTTGTGGAGCAATTCCCTCCCAAAATATACATTGTTTTGTTTGCGTCGCGCTCACTTCCATAAATTTTTCCAGCTTTTTTAGCCATAGATCCTAAAAGGTCTTGGGACATTTTGTGGGCCGATCTTAATGACAACGCCCATTCTTTTAAACCTATTTCATCCTATAAAAAAAAAATGTTAGTAATATGAAGTATATTATAAATAAAATGGCTACTTACCGAATTTGTCAAAATAATTCTGCCATCACGACTACCATCATTAACCCGGATTTGAATACATTGTTCATTTTTATACTGAATAAAATCAGAAGAAACATCTTCAACTTGGTCCAAAAATATAAGTTCTGGTTTGTTATTTCCACTCTCTGAATAAAGTTCCAAGCTTTAATGAAAAAATATATAAATATAATTTAATACAAAAAAAAAGTATATTATATTCAATTTTTTTTTTTTTATATAGGTATAAGAGACATATCATCATATTAATAAAGTTGAGATTTCAGTTTAAAGCAAATTGTACCAACATTTGTTAACATTTTTATCAAATGAAGAACCACTGAGCATATAATACATAGAGTTGTCAAATCGACAAGAAAGTGATTGCAAAAACGTTCGAGCTTGTGGAACCCCACCTTGCACTTGCTCTCAGCTTTGAATTCAACAAACCTCAAAGCTGTTTTGATGGTAGCATACATTGCAATGGAAAATTATCAATTATATATCTAACTAAATGTGCCGTAGAACGGCTAAAAGACATAAACATACATTTGCGTAGGAGTATGTTAAATTATAAAATGGAGGTAATTTAAGAAAAGAGTAAAGTGTAAATGACCAAGATGACTACGTTGGGGTACACCTGAAGTAGTATAAAACCGTTTAGAGATTTTAGATTTGAGTGAACATTTTTGGATTTTGCCCTTTAAATAAGACGAGGTACAACACTGGAGAGGGAGGGAAACCAATACGGTCAAATTTCATGGTGTATAAAGCTAAATACTTTACTGAGGTCGATGTAATTGACATCAGTTTCCTGTTTCTTCAAAAAATCATCATTTACCAGGGAGGTAAATGCAGGCACGTCCGCCTTAGTTAGCCGACTCTTTACAAAACCATACAGAGCAGGGGGCACAACTGAGTTGCAGAGGTGCTACAAAATGAAAGTAATTATTTTTGCAAATAGTTTGGGTATAGTATACAGTTTTGCAATATAGTTTGCTATATGAGACCTACCACCTTTTTTGTGAAGAGGAATGATAAACGATTATTTTTAAATGGATGGGATAACAGCAGATTTAGGGGATAGGTTAAAAAATTTTCGCAAAGGGCGAAGAAAAGCAGCATTGCACTCTTTGAGTAGGTAACTAGGAATGTTTTCGGGGCTAGATAAGGAAGAAGTTCTTAAAGATTTAAAAGCAGAAAGAAAGGTGGTTTCGGAAATAATAGGCACAAAGCTAGAATTAGAAGAGTCAAGGTTGTGAGGATAAAGCAAATTAATAGAGGAGATAGAATAAGTTAACTGAAATATACAAGCAAAGAAATCAGAAGCAGCAGAATCAAAGCTTGTTTTTTCTATTCCCAGAAAAAATTAGGATGATTAACAAGAAGATTTGCGCTTAGAGTTAACAAAACTATAGATAATTCTCATAGCACTGAGAATTATGAATAAAAAAGTTTAACTTGACTATAGAATATTTCGAGAAGTTAAAAATTTTATAGGTAATAACACCTTCAAAAAAACAAAAAAAATCAAATCTAAGTAACTATAGCACCACTCACTTACGCCCCCACAAATCTCAATATTTCATACCTTTCAATGAAAACTTAAAATTGCAAAATTTAAAACAGAAGCAATTTTTTGGGTAGGGTAAGATAGTAGGGTTAGGAGTAACGTTATTTGTTGTGATTATTAAAAAAAAAGTATCAATTAATTACTGTTAAATTGAAATTACTACGTAGACTTTGCCTGCATAAGATTAAACCAATAATCTTTTAAGCTAATTAGTAATGCAATAAAAACAATGACTATTGGCTATCATTTCAATATGATTAAGCACTTTGAAATACTTTAGCACGTAATGAACCTGTATCTGTGGCAATTACGCCATGATATAAGTATTTTATTTTTAATTAAACTGAAAGAGAGTATTATATGTTGAAAGATAGATTTATTGAAAATAAAATAGCATACCGGTTTGGATATAACTTGGCATATTTAGTTTGCCATAATGATGCAAATGATCCACCTAATTTTTTTATGTACCCATGTAGTATGCAATCCGATTCTTTTTCATCAGCATCAAAGTGTTGTTTTTGTTTCGCTTTCTTCTTCTGCTCAATTTTATCAGTTTCTCCGTTGATTGTTTCAAATACAGTTTCAGACACTTCCTGCTGCCACCTAAATCAAGAGATAACATTGTTAAATTTATTTATATATAAAATTATATATATAATAAAGAATATATAATTTATAATTAATATTTATTATTATTATTAATTTCGATCCCTGTAGTTTTTAGATTAAATAATATAAGTTGGTATTTATTTGTAGTTAAAGCAACAAGCGTAAAAAAATGTACGATTTCGTCTTTATGTCGTTGTTGCGAGCGTCGTTTCGCAGTCTCGTTGCATTCTTTTCTCTCGACCATACACCTCGGACGCTAGATCAGAGCTTCCATCTGTTCAACTCGTTTTGTCCTTGTTGGTTACAGCCAGCAGAATTTAGTAAAACCTTGATTAATACCAGAATATGTTTGTACTGCCGATGTGTAGACTCTAGAAAACCTAGGAAATTAATATGCACCTTTTGTAATGGCGCTCCTTATTTCATTATATTTTACCAAGCTTGCGATTGGATGCTATGCACAGTATACAAGTTCTGATTTGTCGGTGAATTATTAATACTCTTTGCCCATGATTACTTTAGTTTTCTTCACAGCAAAATGTCCCCTCTCATGGACACGCTTGATCATCGATGATTATTAATTCGTGTAGTAATATCACTATGAGTGGTTGATCAGCTTGTGCAACAGACCGGCTACACAAAGTAAGCGTTATGCGTAGACTTTTCAGAATGGATGTCTATAATTGCTTTCAATTCGTCATCTTGAGCTTGGTATATTTGAGCTTACTATGCATGCCCTTCTATGTGATCATCATTACCGGGAGCCTGCTTAATGCAACAGCATGGCGTAAGCGTGGTGCCACCTGAAAGTCGAAATCTTGAAGAATCAAAATCCACCGTGCAACTCTAGCTCAGACATCCTTTTTGTCAATTGTATTTGTAAACGAGTTTCAATCGCTCACGAGCGCTAGTGTATGCTCAAAAAGTAAACACGGAACTTGCGTAGGGCCTCTACTACTGAAAGCTCGTAGCTACTAAATTTCCTCTCTGCGTCTATAGTCTTCTTACTCATGTAGTACACTGGATGTACAAGTCCGTCGGCAGGTGATTTTTGGAGAAGAACTGCACCAAAACTGTCAAAAGAAGCGTCCGTATGCAGTTCAGTTTTGTGCTGAAGATGGACGGTTTTCAGCACTGGTTTTTCTGTGACTTCGTGAGCAAGGTAAGAAAAGCAATTTTGTTTTAGTCAAAACAGAAGTTAGCATATTGTTTCATACAATCGGTGAATGGCTTGGCAGTGAGGGAAAAATTTAAAATAAATTTCCAAAAATAGCCAACCAGTCCTAGAAAACTTTGAAGCTGTTATTGGTTATTGAGCACAGGGAACTTAGCTAAGGCTCTTTGCTTCATAGATACTTATTTTCTGGTCTTCAATAACGTGCCCCAAAAAGTCAACTTTTAATTTTATAAAGCAGCATTTTTTCCAATTAATTACTAGAACAATTTACTAACGTGTCATTTAATGAAATGCACGCCGACGAGATAGAAACACATTGGACAAAGACTCCAAATCGATCACATGAAAAGGACCCTTATTAAATACCTCAGCAAGTCAAAAAAAGTATAGGTGTCAGAACCAAAAGTAAAAGCAGGGACCTAGGACTTCAATGACTGGGAATTAGATTAATATAAAAGAAATAATCAAAAAAACATCCCACAAAGGTTAGTGTAGCTGATATTTTCGAGGTTGCTAAAATGAAAGCTTTTCATAATAATGACATTTTATAATTTTTCATTAAATTCCCGAAACCGTAAACTTTTGGCAAAAGAAAGTCCTATTTATGCTATCTAACATAATAATAAATATAAGATCTAGAAAAAAAGGAATATAGTTGCAGTCTGCAGGACATGCATGCGATTACGAAGCGACCGTAAGCACTACCTTCTGTAAAAGATTAAAAAGATCTACCTGCGCACAACAACTAACGACCGGAACCGTCACATAGGGCAACACTCGGTCGAGTCACTTGGACGTTATAGTCCAAAGAATGAAAACGGCCGCTACTAAAGAGTCTCGGGATCACATCTGATAATTTTTGACGAAACAGTCTCTCGCTATATGCGATTCTGTTTAATAATATCTGAAACACACACCAGCAGCATCTGTCGTAACTTAGATCAAGATCACTATGCATCAAAACCACATCAGCATGCCTTTCTTTCACGAATTGACTGTGACAAATCTCAAGTGCATCGGCAATCTGTAAGATATAATAATTATGTGTGGGAACACATTGCAAACGGCTGCGTCACTAACCATCGTCCTCGCCTATTTCGGTACCGTATATTTGATTCACCGCCGTCTACTAGCGAGACGTCGAACACTTACCGATTGTCAAAAAAGCACTGATGCTGAGCCAAAATGCGCCAATGCGGGAACAATCACCCAGGCATACCAACCCTTGTTTAAATGTCGCAAACGCACAGCTATTGTGAACAGGCGTCCAATCCAAAACAATTTGTCCTAATCCGTAGCGGATCACAACATCCAGTGCGATATTGATGCCGCTACAGGTTAGACCCCCTATTCAGCTATTACTCAGCTATACCTTCCTTAATATTAACACAGCGGCAAAATACTCAATGCTTCTACACCTCCCAGTCCACATCGACCACCTTTACAGCCCGGTATTCTGGAAATAGTAAGGTAGAACAGAGCACTGCATCGTCGATATATGCAATCACGCAATCCGCAAGATCTCAAGGACTTTAAGCGGTCTGTAGTTGAGATTCGAAAGCTGATGTTTGACATTAACAGCCAATATTCAAAAGACCTGTGGATGTTCTTGGTGCCGCCTTCAACTTCACTTCCTCACATCGTGGAAGTGCGTGGTGATTGAGATAATACCGAAATCAGACAAGCCCTTTAACCTTGCTGTTGTCTATCTTTAAGTTTAAGAACTGCACGTTTCCGGCATGGCTGTTGTCCTAACGTTAAGCTTAACCAAGTGGCCATACCGCAGAACATCCATGTTCTTCACCAGGGACAAAAACCAAGAAATCCGAGTGTTGCAAGTAACGTGTAAATCCAAACGGAAACTCTTAGCGGATTGATGAAGTCATCCAGCACAATACATTGGCCATTTAAATGTTCATAGCTTTGTTGACCTAAACTTACAGGTCTCCTATTCTGGGGACGTCTGAAAAGTTGTGGGTCAGGTCAGGGTCATTCAAGTCATGAATAGTATGCAAATGTGCAGGACTTCAGTATGTCAACAGTTATAGAGCAAATAAATGAATATAAAAGTCGATTATATGAAAGATTTCACAGTCGTGTCAATCTATTGAATTGGCTCTTTGGGAACCAATACCACACACCAGAAACTTAATCGCCTGCATACAAACGACCTGTAGAAAAGGTCGACCGCGATCGTCCATATTAATGAAGTTGAAGTTAAGATTGTGCAATCCTTTTTAATCTTTTACGTACAGTGAATCACAAAAGTATTCGTTGCTAAGCATATGCCACAAAAAACTTAGTATTTAACCATCGTAGCACCCATTTTTGGTAAGTTTGTCTTACTATATTCGTATATTAATGTTTACGAAAGGCAATTCAAAGGAAACATTTTGGGAACTTCAAACAGTTATTAAAATAGAGCAACAAAAATTAAAAAAAACGCATATTTTAAGGTCGTATTCCGCGAACTGATAGAAAGAGGGTGACAGAAATCCGGTAGGCCAATGAAGGATTCCGTTAGGTCAAAGAATAAATACCTATACAAACTGGGCGCTGGACTCTCTAAGATCAGTTCGAAAAGCGGCATAGAGGCGAGCAGAACTTGCTGTGCTTTAGAAAAATTAACAAAATGTCAAGAATGAATTCTCCTCCGAACGACTCTCCGACATATTGTTATTCTAAGATATTTTAACTTTCGAAACTGTGAGATAGACATAAAATCAAAATTTTCTTATCATCTGATTTATATAAATTTTTGCATGAAGAACTTTCTGTCTTTAATCTATGTGTATTAACCAAATCCTACATGTCGATGTTATTATTAGCCTATAAGCAAAATATCATTACCACCGGCCAAAAATTAATTAAAATTAATTTTGTGTAAAAACACAGTTAAATATAGCGCTTATCGTATGTTTGCAAGGATATTTACTTAAAAACCTCGGAGAGAAAACTTTATTGTTCTTTTTAGTTTTTAATATATCTTTCTATTTTCCCAAAATCAATAAGAACAAATTTTTACCGCGCTTGATAAAAGTATTTTGGAGTTTATAGAAATTCAAACGTTTTATTTGATAAACATAACAAGAATATTTAAACCGTTGGTAGGGCATTTGTTGACTTGATCTCTCGTATATATTACTACAGTTAAAATGTTGTTCAACTTGAATATAACTTACCTTTCGGAAATAGTTAATGAGAAATGCTTATAGAGATCCTGATCACTGTCATTTAACTTAATGCCTTTCGTATCTTCCTCATCAAAGGAGCCAATATCAAAGGCATCGGCAGCATTTACTTCGCCTCGAGGTGGAACTAACGGTGGAGTGTATTTTTGAATATAAACTTGGTGCCAATCAATTCCAGAAAAAAAATTATGCATTTTGACTTCGTCAGCTCTTAAAATTAAAGTAGAATTGGTGTATTAATATAACATAAAACGAGACCTCATACTCTTACCCATTTCCCATACAACCAAGACGATTAGGTACATCTCTTTGAAGAAGCATTTCCAATAAATTCCTTAATTCCGCTGAAAACGAATCTGGAAGTTCAACATTCTGATGGATAAAAACAAAAATTGAATTGTGAGTACTTACAAAATTTTAAATTTTAGAATACTGGTATCCGGCGTTGCCGGGAACAAATTATTAATTTACACTGGTTTTATCCTGACTTGCGCCTGGATATAAGCGCAGTTTTGCGGAAACGCGAAACTCTGCAGTTTGGTTTTCAGATTGATTTAAATTTGCGTGTTTTACCAAAACAAAGAAATAATCATTTTATATAAATATTTGTAAAACATTTGTCAAATTGTGTATATATATGTATATTCTCTCTCAGGCTCATTTACGACATGTTCGTAAGACTGTCTGTTTGTTCATTCGTAGGCCACAAAGCAGATAAATACCGATAATTACAATTACAATTATTAATAATTACAAAAACACGAACTTAAGAAGTCCCAGTTCAGTTACATTTTACCATTAGACCCATTTTTACCCATTTTTAATATATATATAATAAAGGTTATTATATATCAAATTTCAGCTCCCATTTCACCGAAACCGATCAAAATCAATATCACCCTACGGTACCGATGCATATATCGACGCATATCTTGAATGCTAGAGACAACAAATTTGTAACGTATGGGGGGGTTATAAATATACAATTGCACTTTTAGCAAACATTTTTCTTAAGATTGGTTAAGAAACACAGAAGATTTTAAATGAAACGTGTGGCAAAATTGAATAAACCACAACTATTCTTAAAATTAAAACGACGACTTGTACCTTTTACTTAATATAATTAAATATATAATTGTATAAAAGTGTATATCGCATAATGTATATATCCGTATATGAAGAAAATAATGTAAGAAGCGTCTGGTCCTTAATAAATAAACAACAATACAGTTAATATATAATACCTGTATTTATTTATATACTTTATTCAAAAGCGTTCTTATCTCAAAGTAATCCCTTCAAACTGTTATTTTGGGAAAATATCGATTTTGTAATGTTTGAGGTCAGGAATAGGCGTGGCAGTATTATATCTACCAAATTTTATGACTCTAGTTTTAAAATTGCGGCAGGAACTCATTTTAACGATTTGCCAATTGAGGTAGTCAAAAATCTTTGAGCGTGGCATACAAGTCTCTGACTAGTAATTCAAACGACTAGGAGATACCCTGTAACTAGCTTCAAGTATTTCTCTACTACACGTTTGCAAAAAAAATCACACAAACGCACGACGCAAGCTGCGAACTTAACGTATCTTTAATGGCGAGAGCGGAGTTTATCAGCACAGAATATTCAAACCCACAGAATGAGATGAGAACACATACTCGTGACCTTAATTTTAAATATCAAAAATCTAGACTTATCAAATCGATTTATCGATGATTCTAATTATCTGACGTCTTTTTATCGATGTTTTGCATTTTTTCATATTGATTCCATAATTGTGTTTGACACAATAGTTCAATTATTAATTATTCGCGCTTCATTATTTTATTCAAAAAGTGACACTAAAAAATAATTTACTAATGGGGATAAAATACGCCCTATATAGACAAGGCACGTAATACATAGCATAGCTTATCAGATCTATGAAATAAGCTCCGCTCTCTGTGTGAGAGAGGCCTAAGGGATATGCATACTTGCTCTGTATATATTGCAAAATGTTTTAAGACGAAGAGGAGAAGGTATTGAAAAAGTTTCTTCCTAAGCGCAGAAAATTTCATGAAGATCATGTCCTTAGTTTAGAAGTTATTCACGAATTTAGCTTCCATAGTGGAGGTCAAGCGCAGTTGCTGAGAAAAACGCACAGCTCGCGGAGCGAGTTCGTATGTGTTGTTCTATGTATGTGCGTTTATATACGCATTGGGTGTTAAAACGTATGTAAATACAGGGTTCAGGGTATGCCGTAGTCGCTGCCGACTAGAGCTCTTTCACTTATTTACATCATTTTGAAATCCTTTCTTTTATATAATTTTGTACATAATTAATATTACCATTATTATTATTACTACTACTTTTATTACATTAAAATTCAACCAAGGTAGCTCCGTGTGATCGCTGTAAATTTTGAAGGGTCCCATCTAAAAAAAAGAAAATACTAATAATATTAAAATAATAATAATAATATTATATGTAATTATATGTATGTACATACTGGCGCTATCAGGACACTGAACAAAAAATTCTTGACGGTGGCTACCTTTGCGTCGTCGTCGCTACATACACATAAACAAACTAACATTGCACATGAAAATAAAGATTTACACATTTTATCCCTAAGCATACAATAAATAAAGTCGTCAAACCTACAAGAAGTGATTTTAAAAATGTGCGTGCTGATGGCGCTGCAGCAAGCGCTTACATTCATTTTCTGCGACTGGACAGAGTAAGATCGTTGAGAATGATCCAAATTAAAATTTTTACATTTTCATGGCATTTCTTATCTTTCGAATGAGGAGTAATGTGAAATATTTTAAGGATTCGCCACATCTAATTAATTTAACCTTGGTTGTTCGTGAGGGTACCTAAGCGTTGGTGTGTTTAAAAAACGTTTTTCATCCAACAAAACACATATGTAAATGGTTATACATGTACAACAAAAGGTGAGTCCCGAAAAACTCGTTTGCAAGCACAACAACACTTTTATGAGAGCGAAAATGTTCGATTTGAGTACATTGCTGCTTGTGCCTACACACTTATATGCAGTTCGATGTACATACGTGTGCTCAGTTTTCTATAAGATTCCTAATCAACACCATGCAGTGTGAACGAGACACACTATACTGTCGGAGTTCTACAAGATCTTAATGCTAAGGAGGTACTTTTTGTATTAATAATTTTTTAATGATTTTTTCTTTAATAATTCCACTTACCTTGTTTATATTCAAGTAAAAGCATAATTTTCCGATTTACATTCTCTGCACTCTATTTTATTTCACGCACTTGCACTTTCTGCAACACTTGCTAAAAGAATGACGAAATTCGTCAAAGTTTTGCTTCATGACTCTCAAATCAACGTTCGCCCTATCATTGTACTTCGGGTGTAATTTTTCCTTTTAGTTGAGAGCAGCCGAGAGAGAGAAATGGATTCTCATACTAGAATCAAGTATTTTGGACTGAAATTTAGAATTTTATACTTGTACTAAAAATTCGAGAGTATTAGTACGAATTTGAGTACAAATCATACTCAAATTTAAGTATTTTTATACTCGTTCATGAAGTGACAAAAGTATATTGGTTTTCTGCAAAGTCCGTCATGTCCGCCCGTCTGTCCATATGAACGAAACTTTTTTCGGCGATATTGAAAATAGACTTGAAATTTTAGATATGTACTTGTAGTTATCTGCTTAAAAGTATTAAGATTTTTGTGTCACGCCCACTGGGAGGCTGGCAAATCGCTAACATGTCGATACACCTCAAATCGCAAATCGATTAAAGTTGAATATTTCCCACAATATTAAAGTTAGAGTCACCAAATTTGGTACACAGATTGCATTCAAAATTTGTGACGTTGATATCCCGGCTATGGCCACCAGAACGCCCCTCAGCGCCCCCATCCACAGTTTTTCAGCCAGAGGCTCCAAACTTTGAATATATAGTACTCGAAAACTCCATCAAGCATCAGAAAATTTTCCGGCTACACCCCCTCCCTCCTCCGTAATCGCTGAAGCTGATATACCTGTAAGCTCAAGAGGATAACATGTGTATAATTCACACAATTTTAAAGCTAGAGACACCAAACTGGTATGTAGATTGCTGGTGACCGCTTCAATAGATTGCGACCTTGATATCCCAAAATTGTAAAGGTAGATTAGTGGTCACCCCCTTTATATTAAAAGGTAGATGGCTGGTCACGCCCTTTAAAGATCCGTAAAAACATTTCCCGGCCAAGCGCACTACCGCTCCGCAAATCGCGAAAGTGTATGTCTTCCACAATTTTAGAACTAGAGTCACCAAATTTGAAAGACAGTGTTTGGGTGACCTCCTCTTAAGATTGAGCCAATAAATGTTGTCCACGCCCACCCCCGCCCCTACGAAATATACAAAATTTTCCAAAATAACAATAACAACTTCTGTGTACTGTGTACGAGTATTACGCAATCGTCCGACCGCAGCGTTCATACTAATTTAAACTTCATTTCGTTGTGTAAACAGGCGTAACGATTATGTAGCTATGTCCACCGGGGGCTAATCTTAAAAACTATATCTACATCAGATTTACCTCAGTTCCAACTCCACAATTTACAAAAATCAATATTTTATAAACGCATAAAATAAAAATAATAATCGAGTATATAAAACAATCTGCACAATCTTGAATCTGGGACACCTAGACTTCGCGATAGACATTAGCGCCGTCAAACATTTAGTTTTCAGTGTTAAGTTACTTAATAAGAATTATTGCAAGATTCTAATGAAAAACAAAAACAAGACTTTTGAAAAATCGTTACGAGCTGGAAAAATGTAATCTATTAAAAAATAACAAGATAATCTTTTCCGACGAGAGTGGGATCAGATACCGACGCATTCGCGTGTGATGTGCTTTTTAAGCTATATATAAATCTTTAAGAATAGAAGAAAAAAATAATTTTGTATGCGGCGCTTCTGGGACTGACCGGTATTCGAACTCATGACATAACATAACATCGCGCTAGTCATCGGAACCACCAACCGTTTTATTTCCCGTGTCACGAAATTCAGCTTAAGTTATTCAGCGATAATAAAAGGCAATCGCTTAAAACTCCTAGCTTAACGAAAATTCGAAATAAACTTGATCTCCGTATGGTATACCCGAACCTAAAAAATCCCACTTCAACTCTCTAGTTTTTATTGCAGTGTTTCCTGCCAATTGGCTTGTTACATTAATCAAATTTTAGCATGTGTTTCGTTTGATAACTTCTGCGTTTCTAAGCCGATATTAATACTTCAAATTGCAAATTGTATAGTTTGCCATAGTTTTTCTGATACATATGGGGCCCCATATGACGAAAAACCACTTTAAAATTGTTTCTATAGTGAGACATTTTTTTAAAAAATTTGCAAAATTTGGTATTTTTATTATTGGTTTTTTACAGAGGTAAGTTTGCATTATTACGATTACTGAAAGCTAATGAATATATATATAAATCAGTCATACACACTTTCTAATTTAAATTATTGGGTTTGCACCTATATATTTTTGAATTAGGAAAATTATGATTTTTTGTGCGGTATTTGTCACGCTTTTTTTTACTTTAAATTTAATATTTAATATTAATCATTGGAATGGATGGCGAGACGGCGATATAACAACATTTAAAAATTAGACACTTTTTTGTCGATATAGATGATTTCTTTGCGAAATCTTCTACGAAATTCGAACTATAATGTGTCAGGAATGCCGCCCCGAATTAATTTGTTGGCTTTTTGACTTTATAAACACATAAATATATTAATGGATCATCAATTAATCAACATATGAATCAGAAAAACTAGGTTTGGTAAACTAAACAAAAAAATTAAACTTCAAAAAATTTGAGGTTGTTGTAGATTCATTTAGATCATTTCGAATAAACTTCATCTGCACGTTCCATGGATGAGCATATATTCCAAAAGTTTAAGTCCCTAGCTCTTATAGTTTCCGAGATCACTACAGATGGATATGTGGTCGGTAATACCTCGTTCTGACTGTTACAAAATTGTAGAGTTAAAAAATCATGAAAAATACCGCACAAGAAATCATAATTTAAATTTAAAACTGTGTATGACTGATTAATAGACATATTAGCTTTCAGTAGTCGTTAAGATTTTCAAAATCGGTTATAACGTTCTCGAATAATGATCAATAAACCATGCAACAATTTTTATGTCGTTTTTGGCCATATGGTGTCCCATATGTATCAGATAAAGTAGGTTTACTAAACAATACAATTTGGCTGTTAGCTAGTGTAATCCATATAATAAACTTGTGTAAAGTTGGGGAAAGAAGAATTTTTGTTTCTAAGCATCGAAGTTAAACGAATAAAATTTTAGCGAAAGCACGATTTGACTCCATTTCTTAAAATCTTGCCGAAATCAAGTCAATTTTTAAATTGCTTACCATAGTCAATGTCATTCTGTCGATCTCATGTTTATCTTTTGTTTTATGCTGTCGAAATGGAGAATGTCCCTTAAGTAGCTTATAGAGCATGCAACCAAAACTAAACCAGTCTGCGCATGAGTCATATGATGTTCCCTTCGATAATACTTCTGGTGACATATATCCGTGTGTTCCCACTGAAGCATGAGGTTTTTTTCTTGAATAATCACAAGCTAAACCTAAGTCAGATATACGAATGTGACCATTTTCATCCAGCAAAATGTTAGCAGGCTTTAAGTCGCGATATACAATGCAGCGTTTATGCATATGTTCTAATCCCAAGATAACCTATAAAAAAGATATTTATTGCATTGTCTGCAGTTTATATAATAACATTACCTCGGCCGCATAAAATTTCATTTCGTCTTCGCTAAAAACTCCATGTTGGGAAAGGTGGTAGTGTAAGTCACCACCGTTCATTAAATCTAATATAAAACATAGTTTATCTGGAGTATGAAACGCATACGTCATACATACGATGAAAGGGCAGTCAATCTAAATACAGAAAATGTAACGAATATTACAAAGGTAATTATTTTCATAACTTACTCCTGTGCTAACTGCTTGTAACATATTGCGTTCATTTAATGCTAGCATTTCACCTTGCTTCATTTTAATACGTTTTTTGTCTAAACATTTCATTGCATACATTTTTCCAGTATCGGCCTTTCGACAGCCGTAAACTTCACCAAAGCCTCCGCGGCCAATTATTCTGTGTACGCTAAAGTCATTCATTGATAACTGAAAGTATACGATACGTTTATTATATATCTGACTCAGTGTTTATTAATGCAAGTATATACTTGAATATTTAATTCCAGGTTTTTCCATTGGCAAAATCTCGTAAACTTGTCACTGAGAAAATAAAAAAAGGTTAAATAGGTACAGTTAACATATGTATTTTGGGGCTTATAGAGATAGACGCAGCAAATTTGAATTTTTGGTTCTCATTAAATAATCAAGAATAGTTTGCCTATTTATATTTTTTTGGTTAACACATTCTGTCAAAAACATAAAACAATACAAGCGAGGGGCTTTAGTCAGGATCGCCCGCCTAGGGGATACTCTGAACGCTGTTTTTACATACAGTTTAACCTCCTTGCATATACATACACAAAATCACACATATACACAAAGCCATATAAACGAACGCCGCAAGACGTTGACTTAGCAGATGCGTTTGACTCAAACTATATTTGTGAATAACTTCTAAACAAACAACCTAATGAAATTTTAGTATGTAATAAGAACGTTTAAATCTATGTACTAACCAAAGCGCAAGTCTGTAGGATTTTAATTGTCTTTTTTTATATATTGGGCGAGTGGGGGAAGGTATCCAAAATCCGAAATATTTCTATGTTCACGAGAACATATTGAATGAAATTTTGTGTCTATAGCTATTATAGTCTCCGAGTAAGAAAACCAAGTCTTAAACAAGAGAGAACGTTGCAGTCGGACGTAACCGACTGTGTAATACTCGTTCACAGTACACGGAAGTTATTATTATTATTTTGGAAAAATATAGAATTTTTTTATTTCGTACGAGCCGGGGTGAGTGGCCAATATTTTTCGGCTCGATCTTAAGACCAAACACTCTGCCAAATTTTGTGACTCTAGCTCCAAAATTATGGGAGATATAGCTTTTCGCGATTTGCGGGGGCGGGAGTAGGAGGGAGTGGGCGGGGGTGGGCATGGCCGGGAAATTTTCTTACCAAGCTTTAAAAGGGGTGACTAGCCATCTACGTTTAGAATTTAGTGACTGTATATCTAAAAATGTGGGAGATATAGCCATTTCTAATTTTTTAAGGCGGGGTGTCTGGGGGGCGTTCTAGTGGCTGGGATATCAAGGTCTCGATTTTTGGGGAGGTCACCAGCAATCTACATACCAAGTTTGGTGTCTCTAGCTTTGAAATTGTGTTAATTATACACATGTTACCGTTTTGAGCTTGCAAATAAATCGATTTTAGCGATTACGGTGACGGAAGGCGGCGTGGCCGGAAAATTTTGTCTGTGCTGTTTGGGGGACCTTACTTGGTGACTCTAGCTTTAAAACTGTGGGACATATAGCCGTTTCCGATTTTTTAAGGCGGGGGCGCTGGGGGCCCACTAGGGCGTGGCCGGGAAACTTAAAAACTTAAAACTTAAAAACCACAAGAATTTATTCAAAGTTTAATTATGTTAGCTTCAAAACTGATATAAAGGTTTGCATAAAATTCCATTTTACATTGATTTCAGTAATGTGTTTGGCTGCATACGCTTCATCTTCTGGCATTTTTAAATAACTTAATTTTTTGGATATCTAACTATTTATCTTTAAGAACTCGAAAAGTTGGTCGGTTGGGCGGGAGGTGCGTGGCATTTTGCCTGGGCGTGCTTGGTATCGTTGGGCTACTTGAATGTACAGTTCGTTAATACTTCTACGTCCAATAATAATCAAAAAAAAAAAATAATCAAATCAAAAATATACTTTGTGGAGTTGGATAATGTCGCCTTTAATTGTACATTTCGTTGTACATATCGTGACCAATTTATAATAGCCTCTGGTAAACAAATTATCGCCAGGTTAAACATTGGAGATTTCGAAATAGATTAGACCCCAAAGCAAACGGTTCTCTCTCTTTTCAAACAAATGTTGATCACTGTTTTCCTCTATCTTACAACGAAACTTTTGTCAAATTTTCAGATCCTTTTTTATACATTGATAACAAAAACTACTACTCAGAAATTGATAGCTCAACAAGTGCACAGAAATTACAACGATAATGTAGTTTAATATTATTAACACTTAACAATGATAAAACTTACCTTTCTAAAAATTTTTTGAACGGTCTACCTTTGAGTTGGCCAAAAATTTCATCCATGTACGGCTATAAAAACATTAAAATAAATATTCGGTAAGACATTTATTTAAAATTTCCAACGTTTTCAAGAATGCTTTTTTCTAGTAAATGAAAGGAATTTTTTTATGGAGTATAATAGGCAGGAAACATTTCCAAAGCCAATAAAGAATAATTAGGCAATTGATTTCATTCTTTCTTCATTCTTTCTTATTCTAGAATCCATGGTTTCAATGCACAACGATTTAGAAATTGGAAACTGCTATTAATAATATTTCTGTTGTGCTCGCTGTTGTTATTGTCGTTAGAAGAGCGTCTGCTGAGCAGGCCCACTTGAGGGAATAGCTTCTAGCCAACTGAGCAACGAGTGGCCTTTGCATAGCAGATGCCAGCACCAACCTACCCATTGGCAGAGACATCGAAGTGTGTTGTTTGTCTCGTTCGTCCGTCCTTATGTAGAAGCTAGAAACTTGAAACTCATGTACACCAACTTCAGATAAAATTATAATAGGAGCGTGGCAAATGTCAGAGTGTGCGTGCGTCTGTCCGTCGCTGGTGTATGCCCGCATCAGATAGTGTTAAGATTTTGGCTGCACGCACGGGGGGCATGTCAGTTCGATAAAATCGATTTATCGTCGCAGTTTTTAAGCTAGATACCTAAAGTTTTTCGGAAAAAACGAACATTTCAGCAAAATTTGCTGTAAAGAATTCTGGCAGACCACTTAATCATTAAAGAATACACTGCGAAAAAGAAAAATCGGTCTCCGATTTCACTTCCGCCTCCTGGTGTTAAACTAAAACCACCTCCTGCAGTCTCTGTTAGCACAAAAAACTAACATCCCCCCTCTCACTTGGCTATCAGAATGTAAGAGGTATTTGTAGTAAACTTAGTAATCTTTATCTTAATAGCCTATCCTTTGTTCATTTTATTTCCTTCTCTGAAACTTGGTTAAGAACTGACATCCTAGATTCTGAAGTCCTATCTATCCTATCTAAGTTCTCTAGCTATAGCTTATTACTCTTGATGCTGATTTATATTCAGAGATAGTAATAACTAACTTTAATATAGATATAGAAATTGTTGCCGTCAAATTGTGCATTAACGGCGTCTGTCTTTCTACTACTTGTTCTTATATTCCGCCTTCTTCAGATAATTCTGTCTATTCAATGCACTTCTCTGCTATCATTCTGTCTCCGCTATGCATTCCGATTGTGATTTTCTTATAGTTCCGGTGACTGCAATATTGCTGGAACTACTTAGATTTCTAGTCCTTATTCTAGCGTGTTGACTTCCACGATTCAAAATTGTTGTCTTGATAATTTATTTGGGATGTCATTGTGCTAATTCAATGCTTTCCCAAATTTGCTATATTCAATGCTTGATCTTATTTTTGTTTTGGAACAATCTTTCTGTCTGTTTCCCGTACTGAGCCAATATTATGTTCGGAAGATCCCTATCACCCCACTTTAGAGGTGTTGATTGATTTATCTGCCTGGGTGCTAAACCCAGGAAGTAAACCTCCAGAGCGAGCTCACCAATTTCGGAAAACCGAATTAACTCAACTCTTATCCAAGACTGACTGGTCTCTGCTTTACATGTGTAGGGACAAGGATGACGTGCTTTACTTGTGCTCCTAAATTTTTTTTTCATCTTTGCGTTAATAAACTGCCTTTTATTCGGCATTTTATATTATATTGTGCTTTATTTTACTTTGTAGAGTGCTTTCTGTTCTGCATTGTAAGTCTTTTTAAAAAGCTTATTAAATTTAACTAAAGCGGCGTTAATGCTGTGTTGTTTTTAGTGTCTTTTTTGGTTATCTCTATTTGGCGCTTTACATTGCATTGTTTGTGTGTGTGTGTTTTCCTGTGTATCACGCTCACGCAAATCTTGTTGATTTTGCTTGCTCTATTCCCGTTTGCCGTTTTTCATCTGCTTTGCGCTTCCGCACCTAATTTGAAATCTGTAGTCAATATGTAGTGTTGAAAAAAATATTACAATTTGAAGGACGTTGCACCACTGCAATTTGTAAATTGCTGGTTGTGCGAGTATATAAAAAAAAAGACTGCGGCGGACTTCGTTGGTCATGCCTAGTTTGTATTGAAATTCAAATTGATTTTTCCAGAATGTATAATTCTATGAGAAATAAATTTTTAAAACTTAACAATGTTGTTAGAGCCCCGGCTGTAAACGAATCTTTGTGTCTAGACATTCCTCGGATACCACTTGTGATTCTTTAGCAGCATATAATTCGCGCAAATCGTCTGACAAAGTTACAATAAGAAAATTCTATTTCTCCACTCCTCGAGAAATTTCATCTTTTAAAATTAATGTTCCTCATGATTTATTTACAATCATTTGCGATCCTAAATTTTGGCCACCTCACATGATTGTTCATGAGTTTAAACCTATAAAAAGAAATCAACCTTCGCCTGTTACCCTTCCGGTTTCCTCCTCGCAGCTTAGGTGCTTTGCATCCAAAAATTAAATTATTTTTCAGACAATTTTTTATATCTTTTATATCTGTATGTCAGATATCTTATCTCCAAGCTCAAAACTCTTTTTATGGGTAGCACTTTTACCTACATGCATGACAGATTACGCTATGCATAATTCCTTTCGTGTCTGATGTCTACGCTATAATGGCCTTTATCACGTGTTCTCCTCAGAGCTTTCTCTTCCCCTAATAAAGTGCATGCTTTCAGGATATCTTCGGGAAATCACTGACCATCATCAGCTGTGAGCAGGGGCACAGCTTGCCGGATCGGCTAAAAACTCTCCCCATCTCCTTTTATCTATATTTTTATACTAATAACTATTATTTTTAATAATTAAAATTGTTTCATTCACTTTTCTTAATATTTTGTTTATCTATCAGATTCGATTTATATTTTAGAACATATTCTTCCTACTAACAACTTTCTGTTTAGCGGTAGGTTCTCTTAATGTCACTGAAAATAATTAGCTGTGATTAGGGGTATAGCTAGCTGGACAGGCAAATAAAATACCCCCATTGTGTCTGTGATATTATGGGAAATGCTTATAATTCTATTAAGCGTTTAGCTCCTAAAATTTACATTTCTATATATGTATATACATATTTTTATACTTGTTGACGAAGTGAAACTAGTATATTGGTTTTGTGCAATGTCCGTCATACTGTCCGTCTGTCCGGTTGAACGCAATATTTTTCGGCTATTCAAGATAGAAACTTAAAACTTGGCATATATACTTGTAGTTATCTGCTTCACACAAAAGTGTTAAGATTTTTGGGCCACGCCCACTGGGAGGCAGGCAAATCGATAACATGTCACTCAAATCGCAAATCGATTAAGGTTGAATATTTCCTACAATATTAAAGTTAGAGTGACCAAATTTGGTATGTAGATAGGTAATGATCTCCTCCAAAAAATAGAGTCCTGATTTCCCGCACAGGACCACGCCCACTAGAACGCCCTCCAGCGCTCCCGCCTTAAAAAAACGAAAATGGTTATATCTCCCACAGTTTTAGAGCTAGAGTCACCAAATTTTGAATATATATAAGGTCCCCCAAACATCACAGAAAAATTTTCCGGCCACGCCCCCTTCCGCCACCGTAATCGCTAAAATTGATATATTTACAAGCTCAAAACGGTAACATGTGTATAATTTACACAATTTTAAAGCTAGAGATACCAAACCTGGTATATAAATTCCCGGTGACCTCCTCAAAATATTGAGACCTTGATATACCGGCCACGCCCACTGCAACGCCCCCAGCGCCCCAGCCTTAAAAAATCGGAAATGGCTATATCTTCCAAAGTTTTAGAGCTAGAGTCACCAAATATATAAAGTAGAAATTTACCGCCCACACCAACCGCCGCCCTCTCCCGTCCCCGCAAAGTGCGAAAGCCTATATCTCCCACATTTTTAGATCTAGACTCACCAAATTTTAAACGTAGATGGCTGGTCCCCCCTTTTAAGATTCGTACAAAAATTCTCGGGCACGCCCGCTCCCGCCCACTACCTCCTACTCCCGCCCCCGCAAATCGCGAAAAGCTACATCTCCAACAATTTTGGAGCTAGAGTCACAAAATTTGACAGAGAGTGTGTGGGTGACCTCTTAAGATCGAGCCGAAAAATATTGGCCACTCACCCCCGCCCGTACGAAATATACAAATTCTATATTTTTCCAAAATAACAATAATAACTTCCGTGTACTGTGAACGAGTATTACGCAGTCGGTTACTTCCGACTGCAACGTTCTTACTTGTTTGTGTTATCTTTGTTTCACTTTCGTTGGCACTCGTATTGTCAACTTATTGAATAAATAAATAAATAAAATCTTTTTGATGTGTACTGGTTTGTGATTCAATTAAGTCTAACAAACCTGTTTGGTTAACCAATTTAAAAAAAAGTCAAGGATGTACGGGAAGTTCCAGAAATCTGGATCTTTCTTGGATTACACTCGATATCTGACTGCTCGATTCAATTTCACTGTCCTAAATAACCAATGTTATAAGAATTACCTTAAAAGTTGTAAGATACAGTTTCAGCGGGATCTTAAACGGTTCTATAACTTCGTTAATGCGAAGCGCAAATCATCAACACTACCATCAACTGTGTTTTTTGCCGATTTAGTTGCAACATTTTTTTAAACGAATTATAGTTCTCAAAATTTTCATGCAAATGTTTTCAACTGCATTTTTGGGCCTTTGATCACAGAAAGTTCACTACTAAAGGATATAAGGGTCATCAAACCCGTATTTTCACCGGGACCTGATGGAGTACCAGGCTACATGCTTAGGTACTGTGTTGAAGGTCTCTTAAATCCTTTGTATAAACTATTTAATTTGTCCGTTAAGTTAACTTCTTTTCTTAACATTTGGAAAGAATTATTATTATTCCTCTCTTATAAAAAGGTAACAAATCTAATGTTCTGAACTATAGAGGTATTTGTAAGTTGCCTGCTGTTCTTATACTGTTTGAGAAGTTAATAACTTTTCAAATACAACATCTTTGTAGATCTATAATTTCTCCCTCCCAGCACGGGCTTTTGAAATATAGATCTACTACCACTAACTTATTGGAATTCACGACTTTTGTTATTAAAAGATTCCAAAATAACAGATGTAATTTACACTGATTTCAGTAAGGCGTTTGACTCTGTTAATCATTCGCTTTTACTGCATAAGCTTCATCTTCTGGGATTTCCAAGTAACTTAATTCTTTGGATATATAACTATTTATCTTTAAGAACCCAAAAAGTTTACTTAAACTCTATATACCTACTAAGACTCTGTATACTTCACTTGTTCGACCAATTCTTGAATGTGGAGCTTGTACATGGTATCCCCAATAGAAGGTTCATCGGGATAGAATTGAATCTGTACAAAAACAATTTCTACTTTTTGCCCTTCGGGCTCTTAACTGAAATCCTAATCGTTTGAATATTTCACAGCTCTCTAAGACCTAAAATTGATATTTCTTCAATTTTCGTCGCATTGCTGCTTAAAATAACTCAGTGCGAACACAGAAAATGTTCTGCCGTATGAGGGAACAAGTTGCACAACATCTTCTATCTCCCTCAATCCACACTAAGCAAATGGGACCCGAGCACAAATAAAAATGCCGCAATTTTTAGTTCTACGTATATCTATCTATATGTTATTTGGTTAGTGGGCAACTCAATCTAAAAAATTTTATAACGTTGTATATTCAAAATTCGGATCATTGTTTTTCGCAAACTTAACGATAAGCTTACAGTTTTGAATACTCAGTGGTTAAAACTATTGAGTCCAAAAACTCCACTACTCCTCTACTCCACTACTTTGCTACGCCTTTACTGTGAGGTCTAATTTTGACAAAAGTTCGGTTTCCGAATGTGTGAGTTCAGAGAAAGCCAAGTCAGATATTTTATCTGAACTCATTTCACAGCCACCCGTAAAAATAAAAAATGCCAACAGTAGCAACTAAACTTCTAGTTGATGTTCCCTCAAAGAAATAAATTTTTGTTTTAATATTGTTTAATAAGCTTCAACATGTGTATGAATACTATAATGTATGGATGGCTATAAATGTTAATTTGCCTATGTACTTCAAAACAAGTCTTCCACTTGAAATATTTGCCAGCATTGTAAAAGGCAGAGCCGGGACACTCAATTATAAAAAAATATAAAGACAAATAATAGTTATGTAAATAGCGGTTTTTTGATTTTAATATAATTGCTTTGACAGAGGAAAAAACTGGACATTTCAGATTCTGCAGTTTTGGTTTCCAAATTTACTTGTTGTAGATCGGTTCTGAATCACCAGAGTCTAGCTCTTGAGTTTGAGTTTGGCTAAAATTATTGAGATCTGGGATATTTCCTCCATTTCGTACTGGTACAACTGACAGTTGTGAATCCAGAAGGGCACTAGAAGCTGTTTTCAAAACAGCTGCAAGTAGCCAATTTACCAGTATGCCTTGCTTCGAGTGCAGTGGAGAAGGGACTCAGTGGAGTCACCCTCCCCTACCACAAAGCTGGACTAGCAAAAAAAAACAGTTCCCGGAATTAAGGATCACTGAAGAAGGTGATTCTGTTTTAGAATCTTAATGGTAATCGATACGTACTACCGCTAACTTTCCTATTAATAACACAGCAAGGAATTGACATAAGACCGCACTAGTTGCATTCCAGTCATTGATCTCTGTGTGTCTCAGTTCATGTGTGCGTTTGTGTATGTATGCTATTTTTATGTTTGTATGAGTTCAGGGAAATTTGAATGTATGTTACGATAGTTTGGAGCTATGTGTCTCTTAGTCTGACACTTGTGTAAACAACTGTTTTCAAATCTTTGTTAAAACCAACTGGCAAGTCTGTAGAACTTAATTTGCGTTTTTTTGAATTTAAAGACGACTGCGGAGACGTAGCCAAAATCTGAACTCGTGATCTGCGTCTGTGTTACGAAAGTAATAAGCTAACTAACCAAATTTGGTGGCTGTAGTGGTGGTGGTCTAATAGTCTCCGAGATATGAAAAACGAAACCAAGTCTTAAACACGTGTTCATTTTGAACGGTACTATTTTCCCTCCCTGTTAGCCTATAATACCAGAGTAGAAACAAGGTATATACCCTGAGATAAATTTAAATATCTAATGCGATCTTCAGAAATTCTTTAATCATTTTAAAGTTTATAGCTTATACTGAACAGGAGCATTAAAATCTATGCACAAATTGAATTACGTTTTTATACGTTTCGTTCACAAAGTGAAAACACTATATTGATCTTTTCCAAAATCTATCATGCTGTCTGACCGGTGAACATACGTTTTTTCAGCGCTATTGAAGATAGAGACTTGAAATTTTGGGAATATATTTGTAGTTATCTGCTTCAAAGTGTTACGATTTTTGAGCCATGCCCCTGGGAGGTAATACGTGAATATTTCCAACAATATTAAAGCTAGTCACTAAATGTTCTATGTAGATTGCTGCTGACTTCCCCCAGTTATTCAAGCCACGGGCACTAGAGCGCCTCCCCCCTCAACGCCCCCGCATTAAAAAACCGGAAATGCCTACATCTCTCAATCCCTCAAATATCACAGACAGAAATTTTTCCAACCACGACCCCTGACGCCAGTATTATCACTAAAATCGATATACCTGAAAGCTTAAATCGAAAATATGTGTATAATTCCCACTAGACCCACTTAATATGTAGATCGCTGGTGACATCCCCAGAATATTGCGACCATTATATCTCTACCATGCCTACTAAAACGCCCCTAGTCACCCCCGCTCCTGCAAATCGCGAAAATCTATGTATATCTCCCACGTCGCGTTGTAAGAGACGCTAACTCCATACAAAAATCAGCGTTTGGTTCCAAAGTAAAAAAATTTGCAATAAAATATTAGAATTTTTATAGTAAAAATATGTGCTTAATATAATTTTGTGTATTTATTTGTTGAGTCATAAGAACATACATATTATGTAATTTAATAACACTCCATTTATTTAAACAAAAACAAAACAAAATAAAATAAAATAAAATTTCAATTCTACGTAAAATATTTAAGTTGAAAGATTTAATAAATTAAATAAATTAAAGCCAAAACAGAACGATAACTTTCAACTCCTCCTCATCACTTAGTACGATTTGTTTCGAAGGTTTTGTTCGTACTAGTTCAAAATCTGAGCTTGATCCACTATCAGATTCGGGCATCCTTTCGACGATTATTTGTTTGAAAAAATCGTGCATTGAAGTTTGTTTGCTCTTCTTTCGCAAATCTTTATAAATTTCTTGATAGGGAGCTAAATTGCTTTGAAGATTTCGTTTAAATATTTCTGCTCTGCCACTTAAAGGATCGTTCTCCAAAATGTATTCTCCCAACTGCTTTGCCATATTTAAAACTTTTTCGATATTTTTTAGTGAAAAGTTTTTATCCTCAACATCGGAAAGTTCGTCAGAGCTATCTCCAACTGATTCTTTATTTGTCATTGCCACTAAATCTGCTTCGTTTATTTCGTTTATTTTTTACACGCTTTAGATTGATGCTTTTATTTGCAATGCCGACAACAAACTAACAAAAAAATGATTACATAAAATGAAAGTAGCATAAATCGTTGTGTGATGTTAGAACCGCGGGGAAACCCTTTTTTTAATTTTGTCGTTGACTACATAATTAGTACGTATTTGTTTGTCACTTTGTAAACACATGTTCATGTGTAGGGTGGCAATGCTATAAAAAAGATAGGTATCAAAGTATGAACAAAATGCAAAAAAATTTTTTTGGGCAAGAAAACCTTTTTCAAATTAAAATAGTAAATATTTGAAAAAATGTTCGTAAAAATCGCGTTGTAAGAGTAGCGTTGTAAGAAAATGTCCGCATTTTGGGAACCGCGTTGTAGCGAAAACGCGTTATAGGAAACCGCATTGTAGGAGGTTTAACTGTAGTCACCAATTTTTGCAATTTATGAAAATCTGCAGTAATTTAGGTTTTAATCTAATGCTTTGGTTTTAAAATCCTGAAAATTTCAAAAAGATCATATTTTTAGTTTAGAAGTTATGCAAGAATTTAATTATCAATTTGGGGACCAAGCATGTTGAGTAAAGTGCGTCCGCATGCGTACACGTACATTTTTCTGTATGGCTGTAAATATGTAAGGGGGTTTAAATGTATATAACGGCAGCTCAAACCGGGGTTCAGGGTATCCCCTAGTCAGGCGCTACCGATTGGAGCCCATTCACGATCATACACGAAAAATCATACATGATCAATTATGATCCTTGGTTTTTGTTTAGCAGCAAGGAATGATCGAAAATCTAAATCAAACTGCGGAATGCAACTTTTCCCTTGTTCAGGGCAATCGAACTATTTGAGCACATCCATAAAATTTCAATTTTCCTTTGATCTATCGGCTGATGGGTTGGTTGCTACTAAATGTGTGTCCCAAAAGATTGTTATTGACAATTAAACACTATGTGGACCCCACAAAAGGCGTAGTTTCGTTACCTTTTACCTTTGTTTTAATTATAGTTATAATAAACAACTGAGAGACTCTAGTCGGGAGCGCCCGACTAGGGGATACCATGAAATCTGTCTTTTCATACATTTCAACCCCCTTGCATTCATACACACAAACTCACGTCATTTGTGCATTTTTCGCAGTCGCTACGCTTGGCCCCCACAATGGAAACTAAATTCGTGAATAACTTCTAAACTAAGAAGATGATATCAAACACAACTTAGGACGTTAGAAGAGCATTCAAATATATTTAGAATCCAAAGTCGGTAGTATTAGAATTTTGTTTTTTAATAATAATAATGAAACTGTGCAAGAAATCGAAAAAAATATAAATTTGTACTGCGTGTGGTATAACAGAATCTATGGAAAAGTTTGTCTCTGTCTTTTGTAGTTTCCGAGATCGCTGCGTTCATATAGACGGGCACGGCTAATTCGACTCAGCTCATCGTCCTGTTCAAGAACTGCCTCCTTCTGCCTGCTACATACATTTGCACAAATTGATTATACTCTTCTTACCCATTTTCAATGGATTTAGGGTATTAAAATATGACATATATAATACAAAATTTTGAAACTTTAGTTCTCTTTTTCCAATTTTAAGAACATTGAACAATGAAGCTAAAAATTAGCATCGATTGAAATAAATGAATAAATATGTTTTTGTCAATCCTGTGATTGGTTCAATCAGTAATTGGATCGTAACCAAAGCAATCATGTCAGCTGCTCGTTCATAGAATCATGGCTCTTGTGCGTTCGATCACAATATATTTGTTTCGCGTGTTATGTGATTAAATTTTTAGCAACAAGCATGCTTCATCATACTCAATGCAGCTCTCTGGTATGTATATGTGCTTATGGGCATGCTAGTTAAAGATACATCGTTATGTACAGGCAGAATATGAGTGGTATCAATTCAACAACATTGAGACATGTTGTAATATTTTATATTTTCATTTTTTTAGATTTATTTCTTGGTATTTTTTCTATTTTTTCGCTCACTGCCAAAGAAATGAAGTGCGAGAAATAATTGGAAAATCTGATACACATACACATAAAAACTAACACTCTGTTTACATTAGCATGCATGTACATACGTTTTATACATTCATATGCATGTGTCTATAACGTATTCTTTGATAGACCGCTGGCAGTTCAATTTGCAATTAGCAGGTCCTTTATTTTAGAATTTCTCGCAATTTGACTCACGATGTCAAAATTTGACTAACCTGACTTTTTTCATGTTTAAAATTAAATAATAAAAATAGAAACAGTAAAGAAAGATTATTTAATTTTTTCAACAAATTTTTTCCAACACTAAAGATGGGACCAGGTCTGCCTATTTTTTTAATTTATTTACAATTCGTGATGCATGCACGTTTATTTAGTATTAACAGTACTAAATCAATTATACAAGGTATAATCTATATATATTCAAAATGTCCAATTCTTTTGGAAACTTACTTCAAATAAATTTACAGGAACTTCATTTTTCAATAAATATTTTTGGACATTAGCGACGGCATCTTTGGAGTATTCCTATGAAAATCAAAATATATTAGGAATTCAGTTAATAATTTGAAGTACTTACATAGGTATGTGACAGCATTTCTTCCATTATAAAATTATCATATATTTCTCTAGCCATTTTCTTTCGTTCTTCGAAACACTCAGTTTTTTCAAAGTTTTTTATCTTTAAAAGAATATAACATATTTATAGAATAATTTATATACAAAAATAAAATAAAAATATAAATATTCACATATTGTTACGAAATTGTAAACAGTAGTACCTGCTCATAGAACTTTAACTGTTGTATAGGTTCTTCAGAATCATTCTCACAGAAGTCCTTAAACAGCAAGTAACCTAAGTTAAAAAATGTGAATTAGTTTCAAGCCGATTGTTATCTTAAAAGGTGATAAGTACCTATATTCTGATTAAAAATGTTGTGAAAGTTAAGTTCGTTTTCCTTCTCAAGATATTTGTACATAACGCTTCTTACGCTGCAAAATAAACGTATACATTTTTATAGAATTGAGAAGTTATAAAGAATACGACAGACTTAAATTAATATAACCTTCCCGATTGCGTGAGGCGGTATGACTAAAGTTTTAATATAAACACGTGAGGGAGCGCTATTCGGGAGCACTCGACGAGCGGATACCCTGAGCCCTGTTTTTGTTACATACATTTCAATCCTCATACATTCATACATACATACAAAAAATAACACACACATTTACCTAAGTCACAAGTTGCGCACTTTACAAAGTATAAACCTGACAAAATTGTAGTTGGCAAAAAACTAAATCAAAGGATATAAGGATGACACACTCGCGCGCCATCAAATTTTAATGTTCTTACACATATTTTGTTTTTGTACTCGTTCCCGCAGTGAAAACAGTGTATTGTGTTTGTCTTGCTGTTTTTGACTAAGCCCAATGGCGTGTCTAATATATATAATCTATAAATCTCCCTTATGTTTAAAGCAGGGGTACATCCAATTAATAGTACAATAAATAATAATAATAAAAGATCGCACAAAATGTTTTTAGATCCTCCCATAATCTTAAAGCTAGTCACACAATTTGGCAGACAGTTATCGAATGACCTCCTCTAAAGATCGAGACGAAAAATTTGGGCCACGCCCACTGACATGCTCCCAAATTACAAAATATCGATATTTTCCCAAAAATAACCATAATAATTAAGACTATTTTCGACTGTCTTAAGCTCTTATTACACTGTGAACGAGTATTGCGTCAGTTACAGCAGACTGTTTTCCCCTACTTGGAATTCGAATTTTCCAAAACCAAGTCTCAGTGCTCTCTATAGAGTCCTTGGCGTTTAGGCTGTGCGTTGGTCACCAATCATTCAGCCAGTCAGTCGGGACAATATATTTTTGATATACATATATAGATAATACATGTAAATACAGTTAAACCTCCTACAACGCGGTTTCCTATAACGCGTTTTCGCTACAACGCAGTTCCCAAAATGCGGACATTTTCTTACAACGCTACTCTTACAACGCGATTTTTACGAAAATTTTTTCAAATATTTACTATTTTAATTTGAAAAAGGTTTTCTTGCCCAAATAAAATTCTTTGCATTTTGTTCATACTTTGATACCTATCTTTTTTAGACCATTGCCACCCTACACATGAACATGTGTTTACAAAGTGACAAACAAATACGTACTAATTATGTAGTCAACGACAAAATTAAAAAAAGGGGTTTCCCCGCGGTTCTAACAACACAACGATTTATGCTACTTTCATTTTATGTAATCATTTTTTGTTAGTTTTTTTTTCGGCATTGCAAATAAAAGCATCAATCTAAAGCGTGTAAAAAATAAACGAAATAAACGAAGCAGATTTAGTGGCAATGACAAATAAAGAATCAGTTGGAGATAGCTCTGACGATCTTTCCGATGTTGATGATAAAAACTTTTCACTAAAATATATCGAAAAACTTTTAAATATGGCAAAGCAGTTGGAAGAATACATTTTTAAGAACGATCCTTTAAGTGACAGAGCAGAAATATTTAAACGAAATCTTCAAAGCAATTTAGCTCCCTATCAAGAAATTTATAAAGATTTGCGAAAGAAGAGCAAACAAACTTCAATGCACGATTTTTTCAAACAAATAATCGTCGAAAGGATGCCCGAATCTAATAGTGGATCAAGCTCAAATTTTGAACTAGTACGAACAAAACGTTCGAAACAAATCATACTAAGTGATGAGAAGGAGTAGAAAGTTATCGTTCTGTTTTAACTTTATTTATTTTATTTATTAAATCTTTCAACTTGAATATTTTACGTAGAATTGAAATTTTATTTTATTTTGTTTTGTTTTTGTTTAAATAAATGGAGTGTTATTAAATTACATAATATGTATGTTCTTATGACTCAACAAATAAATACACAAAATTATATTAAGCACATATTTTTACTATAAAAATTCTATTATTTTATTGCAAATTTTTTTACTTTGGATCCAAACTCTGATTTTTGTATGGAGTTAGAGTCTCCTACAACGCGATTTTCTATAACGCGGAGTTTTTCAGGAACCTATTCACCGCGTTTTAGGAGGTTTAACTGTATTACACTTGACGACTACATACTAGCTTTCAATATTTACAGTATCCTAAATACTAACAATGTTTATACACTGACTTAAAAATCCTAGCGCTAATATACTTATTCAAAAGATTTGAAACGGCTATATGCGAGTTATAATCTAACAAGCACAACAATTTTTTGTCTAGCAATTTATTGAAAAGATTCCTACACCTATCTAGTTTGCCCAAACAGAAATTAACATCTTCTGTCTAGTATTTCCACTCATAAATGAACGTATCCTAAAATAACACAACTATATTTTAAATTTCATATTACTGAAATAAATCCTCAAATTCTATATCACACATAATTAAAATATATTTATATCACGAATTGAAAAGAGTACATTGGGTTTGTGCAAGGTCCGTTTTATTGTCCGCCATTTTTTTTTTTGAAACTATTGAGGTTAGAGGCTTAAAACTTGAAATATATACCCGTGTATACCCGCTTTAAATGAAGTGTCAAACTCTTTGCAGACAGAATACTGATGACTTACTCTAAAAATTCCACCCAACCCCTACAAAAATCGAAATTAAACGACTATAGATTCGGTGATACAACTTTATAATTTTTTGCTCATATTCGCACCGTTTCATTAATATCGATAAGAATCGATTCTAATACTTAAGTTTTTTTCTAATTATTTTTAACATATCTCTTAGACTATAAAAGCTAGAGCCACCAAATTTAGTTCGACATATGCGAGTGAAGCATACGCAACTTAAGAATATTTCGCATTTTGAATACCACATACAATACAATACAATTCATATACAATTTGCGCTTGACTTGAATTTGACTTGCGCTTTCGTTTTTACATAGTAAGTTAAGATCATTAAGATCATGCTCTTAGTTCAAAAGTTATTCACAAATTTAGTTTCCATAGTGGGTGCCAAGCGCAGCGGCTGAGAAACGCACTGCCTGCGGCATGAATTTGTGTATGTGTGCGTGTGTGTGTACGAATGTGTTTTCTTTTTTTTGATAGGGAGAAAGCGTTTAAAGCCGAAGTGTGAGCTTTTCACCCACTAAACCATCCCTACTCTCCGTATCCCTCCCGATTGCCCCGTTTTTACTTGTACAACAATTGACTTCCCCTACATTTAAACCTGTAAAATAATTGGAGTACGCGACCTCTTGCAAAGGGACAGCAGTTTGTTTATATTTTGGAATCTTGCTTGGTCAGTGTTTGGTTGTACAACAGCATCATAATATTTCAATTTGTAAACATACAGTGCAATGTAATATGTTAAAAATGATGGGTTAAAATTAAATTGTATTGTGTTGTTATAAATATGTCATTCCTCCTTACTTACTAAGTATACACATATACAAGTCGAAAAACTTTAGGGTCAATAATTGTATTATGGCCTCACATATGCAAGACACGATAAGCAATATGTACATAAAGAAATGAAAGTCAGGTATGAAGTCCAATCAGATCGAGTATCTTAACGATCGAAAGCTATTGTTCAACTAGAAGATAGATGTAAATATTTAATAATGAAAATAACACCAGGTAAAAAAATTTAATTTGATTTATATTAGTTGCCAAACTTTATTTTTTTGATACATATGTAAAAACGGGTTTAAGATTTTTTACTTAAAAAAACGGGAAAAATAAAAAAGCAAGTGAGAATACTCCAGTCGGGAGAGTCCGACTGGAAAATACCCTGAATCCTGTGTTTTCAGTCCGCTTGCATTCATACACACATACACCGAATCATACATACACACACACGCAGGCTGCACGTGGTGAACAGCTGCTGCGCTTGGGCCCCACTACGGAAACTAAATTCGTGTATGACTTCTAAAATAAGAATATGATCTTAATGAAAGATCATAAAAAAAAAACAAATTATATATTGGTTTTGTTTTAAAATGTAGCAGAATCTATGGTTTAAAAGTTATCTAACTTTTGTCGCTCCAACAAAGCTGTGTTAATAGTAAAATCTCTCTATCAAGAATATATTACTTTATGGATCGGAGATGCTTCCTTCATCCTTTTACATACATTTGCACAAAACTATTATTTATTATTTATCTTATTTGTTATTTGAGGTATTATATTACTTAGGTTTTGAAGTATTTGTTTGGTAACACAGTCGGTAATTTAAAAATGGATTAAGTATTGTGTTTTTCTTACGGTATTACAATCAGAGTCTTGTATGCGACCCCTACACGTAATCACGATTCCAATATAATTCACACTTTTGTTGTTGGTCAAAAAGCTTGCAGTGACTTAGAGAAATGAATTTCAGGCTGCTTTTACCTCTGATTTCAAAATAGATCAAAATTCTTCCAATAGATTTCGCAACTTCGGACTATTAGAAACGCTTTCCTTAATTTTTGGCCATTGAAAGCTGTGAGAACAGTTTTTAGATACACTTCACATTCCGTATCCAATGTCCCAAAATGTGTGCGCCTCGTTTTGGGCGGTCCTTGCTTGAGTAATACTCATGGCTACGAGATGACTATCCCTGAAAGTTGCAGTACTGTGTATAACCAACTGACAATCCAGAAAACATGGTTATAACTTTCAAATCGCAGTAAATCTTCTGATGTTCGTTTTTTGACACATTTAAACTCTACGCACTGCTCCATAAGATTCTTTTACATTGACAACGCGGGTGCGAACGCTGTAGCGGCTCCTGATGGATAAACGAGTAAACACTGCCATCTGCTTGCAAACATTCAACTCAATTCTATGAGAAATAAAATTTTAAAACTTAATGTTGTTAAAGCCCCGGCTTCTAACAGCATTCATGCTGTATTTTGTTTACCTTCAGTTCCGGCTTTAACTGTTGTTCCGCCCCGTCAACAAGTCTTTGTGTCTAGACTTTCCTCGGACACCACTTGTGATTCTTTAGCAGCATATAATTCGCGCAAATCGTCTGCCAAACTTACAATAAGTAAATTCTATTTCTCCACTCCTCGAAAAGTTTCATCTTTTAAAATTAATGTTCCTCATGATTCATTTACAATCATTTGCGACCCTAATTTTGGCCACCTCACATGATTGTTCATGAGTTTAAACCTATAAAAAGAAATCAACCTTCGCCTGTTACCCTTCCGGTTTTCTCCTCGCAGCTTAGGTGCTTTGCATCCAAAAATTAAATTATTTTTCCGACAATTTTGTATATCTTATATATCTGAATGTCAGATGTCTTATATCCAAGCTTAAAACTCTTTTACCTACATGTATGACAGATTACGCTGTGTTGATCAGTTGTTGAGCTTTTAAGTCAATTAGTAAATTATGTTTTACCAAGCTCCAATTATAGCGATGGGCACGTCGGCCACGATGAATGGCAAGCTGATGGGCCATCGAAGTTCCAGATCCCAGGTCCCAGATGTAGTACGTGTGTGCCATAAGTATGTACCATAGATTGGTTTGCCGCAAATAGCTGCAAGACATGTAGATCTGTTTTCTGACTGAGACGACTGATCCAGTGTCGAAAAGATCGGTGATTGGTGATGTAAAGACGGTCTTCAGTCAGGTCGACAGCTGACAGCTGTGTATGAGGATGTTTTGCCATGCTGCCGATTGTTGGTGAATTGCTGATCGATATTGGGTTATCATCAACCAGCGAAATCGACATCAGCCGTTTTATTTTGGGTGTTTCCATTTTAGACAACCATTACGACACTTGCGTGCATTGTTGCCGAACCGTTTATGAAAATAAAATCCGTTGTCTACATCACCCGTCTGCTGTTTCGTGTCTTGTGAACGAGGTGAAATTTTAAAACTGTCGAGTTGAGTCTGCAGATTGTGTACAGAATCAGTAACTTTTTTTTAAATTTTTTCAATATCACCTGAAAGCGAGATCGCATCTACTGATGTGCCGGCTGCTGGATGCGTTGGTTGCTGGGAAGTGTACGCATTATCCATTTTGGTGGTATCAATCATTTTGTCAGCTACCTCGGCCAAATGATCCAGATTGTTTTCTGGCTATACTGACCAATACTGATCGAATTGATGAGGTAACTTGGTGCAAGAATATCGATCGAATCACAGGCTCCAGGTCCAAGCATTTCAGTCAGTTTCATGCCGCTCAGTTCTTGAGGCTGCAGCAGACAGTGTATTTCCGTATATTTTTTAAACATCCGTGTCTTGAACATTCCATAACAATTCTGCTGTGGGGGTGTCTCAACCAGATCCTCGATGTTGGGAATAACATGTTCTTCCAAGTTAATCACAATTTTGTTGAATTGAAACAAATGTTCCAATTGTGCAAACCAGAGATGTGGATTGCTTTTGGTGAATTTTGGTAGCTGCACACGATGCAAGTCAGTTTGTCAGCTCTTGTGTGCTGTGAATAATTCTGGACGAGATTTTGCATTTGGTGGTTTATGTTTTCCAAATGTTGTTGCTTCTGGTGTCGAAAAATAAGTCGCCTTCAGTTGACTCGGTGTCGTTTGAATTTCTTGAACGTAAATTGTATTCCGTCAACAGCAATGTAATTTCATCATACAATTTTCACAGCCACTACCAATTACATATGCAGCTATATATGCAAGTCTATACGTGTGCTGCGGGCAATTATTTGTGTTTAATCACTTCGGGGTCACCACTTTAGTAAACGCGGTTAGTTGAGTTCACTAATGTTTTATTCTTTTTCTTAATTGCTAATGATACTATTAGAATACATTTAAAACAAGTGCGTCGAGTTGCGCGACCAAATCCAGAAGAAGGTGATGAGCTTAAATCTTAATCGGTCTATCGAGTATGTGTGATATATCGTTGCTAAATTTACGGATTTTTGGCGAACAGGGTTGCCACAAGTCTGGCAAGTCAGCGCCACCTATTAATCAAGTTCAACAACAACAATTATCATAAAAAATGTTGCGCTTGCATTATTGATGTTCTGCAAATACTGATTACACTAGGTAACTGCCAAAACTACTTTTTCTGATACATAGTCAGATTTTGATATAATTTATATTATATTATATAATATATGATATTGTGCAAATGTATGTAACAGGCGGAAGGAAGCATTTCAGACCCCATAAAGTATACATATTCTTGATCAGGACGACGAGCTGAGTCGATTTTGCCCTGTTCGTCTGTCTGTCCGTTTGTTTGAACGCAGCCATTTCGATTCCGTAATATCATACGCAGGACGAGTTTATATAATTTTTTGTCGATATTTTTCACCGTTTCATTAAAATCGATTTAGAGACTTGGTTTTTCCTCTTTATCTTAGCATATCTCGTAGACTATATGAGCTAGCACCACCAAATTTGGTTTAATATGTTCTCGTCCCATGTATGAAAAAAAGCAATTCAATACTACAAAGTTGCGCTTTGGTTTGTACATAGATTTAAACCCTCTTATTACGCACTAAAATTTCATTGCGACCATGCCCTTAGTTTTGCTAAAGCTATTCACGAATTTAGTTTCCTAATGGGGGTTGCCCAGCGCAGCGACTGATTTATGTGCGTGTGTGTGTGTTTATGTGTATGTATTTTTAAATCAAGGGGGTTGAAATGTGTGTAAAGACAGGGTTCAGGGTAACCCCAGTCGGGTGCTCCCGACTAGCGCCCCTTAATTCTTGGTCATTACTCGAGAATGTCACAACCGATTTTGAAAAACTAAACGATTACTGAAAGCTGATTAACCGTCATACACAGTTTTAAATTTAAAGCATAGGTTTTGCAAATATTTATTTTTAAACTAAGAAAGTTGCCCAAATGTCTGAGCACTGAGTCAACTTATCTACCGAAGATTAAGTTAGGAGTTAAAGAAATTAGTTTCTACAGCCGATAAGTAAAACACACAGCTTGCGGCACTCTATTGTATGTGGGCGATTTAATATACGTATTATGAAAGCAAGCGCTTTGAAATATATGTAACGCCAGCTCGTAGCTGGGGGATCTTCCACTCGGGGACACCCGACTAAAGCAATCTGACTTGTTATGATATAACCTTTACAAAGTGTGAAAAATTCCGAAATAATTCACATTTTTAATTTTACGTCGTGCATGTAAAGGTTTGACTTCTTGTAACCCAAGCAACAAATCGTATAATTTTGTACTGGGTGCCATTAGAAATAGGATAGTAACATGAAAATGTACATGTTACTTATAACATTCTAAATATATCACACAAAAAATAGCCAAGAAAAATATTGCAGTCGCACGTTATCGGCTGCGGCATACTCATTTTTTAATCTCCTTCATGCACTATGGGGAAAAAGGCGAATATAAAGCGAGAAGCTTGAAATTTTGCTTGGACGATTCGCTTAGTCGAGTTAGCTCTGCCCGTCTCTGTCTATATGAACGCAGGGATCTCGGAAACTACAAAAACTAGACATAAATTTTGCGACTAAAGATTCTGCATTACTATGGTAATATGGGCAGTACAAGTTTATTTATCTATTTTTTTTTATGTCTTGCATCATTTCATTTTGATTTTAAGACTTGGTTTTTTTTACCATATCTCGGAGACTATAAGAGCTAGAGCCACCAAATTGAGTTTATTATGTTCTCATAAAGTAGAGGCAGAAGAGGATACCTCCCCCCACTCGCCCAATATATGAAAAACGCAATTCAATACAACAGACTTGGGCTTTAGTTTGTACATAGATGCACTTATTACGCACTAAAAATTTCAAAGAAAACAAAATTTTTAGATCATGCTTTTAGTTTAAAAGTTATTCACGAACTTAGTTTTCATAATGGTGGCCAAGCGCAGCGGCTATTTCATTAATATCGATAAGAAATCTTTTTTGAAACTAGGTTTTTTTTAGCAAATCTCGGAGACTTTTAAATCGAGAGCCACCAAATTTAGTTTATTATGTGTTCGTAAAGAAGACGCAGATCAAGAATATTGCGGATTTTAGATACATTCCCCACTTACCCAAATATCAACAAGTAAAAAGATTGTAGTTGAATGTAACCGACTGCGTAATACTCGTTCGCAGTTATTTTGGAAAAATACAGAATTTTTATATTCTGTAGGAGCGGGCCAACATTTTTGGCTCGATCGTAAGAGGAGGTCATCCTGTCAACACTGTCTGCCAAATTTGGTGATATTCGCGATTTGAGGGGGCGAGGTGGGTGTGACCGGAAAGTTTTTTTTATGATCTGTAAGGAGGTGACCAGCCATCTACCTTTAATATTTGGTGACTCTAGCTCAAAAATTGTGGGAGATATGGGCTATAGCGATTTGTAGAACGGGGTGACTGTGGGGCGTTTTAGTGGACGTGGCCGGGATATCAATCTTTTGGGGAGGTCACCCGCAATCTACTTGCAAAATTTTGTGTCTCTAGCTTTAAAATTGTGTGAATTATTCACATGTTATCGATTGGAGCTTTCAGGTATATCGATTGCGGAGGCCGGCAAAATGTTTCTGTGTTGATTAGGGGAGCTTTCCAGCAATATACATTCCACATATAAACTATGGGAGATATAGCCATTTCCGATGTTTTAAGGCGGGGGCCCTGGGGGCGTTCTATTAGGCGTGGTCTCCCGACCATCGTCGCATTTTTGGGGGAGGTCACCAGCAATCTGCATACCAAGTTTGTTGACAAACTTTAATATAGTGGGAAATATTCACCTTCTATCGATTTGCGATTTGAGGTGTATCGGCATGTTATCGATTTGTCAGCTTCCCAGTGGAAGTGGCACGAAAATTTTAACACTTTGTCGGAAGCAAATAAATATAAGTATATAACCAAAATTTTAAGTCCTTATCTTTAATCCCGGCGAACAATGTTACGTACATCCGGGCAGACGGACAGACATTGCACAAAGACAATAAAAACACGCAATGCAATCCAACACTATTAAGTGTTTTAACTGAAAACTGAGTGCTGAAAATTTCATAATCATCTCTCTTTTAGATTAAAAGTCATTCACGAAATAATTCCTATAGTGGGTGCCAAGCGCAGTCGTATCCCAAATTCCGTAGCAGCGATTGTGTGTGTGCGTATCTGTTATTTTGTATGTGCTCCTGATTCTACTACTGGTCTGTCCGCGTTGGAAGCAGTAGCGACTGCAAAACTGAAAACTACAGAGTAGCGTAGCATTTTCAATTATTGGATATGTGCGCATTGAATAATCGGACAATATGTTCAGAGGTTTTATGGTACAAAGTTTTCAGGGTAGTGCTAAGAAGAAAGGAATAGGAAATACAGCTTAAGCCAAAGTTCATAGCCACAGACAATCAAGATACCAAACAGCGTATATTTGAAACCAGATTAATATTTCATTAATGTAAGTTCTGTAATTTCAGCAGATATGTGTATAAAATTTATAACTTTCTTTAATAAAATAAGAATTTTAATTTACTATTGCAATATCATTTGTAATATGTTTAAATACATATATTTTAGTACGAATTGTATAACAAATTAATATTACTAAAAATAAATATATAAAATTTGTAAGCGTATAAAAAAATTAATACATCCATGTTTATTTAGCCCGTTTTGACAACAGATCACTATCGCATCCAATATCCAGCCGTTGAGCGCTTATTCAATGACCGTTGAGGTTAGGAAAATAAATGCATCCTTAACAGATACACGTATTGATATGAAATTCATTCAATTTTCTCATGCACTCGTGTTATAATAGCCTGTCGCAACACTGCGACCACTAAAAAATTAAAATTGGAAAAATATAAATTTTAAAATTAAGCAATAATAAAACAAAACCTCAATATTTTAAAATAAAATTAATTTTTCTGTAAGCAGATATTTATCAAATTGAAGATTTTTTTCGCAAAAATCGAATTAGTACAGCAGATGGCCCTCAACACATCACTCACATTAGTTCACAGCTTATTTCGTGAGGATGTAATATATAATTTAATATTCATACAGTCGCTAAGCTATTAAAGTATAAAAGAAATCAAAATGTTGAATTATTTATTGTTGTGTCTACAATTAAGTACTTTAAATGTAAAAAAAATATGTGAGGGGGTCTAGTCGGCGGCACCCGACTAGGGGATATGTGAACACTGTCCTTACATACGTTTCACCACCATTGTATTCATCACTGCTGACGACAATCAGCACTAGTGACGAAACAACACAAAGGGTCCCAAAAGCGTCAAGAAATATTATTTTGTGACGATAGTCCAATCAGATCAAGTTGTAAACCAATCGAAAGGTATCGTTTAAACTATTAGAAAAACACACAACATACAACTGTAAGTGATAGGATATTTAAATTTTTAGAGCTGATGGGGTCGTTAATGCGTCCCATGAATTCTTACTAGATAGCTAAGATAATTTATCATGATCAGGGAAACTTTTAATCTACTTTTGGAAAAAAAAAACGCTAGTTGGGCGGGAAAACGATGAAATAAGCTCAAATTGTCAACCCATACTTTCCAAACAACAGAAGATACAGTTATGTTCTACATCATGTTTGAAAGGTATTTTTATTAGTTGCTACTGTATAATTTGGAATTATTTATATATTTTAAATTTAAATTTTATATCCTTCCCCACAAAATTATATATATTACTATCCCGCTCAACTGAAAAGGTTCACCATTTAAAAAAAATTGCCATATCTTTTAAACCGGTTGCCCAATTTTATTGAAATTATTTATTATTATTACTCTTTAAATCTAAATAAAACACATGGATCTCCAACACACGGAAAGAAAGTAAGACAACTGTTGTTTAAAAAAAAATAAAAAATAAAAAAAATAACCCCTTTTTTTTGGCTCATTTGAACCTATTCAAGGAAAATATCTTTGGTTGGTGACGTACCGGGATTATCTACCGATTGAATTTCATTTGTTTTATTAAAAATGAGGGTAGTTACTGGTGTTCTTTTTTTTTTACAAAATTAATCGCGGAATGCAATTTAACAAATTTGAAATAAGTCAAATGAAAGAATATGAACCTTATCAGTTGAGTGGGTCTTTATATACATATTTAAAATTTTAGAGTGTGAATGTGCTTTCACACAAATGCACTCCACATGCTATGCACTTTGCTCGCTTTGCCCCCATTATGGAAACTGAATAAAAATATTATCTTGTTCAAATTTTCAGGACCTAAGAGAGCACTAAAACAATATAAATCCCAAAGCTCAAATTTGTAGTACTTGAACCCATATTTGACTCTTTATGGCTCTTGCTCTTAAAGTGTCTGAGATATGCTCAAAAAAACTAAAACCTGATAAATTTCGATAATAAGAGAACGAGACAAGTTCTTGATAATTTGAAATAAACATTTGTAGTATACACGAACTTAAAAATTCGAAATTCAATTCTGTAGGTCCTGTAGTTTCCGAGTTCGTTCGTTCATACCAGGATTATATACACTTTACGTGGTCGGAAATGCTTCATATTGCTTGTTACATTCATTTGCACAAAACCATTAAACTCTTTTTACCCATTTTCAGTGGGTTCAGACAGAATATAACAAGTAAGAACACACAGTACACAGAAGCTATTATTGTTATTTTGGATTAATATAGAATTTTTATATTTTCCAGGGGCGGATGTGGGCCTGGCAAACATTTTTTGGCTCGGTAAACACTGTCTGCCAAATTTGGTGAATCTAGCTTTAAAATAGTGGGAGATATGTAAACGTTTAGTTTTGCTTCATTCTGCTTCCATTGGTGTGTGTTTAAATAAAAAATGTTTTGTTTTTGACTAACGAATCAAAAACGTTTTGCTTTGTTCGGTGTGTTTTCAGCCTAAGTGTACGTGTACACAAATGAGCAGTCCGATATCTGCAACAGGTAGTTGTAGTTATCAGGTACCACTACTTGATACAAATAAGTGGAAGCGGTAGATTCTCCAGTCATTGAGCCGCTACTCGTAGATGGAAAATTCTCTTCGAAAAAGAAGAAAAGCAACAATTAAGAAGGCTCTAGTCGGGAACGCCCGACTGGCAAATACCCTGAACCCTGTGTTTTTATACATTTCCCCCCCCCCCTTGCATTCATACACACATACATGGAAATTCGTGTATAACTTCTAAACTAAGAGTAAGATTTTAATGAATCCTTTAGAGCTTAACAAGAGCATTGAAATCTATGTACAAACCAAAGCCAAAGTATTTGAATTCCGTTTTTTTTACAGTTTTGCACATGTGGGGCGAACGGGGGGAGGTATCCAAAATCCGAAATATTCCTTACCTGCGCATGCTTCACGCAAACATTTTAAATCAAAGTTGCAATATTTAAAAAACCGAGTCACAATTATCGATAAGACAACGAGACGAGTTATCGATGATTTGGAATAAACTCGATCTGCGTATTGTATACATGAACTTAAAAAGTCCAAGTTCAGCTTTATAATTTCTGTAGTCTCCGTTCATACAGACAGGGCTAGATCGAATCGGCTAGTGATGCTGATCAAGTATATATATACTTTATGGGGTCGGAGATGTTTCCTTCTGGCTATTACATACATTTGCACAAAAATACCCTGATTTACCCAATGGGTTCTGTGTATAAAAACACTGCCATATGTTCGCGAACACCCTCAGTAGCATCAAACATTCTGCCAACTCGGGCCGAGCCGAGCCAAGTTTGCACGCATGAACGTATGTGGATGGCCTATTCAAGCCATGAATGAATTTGAAAATGCGACAGTAGGTTTGCTGAATTGGTAATATCTCAACAGTTTCACCATCGATTTCAATGATTAATATCGTAAACGACGCCTAATTAATATAAATATATGGGTAACGAACAAAATAAACACAAAATAAACTTTTTCAAATTTCCCTCAAATCTTAAATCAAGAAATAATTCTCTTAATACAAAAATAATTACTTGCGAAATCAATGATTTTCATTTAAAAGTATGAATGTCTGATTAATATATATATAATCAAGCACACCTCTGAAAAAAATCCAAATTTTTATTTTGTTTAAAAAAGTCTCAAAAAGAAGGTTTAGTAAACAATACAATTTGGCCTTCACCTAGTGTAATTTCTTGGTGACAAAATGTTTAAAAAATACAAGTTTTCAATATCTATACGTTCTTCTTAAGTAAAAAGCTTAACGATATAGAATCTATACATTAATGATTTTCTTCATTCTCTTGTGCTTGTTAATCAAAAAAAAAATTTTCTGACAACAAATAAAAAATATAACAAATAATATCATAGAAATTTTATTTTTATCACTAGATATTTAAATAATTGAACCGGTTCAAACACGGAACCTCAATTGATTTTTAATATACCACCGAACCCTAAAACGAGCCAGTTTGAAAAAAGAATAGCCGAACCAGAACCCAAACCAAAAGATTATTTGTTTAGAAATTGTTTTGATTCATAAATTTTTATTTAATTTGAAAATTAAATTGAAAAATAATTTTTTTTTAGCTTTTAACTTGTTTTGTGGCGAATCGAAGCAACACACGCACACATACAAGTCGAACAGTTTCTTGGCGAAAGCTACTACGAAATTCTGACTTTAATGTCTTATTAATGCCGTCCGAATTAATTTGTGGGCTGTTTGACTTTATAATCATATAAATATATTAATGAATCATCAACTAGGATATCATTCATTAAAATTAATGCAAAAACGACCAATTTATATGATAGTAATAATATCTCAGCCGTCTCACTATCGATTTTATTAATAATATTAATATTAATCATTAATATCTTAAACGATGCCAAATTAATCCATCTATATCAATAAATGAGTGACGCACAAAACATTTTTTTTTAATTTTTCCCATAATTTTAAAGTAAAAAAAATCACGAAAAATACCGCACAAGAAATCATCATTTTATTAATTTCAAAATATATATTTGCAAAACCAATCATTTAAAATTTAAAACTGCGTCGGACTCATTAATATATATATTATTACCTTTCGGTAATTGTAAAACTTTTCAAAATCGGTTACGACATTTTTGAGTAATGAACAATAATGCATGCTCACCTCTGAAAAAAAACCACTAAAAACAAGTGAGAAGGCCCCAGTCGGGAACGCCCGACTGGCAAATACCCTGAAGTCCGTATTTTCATACATTTCAGTAACCTTGCAGAGACGGACAGACAGACAGACAGGGCTAGATCGACTCAGCTCGTCGTCCTGATCAAGAATAATACAGTGATGGAAAAAATAATAGAAACGGCAGATTTTGTTTGTAAATTGTAAGTTTTCTTCTGTAAAAACTATTTAGTTTCAAACGATATATTTTATATTTAATGTTTACTCAATTATGTTTATAAAAAACAAAAAGTATTGGCTTTACGGCAATTCATCTCATCACGAAAATTTATTTCATTTTTTGGGCTTGGATAAAAAAATAGAAACGAACGACTTAAAACTAAGAAACAATTTTTGTTTTTTGCGCACATCTTATCTTTTATCGAATATATAGGACCAACACCCGAAGGGAAAAATATATCCATAACATTATGTTACTGCCACCATGGTTAATTGCTTAAACTGTGTGTTTTGGATCATGTGCATTATTTTTACGGTGTCTTTCATATGGTTTTCCATCAGATTCAAACAAATTTACCTTTGCTTCATAACCATAACACGTTTTTCCATTTTTTCCGCATTAAATTTTGTTTCCCAAAATTGATTCGATTTTGGATATTGTTTTTGCTAAGGAATGGTACCTTCCTTGAAGAATGTGATTTTAAATCGACATCTGTAAGCCTACTTCGTATTGTTCGACTGGTGACATGTTCATTTAAGTTCTTTCTCAGATCCTCCGATGATAGAAATTGGGTTTTTATTGACTGCCGTATTAGGAGGTTGACACATTTATTCGTTGTTGTTCGCTTTCAGTCGCGTTTTTCTTTCTTTAAGTTGAAATGGATAGCGGAAAATGTTTTTTTTTTTTTGTAGCATTGCATTATTTGTGCAATTTAAGCTAAGGTTTTGCGTTCACTTTTGAGTTATCTGATGACTTCCCTTTCCAAATGTGTCGCACGACCTATTCTGAATCCAATAATAATACTAAAGCAAGTAAGAACGTTGCAGTCGGACGTAACCGACTGCGTAATACTCGTTCACAGAACACGGAAATTATTATTGTTGTTTTGAAAAAAATATAGAATTTTTATATTTCGTATCGGCGGGGGTGGGCGTGGCCAACATTAAGAGAAGGTCACACAAACACTTTCTGCCAAATTTTGTGCCTCTAAATTTGTGGGAGATATAGCTTTTCACGATTTGCGGGTGCGGGAGTGGGCGTGGCCGGAAAAAAAATGAATCGTTAAAGGTGGTGACCAGCCATCTACCTTTAAAATTTGGTGACTCTAGCTCCAAAATTGTTGGAGACATAGGCTTTCGCACTTTGCGGGGGCGGGAGAGGGCGAGGATGGACGTGGGCGGTAAATTTTTTTACCCTTTTTATACTAATACTTTGGAAGATATAGCCATTTACGATTACTTAAGGCGGGATATCTGGGGGGCGTTCTAGTGGGCGAGGCCGGCATATCAAAGTCTCAATCTTTTGGGGAGATCACCAGCAATCTACATACCAAGTTTGGTGTCTCTAGCTTTAAAATTGTGTTAATTATACACGTGTTACCGTTTTGAGCTTATAAATATATCGATTTTAGCGATTACGGAGGCGGAAGGGGGGTGGCCAGAAAATTTTCTGTGATGTTTGGGGGACCTTACCAGTAATATATATTCAAAATTTGGTGACTCTAGCTCTAAAACTGTGGGAGATATAGCCATTTCCGATTTTTTGGGGCGGGGGCGCTGGGGGGCGTGACCGGGAAATCAGGGCCTCATTTTTTGGAGGAGATCACCAGCTATTTACATACCAAATTTGGTGACTCTAACTTTAATATTGTGGGAAATATTCAACTTTAATCGATTTGCGATTTGAGGTGTATCGACATGTTATCGATTTGCCAGGCTCCCAGAGGGTGTGGCACAAAATCTTAACACTTTATCTGAAGCAGATAACTACAAGTATATATGCCAAGTTTCAAGTCTCTATCTCAATAGCGTCGACAAATATTGCGTTCAAACGGACAGACGGACATACGAACGGACACAATGACGGACATTGCACAAAACCAATATACTATAAGAATAACAGTATTGGAAAATTCCCAATTGCAATCTGTTGGACAATCCAACACATGCCAATATCAGCCGATCACATTGCGGCATACATGCTCATATATGCATATATTGCGTACAACTGAAATTGCTAGAGATATGAGCTTACCACACTTGTTTTAACCATCAATATGTGTACAGTCAGCAACAAAGTGCAAAAAAATTTATTACTAAAATTAAATGACCACTTTATTATATTATTATATATAATATATTATTATATATTTATATAAATGGTTTGGGTATACAATATTATTATATCTTATATAAATGTATTGCGTATACAAATTACTACTTTCGACCCCTGGGTTGAATTGGAACTCAAAAACAAAACAGAAAATAAAACAAGTCAAAAGGCTCTAGTCGGGAGCGCCCGACTAGGGACTACGCTTACATTTCAATCCCCTTGCATTTATACACGCATACACACTCACACACATGTAAACACACGCTGCATGCTGTGAACAGGTGCTGCGCTTGGCTCCCACTATAGAAACTTAATTCGTGAGTTTAACTAAGTTTGACAAAGATATTTGAGGGAGGTTATCGAAAATCTAAAATATTCATTACGTGTTTATGCTTCTCGAACATTTTGAGCCAAATTTGGTAGCTCTAGATCTTATGGTTTTTAAGATATCTTTAAAAATTCGAGTCAAAAAACCAATAATTATCAATAAGAAAACAAGACGAGTTATCGATGAATGTTTTCTTCCAGTTTAAACGATATCTTTCGAACGGTATATATCTCGATTTGATCGCAATATCGTAGCAAAATATTAAAAAATCACGTATATGTATATTGCTGGCCGCTTTTGACACACTACGTGGTGCTTCGCCATTTGCGCGGAATATCGTCCGCACTCGATTTTTGTTAATAACGCTAATTTATTTTCTTCTATTATGTTGTTTCTATTATGGCTATTATGTTTTAGAGTAGAACACACAGATAAATAAATCTATATTATATATATATCTCCCCAATAGTTCCAAAATTAAAAAGCACTTCATTTAGGATGAACGGCGTTTTGGTATATTTCGTAGAGATCAGATAAACTCGGATAATTTGAGAAAGTTTTTTCCAGTGTGGAAAAAAGCAGGACCGTGTATAAATGGAAGTTCGAATGGATGCAGAGTATTTTAGAGTAGTGTACACCCAACTAGAGCACATACAGTCGCTCACAACTTATTTCAACCAGCACCCAACAAAAATTTTAAACAGCTATAACAACTAAACTAGAATATATATTAAAATTATTTAAACGCAGGTTGCTAGTCTACTGTTTTAACTTAATAAATATGACTTCATTTATTTTTTTATATTTTATAACAATTAAAAACTAAAAAAACAACCAAAAACAATGTCACAGCTTATTTCAATCAGGTAACAAATTATATTTTAAAATTAAGTTTATAGCTAAATTAAAAATATTTTAATATTTGGTATGACCGCCCTTCTGTTCTATGATCAATTTGAGCCTCTTTGGCACAGATTCGACCAACTTTTGGGTCACATCTGGCGTAATTTTGGCCCATTCCTCAACCAAGGCTGTTTTTAGGTCCGATTTATTGGAAATTTTCCGTTTGCGGATGTTTGTGTCCAAAATTGCCCACAAATTTTCAATAACATTAATGTCGGGCGACTGTGCCGGTGGTTGCATAACATGGCGATAGCTCCAAATCAGCCATGTCTGAACAATACCTGACTTATGTTTCGGATCATTGTCCTGATAAAACCTGAACTCAGCACGAATGCCCAGATTCTCCGCACTTTCATGCAAATTGGCTTTTAAAATTTGAAGGTAATGAGACTTGTTCATCGTTGTCTCAATAAACTCCAAATTTCCAACACCAGCTGCCGACATACAGGCCCAAACCATAACGCTGCCACTGTCGTGTTTGACTGTAGCCTTTAGGTTATTTGCTTGCAGCTCTGTGTTTGGCTTACGCCATACATATGAGGGTCCAGCAGAGCCAAAAATATTAAATTTGGACTCATCAGCAAAATTAACCGACTTCCAAAAGTTAAGGTCCTTATTTAAGTGCTCCTTGGCAAATTTTAAACGGCACGTTTTTTTTTTTGCGCTTATAAAAGGCTTATTGCGCGCTATTCTGCCATTATAATCGTGCTCCCGAAGTACACGGCGAATAGTCTCTGGGTGGCATGACTTCCCCAACTCTGCCTCCACTTCACTGGCTACTTTTGGAGCCGAAAGCTTAGGATTTTCCCGGATTTTCCGAACAATATAGCGCTCGTCCGTCGGATTGAAAATTTTATTGGGCGCATTTCTCCCCTTGTCGTGCGTTCTATTTTCGCGGACATACCGGTATATAATGCTTTGGACTGTGGAATCACTCAGTCCAACCATCTCACCAATTTTTCTATGCGAATGCCCATTTTTTAAGTGATTAAGGACAAGTTCCCGCTGGTCAATCGTTGTTGGGTGCTGGTTGAAATAAGCTGTGAACGACAGCATGTTAAATACATTTTTATACATACGCACCCGTTTGAACCTATGCACCTCGGAGATTTAGTGGTCAATGATCATGGTAAATTGTGAAATAATGTCTATATATTTTTAAAGGCATTCAAATTTTCTACATAAGTAAGTAAGTATATAAGTATATTAATAATGTCATTTATCTGTATACATATGTATAATACATAGACACTACATGCACATACATATAAATAATTAGCAGTACCTTAAAAAATGTGGAATGTTCTTGTTCTTATCCTTGGTATGGTTAATATACATATCAATATATGTATTTACATATCAACCTGTGCGTACTCTTAACGTATACATACACACAAAAAGTACACATATATATATAAATCTACATACATATGCATTTCTGTGAATAAATAAATTTAAAAAGTGAGTACCTGGGATCCGGTAAAATTAATTTTTTACTAGCTCTTGCAGCTGGTGTACACTTTGACTTTTCCATTGCCATCAAATAGCTAACATCAGCTAAAACCGCCTCCAAATCTGCCATTTCTTTTTAGTAGTTTGTACAATATGTGTAATGTTTACGTTTTTACACCCTCTCCTTCGAGAAAATTTGATATTTATGGCACAGATTCGATATTTTAGAATTTCAAAGCACAGATGAATATAGAATGATCAGTGCTTTACTAATAACAACAATTTGTAATGTTTAATCTATGTGACTAGGCATGAATTTAATAACATATATTGTTTTGAACACGACACTGCAAATGCCGTTTACTCATGCGTATTAAGAAGTGGTATTTTTCATGCTTGTAAACTGTCAGAAGTATTTAAAAATCTTTTTTCACATTGGTGATTTTACCAATAAGTGTTACATTTACAGCATTGACAAAAAAAATTAAGATGTTTCCACATACTGTTGGCTAAGTTATCGGCTGTTGTCAAAAGAAAATGTATAAATAGTTACGTTATGTTATATTATGCTTATATCGATAAGTCTCCCTGTTTATGTGGTATTTTGATAACACTTCGTAGCGATTTAGTCGACGAGGAGATACGTTGGCAACTAACAGTAAGCAGTATGTTGAAAATAGTATAGCAAACTTGTTATGTGGTCAACCGGTTTAAAACCCCTTAATTCAAGGCCCGTACATATATATTTATTATAAAACATGTAATAATTAACAGTATGCAAATATAAGTTGATATCTGAAGATAATATTTCTATTAGAAAATAATGAGCTGTAAGACAGCGTTTTCGATAAATCGACCAGATATGCAAAGCCGGTGTATATGTGGAGTCCATCCTGTGCGTCAAGCAAAGGTAGACGGAAAAGCTAGATTTTTCAATCTCGCGTTATGTTTTATGCAATTAAATGGAATAGCCATAATATATATTCTTCATATAATAAATCATATATATTTCTAAGCAGGATATCAAGCTAAGTCGAGCGTAGTCATATCCATCGATTCTTTTGTAAATACACAGAACAAACATAATTTGTATTTTTAGGAAATGAAGAAGCACGTTGCCTTAGTGCAGTGTACAACTTGGAATTAATGTATCAATTAATTAAATAAGTGAGTGACGAACGAAATATATATATTTTTTTCGACTTTTCCCCGAATTTTGAAGTCAAAAATGCGGTCAACAAACTGGAAAGAAATTAGCATTTATTTTAGATTAGCTCAGATTATATATATTTATTAGCTTTAAGTAATAGTTAAGCTTCTCACAATCGGTTATAACATTCTCAAGTGATGTTCAATAATGCAAACTTACAAAATCTCACCATAGAAAAATTTTTAAAGTGGGTTTTCGTCATTTGGGACCCCACGTGTGTTAGAAAAACTAGCTTCGGTAAACTATACAAAAAATTGGATTTTGTTACGTAGTATAATCAGTAAACAATTTTGCGGACACGCTCACTTTCACCTCTCCATATTGCGAAAACCTATATTTATCGCATGTTAGAGCTAGAGTCTCCAAATTTTAATTCAATTTCTCCCGCAGTGTTTAATCTTGAGTAACCAAATTTTAAAGATAGCTGGTTGGTGAACCCCTCTTTGAGTTGAAATATGGAATGTATAATCAAATGTATATATGCGAAAATCTTTGCAGACTGTGTTCCGATGACCTTCTCCAAAAATCGAGACAAAATAATTCGCCAATTCCACTCTCGCCCCTACAAAATACAACAATTTATGATTTTTCAAAATAACATTAATAATTAAGAACGTTTTCGGCTGTTTAAAGGTAGTATTACTGCGAACCTGTATTGCGTTATTATTTGTTGGCGAAGACAGAGAACATTGAAAATTATGCAATTTTTGTTTATATTAACAAAGCAGAATCTTTTTGTAAGGAATCTCCACAAACTGTTATCATAAGGTACAAAGTTATATCGACATCTTATACTTTTTATACCCGGCACCCATTGAAAATGGCTAAATGGATATAATATAATAATAGCCTTGTGCAAAAATATGTTACGGGAAGAGGAAGGCATCTCCGAACCCATCACGTATTAAATTCTTGGTCATCATTAATAGCTGAGGCGATTTGTCTATATGAATGCTTTAATTTCACAGACTACAAGAGCTAAAGTGTTGAAATTTGTTTTTTTTAGGTTTGTGTATACCATACGCAGATCAAGTTAATTTCAATAATTTCCCCAATCGACCCAAATTTCAAAAACAGACGTTGCGCTTTATACACAGATTTGAATGCTCTTGTTAAGTTCTAAAAATTTTATAGAGATCATAATTGCGACGTGCGTTATTTTATGTATGTATGATTTCAAGGGAATTGAAATATATGTCAAGACAGGGTTCAAGGGATACCCAAGGGAATTTTGAATTCTTGCACTTGCAGCTTGCTGAGGTAATTGGAATTTCGTACATTAACAGTCTTAGGCTCTATTGTTGGCTGAGGAAGACTGTGGTACGATTTCAATGGTGTCCCTTGTCTCTTTTTTCTCTTTTTATTTTCAATTTTTATTCTTAGCGATAACTTGCTTCAAAAATAATAAACAAGCTGAAGGGAATCAATATTAAATTTTCGACATTTCAATGGGGTGGGGTGGTCATTACCAAACGCTTTAGCTTTGGCAAACGACAAAATAATATTTCTTGACAGTCTTCTAAGGGATTTGAGTCTGCAAATGTGACATTACCGTTTGTTGTCTACATTGGTTAAATATTGTTACTAATTCAAAAGTCTATAACAAAATTAATCTGTAAAATAATTTATTGTTCTTATATTTTTTGTGTATTATTTTAGAGGTTTTTTGTAATGTTTTAGAGGTTCTCTTGATAACTCAGCTTGATGCGAAAAAACAAAAAAAAAATTTGAACATAGTGAGAATGTTCAAAAATTGGTACCTTAAAGCGATTAATAAACGAATAAGTACTTTATTGAAAAGGTTTAACTGAGTGGAATCAATAGTTCCACAAATGGTTCAGGTTATCAAATATATTATGAGCGAATCAAGTGAATAAGTTCAAAAGTTCCACACTTAGTATACTTATGAAATTTGTATGTTTATATATATAAAAGGAAAATATGGATCGTAATAAAGCAAATACTTCTAATAGAAATCAAAAAAAAGTATTATTAGGTGCTGAACTTTTTGCTCTTGGTACCAAAAGTTGTCGCGATGATTCCAAGGCAAAAGTATTACCAATAAAAGTAATAAGTGGATCTAGCTCTAATTCTACTGAAAGAAAAAGAGATGCTTCAACAACCATTGTAAGCCATCCCAGTAAAAGATTTCGAGTGAGCCTCAAGGATGGTTGCTCTGACATCAACACAACGACCGGAGTTGTACAATACGACATATGGGAACAATTGGCTGACGACTGTGATTTATCTAATATTATAGAATGTATATACGCTGCAATCGAGCAAAACGATAATGAAGTGGTTGTACGAATTATTTGTGGAGTTATTAGGCACGCAACAACAACGTCCCTTGCTTCCAGAGCTAAAGTAGACAGCATTGCATATTTAACTCTGTTGTTCATTGCAAAAGTGCATCCACATTTCTTCAACAGTGATGTTGTTGCATACGCACTTTTATCATTTTTGCGTCGAGAGACTAATGTGAAAATGCGTTATAATATAAACCTTCACATCCTTCTGACAAACCTACTAACTCGAGGGTTTTCGGATATATCAGAATGGCCAGAGGTATTGTTGCGGACGTACATTGATGATGCAGTTAATGAACGTTTTTGGGCTGACAATGACTACTGTGCTCCGTTTGTTAAAAATATTTGTGCAGCTTTTAAGACGCGAATCCCGCATTTATGTCTTCTTCGTTGGGATGTCAACACAACGGTTACATCAGGCCAAACGCATAGAGACAATTTTACTGTTGATGATGATTCTGGTGACAATTCGACCCAAAGTATGGATGTAAGTCCATATTTGCATTTGGAAGCAGATCAAGTAGTTGATACAATTTGTTCAGTAAAGCGTAGATTTGCAGACAATACTGTTCAAAAACTAGTCAGCGAGGCTATTCGCGATCAATTAAATAAACGGCAACAACAGGATAATTACACAAGAAACTTTCTCAAATTTCTTTGTAGTAGCTCAGGAATTGGTGAAGTTCGCTGCCTAAGTATCTCACGCTTAGAACTGTGGATACATAACGGAAAACTAGTTAAATTTGCCCAACAATTATTGTCATATATATGCTTTAACATCAAAGGAAAAAACAGTCAAGACAATGAAGTCCTTCAAGTGTTAGTCAAAATGCGTTTAAAAACGAAACCACTAATCAATCATTACATGTCATGTCTAAAAGAAATGATACATTTGCAACCAGATATACTAAGTACCATAATGAAACTCGTAGTACAAAATGAGCTTTCCAATACAAGAAATCCGAATAACATGGGCATGCTTGGTAAGTAAATTTAATTTTAATTTGTGCAGGTTGTTTTATTTATAAATGGCGTATAATGCTTTGATGTCACAAACTATGCGCTATATATTTCAAATTTTCGAAGGCACACGCAGATCAAGTTTTTTTTAAATGGTCGATTCTCACTGTGTTCTTAAAATGTACAAAAATTTACAACAACCTAAAATTTTGGAAGCTTATTTCTTATATTATGAAAGCTAGAGACAAAATTTGGTTGGCATGAACATCTTAAAATAATATAGCACTTCAAGAATTTATTTCATCTAAATCATCAAGATTGCTTAAGAAACGCAGGAATTATTAAACAAACGTGCAAGGGTTTAAAAATTTGACAAGCCGATTGACAGTAATCGCAAGCATTTTCTGTCTGCATACATACATTTGCATGTTGTGGTAAGAGCGTTGCAGTCCAATGTAACTGACTGCGTAATACGCGTTTACATTACAGTAACACTTTACGTTCTTAATTATTAATGTGAAAAAATATAGATTTCAAAAAAAATTTGTTGGCTCGATCTTTAATAGAGCTCATGTGGAAACTGTCGGTCACATTTGGTGACTATAGCTCTAAAATTGTGGGAGATATGGATTTTCGCGATTTGTGGGAGTGGGAGTTGCCGTGGCCAGAAAATTCTTTAAACCTTTAAAGAGTGTGACCAGAAATATACCTACGCGGGTGGGGGTGGTTGCGTTTTAGAGCCGGGATATTAAGGCTTACCAGCCTCGAATATATATAGATTTTATCGAATTGCCAAGTCTTCAATATGTTCAAAAATCTGATATACCTATCTTTTAAACTGAGACAGATACATTGATTAAATCGGTTTTCCACGCCCCCAGTGGGCGATATAGATATGGATTTTCGTGATTTGCGGGAGCGGGAACTACAAAAGCACCGACAAAAGCTGCTTTCATCCAGACAGATGAAGCACAATATACTCTTCACTATGTGAACAAGTATAAAAACAAAACCAATTACTTTTCATACCCTGAACCCATTAAAAATGGTTAAATCAAGGTATAATGGGTTTGTGCAAATGTATGTAACTGTTTATGTTTGTTTATTTTCAAATAACCGATAATGCATTTCGCGTTCTTATCGATAATTATCGGAAACCATAGGAGCTAGAGCAACCAGGTTTGGTTCAAAATGTTCGCGTGAAGCAAACGCACGTAAGGAACATTTTAGAAACAATTCAATTAGAGCATACTCTTAGTTTAGAAGTTATACACGAATTTAGTTTCCATAATGGGGGCCAAGCGCAGCACCTGTTCACAGCGTGCAGCCTGCGTTTACATGTGTGTTTGTGTGTATGTGTGATTCTGTGTATGTGTGCATGACTGCAAGGGGACTGAAATTTATACAAACACAGGGTTCAGGGTATCCCCCAGTCGGGCACTCTCGACTGGACCCTTCTTACTTGTTTTTTAATGACAATTATTAATATTAAGTGAAAACTTTGCAGTCGGGTCGAACCGACAGTGAAATACTTGTTCATACTGTAATAATAATTAAATTATGTACCCTAGTAATTAAGTAATTTAAGTAAAATAGCTATATGTACAAAAATTATTTTCGATATTTCTTAAAAAGTAGCTTACTGTTTTGGATATGCAGTTTTTATACCTTTAAGACATTAAAAATGGGTAAACAGGGTAACGACGAGGACGACGAGCTCCTCCCCCACTCGCCCCATATATGAAATAAACACAATTCAAATACTACAGACTTGCGCTTTGGTTTGTATTAATATATAAATGTTCTTATTACGTACTAAAAATTTAATTAGATTATCCGCCTAGTTTAAAAGTTTTTCACGAACTTAGTTTTCAATGCGGGGGCCAAGCGCAGCTACTGAGAAAACCAGATGAGTTATCAGTGATTTGAAAAAAACCTGATCTGCGTATGGTATACACGAACTTAAAAAGTCCAAGTTCAGGTTTCTAGCTTCTGGAGTCTCCGAAATCGACGCGTTCAGACAGACGAACGGACAGACAGATGGACATGGCTAGATCGACTCGGTTAGTGATGGTGATCAAGAATATATGTAATTTATGGGGTCGGAGATCCTTCCTTCTGCCTGTTACATACATTTGCACATAACCACTATACCCTGATTTACCCATTTTCAATGGGTTCAGGGTATAAAGAGCTTAAAGAACTGAAAAAAATTAAAATTATTAGAAACAAGCAAAAACGCTCTAGTCTAGATCTATAGATCGACTCGGTTAGTGATGCTAATCAAGAATATATATACTTTATTTCCACAAAATATTATACCCTTGTTTTTATACATTTTCAATGGGTTCATCGTATAAAAAGTCTAATTTCGTACCTCGGTGTTCTTAAATAAAAATAAATCAATAATGATGATTGAGAAACTATAATTTAATATTAATATTTGTAATACTTAGCCTCATCATTTATAAATGTTCTTAAAATCTTTTTCAGCTACAATGTTTCAAACATCTCCAGATCAATCTGCAGTAAATTTAGCTGAAATATACCAGGAATTTTTACTTCAACGAGATGATTGTTTGAGGACCTTGCGTGTTTTTTTAAGAGAACTTGTACGAATGTTACGTTTTGATGTAAATCTTGTAAAGTTTTGCAAAACTTTTCTTAATGAAAGAGAAGAGCTGAATTTACAAATTGAACATTTTGATTTCAAGGAGCGAATATTCCATTCAATGGTTGACATTATATGTCTTTGTATGTTTCTGTCAGCCACACCACAAGCACGTGAAGGAAGCTTATCACTTAAAACTAATCGTGATGTAAAAAATAATCAAGCTCTCATTAGACTGTACAACCAAATGTCACAAATACAACTGGACTCAGTTTCTTGGATGTATGAAACAGTGCCCAACCTTTTTAAAATTCAAGGCGTCGAATACCACCAGGCTCTGCACAAGCTGCTTTTACTTGACAACCCGGAACAGTACTCCCGTTGTGACCAGTGGCCATCTGAGCCGGAAAGAGGAGCTATATTAAGAATAATATCAGAAACTCCTATTCACGAAGAGACTTTATTAAGAATTATATTAATAGGCATAACAAAAGATATTCCATTCTCTATAGCCAACACATTTGACATGTTATTGCTGGTAATCAAACGGGTCTCAGGGATGAAAGCAACCGATTTTCCAGCAGTTCAAGCTAATAAATTTGATATAATCGACTTTTTGTTCAGTATGTCGGAATATCATCACCCAGAAAACATTCGGTTACCAACGGACTACGATCCACCAAAACTAGCTATCATTGCGTTTTATTGGAAAGCATGGCTCATTTTATTAATGATATCTGCTCATAATCCGTCAACTTTTGGGGCATTTTGCTGGGATCACTATCCAACAATGAAAATGCTAATAGAAATTTGTATAACTAATCAATTTAACAGTTGTTTAGCTCATAAGGATGAATTACAGGTATGTGTTTGATTTAATAAAAAATGTCTTATTTTTATACTCGTTCACGAAATGAAACTAGTATATTGGTTTTGTGCAATGTCCGTCATGCTCTCCGTCCGTCTGTCCGTATGAACGCAATATTTTTCGGCGCTATTGAAGATAGAGACTTTAAACTTGGAATATATACTTGTAGTTATCTGCTTCAGATAAAGTGTTAAGATTTTTGTGCCACGCCCACTGGGAGCCTGGCAAATCGATAACATGTCGATACACCTCAAATCGCAAATCGATTAAAGTTGAATATTTCCCACAATATTAAAGTTAGTCAGCAAATTTGGTATGTCGATAGCTGGTGATCTCCAAATTTTGAATATATATTACTGGTAAGGTCCCCCAAACATAACAGAATAAATTTTCTGGCCACGTCCCCTTCCGCCTCCGTATTGTTAAATTCAATATATTTCCAAGGTCAAAACGGTAATACGTGTATAATTATACAATTTTAAAGCTAGAGATACCAAACTTGGTATGTAGATTACTGGTAACCTCCTCAAAAGATTGAGGCCTTGATAACCCGGCCACGCCCACTGGAACGCCCCCTAGACACCCCGCCTTAAATCGGAAACGGCTTTATTTTCCAAAGTTTTAGAGCTAGAGTCGCCAAATTTGAAAGGTAGATTAGTGGTCAGCTCCTTTAAATAAGGGTACAAAAATTTCGCACACGCCCACCTCCGCCCTCTCCCGCGCCCGCAATGTGCGAAAGCCTATATCTCCCACATTTTTAGATCTACAGTCACCAAATTTTAAACGTAGATAACTGGTCACCCCCTTTAACGATTCCTTAAAAAGTTTCCAGGCTACTCCCGCCCCCGCAAATCGCGAAAAGCTATATCTCCCACAATTTTAGAGATAGAGTCACAAAATTTGGCAAACAGTATTTGGGTGACCTCTTCTTAAGATCGACCGAAAAATGTTGGCCACACTTACTCCTGCTCCAACGAAATATAAAAGTTATATATATTTCCAAAATAACAATAATTACTTCCGTGTACTGTGAATGAGTATTACGCAGTCGGTTACGTCCGACTGCAACGTTCTTACTTGTTATACATTACTGTATTGCTTCCTTGCAGATAACTACTGTTGAAAGAGACCATATTCTTCAATTTGAAACGTATTTGGCAGCGCAAACATCTCCACATGCAGTAATTACAGAGGAAAATGCAATTTTAATTACGCAACTAATGTTAATGGACCCCATGGGAACTCCGCGAAAAGTACCCAATTTAGTTTTAGAACAACTTAAGTTTCTTAATCAAACATACAAGTTAGGGCATTTGTTTTGTCGTTGTCGAAAACCAGACTTGCTTCTAGATATTATACAAAGGCAAGGTACAACGCAATCTATGCCTTGGTTATCTGACTTAGTTCAAAATAGCGACGGTGACTTTAGTCATCTACCTGTACAGTGTTTGTGTGAATTTTTGTTATTTAATGCTCACATCATTAACGAAGAGAATACCCGTGATGCAGAATTAGTGAATTTTATAAGAAATCTAATCATGGAGTCTAATTTTAACAATCACGTTGTGTGTGAAGTACTAGATTATATTTTCCGTCGTTTATCTTCAACAGTAAAACAGTCAAGAGTTGCGGCTTTATCTGGGTTAAAAATAATTTTTAAAAACTCTGGCAAATATGAACACGAATGGTTATTAAAATCAATTCAGAACATTCCACATTTTTTGGAGGCCAAAATGTACATAATACCACAGCTAAGAGCAGCATGTCAAGTTGAAAATTGCCCGGAACTTATAATGGCGTATATACAATTTATTACGGCGCATACCCTTAACGATCCTGTTAACGAAATGCTAGATCATGTTATTGATATGGCACAATTAATTGTTGAACGTAACACAATGTTTCAACATATCATAATTTCTCAAGAAGATTACAATCTTCAACCAGATGAAAATCGAATTCAAACATTAAAATGTTTATTTGTTATGTTCAACAATTACATTATTAAATTGAGAGAATTCCACGAACCATACGAATGGACAGAGTATCCTGATTTATTAATGGTTCAATTCGAGGACGGAGTTCAATTACCACTACATATAAACATAATTCATGCCTTTATTATTCTTTTAACATATTCAAACAGCAACATGTCTGAATCTATCCCAATTTTGGATTACTGGTTTCCTCCAGGACGACCCGCACCAGTTGCGTTTTTACCTGCTATGCCCCAAGAACAAATTCAACTTTTACCTGATTGGCTGAAACTTAAGATGATTCGTTCATCTGTAGATCGCTTAATAGAAGCTGCTTTAAATGATCTTACACCGGATCAAATTGTTTTATTTGTTCAAAATTTTGGAACGCCAGTAAACTCAATGTCTAAGCTATTAGCCATGCTTGATACTGCGGTACTAGAGCAATTTGACTTAGTAAAAAATGCTATACTTAATAAAGCATATTTAGCACAGCTTATAGAAATACAACAAGCTCGAGGAGCCAAAAATGGTCATTACACAGTTCAAGCACTAGACTTGCATTCACATTCCCAAACCGTTCCTGATCTTCCAAAAATCCAAGCACAAAATCAGGAAAATCTCCAAATAAATCATTATGACCCAGATTCTGCTCATAATTCACATAATAGTTGTCCAGCAAACGCGATAGTAACAATTCTTCTCGAAAGTCCAAGTCAAAATATGATTTCTATTAAGGACTATCGAATTTTAATTCATACCCTATTAGATCTTGTCGTTTGTCCTGAAAAAAATAACAGTGATTTTCTTACGTCTATTTCCGAAGTTATAAATCAGTCTTTATTGGATCAATCGCGTTTTGAAAAGCATAATATTTATATAAACGTGAGTCGGAGCGCATCTACTCTACTAAGAGCATATTATAGCTGTAAACTGTCCAACGAAGCCTATCATGTTATGGAAAATAAACTTAAGCAAAGCGTTAGAGCTTCAAAACAGTTAATTTCGAATTCAAAACAGACTTTTAAAACTGAATTATTTCATAATAGTTTATTATTCATGTTAAAGAGTTCATTTCAAATATACTTTATAAAATTGAACGCGCAAAGTGCCTTATTTGAAACAAATAAAGTAGTCCGAAAAATTATTGAAGGCTTTAAAAATTATAGTAGCTGTACAACATATTGTGAAGAAGAAAATTATAAAATTTTCCATAATGGATTATTTATAGATTGGCTCGCGGAAGCAGATCCTGAAATAGTATATACAAAACTTTTAAAGGAAAGCTTTCTATTTTCTAAATCCTGCAGTGAATTTAGATTCTTTCTTTTGTCGTTAATTAATCATCAAACAAATTGGAATACAATTGAAGGAGTTGCAGAATGTTTATTTCAAGAATATAAACTTGATTACGACTTCTGTACCGTGCTTAACTATTTTGAAGCTCTGACCACCAACCCAAATCTCTGGAAAGGTAGGGACAAATATATGTCGAAAAATGTACAACCAAATTCTTTTTTTAAGTTAGAGCCTTTTGAACTAGAGCCGTTTGTACACTTCATTTTATATGAGGGAATCGCAGAGGTAAAAACAGATCTCAATTTTAACTACGATTTCAAACTATGCTCACGAATGAATCTTTTGTTTAAACTAACCGAAAAAAACAAAAGTTTAATGCTTAAAGTTGTAGAGTATGTAGAAAAAAGTTTTATTTCGGATTCATTAAAACAAAAAATTTTACAACAGCTTTATATTATGTATCCACGCATAAAATTTGTTAAATTTCGTAAAGCTGGTGTTCAAACCCATAAACTACAAAGTTTAAAGGGGTGTCAAGCTGATAAAATATCAAATAATTTAATAACGTGCTTAGGAAGTCTTGTCGCGAAAAAGGATTTTGAAACGTTATCAACTGATACAGAGCTCTTATTACGAAAATTGGCTGCATCGCATCCTTTACTATTCCTTCGTCATTTGGGTGTATTATCATCAGTTATGCAAGGAAGGGGACAAAATAGCATGAAAGCTTTACGAGAAGAACATCATTTTCATCGATTTGTACAGATACTAAGGACTTTGGAATTATTACAGCCTACTATTTTTGAAGATGCATATAAAAATGAAGTTCAAACAACTCTATCATGTTACTTCACTTTTTTTAAACACCATAGCTCAGTTAAAGAGGCATGTCAGATGCTTGTAAAATTTGTGCAAGTATTGCAATCATATATAAACTTCAATCCTTCTAGCGCTTTATTATTTATTGAGCAATATGTCGGGATTTTGACAGAATTAGCAGTCAAATATACTTCAATCGCAAAGCTACAAGTTCTCGTACAAGCTGTTGCTTTGCTACAGCATAAATCCAATGCATCATCAGAACTTGATGACGAAGAAGTAAAATTGGAATATGAACTTGATGGAAATTCTGAATCAAAGGCGATTAATAAAGTTGTCCCAAGTGACATTGAGTCCTTCGATGGGAACCCAAATGTGCAAGATGTATGCAGAGGTTCCTTTTCAGTTTTGACCCTTGGTTCGTACTGCAAATCAAATTTTACTGATGTTTCTCCTCATATTCTAGATTTAATTAAAATTATTAAGCAGTCTAATATTGAAGATGTAATTTTAGGTCCGTTGCAGGAGATGGAATGTTTGACATCAAAACGATTTGTATTTATAAATGAGTTATTTGAGCGATTATTGGAATTAATATTTTCACCAAGCGCACAAATAAGGTCGATTGCCTTTATTATATTAATTCGACATTTAAAACATAACCCTGGAAACTCAGATATAAATCAATGTACTTTAAATGCATATATTCAATGTTTGAGAGATGAAAATTCCTCTGTAACAGCAACTGCCATTGATAACCTTCTTGAAATATGTATATTGTTACAGGAACACGCTATTGAAATTTTATGTATCGCATTTTCCCTTGGTATTAAATCTTGCCTAAACACAAACCATCAAATACGTAAAGTCATGCAAACATTAGTAGTACAGCAAGGCTATTAAATTTTAGCGTTCCTAAAAATATTATTTCTGAGCTAATATAGAAGTAATGGGTAATGTGTCGATATTATTAGTATATATTATAAAAATAGTTATTTTTCATTTCATTACATCTAGCGATTAAGTAGAATAGGGCAATATATTCAGAATGAAATTAACAATGTATAGATCTAAATTAAACAATAAATGACCTGAATAAAATTTTACGTTTCTTTATTTCTATTTTCTGCCAGAAGATTATGGACGTAGAGAACAAATGGCTAAGTCTATCACCCCTTGTAAAAGTATTGAAGCAGTTAGTTTTAGATAAGAAGATAATTTGAACAAGTAAGAACATTGCAGTCGTAGTCGAACGTTGCAGGACGTAGCCGACTGCGTAATATTCGTTCATAGTACGCAGAAGTTATTTTGGAAAAATATTGACTATATATTTCGTAGGGGTGGGAGTGTGGGTGGTCAACATTTTTGGGCTCGATCTTAAGAGGTCACCCAAACACTGTCTGCCAAAAGTGGTGACTGTAGCTTTAAATTGTTGGAGATATAGATTTTCGTGATTTAGGGGTGGGGGGGGGAGTAGTGGGCGTGGCTGGGAATTTTCTTACTGATCTTTAAAGGGGGTGATAGCCATCTACCTTTAAAATTTGGTGAGTCTAGCTCTAAAACTGTGGGAGATAGATGATTCCGCGATTCGTGGGGGCGGGGGCGTTATAAAGGTCGCAATCTCTTTTAGAGGTCACCAACAATTTACATGTATCGACATGTTATCGATATATCAGCCTCCCAGTAAGCGTGGTACATAAATCTTAACACTTTGCTTGAAGCAGATGACTACAAGTATATATCAAAAAGTTCAAGTCTCTATCTTCAATAGCGCTGAAAAAAAATTGCTTTCATCCGGACAGACGGACGGACATTGCACAAAGCCAAGATACTCTTTTCACTTTGTGAACGAGTATAATAATTTCAATTTCAATAATATGTTTACGAGATAATATAATAATGCATTGAATAAATCTTTTTTACCATAAAGCATATAAAACAATAAGCTGACTCGTAATGTGCCGTATACCCGAGTATAGCTGAAATTTTTCCAGCAATCAAAATATTTGATGGAGCTAGCCGAATCGAGTCATACTCTAAATGGAAAAAAGGTATAACTGTTTTTTTTTGTTTTGTGCAAATGTATGTACATATTAATATATAAAACCTAGAGCCACCAATCTTAACATATATATCAAGGCTGCAAACCTGGTTTGAACCACACCCAAAACTGTTTGAATAAAGACAGCCGAACCTGAACCCGAACCAAACCACAGTTATTCAAAAATAGTTTGGTTCATAATACATTTTAATTTGAAAAATTTATTTTTAGCATACAACTTACTTCGTAGAAGCAGTAGACAAAAGCGTTTTAGTCAATTTTGAACTTTGTTTGCGACGAAGTAATAAAAGATAATTAAGGGCGCCAGACCCAGGTTCGAACCAACACCTTTGAAAAAACAGGTTTATGAGGTATATTCTCCTATACCATATCTTGCACCATTTAGTTAAAATCGAGCAAAATCAAGTTAAAGACATGGTATTATTTATCATGGGTGAGCTAGACCCACCAATTTGGTACACATATTCTTGTGAGGCATACACAGATCAGATAAAGATTTTTTCCATAAATAGTAAGACACGCCATTTGAAAGACACAGCCTTGCGCTTTGGTTTATACACGTTCCTTTAAGTCCTGAAGAGAATTGAGAGAATTCCATGTACCATAGGAATAGAGGGAAGGTATATTAGTAATAGTCTACTAAGATAAGAAGGTACAAGGCAAAAAGCCGAAATTGTTTTTTATAAGTTAAATTCTACCTAGATAAATCTTATATTGGGGGTAAAGGATACATAATCAAGAAGTCGATGAACAAATGAAGAATATAGAGAATCTCAGGACTCCAAAAGCACGATTAGCAGTAGTAGAGATATGCTTGTCAAACTTAAGCTTGGGATCTACAATAGAAGAATACACAAATCATCAATTATAATATATTTCATCTATAGATTTAATAAAATTACTTGACACCAGGATTGAAAACTTTCAAGATTAGATTGCCATTTGGCCAGATAGAAAATTAGTAGACGATAGCTAAAGTTCTACGTCATTGGCGTACATCACAACCTGAGAGGGATTTATCACCGAAGGAATGTCATTTATGAACAACGTGAATATCAACGGACCAAGGTGACTTTCTTGTGATACTCCGGAAGTAACTTGAACAGGCTTAAAAACAATTTTGGACAGTAAACTTTTTGGGTTCTTACAGTTAAGTATTTACAGATCCAAAGAATTAAGTTATTTGGAGTTATTAACTTCTCAAGAATCTTATGAATAGCAGACCATGTTTCCTTTTTGAAGGAGAGGTATAGTAAATGATTCTTTTCAAATGTTGGGCAAAGAACTTGACTTCACGGACAATTTAAATAATTTATACAAAGGTTTTAAGACACCTTCGGCACAGTACTTAAGGACGCAGCCCGGTACTCCATCAGGTCCTCATGAAAATACGATCTTGATGATTTAGTTATGAACTTTCTGTGATCAAAGGCCCAAAAATGCAACAAATAAGTTCTACATGATAGTATATGGCAAACCTAGTTAATAATTCTGAGAAATATAAGTCTATTGAAAAAATGTAACAAATATATCAGCAATACCCCGATCTGAGTCAAATGTAATTTTTTAAAAAAATACAGTTGATGGTAATGTTGAAGATCTACTGTCTCCTACAATTTTTCAGGTAATCCTTACAACATTGGTTATTTAGGACAGAGAAGTTGGATCTAACAATCAGATATCGAGTGTAATCCGAGTAAGAGCCAGTTTCCATTAACTTTTTGTACATCCGAGACTTACTATTTTTATACTCTGAACCCATAAAAATGGGTAAATCAGGGTATAATGGTTTTGTGCAAATATGTGTAACAGGTAGATGGAGGCATCTCTCACCCCGTAAAGTATATATATTCTTGATCAGCATAACTAGCTGAGTCGATCTAGCTATGTCCGTCTGTCTGACTACAGAAGCTAGAAAGTTGAACTTGCAGTTTTTAAGTTTGTGTCGGGCTTGCTTTTTATCGATAATTATCTGTTTTTTGAGCAGGTCTTATAAACTAAAATGTTACCATAAAGCATACGCATGTATGGAATAGATTTCAATGCTCTTATTAAAACCTTAAAAAACTTTTTTAAGATTATGATTTTAGAAATTATTCACCAATTTAGTTTCCATAAAAGGGCCCAAGCAATTGTTTACAGCATGTAGCATACATTTACATGTGTGTGTGTGTGTTTGTGTTTTTTTTTTTTTAGTTCATTTATTGTCGCTATATATAGTAACCTAGCTTATGTATATATTTACAACTAGTATGGGGTTTGATGGGGTATATAGGACGGATCTCCGCGGTACTACCGTGAAGTATTGCTTCGCGGAAGCCATCGCTGATCCTACTCCATCTGTCCTTTCAGTCATGACGACTGCCGCAAAGTCGCTGCATGCCTGCCAGTTGGCTCTCAAGCATAAGTGGCACGAGGTTTTCCACCGAAATTTCGCTGTTCATGGTTTCCTCCAAACGCTGGCGTTGCACTGTGAAACGCGCACAGTGGAACGTGATGTGGTTTGCATCCTCGATGAATTCATCGTCGCACCATGTGCATGTGGCGGCTGCTTCGTGACCGAAGCGGTGTAGGTAGCTGAGGAAGCAGCCGTGTCCACTTAGGATTTGGGTGAGGTAGAAGTTTACCTGGCCATGCATCCTGCTAGTCCACGCCTCAATGTTTGGGATGAGGCGGTGTGTCCATCGCCCTTTGGTGGAAGAATCCCAGCGCCTCTGCCATGTCTCCATAGTGCGTCGTTTGGCCTCGGTGCGCACAATCTTTTTGCGAACCGTTGTGTAATCTCGGCCATGCGTCTCCTGGAACACGACTGCATTCTCTGTGGCCAGCTCGGCGAGTGGGGCCACGCCGGCTATTACCATAGCTGCTTCGTCGGATATGGTTCTGAAGCCGCTGCAGATCCTCATCGCCCCTAGGCGAGCGTCGCTACCAGCCCGCGGCTGTAGCTTGGAGTTTGGGCGATGGGCAACAATATCGGTGCTGCGTAGAGCATAGTTGCTCTGGTGACGCTGGTAAGCAGGATTCTTTTGCACTGTTTCGGTCCCCGTGTATTTGGCATTATTCGCGACAGGGTTCGATTTGTGTTTGCGGCTTTTTCACTGGCATACGCCAGGTGTTCTCGAAATGACTCTGGTGTCCAGCATAACTCCCAGGTACTTAATGGCCCTCTTGGAGAGGATCATGGTATTGCCCACTGTGATGGTGGCTGTCTCAACAGACTTCCGGCTGCTGATCAGTACGGCTTCGGTTTTTTGGGGAGCTAGCTCAAGTCCAACGGAAGAGAGCCACTGCTCGATCTTCGCGATGGCTTGATTACACCTTAGCTCTGCACAATGGAGCTCCTTGGCCACAACCACAACTGCCACGTCATCCGCGAAGCCTACTACCTGGACACCGTCAGGCAGGACTAGTCGGAAGATGCCGTCGTACATGGCGTTCCACGATATGGGGCCCAGCACTGAGCCTTGAGGTACGCCTCCTGATACGTGGTGCTCTTCTGTTAGCTCACTGTTGTCGTATTTCAGTATCCTGCTCTGGAAGTAGCTGTGTATAATCCGCAGCAGGTATACCGGTACATGGAAGTCTGCTAGGGCTTCCATGATGCAGCTCCACATCGCAGTGTTGAATGCGATTTTTACATCGATTGTGGCTATCAGACAGTATTCTTTGGAGCCGCCTTCCATCTGGTTCCAGCGATTGCACTCGTGGCTATGTCCGTAACTTTTTTAGTAGCATCCAGTGTGGATCTTGCTTTACGGAAACCGTACTGCATTGGCGATAAGTCACCAGCCGCAGTTAGAGCTCTTTCGAGACGGGCACTGATGAGGGACTCTAGCACCTTGCCAGCCGAATCGATCAGGCAGATTGGTCGATAGGATGACGGCTCGTCAGGAGGCTTGCCGGGTTTCGGTATCAACACTAGGCGCTGGACTTTCCATCGGTTTGGGAAGACACCTTCGCGGAAACATTTATTGTAGAGCTCCGTGAATACTTCCGGGTGGAGCGCTAGTGCGAGTCTCAGTGCTCGGTTTGGGATACCGTCAGGCCCAGGCGATTTATTCAGCTTCAACCTCCTAGCAGCGTTCATAATTTCCTCATATGTGACTTCCTCTATAGGCGCTGCTATAGTCTTAGCTAGCAACGCGCGGCTGACTCTGTCGGTTCTGCTGGGGAACAAGTGCTCAACAATGGCTCTCAGTGTTGCGGGATCTTCCGGCTGTGCGCGTAAGTTGGTGTCGAATCTTTTAACAGCAACCTTATATGCGTTGCCCCACGGGTCGTGGTCTGCCGTGTCGCAGAGCTCCAGAAAGCATTTGCGCTTGCTTTCCTTTATAGCTCGCTTCAGTTCCCTTCTGCTTTCAAGAAAAATTGCTTGTCGTCTCGTATGCTCGGATGTTCCGTGGGATCGCTGGTAGCGGTGTCTTGCTCTGGTGCATTCCTGCCGAGCCACTGCGATTTGCTCATTCCACCAATATACCGGGGTGTGGTGGCGTTGGTAGCTTCTGGTTCTGCCTATGCTGGCGTCGCATGCGCTTTCAAGCTGCAACATTACGTCCTCAGCCATGCGCTCCGAGCTTCCTCCAGAATTTTTAATCGCTAGGTGAGCTGCAAATATCTGTGTGTTTAAGGTTCCCTCACGATATCTCTTCCACTGGTGTACTGAGCGCTGACGATTTACCACGCTCTCGCCGACAGAGCACATGATGGCTGCGTGATCACTCGCATTATATGCGTCATCGATAATCCAACGTGACGAGCCGTACACAGAGCTGCTGACAAAATTCGCTACTGAGCCCACTCCTCCACGGCTAAAAGTGTGTTGCGAGCCGTAGTTGAGGAGCGCTATATCGAGCAGCGTGAATGCCTCCAGCAGGGCTCGCCCCCTTGCATTGGTATACGAGCTGCACCAATCTATCGCCCACGCGTTGAAGTCGCCAGCGATGACAAGCGGGTAGCGACCTCTGGCGTCTGTCACTAATAAGTCGAGTAGACCCATATGACGCGCACCTTGGCCCGCACAAAACTGTCGGCCTAGTAGACACTGCAGAAGGGTAGCATGGTGTTGCCACATGACCACATGGCTGCTCTACTCGATCTGTCAGCAACCCAGTTGGGGCCTGTACCTATCCTATAGGGCTCGCTCAGTATAGCGAGGTCCATATTCTGCTCTCTCATCGTTTGTGACAACAGATCCTGCGCCTCCGCGCAATGATTCAGGTTGAGCTGCATCAGTTGCATTTTGGTTGGTGCAGCGGTGCTCTGCTGCCGCTCAATGGGCATCTGGTGCCGCCTGCCTGATGGCTGATATCCGCTTTGCCGTTTGCGCTGCAAAGGAAGCATTTTGCATGCTCGCTCTTGCATTCGGCGGCCTTATGTCCTGCATCACCGCACCTGATGCAGCAGTTGGATCTGTCCACTGGGGTCCTGCATCTATAAGCAGTGTGTCCCATCTCCAGGCATCTGTAGCATCTTTTGCGGGCTTCTTGCATGTGTATGGCACAGCTAGTCCATCCAATTCGAACCTTGCGTAGAGCAGATATCTTGCTCGCCAGGTTTGACGGGACTGAGAACGTGGCCGCTTGGAAGGACGCATAAGAGGGTCGAAGGCTCTTGATCTTGCAGGCATCTTCTGGGATATTTGCATGTTCAACCAGGGCTGCTACGATCTCCTGCTTATTCACTAGTTCGTCGAGGTCTCTGATAGTGAAGTGGGTTTCCTCTGTGATTGAGCGTACTCCTGCGCAGTCGCCCAACACCAGCTCTATTTCGTCTTTGAGCCTCTGGGTGCATTCTAGACCTACTCCTTTTAGTTCTAGCAACAGCTCACCCTTCGCTGTTCGACGAGCTTTAGTCACGTTCTCTCGGACGTCGTTAAGTTTTCCATCTTGCCTTCGCATGACAATAGATAGCACCTAACTGTAGGACATCTCACCGTTTGCGCTTATAACCAGCGCATCGGCCCGTGCCCTTGCAGCTGGTGCTGCCCTCAATGGCTTGGAAGGCTTCTTGGGCTGGACTTTGGTCCACTGTGCTGCTCGTGGTGCTGCCACGGTTTGCTCTGTGGGGCCTGCTACGGCGCGCTTATCCACCTTGTTCTTCTTTGAAGTGGTCTCTACGCCTTTTGGGAGTAACAACACTGGCTGTCTTCTCTAACAACTTTGGCGCATGGATTGCGTGCTTCTCTCCGCGTACTCTTCCGGCTTTCTTGGCAAGGAGATTTGCGTCCACTGGTTTGACGTAATCACGTGCTCGGTGTTGTTTGCCTTCCTCTTGTTGGCATACGCGCGGTATAGTTTTATTGCTTTTGCCAGCTCATCCCTTATGAGCTGGTTTATGTGCCTCTGGCCATTGAATAGCGCATCAAGGCCGTTCAGCGTGCCACCCAGCTCTTCGAATACGTCCTTTGGCTGCTCCAGATCCGGGGATGCTATCATGGCTCTTGGAGGCGCTACATTTTGCACTGGCATTGCCGCGGATCCCTGGGGACGGGATCTCGGCAGCGCCGAGCGACGCACGAAACCTTCCAGCCTCTCGGTGTCTTGCGGCCGCTTGCTTGATTCAATGCTCAAACTACCAGGCTCTACAGGCGAGTCCCTCGGTGGCCAGAGGTTTCCCTCGACTTTTAACCGATGGGAGTTATACCGCTCCAACAGGGCCCCGTTAGTATGGGTACCGTTGCAGCGGGGGAGTTGGCAATTAGTCAGATCCTCGACCTTCTACTCCTTTTTTCTCCCTGGAGCCGGTAGTGAGCGCTGAGCCCCTTCCGCTTTCCGTGTTTTAAAAAAGCTGTTATACTTTTTAAAAACACTTACCTGGTGTGCAGATATTTCGTTTGCCCAGAAGTATGCAATGCTGCCTGACAAGCTATCTCGAGGTGGTTTTGTTGCGGGTGGTTGTCTCCGCTAGTTCTTTTGCAGCTGGTGCGGATCAGCTGGTTGTGAACCGCGGTAACCAACACTACTAACAGCTGTTAGAGTGAATGCAACCAGTTGCACAGTTTACTTCGCGAGACGACTGCTTTTACTTTCCTATTTTGAGTAGGAAAACAACAGAGCAGAAACGTGAACAAACAGGCAAAACAAAAAACACGCGGGGAGCACTCCAAGTGGACGCTTCCACTCCCCTCTCTTGGATGCCGACGCTGGGGATGCTACGCCTAGGAATCGCCGCAGGGATTGCACAGCAAGTACCACGTTCCGATCTAACCACAGGGCATGCGTACCTCTTTGCACTCCGTATTAATCACCTCTACTACTTTTCTCAGGGAAATTCTCTGGATTTTTGACAGTTCGCACGGGACAGTTTAAAACGCGTCCGCCTTGTGTAAACTTTCTCCACTCTCGCTGTGTGTGTTTATGTGTGATTCTGCCTACTTGTGTATGCAAGGGGACTAAAATGTATAAAAACACAGGGTACAGGGTATCACCTAGTCGGGCGCACTCGACTCGATCTTTCTAACTTGTTTAACTTATTTTATTCCCGGGTAAATCAAATAGGTATGTTAGACCTAATTGAATTATAAACTTGGACAAATGTATCAAATTGATTGTTTAAAGAAGAATAAAAAATCGTGATTGCAATATCTCAGTCACTCTGCTATTGCTCGAACTGCTTTTATTTCTTGTCCCGAATCTTGCGTGTTGATATTCTCGATAATTTATTTCTCTATTTAAAAAGCTTTATACTATTTACGTTTTGGATCCTTCCTTCTTATCTGTTTTCCGTAACAGGGCATTGATCAACTTAAAAAAAAAAGAAAGTACGGCTTCGGTTTTTTGGGGAGCTAGCTCAAGTCCAACGGAAGAGAGCCACTGCTCGATCTTCGCGATGGCTTGATTACACCTTAGCTCTGCACAATGGAGCTCCTTGGCCACAACCACAACTGCCACGTCATCCGCGAAGCCTACTACCTGGACACCGTCAGGCAGGACTAGTCGGAAGATGCCGTCGTACATGGCGTTCCACGATATGGGGCCCAGCACTGAGCCTTGAGGTACGCCTCCTGATACGTGGTGCTCTTCTGTTAGCTCACTGTTGTCGTATTTCAGTATCCTGCTCTGGAAGTAGCTGTGTATAATCCGCAGCAGGTATACCGGTACATGGAAGTCTGCTAGGGCTTCCATGATGCAGCTCCACATCGCAGTGTTGAATGCGATTTTTACATCGATTGTGGCTATCAGACAGTATTCTTTGGAGCCGCCTTCCATCTGGTTCCAGCGATTGCACTCGTGGCTATGTCCGTAACTTTTTTAATAGCATCCAGTGTGGATCTTGCTTTACGGAAACCGTACTGCATTGGGGATAAGTCACCAGCCGCAGTTAGAGCTCTTTCGAGACGGGCACTGATGAGGGACTCTAGCACCTTGCCAGCCGAATCGATCAGGCAGATTGGTCGATAGGATGACGGCTCGTCAGGAGGCTTGCCGGGGTTCGGTATCAACACTAGGCGCTGGACTTTCCATCGGTTTGGGAAGACACCTTCGCGGAAACATTTATTGTAGAGCTCCGTGAATACTTCCGGGTGGAGCGCTAGTGCGAGTCTCAGTGCTCGGTTTGGGATACCGTCAGGCCCAGGCGATTTATTCAGCTTCAACCTCCTAGCAGCGTTCATAATTTCCTCATATGTGACTTCCTCTATAGGCGCTGCTATAGTCTTAGCTAGCAACGCGCGGCTGACTCTGTCGGTTCTGCTGGGGAACAAGTGCTCAACAATGGCTCTCAGTGTTGCGGGATCTTCCGGCTGTGCGCGTAAGTTGGTGTCGAATCTTTTAACAGCAACCTTATATGCGTTGCCCCACGGGTCGTGGTCTGCCGTGTCGCAGAGCTCCAGAAAGCATTTGCGCTTGCTTTCCTTTATAGCTCGCTTCAGTTCCCTTCTGCTTTCAAGAAAAATTGCTTGTCGTCTCGTATGCTCGGATGTTCCGTGGGATCGCTGGTAGCGGTGTCTTGCTCTGGTGCATTCCTGCCGAGCCACTGCGATTTGCTCATTCCACCAATATACCGGGGTGTGGTGGCGTTGGTAGCTTCTGGTTCTGCCTATGCTGGCGTCGCATGCGCTTTCAAGCTGCAACATTACGTCCTCAGCCATGCGCTCCGAGCTTCCTCCAGAATTTTTAATCGCTAGGTGAGCTGCAAATATCTGTGTGTTTAAGGTTCCCTCACGATATCTCTTCCACTGGTGTACTGAGCGCTGACGATTTACCACGCTCTCGCCGACAGAGCACATGATGGCTGCGTGATCACTCGCATTATATGCGTCATCGATAATCCAACGTGACGAGCCGTACACAGAGCTGCTGACAAAATTCGCTACTGAGCCCACTCCTCCACGGCTAAAAGTGTGTTGCGAGCCGTAGTTGAGGAGCGCTATATCGAGCAGCGTGAATGCCTCCAGCAGGGCTCGCCCCCTTGCATTGGTATACGAGCTGCACCAATCTATCGCCCACGCGTTGAAGTCGCCAGCGATGACAAGCGGGTAGCGACCTCTGGCGTCTGTCACTAATAAGTCGAGCTGCGGGCATATAGATACGGAGTAGACCCATATGACGCGCACCTTAGCCCGCACAAAACTGTCGGCCTAGTAGACACTGCAGAAGGGTAGCATGGTGTTGCCACATGACCACATGGCTGCTCTACTCGATCTGTCAGCAACCCAGTTGGGGCCTGTACCTATCCTATAGGGCTCGCTCAGTATAGCGAGGTCCATATTCTGCTCTCTCATCGTTTGTGACAACAGATCCTGCGCCTCCGCGCAATGATTCAGGTTGAGCTGCATCAGTTGCATTTTGGTTGGTGCAGCGGTGCTCTGCTGCCGCTCAATGGGCATCTGGTGCCGCCTGCCTGATGGCTGATATCCGCTTTGCCGTTTGCGCTGCAAAGGAAGCATTTTGCATGCTCGCTCTTGCATTCGGTGGCCTTATGTCCTGCATCACCGCACCTGATGCAGCAGTTGGATCTGTCCACTGGGGTCCTGCATCTATAAGCAGTGTGTCCCATCTCCAGGCATCTGTAGCATCTTTTGCGGGCTTCTTGCATGTGTATGGCACAGCTAGTCCATCCAATTCGAACCTTGCGTAGAGCAGATATCTTGCTCGCCAGGTTTGACGGGACTGAGAACGTGGCCGCTTGGAAGGACGCATAAGAGGGTCGAAGGCTCTTGATCTTGCAGGCATCTTCTGGGATATTTGCATGTTCAACCAAGGCTGCTACGATCTCCTGCTTATTCACTAGTTCGTCGAGGTCTCTGATAGTGAAGTGGGTTTCCTCTGTGATTGAGCGTACTCCTGCGCAGTCGCCCAACACCAGCTCTATTTCGTCTTTGAGCCTCTGGGTGCATTCTAGACCTACTCCTTTTAGTTCTAGCAACAGTTCACCCTTCGCTGTTCGACGAGCTTTAGTCACGTTCTCTCGGACCTCGTTAAGTTTTCCATCTTGCCTTCGCATGACCATAGATAGCACCTAACTGTAGGACATCTCACCGTTTGCGCTTATAACCAGCGCATCGGCCCGTGCCCTTGCAGCTGGTGCTGCCCTCAATGGCTTGGAAGGCTTCTTGGGCTGGACTTTGGTCCACTGTGCTGCTCGTGGTGCTGCCCCACGGTTTGCTCTGTGGGGCCTGCTACGGCGCGCTTATCCACCTTGTTCTTCTTTGAAGGTGTGCCACGTTGACCCGTTTCTGGTCTCTACGCCTTTTGGGAGTAACAACACTGGCTGTCTTCTCTAACAACTTTGGCGCATGGATTGCGCCTGGAGTCGTCTCGTGCTTCTCTCCGCGTACTCTTCCGGCTTTCTTGGCAAGGAGATTTGCGTCCACTGGTTTGACGTAATCACGTGCTCGGTGTTGTTTGCCTTCCTCTTGTTGGCATACGCGCGGTATAGTTTTATTGCTTTTGCCAGCTCATCCCTTATGAGCTGGTTTATGTGCCTCTGGCCATTGAATAGCGCATCAAGGCCGTTCAGCGTGCCACCCACCTCTTCGAATACGTCCTTTGGCTGCTCCAGATCCGGGGATGCTATCATGGCTCTTGGAGGCGCTACATTTTGCACTGGCATTGCCGCGGATCCCTGGGGACGGGATCTCGGCAGCGCCGAGCGACGCACGAAACCTTCCAGCCTCTCGGTGTCTTGCGGCCGCTTGCTTGATTCAATGCTCAAACTACCAGGCTCTACAGGCGAGTCCCTCGGTGGCCAGAGGTTTCCCTCGACTTTTAACCGATGGGAGTTATACCGCTCCAACTCTCCAGGGCCCCGTTAGTATGGGTACCGTTGCAGCGGGGGAGTTGGCAATTAGTCAGATCCTCGACCTTCTACTCCTTTTTTCTCCCTGGAGCCGGTAGTGAGCGCTGAGCCCCTTCCGCTTTCCGTGTTTTTTTAAAAAAGCTGTTATACTTTTTTAAAAACACTTACCTGGCACTGTGCAGATATTTCGTTTGCCCAGAAGTATGCAATGCTGCCTGACAAGCTATCTCGAGGTGGTTTTGTTGCGGGTGGTTGTCTCCGCTAGTTCTTTTGCAGCTGGTGCGGATCAGCTGGTTGTGAACCGCGGTAACCAACACTACTAACAGCTGTTAGAGTGAATGCAACCAGTTGCACAGTTTACTTCGCGAGACGACTGCTTTTACTTTCCTATTTTGAGTAGGAAAACAACAGAGCAGAAACGTGAACAAACAGGCAAAACAAAAAACACGCGGGGAGCACTCCAAGTGGACGCTTCCACTCCCCTCTCTTGGATGCCGACGCTGGGGATGCTACGCCTAGGAATCGCCGCAGGGATTGCACAGCAAGTACCACGTTCCGATCTAACCACAGGGCATGCGTACCTCTTTGCACTCCGTATTAATCACCTCTACTACTTTTCTCAGGGAAATTCTCTGGATTTTTGACAGTTCGCACGGGACAGTTTAAAAACGCGTCCGCCTTGTGTAAACTTTCTCCACTCTCGCTGTGTGTGTTTATGTGTGATTCTGTTATTTATTTGCTAGAACCTAGCTTGTGTATATTTGCAACTAGTATGGGACTAAAATGGGGTATAATGGACGAACTTACAGGGTACGAGGAGTATCACCTAGTCGGGACGCACTCGACTCGATCTTTCTAACTTGTTTAACTTATTTTATTCCCGGGTAAATCAAATAGGTATGTTAGACCTAATTGAATTATAAACTTGGACAAATGTATCAAATTGCATTGTTTAAACGCGAAGAATAAAAAATCGTGATTGCAATATCTCAGTCACTCTGCTATTGCTCGAACTGCTTTTATTTCTTGTCCCGAGGGCATTGATCAACTTAAAAAAAAAGAAAGTACGGCTTCGGTTTTTTGGGGAGCTAGCTCAAGTCCAACGGAAGAGAGCCACTGCTCGATCTTCGCGATGGCTTGATTACACCTCAGCTCTGCACAATGGAGCTCCTTGGCCACAACCACAACTGCCACGTCATCCGCGAAGCCTACTACCTGGACACCGTCAGGCAGGACTAGTCGGAAGATGCCGTCGTACATGGTGTTCCACGATATGGGGCCCAGCACTGAGCCTTGAGGTACGCCTCCTGATACGTGGTGCTCGTCTGTTAGCTCACTGTTGTCGTATTTCAGTATCCTGCTCTGGAAGTAGCTGTGTATAATCCGCAGCAGGTATACCGGTACATGGAAGTCTGCTAGGGCTTCCATGATGCAGCTCCACATCGCAGTGTTGAATGCGATTTTTACATCGATTGTGGCTATCAGACAGTATTCTTTGGAGCCGCCCTTCCATCTGGTTCCAGCGATTGCACTCGTGGCTATGTCCGTAACTTTTTTAATAGCATCCAGTGTGGATCTTGCTTTACGGAAACCGTACTGCATTGGGGATAAGTCACCAGCCGCAGTTAGAGCTCTTTCGAGACGGGCACTGATGAGGGACTCTAGCACCTTGCCAGCCGAATCGATCAGGCAGATTGGTCGATAGGATGACGGCTCGTCAGGAGGCTTGCCGGGTTTCGGTATCAACACTAGGCGCTGGACTTTCCATCGGTTTGGGAAGACACCTTCGCGGAAACATTTATTGTAGAGCTCCGTGAATACTTCCGGGTGGAGCGCTAGTGCGAGTCTCAGTGCTCGGTTTGGGATACCGTCAGGCCCAGGCGATTTATTCAGCTTCAACCTCCTAGCAGCGTTCATAATTTCCTCATATGTGACTTCCTCTATAGGCGCTGCTATAGTCTTAGCTAGCAACGCGCGGCTGACTCTGTCGGTTCTGCTGGGGAACAAGTGCTCAACAATGGCTCTCAGTGTTGCGGGATCTTCTGGCTGTGCGCGTGGGTTGGCGTTGAATCTTTTAACAGCAACCTTATATGCGTTGTCCCACGGGTCGTGGTCTGCCGTGTCGCAGAGCTCCAGAAAGCATTTGCGCTTGCTTTCCTTTATAGCTCGCTTCAGTTCCTTTCTGCTTGCAAGAAAAATTGCTTGTCGTCTCGTATGATCGGATGTTCCGTGGGATCGCTGGTAGCGGTGTCTTGCTCTGGTGCATTCCTGCCGAGCCACTGCGATTTGCTCATTCCACCAATATACCGGGGTGTGGTGGCGTTGGTAGCTTCTGGTTCTGCCTATGCTGGCGTCGCATGCGCTTTCAAGCTGCAACATTACGTCCTCAGCCATGCGCTCCGAGCTTCCTCCAGAATTTTTAATCGCTAGGTGAGCTGCAAATATCTGTGTGTTTAAGGTTCCCTCACGATATCTCTTCCACTGGTGTACTGAGCGCTGACGATTTACCACGCTCTCGCCGACAGAGCACTTGATGGCTGCGTGATCACTCGCATTATATGCGTCATCGATAATCCAGCGTGACGAGCCGTACACAGAGGTGCTGACAAAAGTCGCTACTGAGCCCACTCCTCCACGGCTAAAAGTGTGTTGCGAGCCGTAGTTGAGGAGCGCTATATCGAGCAGCGTGAATGCCTCCAGCAGGGCTCGCCCCCTTGCATTGGTATACGAGCTGCACCAATCTATCGCCCACGCGTTGAAGTCGCCAGCGATGGTAAGCGGGTAGCGACCTCTGGCGTCTGTCACTAATAAGTCGAGCTGCCAGGGGGAGCCAGGTATAGATACGGAGTAGACCCATATGACGCGCACCTTGGCCCGCACAAAACTGTCGGCCTAGTAGACACTGCAGAAGGGTAGCATGGTGTTTCCACATGACCACATGGCTGCTCTACTCGATCTGTCAGCAACCCAGTTGGGGCCTGTACCTATCCTATAGGGTTCGCTCAGTATAGCGAGGTCCATATTCTGCTCTCTCATCGTTTGTGACAACAGATCCTGCGCCTCCGCGCAATGATTCAGGTTGAGCTGCATCAGTTGCATTTTGGTTGGTGCAGCGGTGCTCTGCTGCCGCTCAATGGGCATCTGGTGCCGCCTGCCTGATGGCTGATATCCGCTTTGCCGTTTGCGCTGCAAAGGAAGCATTTTGCATGCTCGCTCTTGCATTCGGCGGCCTTATGTCCTGCATCACCGCACCTGATGCAGCAGTTGGATCTGTCCACTGGGGTCCTGCATCTATAAGCAGTGTGTCCCATCTCCAGGCATCTGTAGCATCTTTTGCGGGCTTCTTGCATGTGTATGGCACAGCTAGTCCATCCAATTCGAACCTTGCGTAGAGCAGATATCTTGCTCGCCAGGTTTGACGGGACTGAGAACGTGGCCGCTTGGAAGGACGCATAAGAGGGTCGAAGGCTCTTGATCTTGCAGGCATCTTCTGGGATATTTGCATGTTCAACCAGGGCTGCTACGATCTCCTGCTTATTCACTAGTTCGTCGAGGTCTCTGATAGTGAAGTGGGTTTCCTCTGTGATTGAGCGTACTCCTGCGCAGTCCCCCAACACCAGCTCTATTTCGTCTTTGAGCCTCTGGGTGCATTCTAGACCTACTCCTTTTAGTTCTAGCAACAGCTCACCCTTCGCTGTTCGACGAGCTTTAGTCACGTTCTCTCGGACATCGTTAAGTTTTCCATCTTGCCTTCGCATGACCATAGATAGCACCTAACTGTAGGACATCTCACCGTTTGCGCTTATAACCAGCGCATCGGCCCGTGCCCTTGCAGCTGGTGCTGCCCTCAATGGCTTGGAAGGCTTCTTGGGCTGGACTTTGGTCCACTGTGCTGCTCGTGGTGCTGCCCACGGTTTGCTCTGTGGGGCCTGCTACGGCGCGCTTATCCACCTTGTTCTTCTTTGAAGGTGTGCCACGTTGACCCTTTCTGGTCTCTACGCCTTTTGGGAGTAACAACACTGGCTGTCTTCTCTAACAACTTTGGCGCATGGATTGCAGCTCTGGGCGTCGTCTGCGTGCTTCTCTCCGCGTACTCTTCCGGCTTTCTTGGCAAGGAGATTTGCGTCCACTGATTTGACGTAATCACGTGCTCGGTGTTGTTTGCCTTCCTCTTGTTGGCATACGCGCGGTATAGTTTTATTGCTTTTGCCAGCTCATCCCTTATGAGCTGGTTTATGTGCCTCTGGCCATTGAATAGCGCATCAAGGCCGTTCAGCGTGCCACCCAGCTCTTCGAATACGTCCTTTGGCTGCTCCAGATCCGGGGATGCTATCATGGCTCTTGGAGGCGCTACATTTTGCACTGGCATTGCCGCGGATCCCTGGGGACGGGATCTCGGCAGCGCCGAGCGACGCACGAAACCTTCCAGCCTCTCGGTGTCTTGCGGCCGCTTGCTTGATTCAATGCTCAAACTACCAGGCTCTACAGGCGAGTCCCTCGGTGGCCAGAGGTTTCCCTCGACTTTTAACCGATGGGAGTTATACCGCTCCAACAGGGCCCCGTTAGTATGGGTACCGTTGCAGCGGGGGAGTTGGCAATTAGTCAGATCCTCGACCTTCTACTCCTTTTTTCTCCCTGGAGCCGGTAGTGAGCGCTGAACCCCTTCCGCTTTCCGTGTTTTAAAAAAGCTGTTATACTTTTTAAAAACACTTACCTGGTGTGCAGATATTTCGTTTGCCCAGAAGTATGCAATGCTGCCTGACAAGCTATCTCGAGGTGGTTTTGTTGTGTTTGTTTTGGGTGGTTGTCTCCGCTAGTTCTTTTGCAGCTGGTGCGGATCAGCTGGTTGTGAACCGCGGTAACCAACACTACTAACAGCTGTTAGAGTGAATGCAACCAGTTGCACAGTTTACTTCGCGAGACGACTGCTTTTACTTTCCTATTTTGAGTAGGAAAACAACAGAGCAGAAACGTGAACAAACAGGCAAAACAAAAAACACGCGGGGAGCACTCCAACTGGACGCTTCCACTCCCCTCTCTTGGATGCCGACGCTGGGGATGCTACGCCTAGGAATCGCCGCAGGGATTGCACAGCAAGTACCACGTTCCGATCTAACCACAGGGCATGCGTACCTCTTTGCACTCCGTATTAATCACCTCTACTACTTTTCTCAGGGAAATTCTCTGGATTTTTGACAGTTCGCACGGGACAGTTTAAAACGCGTCCGCCTTGTGTAAACTTTCTCCACTCTCGCTGTGTGTGTTTATGTGTGATTCTGCCTACTTGTGTATGCAAGGGGACTAAAATGTATAAAAACACAGGGTACAGGGTATCACCTAGTCGGGCGCACTCGACTCGATCTTTCTAACTTGTTTAACTTATTTTATTCCCGGGTAAATCAAATAGGTATGTTAGACCTAATGGAATTATAAACTTGGACAAATGTATCAAATTGATTGTTTAAAGAAGAATAAAAAATCGTGATTGCAATATCTCAGTCACTCTGCTATTGCTCGAACTGCTTTTATTTCTTGTCCCGATTCTTGCGTGTTGATATTCTCGATAATTTATTTCTCTATTTAAAAAGCTTTATACTATTTACGTTTTGGATCCTTCCTTCTTATCTGTTTTCCGTAACAGGGCATTGATCAACTTAAAAAAAAAAGAAAGTACGGCTTCGGTTTTTTGGGGAGCTAGCTCAAGTCCAACGGAAGAGAGCCACTGCTCGATCTTCGCGATGGCGTGATTACACCTCAGCTCTGCACAATGGAGCTCCTTGGCCACAACCACAACTGCCACGTCATCCGCGAAGCCGACTACCTGGACACCGTCAGGCAGGACTAGTCGGAAGATGCCGTCGTACATGGTGTTCCACGATATGGGGCCCAGCACTGAGCCTTGAGGTACGCCTCCTGATACGTGGTGCTCTTCTGTTAGCTCACTGTTGTCGTATTTCAGTATCCTGCTCTGGAAGTAGCTGTGTATAATCCGCAGCAGGTATACCGGTACATGGAAGTCTGCTAGGGCTTCCATGATGCAGCTCCACATCGCAGTGTTGAATGCGATTTTTACATCGATTGTGGCTATCAGACAGTATTCTTTGGAGCCGCCTTCCATCTGGTTCCAGCGATTGCACTCGTGGCTATGTCCGTAACTTTTTTAATAGCATCCAGTGTGGATCTTGCTTTACGGAAACCGTACTGCATTGGGGATAAGTCACCAGCCGCAGTTAGAGCTCTTTCGAGACGGGCACTGATGAGGGACTCTAGCACCTTGCCAGCCGAATCGATCAGGCAGATTGGTCGATAGGATGACGGCTCGTCAGGAGGCTTGCCGGGGTTCGGTATCAACACTAGGCGCTGGACTTTCCATCGGTTTGGGAAGACACCTTCGCGGAAACATTTATTGTAGAGCTCCGTGAATACTTCCGGGTGGAGCGCTAGTGCGAGTCTCAGTGCTCGGTTTGGGATACCGTCAGGCCCAGGCGATTTATTCAGCTTCAACCTCCTAGCAGCGTTCATAATTTCCTCATATGTGACTTCCTCTATAGGCGCTGCTATAGTCTTAGCTAGCAACGCGCGGCTGACTCTGTCGGTTCTGCTGGGGAACAAGTGCTCAACAATGGCTCTCAGTGTTTCGGGATCTTCTGGCTGTGCGCGTAGGTTGGCGTTGAATCTTTTAACAGCAACCTTATATGCGTTGCCCCACGGGTCGTGGTCTGCCGTGTCGCAGAGCTCCAGAAAGCATTTGCGCTTGCTTTCCTTTATAGCTCGCTTCAGTTCCCTTCTGCTTGCAAGAAAAATTGCTTGTCGTCTCGGATGCTCGGATGTTCCGTGGGATCGCTGGTAGCGGTGTCTTGCTCTGGTGCATTCCTGCCGAGCCACTGCGATTTGCTCATTCCACCAATATACCGGGGTGTGGTGGCGTTGGTAGCTTCTGGTTCTGCCTATGCTGGCGTCGCATGCGCTTTCAAGCTGCAACATTACGTCCTCAGCCATGCGCTCCGAGCTTCCTCCAGAATTTTTAATCGCTAGGTGAGCTGTAAATATCTGTGTGTTTAAGGTTCCCTCACGATATCTCTTCCACTGGTGTACTGAGCGCTGACGATTTACCACGCTCTCGCCGACAGAGCACTTGATGGCTGCGTGATCACTCGCATTATATGCGTCATCGATAATCCAACGTGACGAGCCGTACACAGAGCTGCTGACAAAAGTCGCTACTGAGCCCACTCCTCCACGGCTAAAAGTGTGTTGCGAGCCGTAGTTGAGGAGCGCTATATCGAGCAGCGTGAATGCCTCCAGCAGGGTTCGCCCCCTTGCATTGGTATACGAGCTGCACCAATCTATCGCCCACGCGTTGAAGTCGCCAGCGATGACAAGCGGGTAGCGACCTCTGGCGTCTGTCACTAATAAGTCGAGTAGACCCATATGACGCGCACCTTGGCCCGCACAAAACTGTCGGCCTAGTAGACACTGCAGAAGGGTAGCATGGTGTTGCCACGTGACCACATGGCTGCTCTACTCGATCTGTCAGCAACCCAGTTGGGGCCTGTACCTATCCTATATGGCTCGCTCAGTATAGCGAGGTCCATATTCTGCTCTCTCATCGTTTGTGACAACAGATCCTGCGCCTCCGCGCAATGATTCAGGTTGAGTTGCATCAGTTGCATTTTGGTTGGTGCAGCGGTGCTCTGCTGCCGCTCAATGGGCATCTGGTGCCGCCTGCCTGATGGCTGATATCCGCTTTGCCGTTTGCGCTGCAAAGGAAGCATTTTGCATGCTCGCTCTTGCATTCGGCGGCCTTATGTCCTGCATCACCGCACCTGATGCAGCAGTTGGATCTGTCCACTGGGGTCCTGCATCTATAAGCAGTGTGTCCCATCTCCAGGCATCTGCAGCATCTTTTGCGGGCTTCTTGCATGTGTATGGCACAGCTAGTCCATCCAATTCGAACCTTGCGTAGAGCAGATATCTTGCTCGCCAGGTTTGACGGGACTGAGAACGTGGCCGCTTGGAAGGACGCATAAGAGGGTCGAAGGCTCTTGATCTTGCAGGCATCTTCTGGGATATTTGCATGTTCAACCAGGGCTGCTACGATCTCCTGCTTATTCACTAGTTCGTCGAGGTCTCTGATAGTGAAGTGGGTTTCCTCTGTGATTGAGCGTACTCCTGCGCAGTCGCCCAACACCAGCTCTATTTCGTCTTTGAGCCTCTGGGTGCATTCTAGACCTACTCCTTTTAGTTCTAGCAACAGCTCACCCTTCGCTGTTCGACGAGCTTTAGTCACGTTCTCTCGGACGTCGTTAAGTTTTCCATCTTGCCTTCGCATGACCATAGATAGCACCTAACTGTAGGACATCTCACCGTTTGCGCTTATAACCAGCGCATCGGCCCGTGCCCTTGCAGCTGGTGCTGCCCTCAATGGCTTGGAAGGCTTCTTGGGCTGGACTTTGGTCCACTGTGCTGCTCGTGGTGCTGCCACGGTTTGCTCTGTGGGGCCTGCTACGGCGCGCTTATCCACCTTGTTCTTCTTTGAAGTGGTCTCTACGCCTTTTGGGAGTAACAACACTGGCTGTCTTCTCTAACAACTTTGGCGCATGGATTGCAGCTCTGGGCGTCGTCTGCGTGCTTCTCTCCGCGTACTCTTCCGGCTTTCTTGGCAAGGAGATTTGCGTCCACTGATTTGACGTAATCACGTGCTCGGTGTTGTTTGCCTTCCTCTTGTTGGCATACGCGCGGTATAGTTTTATTGCTTTTGCCAGCTCATCCCTTATGAGCTGGTTTATGTGCCTCTGGCCATTGAATAGCGCATCAAGGCCGTTCAGCGTGCCACCCAGCTCTTCGAATACGTCCTTTGGCTGCTCCAGATCCGGGGATGCTATCATGGCTCTTGGAGGCGCTACATTTTGCACTGGCATTGCCGCGGATCCCTGGGGACGGGATCTCGGCAGCGCCGAGCGACGCACGAAACCTTCCAGCCTCTCGGTGTCTTGCGGCCGCTTGCTTGATTCAATGCTCAAACTACCAGGCTCTACAGGCGAGTCCCTCGGTGGCCAGAGGTTTCCCTCGACTTTTAACCGATGGGACTTATACCGCTGCAACAGGGCCCCGTTAGTATGGGTACCGTTGCAGCGGGGGAGTTGGCAATTAGTCAGATCCTCGACCTTCTACTCCTTTTTTCTCCCTGGAGCCGGTAGTGAGCGCTGAGCCCCTTCCGCTTTCCGTGTTTTAAAAAAGCTGTTATACTTTTTAAAAACACTTACCTGGTGTGCAGATATTTCGTTTGCCCAGAAGTATGCAATGCTGCCTGACAAGCTATCTCGAGGTGGTTTTGTTGTGTTTGTTTTGGGTGGTTGTCTCCGCTAGTTCTTTTGCAGCTGGTGCGGATCAGCTGGTTGTGAACCGCGGTAACCAACACTACTAACAGCTGTTAGAGTGAATGCAACCAGTTGCACAGTTTACTTCGCGAGACGACTGCTTTTACTTTCCTATTTTGAGTAGGAAAACAACAGAGCAGAAACGTGAACAAACAGGCAAAACAAAAAACACGCGGGGAGCACTCCAACTGGACGCTTCCACTCCCCTCTCTTGGATGCCGACGCTGGGGATGCTACGCCTAGGAATCGCCGCAGGGATTGCACAGCAAGTACCACGTTCCGATCTAACCACAGGGCATGCGTACCTCTTTGCACTCCGTATTAATCACCTCTACTACTTTTCTCAGGGAAATTCTCTGGATTTTTGACAGTTCGCACGGGACAGTTTAAAACGCGTCCGCCTTGTGTAAACTTTCTCCACTCTCGCTGTGTGTGTTTATGTGTGATTCTGCCTACTTGTGTATGCAAGGGGACTAAAATGTATAAAAACACAGGGTACAGGGTATCACCTAGTCGGGCGCACTCGACTCGATCTTTCTAACTTGTTTAACTTATTTTATTCCCGGGTAAATCAAATAGGTATGTTAGACCTAATTGAATTATAAACTTGGACAAATGTATCAAATTGATTGTTTAAAGAAGAATAAAAAATCGTGATTGCAATATCTCAGTCACTCTGCTATTGCTCGAACTGCTTTTATTTCTTGTCCCGATTCTTGCGTGTTGATATTCTCGATAATTTATTTCTCTATTTAAAAAGCTTTATACTATTTACGTTTTGGATCCTTCCTTCTTATCTGTTTTCCGTAACAGGGCATTGATCAACTTAAAAAAAAAAGAAAGTACGGCTTCGGTTTTTTGGGGAGCTAGCTCAAGTCCAACGGAAGAGAGCCACTGCTCGATCTTCGCGATGGCTTGATTACACCTTAGCTCTGCACAATGGAGCTCCTTGGCCACAACCACAACTGCCACGTCATCCGCGAAGCCTACTACCTGGACACCGTCAGGCAGGACTAGTCGGAAGATGCCGTCGTACATGGCGTTCCACGATATGGGGCCCAGCACTGAGCCTTGAGGTACGCCTCCTGATACGTGGTGCTCTTCTGTTAGCTCACTGTTGTCGTATTTCAGTATCCTGCTCTGGAAGTAGCTGTGTATAATCCGCAGCAGGTATACCGGTACATGGAAGTCTGCTAGGGCTTCCATGATGCAGCTCCACATCGCAGTGTTGAATGCGATTTTTACATCGATTGTGGCTATCAGACAGTATTCTTTGGAGCCGCCTTCCATCTGGTTCCAGCGATTGCACTCGTGGCTATGTCCGTAACTTTTTTAATAGCATCCAGTGTGGATCTTGCTTTACGGAAACCGTACTGCATTGGGGATAAGTCACCAGCCGCAGTTAGAGCTCTTTCGAGACGGGGACTGATGAGGGACTCTAGCACCTTGCCAGCCGAATCGATCAGGCAGATTGGTCGATAGGATGACGGCTCGTCAGGAGGCTTGCCGGGGTTCGGTATCAACACTAGGCGCTGGACTTTCCATCGGTTTGGGAAGACACCTTCGCGGAAACATTTATTGTAGAGCTCCGTGAATACTTCCGGGTGGAGCGCTAGTGCGAGTCTCAGTGCTCGGTTTGGGATACCGTCAGGCCCAGGCGATTTATTCAGCTTCAACCTCCTAGCAGCGTTCATAATTTCCTCATATGTGACTTCCTCTATAGGCGCTGCTATAGTCTTAGCTAGCAACGCGCGGCTGACTCTGTCGGTTCTGCTGGGGAACAAGTGCTCAACAATGGCTCTCAGTGTTGCGGGATCTTCAGGCTGTGCGCGTAGGTTGGCGTTGAATCTTTTAACAGCAACCTTATATGCGTTGCCCCACGGGTCGTGGTCTGCCGTGTCGCAGAGCTCCAGAAAGCATTTGCGCTTGCTTTCCTTTATAGCTCGCTTCAGTTCCCTTCTGCTTGCAAGAAAAATTGCTTGTCGTCTCGTATGCTCGGATGTTCCGTGGGATCGCTGGTAGCGGTGTCTTGCTCTGGTGCATTCCTGCCGAGCCACTGCGATTTTCTCATTCCACCAATATACCGGGGTGTGGTGGCGTTGGTAGCTTCTGGTTCTGCCTATGCTGGCGTCGCATGCGCTTTCAAGCTGCAACATTACGTCCTCAGCCATGCGCTCCGAGCTTCCTCCAGAATTTTTAATCGCTAGGTGAGCTGTAAGTATCTGTGTGTTTAAGGTTCCCTCACGATATCTCTTCCACTGGTGTACTGAGCGCTGACGATTTACCACGCTCTCGCCGACAGAGCACTTGATGGCTGCGTGATCACTCGCATTATATGCGTCATCGATAATCCAACGTGACGAGCCGTACACAGAGCTGCTGACAAAAGTCGCTACTGAGCCCACTCCTCCACGGCTAAAAGTGTGTTGCGAGCCGTAGTTGAGGAGCGCTATATCGAGCAGCGTGAATGCCTCCAGCAGGGCTCGCCCCCTTGCATTGGTATACGAGCTGCACCAATCTATCGCCCACGCGTTGAAGTCGCCAGCGATGACAAGCGGGTAGCGACCTCTGGCGTCTGTCACTAATAAGTCGAGTAGACCCATATGACGCGCACCTTGGCCCGCACAAAACTGTCGGCCTAGTAGACACTGCAGAAGGGTAGCATGGTGTTGCCACATGACCACATGGCTGCTCTACTCGATCTGTCAGCAACCCAGTTGGGGCCTGTACCTATCCTATATGGCTCGCTCAGTATAGCGAGGTCCATATTCTGCTCTCTCATCGTTTGTGACAACAGATCCTGCGCCTCCGCGCAATGATTCAGGTTGAGCTGTATCAGTTGCATTTTGGTTGGTGCAGCGGTGCTCTGCTACCGCTCAATGGGCATCTGGTGCCGCCGCCTGATGGCTGATATCCGCTTTGCCGTTTGCGCTGCAAAGGAAGCATTTTGCATGCTCGCTCTTGCATTCGGCGGCCTTATGTCCTGCATCACCGCACCTGATGCAGCAGTTGGATCTGTCCACTGGGGTCCTGCATCTATAAGCAGTGTGTCCCATCTCCAGGCATCTGTAGCATCTTTTGCGGGCTTCTTGCATGTGTATGGCACAGCTAGTCCATCCAATTCGAACCTTGCGTAGAGCAGATATCTTGCTCGCCAGGTTTGACGGGACTGAGAACGTGGCCGCTTTGAAGGACGCATAAGAGGGTCGAAGGCTTTTGATCTTGCAGGCATCTTCTGGGATATTTGCATGTTCAACCAGGGCTGCTACGATCTCCTGCTTATTCACTAGTTCGTCGAGGTCTCTGATAGTGAAGTGGGTTTCCTCTGTGATTGAGCGTACTCCTGCGCAGTCGCCCAACACCAGCTCTATTTCGTCTTTGAGCCTCTGGGTGCATTCTAGACCTACTCCTTTTAGTTCTAGCAACAGCTCACCCTTCGCTGTTCGACGAGCTTTAGTCACGTTCTCTCGGACGTCGTTAAGTTTTCCATCTTGCCTTCGCATGACCATAGATAGCACCTAACTGTAGGACATCTCACCGTTTGCGCTTATAACCAGCGCATCGGCCCGTGCCCTTGCAGCTGGTGCTGCCCTCAATGGCTTGGAAGGCTTCTTGGGCTGGACTTTGGTCCACTGTGCTGCTCGTGGTGCTGCCACGGTTTGCTCTGTGGGGCCTGCTACGGCGCGCTTATCCACCTTGTTCTTCTTTGAAGTGGTCTCTACGCCTTTTGGGAGTAACAACACTGGCTGTCTTCTCTAACAACTTTGGCGCATGGATTGCAGCTCTGGGCGTCGTCTGCGTGCTTCTCTCCGCGTACTCTTCCGGCTTTCTTGGCAAGGAGATTTGCGTCCACTGGTTTGACGTAATCACGTGCTCGGTGTTGTTTGCCTTCCTCTTGTTGGCATACGCGCGGTATAGTTTTATTGCTTTTGCCAGCTCATCCCTTATGAGCTGGTTTATGTGCCTCTGGCCATTGAATAGCGCATCAAGGCCGTTCAGCGTGCCACCCAGCTCTTCGAATACGTCCTTTGGCTGCTCCAGATCCGGGGATGCTATCATGGCTCTTGGAGGCGCTACATTTTGCACTGGCATTGCCGCGGATCCCTGGGGACGGGATCTCGGCAGCGCCGAGCGACGCACGAAACCTTCCAGCCTCTCGGTGTCTTGCGGCCGCTTGCTTGATTCAATGCTCAAACTACCAGGCTCTACAGGCGAGTCCCTCGGTGGCCAGAGGTTTCCCTCGACTTTTAACCGATGGGAGTTATACCGCTCCAACAGGGCCCCGTTAGTATGGGTACCGTTGCAGCGGGGGAGTTGGCAATTAGTCAGATCCTCGACCTTCTACTCCTTTTTTCTCCCTGGAGCCGGTAGTGAGCGCTGAACCCCTTCCGCTTTCCGTGTTTTAAAAAAGCTGTTATACTTTTTAAAAACACTTACCTGGTGTGCAGATATTTCGTTTGCCCAGAAGTATGCAATGCTGCCTGACAAGCTATCTCGAGGTGGTTTTGTTGCGGGTGGTTGTCTCCGCTAGTTCTTTTGCAGCTGGTGCGGATCAGCTGGTTGTGAACCGCGGTAACCAACACTACTAACAGCTGTTAGAGTGAATGCAACCAGTTGCACAGTTTACTTCGCGAGACGACTGCTTTTACTTTCCTATTGTGAGTAGGAAAACAACAGAGCAGAAACGTGAACAAACAGGCAAAACAAAAAACATGCGGGGAGCACTCCAACTGGACGCTTCCACTCCCCTCTCTTGGATGCCGACGCTGGGGATGCTACGCCTAGGAATCGCCGCAGGGATTGCACAGCAAGTACCACGTTCCGATCTAACCACAGGGCATGCGTACCTCTTTGCACTCCGTATTAATCACCTCTACTACTTTTCTCAGGGAAATTCTCTGGATTTTTGACAGTTCGCACGGGACAGTTTAAAACGCGTCCGCCTTGTGTAAACTTTCTCCACTCTCGCTGTGTGTATTTATGTGTGATTCTGCCTACTTGTGTATGCAAGGGGACTAAAATGTATAAAAACACAGGGTACAGGGTATCACCTAGTCGGGCGCACTCGACTCGATCTTTCTAACTTGTTTAAGTTATTTTATTCCCGGGTAAATCAAATAGGTATGTTAGACCTAATTGAATTATAAACTTGGACAAATGTATCAAATTGATTGTTTAAAGAAGAATAAAAAATCGTGATTGCAATATCTCAGTCACTCTGCTATTGCTCGAACTGCTTTTATTTCTTGTCCCGATTCTTGCGTGTTGATATTCTCGATAATTTATTTCTCTATTTAAAAAGCTTTATACTATTTACGTTTTGGATCCTTCCTTCTTATCTGTTTTCCGTAACAGGGCATTGATCAACTTAAAAAAAAAGAAAGTCAGTGAAGTACAAAAAGTTCTTTCTTGGATCAAACTCAATATCGATTTGTTCGATCTGATTTCTCTGCCCTAAATAATGTACCTATCCAAACTAGTGAGTGATGAACAGATTATATTTTTTTTCGACTTTTCTGCCAAAAAATTATAATTTTTTTAATTCAAAAGTATATAGTTACAAAACCAATTATTTAAACTTAAAAGTGCGTCTGACTGTTAAATAGATATATTTATTAACTTTCAGTAATCGTTAAGCTTTTCGGTTAAGTCATTCTCAAGTAATGGTCAATAATGCTCACCTCTGAAAAAAATCACTAAAAAAAATACCATATTTTAAAAATTTAAAAATATAAAAATCTCACCATAAAACAAATTTTAAAGCAGTTTTTCGTCATATGGGGCCCCATATGTAGGAGAAAAACTCGGTTTGGTAAACTATACAATTTGGCTGTTACTTAGTGTTATCGAAGCTCTTCCTGTTGGAAACTTGAATGAACAGGTACGCATCCAGTGTGTTTCAGACCCCGTGTAAATTTTGAGAGCATTTGCAAGTATACATTTGCCAACGCTCGACAAAAGAGAACAATTGTAGGAATGCAGTTGGAAGCAGTGATCAAAAATGGCACTCGATGTGCACACAGCAATTTTATCGGACATACCCCCCAAGAGTGTCGTAAAGCAAAAAGGGAAAAAGACTCGTGGTACGCATGTGGCAAATTTGGCCACTTTGTCTCACTGTATGCTGTGAGGCAAAAGAACTAACTAACAAGTGAGAAGGCTCCAGTCGGGAACGCCCGACTGGGAAATACGCTGAACCCTGTGTTTTCATACATATCAGTCCCCTTGCATTTATACACACATACAAAGCATCACACATACACATACACACACACACAAACACACACACACACACACAACACACACACACACACACACACACACACACACACACACACACACACACACACACACACACACACACACACACACACACACACACACACACACACACACACACACACACACACACACACATGTAAATGCAGGCTGCACGCGGTCAACAGCTGCTGCGCTTGGAGTCCTCTATGGAAACTTAATTCGTGTATAACTTCTAAACTAACAGTATGATCAGTGCTTAACAAGAGCATTGAAATCTTTGGAAAAACCAAAGCCAAAGTCCGTAGTATTTGAATTGCGTTTTTTTACAGGTTTGCATATATGGGGGGAGGTATCCAAAAACACGCGAACAGTTTGTTTGATTGCTCTAGCTCTTCTGGTTTTTAATATATCTTCAAAAAACAGGGTAAAAAAAAACGATATTTATTGATAACAAGAAAACGAGATGAGTTATCGCTGATTTCATATAAATTTGATCTGCGTATGGTACACATGAACTTAAAAAGTCCAAGTTCAGCTACCTAGCTTTTAACGTCTCCGGAATCGACGCGTTAATACAGACGGACGGACAGAGCTAGATCGACTACGCTAGTGATGCTGATTAAGAATATATATACTTTATGGGATCGGAGATGCTTCCTTCTGCCTGTTAAATACATTTGCACAAAACCCTTACACCCTGATTTACCCATTTTCAATGGGTTCAGTGTATAAAAACATAGTACAGTACTTTAGAATTTATTTTGCAGTCGATTTTTCAAACCATTTTATTTCTGCCTTATAGACTTGTAAGCTAATTTTTATTACATGGCAAAGTCCTGAACAGAATCATCTTTTGAAATAAACAAAAACCACCTTAAAATTCATGTAAAAACATTATGCTTAGTGTGCTTTGAAATAATCAATAAAATGTTATTTTCATTTGACAGTGTGGCAAACAAGTCATGATGTTGTTGGGGGTAAAATTTTTTTGGATGTAGTGTCCATTGAAATTCGCCTAAGCGAAATTGTAAAAGTTATCGAGGACTAAAAAAACGAGGAAATAAAGCCCGGAAAACCGCTCGGTTTTGATTTAATAACTCTGAAAATTCTCATCGGACTGCCAAGGTGTGCGGTTATGTATATATGCCGACCTTTTTACGCAATCGCTAAACTGGGCTACTTCCCTAAAAAATGGAAAAATCGGTTATCGTTATACAGACCGATTGGTTTACTACTGCGCATCAGCTCCTACATCAAAATGCGCAACACAATACCGTTGCACCAATTTGGTTTTCATGGAAATATTGAGCAGGTCAATCACATCACATCAGAAATTCACGCTGCATTCGAGTAACGGCAATACTGCACGGCAATATTTGTTGACGTCGCACAAAGCTCCTTCCTCAAAATACGCACAAACTTCTAGAGTTGTGTCCCTACAAACGAGTTTTAACCTGAGATGTAATACAAGCATTTCACACGATAAAGTGCCTCAAGGCAGCGTTCTTGGTCCAAACCTCTACGTCCTGTACAGTGTAACTTACCTAGCCAAAAAAAAAAAACGCATCTGAAACTAAATGCAAGCAATCATTTCTTATAGTCAAAGTCATCCTGTATAACTCCCTGCTGAAACCTATGTGGACTTATAGCTCCGAATTACGTAATATTGATAATATTCAGCGAGCACAGTCCCAGATCTAAGAACCATCAATGGGGCACCGTGGTACCTCCGACATCCAAATCCTCTCGCAAGAGATTCGAGTTAGCAATCAGAATCGACTTTACCGCAACGACCAGCCAGCCTAGTAACAATTTTTCTTCGCTTAACAGAAACACAATTTGTAAATTGTAAAATAAACTAAAATAAGATCTAATTAATTATTGTTAGTCCGTTAAAAAAATTAAAAAAATATATGTAATGTTCTAAAAAAAAACAGGTGTAATACTATTATAGTTTGCGAACGTTATTGAATTGAATTTATGTTGGTTAATAACTCATCTATATATCGAATGATAATACTCATATATAAAAGTGATCGATATTCGACTCATTTCGGGACTGTCAACCCGACAAACTGTTTTCAAATATATCCACTTTTCGACGCGTAAAATCGATTCCTTGTGCAAAACGAAATCGCAAAAATTTTACCCTGTCATAACACACATTTCATTCCCTTTTGTTTTGTTGGCAATAGTAAGCCAACGGAGGCGGTTATCGACAATTTGATATAAAGTTAATCTGCGGATGGTATATACGAGCTTAAAAAACCAATTTTCAACACGCTATTGCAACTCATTTATTGCAGCTCTTGCTCCCAAGTGCCTTGCCAAATTTGACAAATCTTACCGCATGTTTTCTTTAAAAACTTCTGTGTCACTTTTTGAAATAGATTCTTTAGATGCTGTAGTATGTTAAAATTTTCACTCTAGCTTTCATTATATAAGTTAGCGAGTGCCCCTCGCGCACAACAATTTGACACTTTGTTGTGATGATGCTGATACAGCGGATTCTTGGTCTTGGTCTTCAGCGTCGATAACCTGCGCCCTTGCCTGTGTCACAAAATCGCTTTGGCTTACTGGGCTTGCCGACTGTTGTTGCAAAATCTCTATTATAATATTTTTTTTGTATGAGCACTTTATACGTAGAGTAATTAATATTATACTTGCTCCGACACTGTTGTAAAATCTATTAGAATTTATTTACTGAATTACTGAGCCACAAGGTCAGTAAAAGGAAATTAATTCCCATCCTAATCTTCATCTACAGGTGTTAGACAGGTTACAACTTCGAAGATAGGCGCCGCTGGACTTAAGCAGCAACGTTCGTCGCGGCACAATATAACACAACTGGTGCCCAACGTTTAAGAGAAACTCACCAACACCTTAGACATAAGCTAAGAAAAAGACATGTAAGTAAGTTGTGCATATATTCGCCTTCTAAGTCATAAAAACGTATTTGTTTCATTGTGACAGCAAGTCTGTCTTCTGGCATCTGTTTCTGGGTCTCATTTTTTTATTTCTTTTTCATGCGGATTATTTGTTTATAGTCGGCCATTGCAAAAACCGGAGTACATGAAATGCCAGATTGTTTTTTTGCCTTCTTTGCGAACAGAGAGCATTACACAGTGACGAAGCGTGGGATACCCAACAAAGTCATCAACAATATAGAGAAGATTTAGCAGACGTAGATGCCACCCAGCTTCAAGCGCTGATTTTCCAACAAAAAAAAAGAATTCAAAGCGCAGTCAAACGCGTTAAGAACTCAGATGAACTCTTTACAGTAAGAAGGACCCCAAGTCAAGGTGTACCAAAGAATCACTGTAGACCCTAAAATCAGCTGTGAAGTACCGTTAGGTATTGTAAACTCTGTCCCAAAATTTACTGGAGCCCAAGACGATTATGAGTTGTTCAAGCCTTACGCAGGCAGCTGCGCCCATTATCAGACTGTAACAATACTTAGCCCTATTAACACCGCACAACACGGTATTAAACTATGACGCTATAATAGCCAGGTTGGACCTATGCGGACAAAACATCGCTTCGGCTTCTGCGACAGGAACTAGAAATAGTCCGGCAAGCTAAACCCTAACTTTCTCAATACTATGACGAGGTCGAACGAAAGTTAATCCCCGTCACAAATAAAATAATTATCACATATGAGACATAAATAGCAACGATGCTCAATGACGAAGTCAGAGCTCACAATCACAACAGCAAAAACAACAACAACAGCTAAAAACCCTCACTATGTTAGGAGACAGACCAAACAACAACCGCACAATCCTGGTCCAAACCAGGACAACCAGACAACGCAGCAACAGAGCCTATGGACGTCGACCCTTCCTCGTCAAGGTTCAGGCAGCAGACAAGGTTCAGGAAAGACCAAGCAGCTAATGCACAGGTCGAAAATGGGCAGGGCCAGAAAAGATAAAGTTCGGCCGAACGAATGTTAGCCAGAGACGCCAACGGGTGCACAAAACAATGCAACAAGCCGTTGGTGACCAAGAACAACAGTATAATAGTCCCGCTGTAGCAGCGGAACCGATATTCAGGACGACTTGGAATCACAACATGACAAGAAATCAGTGAGCCACAACGAAATGGCATCATCGGCCTGATGATCAAGGTCACCTTATAACAATCCGACCTGGGTTGTTGACAAAAAAGGGACAAGACGAAAACGCTAAATCCTTTTCCATGTTATCTGTAAAAGAAAAAACCTGCCGCTAATAAAAGATTTACTGCACCCTCTACCCAGCGAGGAGAAACGCACGCACAAGCTGGAGCGCCTGGTGCAGCACCCCATCTCTTACCTCATGGACGTCAAGTGCGTTGGATGCTACAGAATCAAAACTGTGTTTAGTCACGCTGAGGGCGTAGTGGTTTGCGCCGGTTGCGTCACCATTTTGTGAACTATCACTCACCACAATTTCCGTTAAAACCTACATTTGTAATATTTCGAGAAAAAGTCCGGAACACAATCTATTTCACAAATCCTTGAGGCAATAAATAGGTGATGCAACCAAACCTCGTGAACGCGGGCTGCATACTTTAGCACTGCAGAATGAACTCGTTAAAGCCTTCCAGGCAACCGAATTTTGGCACTGCAAAAATCTGGTGACCGATATCACTAACAAAACCGAACAAAGAGAAACAGTTATAGCTGAACATAACCGCGCCCATAGATCGGCTCAAGAGAATGTAAAAGAAAGCCTTGAGGATTACTATTTCCCAAAAATGTCTAAGCTAGTTACGGAGGTAATTGCAAACTGTAAAGTCTGCACTCGAGCTTAATATTACATTCCAAAAAACAGAAACTAGGTACAACATCGATACCATCATACGCGGGTGTAATGCTTCATATTGACGTTTTTTCGACAGACAAAAAAAGCTCTTAACATGCATTGACAAGTTTTCCAGGATTGCTATAACACAACCGATAATTTTGAGAACAATAGCCGAGATCAAGGTCCCAATTATTCAACTTGTGAATAATATCCCCAAAATCAGAACAAGTTATTGCGACAACGAAGCCGCATGCAATTCAGAAACTATAAAATCTCTATTGAAAAACCAATTTGGAATTGATGTCTTCAATGCGCCTCCGCTGTATACTACATTAAATGGGCAGGTGGAACTTTTCTTAGAGATCGGTAGATGCCTTAAGAAAAAACATTTGAGGACACTGTAGAACTAACAATGCACGTCACTATCGAATATTACCGAACAATTCATTCAGTGACTGAAAAAAACCCGATAGAGGTTATTCTGACGTCGAGTGAAGAGTCGAAAGTGGAAATAAGAAATAAGATAGTTAGTGCCCAGCAGACCCATCTAAAGTGAAACAAACCAAATCGACACAACGGGGTTTTCGAAGTAGGAGGAAAACTATTCGCAAAATCAAATAGAAGGCTAGGGAACAAGTTTACCCCTTTACGTACAGAGGAAGTTGTATAAGCGGAATTGGGAACGCCTCTTCTTATAAAAGGGAGCGTGTCCATAAGGACAACATAATGTAGCGTTTGTCTTCATAGCTCCCAATAGGTTTAAGTGACAAAAAAAGTTTTTAATCAGTTTTTCCCTGGAGAGTGATCGGCTCGGCTATTGTGCTTCTAGCACCGGCAAACGCCCGGATCACCGACTATTCTTACTCCAGGTACACACCGATAGTTGAAGGTAATGTACTAGTATTTGAGCAGAGAGGCTACGTTAGAATTGTAGTAATCTAACGGAGTTTGCTGCAATAATAGAAGAAACAGGCAAACTGTCCGAGACTTTTCCGCAATCCAACATGCGTAAATTACTAAGCGCGGATTTAGATCATGCTAGGAGTCTGTTGTCCGTTTTAAGGATGCACCACAGAATTGCCAGGAGTTTAGATATTCTGGGCACGGCACTCAAAGTTGTAGCCTGCAAATCAGATACCGCAGAAGCCCATAAGCAAATAAACCTGCTTACTGATACCGTAAACAGAATAGTAAAGGCGAAAAAGAGCGAGTTGTTTGACGCTCCACATCTCTATGAAGCGCTGTTATCCTAAATCACAATAACTTAGAAGCCGTATTGTCTGAGCACTAGATAAAGGTCCGGAAGTATCAATAAACTGCTCTTATCTGATATCATTCGAGCGTCAAGTACATCAACCAACGCGAGGCTTTATCTGCTGGGTATTGCGGCTTCCCCTTACTCAACATCATAAACCACGAGCCGATCCTTATTTTGTCACTCCTGCACAGAATAAATTTTGAAAACCTTAATCCATCCGAGGTCTGCAAAAAATGATCGACGCTGTGGGATCGCCCAAGACTTGGTACGCTGCGGGACTTGGACTCAGCCTTGTGTTCAGTGCCCTCATCTTCCTCGTTTATCGACTGAGGAGGAAGCGAGCTTCGAAGGAGATTCAGAAGGTCGTCCAGAGCTTTAAGTTGGACGCGGATGCCCGTGTTTCAAAAGGGGGAGTAGTTGACACTGTGTTGCGCGCATGATGCTGACACAGCGGATTCTTGGTCTTGGTTTTCAGCGTCGGTAACCTGCACCCTTGCCTGTGTCGCAAGAGCAGCATTACCGCTTATGCTTAGTCCGCTTGCCGAGTGTTGTTGCAAATAAGGTCAGTAATCGGAAGTTAATTCCCATTCTTATCTTCGTCTTCAGATGGAAGACAGGTTACAATTTCAAAGAGAACAACCATAGACTCCACTGGACAGCAACGTTCGTCGCGGGACAGCCGGTATAACGAAACTGCTGGGTATTGCGGCTTCCCCTTACTCAACATCATAAACCACGAGCCGATCCTTATTTTGTCACTCCTGCACAGAATAAGTTTTGATAACCTTAATCCATCCGAGGTTTGCAAAAAAGGATCGACGCTGTGGGATCGCCCAAGACTTGGTACGCTGCGGGACTTGAACTCAGCCTTGTGTTCAGTGCCCTCATCTTCCTCGTTTATCGACTGAGGAGGAAGCGAGCTTCGAAGGAGATTCAGAAGGTCGTCCAGAGCTTTAAGTTGTACGCGGATGCCCGTGTTTCAAAAGGGGGAGTAGTTGACACTGTGTTGCGCGCATGATGCTGACACAGCGGATTCTTGGTCTTGGTTTTCAGCGTCGGTAACCTGCGCCCTTGCCTGTGTCGCAAGAGCAGCATTACCGCTTATGCTTAGTCCGCTTGCCGAGTGTTGTTGCAAGTAAGGTCAGTAATCGGAAGTTAATTCCCATTCTTCAACACAACAACCATAGACTCCACTGGACAGCAACGTTCGTCGCGGGACAGCCGGTATAACGAAACTTATTCAAAATATGATAAAAACAATTAAAGGTTGTTGTAGAATTTTATTGGTTTTACGAAAACTGGGTGGGTTATCGATCATTTGCAATACCCCTTCCCTTCTACCCCTTATAATTTCCGAGATCGACGCCTTCATAGATAGGGACAGACGGACGGATCGAATCGGCTATTCATCCTGATCAAGAATATGTATACTTTATGGGGTCTGAGATGCCTTCTGCATGTTACATACATTTACACAAAACCATTATACCCTTTTTCCCCATTTCCAATGGGTTCAAGAATACAAATTACCAATTCTTTTGGGCAATGCACTTTTTACCGTCGGAAATCGATTCCTTGTATTGCATAGATTTAGTAAAAGCCCAGATTATTTAGTACCTTCTTTATCTACCGGACATAACCTAACCAGTTATTATTTGAGATTCTTAGGGCTCAATCATGACATTTGATTACTGATGGCTGCATAAGTATGTATAAACGTATGTATTAACAAAGATATTGTATGTATGCCACACGAGAACAAACCTACACACACAACTTTTGGTGGCGCGGGTTATGATAATATCCAAGATATGCTTACAACGAAAATCGATATTTACTGATTTAAAAAAAAACAAATATAAACTTTTTACTGCGTATATACTATACGAGATGTTCATATATTTAATAATTTAAGTTTCTTGATCAAAACTTCTCAACTAAAACATCCTCTGTCAGCACAGGCTTATGAAATATAGATCTTCCACACTAACTTATTGGAATTCGCGACATTTGTTATTAAAGGATTTCACAATAAAATGCAAACATATGTTATTTACTGACTTCAGTAAGGCATTTGGCTCTTAGCTTTTACTGCACAAACTTCACCTTCTGGAATTCCAAATAACAGAATTCTTATCATCTGTAAATATTTAGCTTTAAGAGCCCAAAAAGCTTACTGTCAAAGTCTTGTCCTGTTCAATTTACTTCCGGAGTACCACAAGGAAGTCGCCTTGGTTCGTCGTTATTCGCTTTGTATAAATGACTTTCCCTCTGTGATACCTCACTCTCGGTTGCTGATGTACGCCGATGACGTAAAACTTTATCTGGCCAAAGGATGTAGTGTGATCTTGAAAGTTTTCAAGTAAATTTATTAAATCTTGGTCACAATAAGTGTAAAATAATGTCGTAGTACTAATAAATCTTCCCTCTCTTTCTAACCGTAAAACCATGCTTGGTGCAATCGTTTTACACAAACTAATTAATAATTATAATTAGTAAGTAATCTATTAATAATCTTTTCCATATAACAGTAATTTATTCCTATTCTTGAAATCTTTATTCTAGGTCATCTGTATATTTGTTCGCGATCTTCCTCTCTCGGTTGGGCGAGACATGGGTGGGAATTCACCTGGGCAGGCGCGTTAACAAGCCCGTGCTTAGTATCGTTGGGCAACTTGAATGTACTGTTCGTTAGGACATATACGTCCAATGAAAAATGCCAATGCCAATGCCACTGCAAGTCTGCAGCTCGGAGTACTTTAAATCTTTGGGTATGTTGTTTGGGGTAGGTGCACCTAATATTTCACTTGCAGTTTTATGACCAGCAGAAATATTGACATTGTAAAAAATAAGTAAGCTCGAGTAGGTAATAAGGAGTCAAAACTCAGGGCAAATCATTAAGACAGGTCGCAACTGGCGCGCGTCATAAAACAAGACACACAAACACACAAACATATATAACAATTTTGCATTTTGCAAACACACAATAACAATTTTGCATATACATGTAGAAATATGAATAAGAGTGCGTGCACACTTATCTAGAAAAAAATTTTCTTTCAAGTCCACCCGCTTTTAAGTACTCTCACGAACCCACATCACATCACTCTGAAAGCGGTTTACTAAGCGAACGAAAATTGATATATCTTGAATTTTCGGCGCATTGCTGCTTGAAATCACTCAGTGTGAGCGCAGAAAATGTTCTGCAGTGTGAGGGAGCACGTGGTAAAACACCCATACACCCATACACATTACACCCATATTCGCTGAGATTGTGAGAGAAATGAAAGCCCGAAAACCGAGCAAAACCAAATTCGATCTGGGACCTGTCGCACAAAAAATAAGTTGCACAATTTTTTGTTCTTGATGACCTATATCACTAAGCATACAAAACATTGAGTCGTCAAATCGACAAAAAAGTGGTTGCAAAAATTTTCGAGCTCGTGGCACCCCACATAGCTCTTGCTGTAATTTTTTAGTACCGGAGAGAGTAAGATTGCTGAGAGCTCTTTGGTCTCACTGCATAGCATGATGGTCTCGTAGAACCCCGTATAGTGTGTCTCGCTCACACGGCAAGGTGCTTGAAGACTCGTGGCACCTGTTGCATGTATTTGTTTGCATGTGCACAGAAGCTGAGCAACGAAATGTATGCATGTATGTGTGTATGTACAAGAAGCAATGCGCTTAAATTCAAATTTTTAAATTTTCGGCCGCATGTCTTCCCTTTCAATTGAAGAGTAATGTAAAATTTTTTAAGGGTTTGCCACATCGGCATGATCTCTTAGAATTTTCAACATTAATTGTTTGTGAGGGTACCAAAGCGTTGGTGCGTTTGCACAAAAAGTTTTTCGAGACGAGCATACCTATGTTATTTTGTTAGTGATTGATTCAAAGTAGTAATTCTGATGTGATGCAGCCATGCGTATATAGAGAACAAAAAAGCGAAAAAACACATGTTGTTTATTGCGAGATTATGGGTAAATCGGTAAATCAGGGTATATTGGTTATTATACTTGAACAGGACGACGAGCTGAGTTGATCTAGCCATGTCCGTTTGTCCGTTTGTATGAACGCAGCGTTCCCAGAAATTACAAAAGCTAGAGACTCAAACTAAACGACTATAGATTCTGTAATACCATACGCAGTACGAGTTTGTCGTTTTTTGGCGATATTTTGCACAATTTCACAAATATCGATAAAATACGAACTAAATCCCTGTAGTTTTTATAGTTTTCTTAGCATATCTCGTAGAAAATAAGAGCTAGAGCCCATCTATTTGGTTTAGCATGTGCGCGTGAAGGATACGCAGCTTAAGAATATTTCGGATTTTGGGTGCCTTTCCGCCCACGCCCCATATATGAAACGCATTTCAAACACTACAGACTTGGCCTTTGGTTTGTACATATATTTGATTGCTCTTATTACGTAATAAAAATTTCATTAGGATCATACACTTAGTTTAAAAGTTGTTCACGAATTTAGTTATACTATAGCAGATATACCGCACTTGCGGTACAACAGGCAGGAGGATAATACCGGATGGTACAGTGCTGCCGCTGCAGCACTCTGTGGCCCGCCATCAAACGCGAATCCGCCGTCAAGTAGCCACCACATTGCGTGGGCACGACCGACGTACATAACCTCAACCATGCCAACATTAACAATGTTTTGCGCGCAGAATACGAACATAACCTCAACGAGGCACGTGCAAGCAAAGACTTGCGAACAACCGCTAACAAGCGCTACATCCCACTGGCCCTACCTGTTTGCTTGTGCCACACATCTGAATGTGCCAAGCGCCGCGCAGATTACTGCACTCTAGGCAATACCCAGAGAGCTTCTAGTATTCGGCAGCCTCCAAACGAGCACGGAAATTGCTGGCTACACTCACGCTGAGAATCACAAGCCAGCCATAAAGGTAAACCGAGAGTTATGATGCAAAGTAAGCTTATCTTGCCAGCTATGGTACCGGAAATAGTTAATAGCCCAAAAATGTGTTTTGGTCGTCCGGAGCACATTCTACATTCAGTGCTCACGAAGGTACGTCAGCTTCCACCGCCCAAAGACAAACTGGAGCCACTCATTGAATACGCGCTTGGCGTGCGCAACGTTTACTCAACCATGGAGGCATGTGGACTGAAGGACCACATGAACAACCCTATGCTCGTGCAAAAGCTAGTGGACAAGCTGCCCACACAATTGATGCTGCAATGGGCAATGCATCCCAGGGATGACAAAAAACCATCAGTGCAGATGTTCACTGAATGGCTTTATGGTATCGCTGAGGCTGAGGCAAAGAATGCGAAACTACATCGCCACACCGAGGACAAGTAGTCAAAGCCATGTGTGGTATCCACGGTTGTGACCAGCGACACCACTCCCTTATCCACAGCGAGCAACTGCATCGAAATGCCGCAAAGAGTGCACCATACCAGAAAAACGGACACATCCCAACGGAACTCGGAGCAGACAAAATTCCGTATTGTTCCAATTCGCATAATACAGCAAGAACAACTCATTTAATACTTTTACCTTTCTGAATGAGGGTTCGTCCGTGACGCTCATCGAGAAGAAGATCTTCAAGCAGTTCAACATTAAAGATGATCATTAACCATTGTGCCCACCGAAGAGACATCTGAGCGGGGCACACTTCAGATAGCCAGCGTCCGCACCGACACGAGATTTTCGCTGGAGGACGTGCACAGCCTATCAATCAATCGACATACCTGTACTCGCCCACAGATACCCTTATCTGGCACGGTTGCCAATAGATTCGTATCACAATGCACCACCCACTATGTTGATTGGTGCAAACAACTGGCATCTAGCCGTGCCCCTCAAGATACGCGAGGGAGCATGGCATTAACCGATTTCACCAAAAACGCTTCTAGGCTGGACGTTAGAGAGCTGCACAATGCATCAATCCACAAGCGGACATGTCAATGTACACACACGAAGCCATAAAACAAACGTTTTCCCTGGACATGACAGCAGAAAAGCGAATGTTGTCGGAAGAGGACACACAAGCGTTGGCAAGTCTACAATCAACAACAGTGTTCAAAGGCGGCCAATATGGCCTATCCAGGAAGAATGCCGCAACAACGGTGCCGAACAGTTATCAAAGCGCCTTATATGCTTGCAACGGAAGTTCCGCCCTGAGCTGAGAGAACAAATTCAGAGGGAAGTGGAGCTAACACAAGAGGAGTTGGCTACTCAACACCGGCGGTAGTGGTATCTGCGCACTTTCATCACTGCCAATCCAAACAAACCATAAGCAGTCCGTCTGATATGGGACGCCGTCGCACAATCAGATGGAAGTGCCCTTAACGACTTTATTCTACAAGGGCCTGATCTGCTAAAGCCTCTCTTCGACTTGCTGATCTAGATTAAGAGCCGGCAGAGTAGCCGTTTGCGGGGACATGTGACATGTGCGGGGAAATGTTGCATCAGATCAGAATAAGACCAACAGATGTGCACGCGCAGACATTTCTATTGTGGGAGCACGGCGAAGATGCACGCCAAACAAGTACATATATACGCCATGACGGCTCTGACATTTGGAATAAATTGTGCACCACTCATTGCGCATTTTATCAGAGATTAAAACGCAGACCAATTCAAAGGCCTGTATCCAATGGCAGTACAGGCCGTGATAGCCTACTACTATGTGGATGATTTCATCTACAGCGGTCAAGACGAAGAATAAGTGGCAGCCATCGCCACGCAGACGAAAAGCATCCACGGAGCTGTCGGCTCTGGGATGCATTTCGTGCTTCATAATCGATCTCAAGATCCTGCTGCAGGGAGATTGGCGGAGTTCGATTGAGTGGAACGAAAGGTTGTCCAACGAACTGATCCCCAAGTGGGCGAGATGGAAACGAGCCCTACCAGCAATCGGCGCTGCTAAAATCCCAAGATGTTATTATAGAAAAGATGATCAGACAAGCAGCGTCTAACTGCATATCTTTGTGGACGTCAGCGCAATGCCAAACGCGGCTGTGCCATTCTTACGAGTATGCCAAAGTCGCACCGCTAAGCCCGGTCTCGATTCCCAGGATGGAGTGCCAAGCAGCCGTTATTGGAGTAAGACTGGTCAAGAAGATCATCAACAACTCACGGTTACCAATCAACTCGAGCTGGTACTGGTCCGACACCAAAACGGTCTTGAGCTGGCTACGCATGGATCCACGGAAATTTCAGCAGTACGTTATGCATCGAGTAGACGAGGTGTTGGAGCACAACAACGTGGATCAATAGCACTGGGTGCCATCCAATCTTAACACCGCGGATCTTGCAACGAAAGTGTCCAGTCTTAACAATGCCAGCAAATGGCTCAACGGTCTAGACCACCTACAGCTTGAGCCGTCTAAGTCACTCCAACGACCTGGGCCCACCAACGAAAACTGAACTGCGTCACAACATATTTTGAATACAGAAATCCACATTGCAGTCCTTGCTTAATGCCGTATACTTCTCTGACTGGCGGAGGTTATACCGCGCACTAGCAAATTCTATATATTGAGCGACTCCGAGAAAAGTGCAAAAGGCGCCGCTGCCGCAAACGGTATCCCACGAGATAGTACAACGCGCTCAAACAATGTTATGGCGTTGCGCACAATCAAATGAGTTTCAAACAGATATTCTCAGACTGGCTCGAGGTAAATGTATAAATACAAAGTCAAAACTTCTGCGAATCCGCGGACGAGCAGAAAATCTTAGCAACCAACAACAAATTGTGCTCCCGTATGGACACCATATAACAAGCCTCATCGTTGGATGGCATCACCAGCAGATGCACCACACATTACACGCAGCATTTATCAATAGGATCCGCGGCATATATTACATACCGCGCATACGGGTTTTGTACAAAAACGTACGCAGATCTTATCAACGGTGCAAGATCAAAAGTGCCATGCCAGACATACCACAGATGGCGGCATTTGGCATCAGTTTGACATCATTTCAGCACCCACGTACGTTGGAATCGACTATTTCGGCCCAATGTTTGTTACCGTTGGCCGCCGAAAAGAGAAGCGCTGGGGCGTCATCTTTACCTGCCTTACAATAAGGGCGGTCCGCCCGGAATTAGCACACTCTCTAGACACCGCATCATGCATCATGTCTATCCGCAATTTCACCAACCGACGGGGAACGTTACGCGAAACCTACTCGGACAACGGGACCAACTTCAAAGCTGCCGAGAAGGTTATATGCGACGAGCTCAAAATGGTCAACTTCAGCGAAGTCGGGACATCGTTGACCAGATTCAGTGGAAGAGCATGGAAGCGACGCATACGCTGCATAAAAAAGGGGCTCCACGCCATATTCCCAGCAATAAAGTTCACGGATGAGGGACTTCGAAGCGAGTTATGTGAAGTGGAATTTATCATCAACTCACGGACACTCACATTCGTGTCTCGTGTCAAAGGCGACGAAGCAATTACGCCAAATCATTTGCTGTTGGTTACACTGAGTGGTTACAAGCCCATCTTCGATACGCTACACACCGTGCGACACATTTGGTAATCAACACAATTGCGCGCCGATCAATTCTGGCGACGCAAGGTGCAGGAAGTGTTTCGCCAAAAGACCACCTGTAACCGTCGGTGACGTCGTCCTTATAGTGGACGATAATAGTTGGCCCAAAGACATCATCAAGCAAACTATACTAGCCAAAGACAACCAGGTAAGTCGAGTTGTCATCGGGGCAGCTGCTGGGGTGCTACAACGACCCGTGGCAAAGTTGGCTGTACTAGACGTCGGCAGTACCGGCGATAAGCACCCTACCCTACAGCAGACGCGCAGCTTACCGAGGGAGAATGTTGCCGCCAAAATCTACTATGTGATGTCAAACTAACGTGGTTGCCGCTAAGGCCACCAATATGCCGAATTGTAGAGTATTTCTGCATTCTCCTTTGATCGCATTTTCCTGACGCAGATATACCGTACTTGCGGTACAACGAGACAAGCAAAGCTGGCGAGGCGCGGCTCAACTAGTCAGAATTTAGTCTGGTGGCGGACACCGGCACGATTTGTTTTATAGCTTACCGACTGACTGGCTACTTAGCTAGCGCCTCGCCAATTCCTTAGAAGCGAATTAAACATTTACGAGAAATATTTAGTGAATAAATGAACATTGAAATATAAGGTCTACGCGTTCTTATTGATCAGCTTATAGGTAGTCGTCCGCCCGCGCCGGGCACAACAGTTATATTCGATACCCTCAACGATAACTTTCCACATATTTCAAACCCCTTCCACTCTTATATACATACAACTGCGAAAAAAAAAATGGCACCACTATGACATTTTTTCTTATTGATCAAAAAAATAACAATTAGTATTGCTGTATTTTAAATATTTGATATTTAATATATTGCTTAGTATTCCCTCTAAGACTTTCATTACTTAAAGATAATTGTGTGTCAAAACTAAGAATATTTTATCAATTTAATATATAGTTGCGATACCTTTATAGGAAATAAAGGCTGCTTAACGACTTGGCATCGATTCAACCAAGTCCTGGTATCGTTTCAGAGGAATTTTCCACCAGGACTCGTAAATGGCTTGCCAAAGTGATCCGTTGCTAGTTGGTTTAATACTAGCAACTGCCTTTTTGACATTAGCCTATAGATTTTCGATCTGGTGGCTGCACAGCGCACTCCAAAACGTTCACTGATTTTCTTTTGAACCATTCCTTTGCTTTCCTGGTGGCGTGTTTGGGGTCATAGCCTTCTTGGAAGACCCATAATAGCGCCATCTTATACTCTACGTAGGGTAGCATTACAGCATCCAATATATTGACGCAACCGTGTTGGTTCATTATGGGTTTGGCTCAATGTATTGGACCTACTCATAATAACAAAAACAAGCCCATACCAGTATGCTTGGCCCTCCATGTTTAAAAGTCTTTGTAGTGAGTTTTGGATTGTATTTTGAGTTTTAAGGGTACTAGACGTTCGAACGAGAGTCTTTTCCACCAAACATAACAACTTTACTCTCATCTGTTCATAAAATATTACTACATTTTTGGGTTGGCCAATTTGGACGATTCTTTGCTAACTTCATGCGCTTCGCAATATGTTTCGCGTTTAAGGAGACGGACCTTTCTTGGGCTGCAAGCATTTAAATTTTGTTGTTTGACACATGTGTGAACTGTTTTCAGTGCCACAGTTGTATTAAGCTTCTTTTTTTATGTCATTTGCAGCCTTGACAGGGTACTGTGTGCTCTCGAGGATCAACACTTTGACGTAAATCTGTCGTATAGCTCCTTTTTATCTGTTTCATCGTTTCCTGTATTGTTTATGTCATTTAGTATATTTTTAATTGAAAAGCCAATCAATCGACCAAGTTATCTCTTTGATTTTCCATACAATATCAATTTTCTGATGATTTTGCACTTCTCCGTATTCCAAGGCCCATTGTATTAATAATTTTGGATTTCTTTTAAACATAATGCTTGAAATAATGAAATCGAAGTTAAATCTGTTGAGTACGTGCTTTTTGTCGAAGAAACTGTACGAAATTTAACGTTTTTCATGAAAAAGCTTAAGTGGTGCTATTATTTTTTTCGATATTTTTTCGACCTTTTCCCTTAAAATTACAAAAAAAAAAAAAAATCTATTACCATTACGGCGAAGTACTACCTTTTCATTTAGAGGGAATACTAAGCAATATATTAAATATCAAATCTTTAAAATATAGCAATACTAATTGTTATTTTTTTGATCAATAAGAAAAAATGTCATAGTGGTGCTATTTTTTTTTTCGCAACTGTACATATCACGGCGCATACTGAGTGTGTACGGTTGTGAGTGTGCGTATGTGAGTTTATAGGTATGCTTTTTCGGGTATTTCATCGTAATGGTAATTTTATGATTATGGTAATGTTGTATCAGCCTGTAATTGTGTTGTGCTTCATTGTCTGCCTTTTATCGCGTTGAGAAAAACCGATTTAGCGGGGCGACGGCGGGGTGTCGCTGTCGCCGAGTGTGGTTCGGTAGTAGGCACAAAGAATAAGTGTGCAACGCAATGCAGTTGCGTTTACAACTTCTGTGCGACCGAAATTCGCTGCGCTAAAGCAATGACAGAAAGTAATAACAGTGTTCCACCACATACATAAATCCACACTTGCAGACGGACGCTGCACGCTGTGAACACTTGCTGCGGTTGACCACCACTATGGAAACTAAATTGTGAACTAAACTATGGAAAGTAAATTCAGGAATAACATCTAAACTAAGAGCATGATCTTAATGAAACGTTCAAGGATTAACAACAGCATTGAAATCTATGTACAAACCAAAGCGCATTTATATAAATATAAAGTATATAAATTGCGTTTTTCTCAATCATTCCCACTTTAAAATGAGTTGCAACTTCTCCAGCATTGCAAATGTTATTCCAAATGTTATTTAAAGAAAATTATGGAACGAAAAAAGGTCCGGTAGGAATAAAATGCGACCATATTGATTATTTCCGAGGACACCATCAAGAAAATCTCCATAAATCGATTGAACTTCATTGGAGTCGAGGGCTATCGCACAGTTGTCCGTAGAAAATGTGAACATAAAAGTATATAAAGCGGAGTCAATTTTGACTGTCGAAAATACAGTTAAAAAGAAAAAGTACAAAGTATTTTTCATTGCGATTCTACACCTTGTCATTGTGGACACGGTGTAAGTTTATTAAATTCTCATTATTTTTATCACTTATATAATTTATTTTGTAAATTTTCAACCAGTAGATTATGTATAGGGTCCTTAGATCGGCCAGGTAACAGTCCTGACCTCAATTGAATCTAAAATGCCCTAAGCCCTTATAACAGCCAAAATAAAAAAGGGAAAGCCTAAAATACAGGGCAATTAAGAAAAACCCTCAAAAAGGATCGTATGAAGATATTTCAGGCGCATATTTGAAGGCTCTCTATGTAAATTCAAATAATCCAATAAGCTAATACTACCTAATATTAAATTAGACATATGTCCCAATGAAAATATAAATAATTATTGTAAATTAATGTACTAATTCGAAATTTAGTTTAATTTAAATATATACATTTTACAAATTAAAAACAATTTTTTTATTTTTGTGCTCAACTAATTCAAAAAAGGTAGACTATTTAAGAAAATCCTTAAAACAATGTGATGAAAAATACGGCATAAATTTTTTGCTTGTAATTGAACAATTGAAGATTTTGTCAAAAATGGGTTTTGTATAACTTTTTCAAAGATCTCATAATAAAATTTTTAACGCCACTGCAAAATCTTTTTAACATCGAGGGCATAATAGCCTTCTAGGGTACCTAATCTTCGAAACGCGAAAAATAACTGTTGTCTCTACTCTGTCTGACGGCTCCATGCATTATATTTATATTTAGTTTCAAGTTCCGCAATGTACAAACATATTGCAAGTCAATTAGAAATGCTTAAGTACCTAGTTCCGTAATATACTTATATTTTTACTCACTACGTTCTTACATCCATATAAACACAATAACTTTAGAATTTAGGCATTAAATGCGCCGTTGCTTCACCTGCTTAACACTATCGAATATAAAAAACATTTATTTATGATGAGACTACTAAACCATGAATTGCTGCAACGGCAACAAAAAATTGCATTTTACATTTTATATCAAAAAATTATATTTTATATGAAAATGTTTGTTTTGTGCATATTATCAACATCGGACTACTATACAATTATTTCACGTTTAAAATAACGTTGGGCAACACTGAAATAAGTAACCGTTCTTTCTTGTACATATAAAAAATAAAACTTGTATTGTCGCTTAGAAGCGTATGTCAATAATAAATACACGGATCTTACTTTTACGTCATCGAAAAAAAATATATGGTTTGTAAATATTTAAAAACAAATAAATTAAGCAAAATATGTCCCTCAGCACATTACCAAAAGCCAATTATGTAGCTAAAATTTAAGCATATAATTTCATATTATAACATTAGTTTTGAGAACACTTATTTTGGAGGACTTTCAACATAAACGGTTGTATTATCTACGCCTAGGAATTGGGTAATGCTTAATGCAGATAACATTTTCATCTGGCCCTGATAGAGAACATCAGCAATAATTTTTTCGGCATATATAGCTTGTGCATTGTCCATTGAGCGCAATTTATGAGCAATTATTTTTCCAAAATTTGTAAAATGATCATCCAACTGATTATCTGAGTTTTTGAGGGCTAATGATAAAAGCCGGTCAAAATCTATATTGGAAATGTCTGCCCGGCATTTTCCTAAAGGCATCTCATTGTCATCGGATACTTGGGATGACAGAGAAGTTGAACGTTTTCTGTTGTTTTTGATGTGTTTTTGCCGAGCGATGATGCGTGTATCTCGGTTCGACTCTACTATATGTACTGTAGAGTTAATTTTATCGTTCGCAATGGTAGTATTAAAGGATTTTCTCCTTTCGGAAATAATGCTGCTGTCGGATGGTAATATAACCTCAACTTCCTTTATTGATGCCTGGTTGTTAGAGTTAACTGTTTGGATACTAATTATTGGATCAACTTCAGCCTCTTCAAATAAATTGGGACAGAAGTCGTTTGCGCTGTTGGTAGGGGATAACTTGTTATCGCTTCTAGATAGTTTCGGTAGGCTCTCTGCATCAGAAAATTCCTCACCAGCTTCAGTTTGTGCTACAGTAATATCTGTATTTTGTTGTAAGGGTAGGTTGTCTTCACGTTTTAATTTTTTTTCTGGGATTTCCTCGTCCTTTAAGAACATTAGAGATTCAAAATATCTTCGCTTTGGACAATACGGCTCATATTTTTCTCCTTTTTTCTTTACTTCGTTGTATTTTCGAAGCTGATGACGAAATGCACACCTTAGATTGTTAATTTTTTGTTTAGTCCTTTCAACGTTGTACAACTCTCCATGTTTAGTCGCCACGGCAATTAACTTTATATACGCTTCTTGTCGTTTTGTTCGATTTCTAAAATCAAGTGAATCAGCTTTCCACAAGCACGGGTTACTCTTGTATTCCTCTATGAAATCGTCAATAAAATCCATGATTGTTTATTAATTGAACAGCGAGAAAAAATTGCAAAACAAACTATACGTATGACAATATAAAGTATATTTTACTATATGCAAACGATATAATACTAGATTTTAACCTGGCAAGTCGTGCACCCCCGTAAATGTAATACTCATCACAATTTACACGACTCCATGCGATGAATAACGTCAACTGTGGTACTCTGAAAATGGACAACTTGCAGAAAATATTTATGTATGCATGTGAATTTGATTGATCACAACTAGAAAAATATAATAGGATAAGATTTGTTGGGCTGAAATTGCTCGGAAAAAGGAGTATTTGCTAATGTTTCACATAAACATAATCAAATGCAATTGAAGGTGTTCTTGATCCTTAGTATAGTTTTGTGTTATTGTCATATATAAAAAAAGATTTTCTTTTATATAAATAAATATTTAAAATTATTGATATATTACATTATTACAGGGATATTAATGTAGTCTTTAATAAACTCTATTCGAAATTGAATCAAACGTAACATAGGTATAACATGTAACATAAGTAACATTTCGAGTTCAAATGTTCGTCTTAAAGGTCCGTGGCACACGGGGAGTACAGATTATCAGTGCTAAAAATTAAAACACACAGAATGTAATAAACACTCACACTCATAGCTTCTCGGAGCGGAGCAGAGCATTATTACCAACACTATAATTTCTGCGGTGATGCTAGTAATTTATTTGTGAGTAATAGTGAAATGGACATAGATCAGATACAAAAATCGCAACAGTAGGTGGTGCGTTTTTCTACCTAGTGGCCTCATTAAGAAACCATAGCCCAATCCAAAACTTTGTTGGTTTTCATTAGAATTTTGCTTTGATTACTATTAGATAGTTCAAATTCTTCACATCAATAACTTAATGGTTGGTGTGAATGATGTCTAACACACAGTTTAGGTTTCAATTGTAACCGCATTATCGCTTAAACATTATCACTTGTTTCGTACTTCACTTGGCACATGGGGTGTGTTGCACACAATTGTTACAGCACGAGTGCACCGCCAAATTTTTGGCGATACGAATTTTATTCTAAAGCCTCGGTATATGCAAAAAAGTTATGAGTACATAATATCCAGTTCTTGCGAAGTGCACCATTACATTTTTCAGTAAAAATACAGTAAATAAAAAATTATAATATATATAAATGCTAAAAATAATTATAGAAATTATTCCGTTTTGCGACGTCCTTTTTAGAGAAATGTTACAATTTCTAATTATAATTTTTAGATCATAGCCAATGAAAACACGTTTTGAATTTATTTAGGCCCAGTTTTTGTTGGAGTAAATAGGAGGTATTTCTAACTTGTCGGCTATTTTTAAGATTTTTGAGAATTAATAACTTCTCAACCACAACATCTTTGTAGATCTATAATTTAACCCTCCCAGCACGGGTTTAAGGAATATAGATCTACTGTCACTAACTTATTGGAATTTACGTCTTTTGTTATCAAAGGATTCCAAAATACAATGAAACCAGAAATTATTTACATTGACTTCAGTAAGGCGTTTGACTCTGTTAATAATTCGTTTTTACTGCATAAACTTCACTGGTATTTCCAAAGAACCTAATTCTTTGGACCTTTAATTACTTAATTTTAAGAACCAAAAAAGTTTACTGTTAAAGTCTCGATTTTAAGCCTTTTCAAGTTACTTCCGGTGTACCACAAGGAAGTCACCTCGTCCCGTTGTTATTCACTTTGTTTTTAAATGACCTTCCTTCTGCAATGAATCACTCTTTGGTGCTGATGTACGCCAATGACGTAAAACTTTGCCTGTCTCTACTAATTTTCTATTTGGCCAACGGTTGCAATGTGACCCAGAACGTTTCCTCATCTGGTGTCAAGTACATTTTTATACACGTTCACGAAGTGAAACTAGTATATTGGTTTTGTGCAATATCCGTCATGCTGTCCGTCCGTCTGTCCGTATGAACGCAATATTTTTCGACGCTATTGAAGATAGAGACTTGAAACTTGGCATATATACTTGTAGTTATCTACTTCAGACAAAATGTTAAGATTTTTGCGCCACGCCCACTGGGAGGCTGGCAAATCGATAACATGTCGTTACACCTCAAATCGCAAATCGATTAAAGTTGAATATTTCCCACAATATTAAATTTAGAGTCACCAAATTGGGAATGTAGATAGCTGGTGATCTCCTCCAAAAAATGAGGCCCTGATTTCCCGTGCACGCACCCCAGCCCCCCCGCCTTAAAAAATCGGAAATGGCTATATCTCCCACAGTTTTAGAGCTAGAGTCACCAAATTTTAAACGTAATTGGCTGGTCACCCCTTTTAAAGCTCGGTAAGAAAATTTCCCGGCCATGCTAACTTCCGCCCACTCCCACCTACTCCCGCACCCGCAAATCGGGAAAACTATACCTCCGACAATTTTGGAGCTAGAGTCACAAAATTTTGAAGGTACATTAGTGGTCAGCTACTCTACTCTATCTATATATATTACTGGTAAGGTCCCCCAAACATCACAGAAAAAATTTTCTGGCCACGCCCCCTTCCGCCTCCGTAATCGCTAAAATCGATATATTTACAAGCTCAAAACGGTAACACGTGTATAATTAACACAATTTTAAAGCTAGAGACACCAAACTTATCCCGGCCACGCCCACTAAAACGCCCTCCAGACACCCCGCCTTAAAAAACCGGAAATGGCTATATCTTTCAAAGTATTAGAGCTAGAGTCACCAATTGAAGGTACATTAGTGGTCAGCTCCTCTAAATAAGGGTATACAAATTTACCGCCCACGTCCACCCCCGCCCTCACCCGGCTCAGCAAAGTGCGAAAGCCTATATCTCCCACAATTTTGGAGCTAGAGTCACCAAATTTTAAAGGTAGATGGCAGGTCACCCCCTTTAACGATTCGTATAAAATTTCCCGGCCACGCCCATTCCCGCCCCCGCAAATCGCGAAAAGCTATATCTCCCACAATTTTGGAGCTAGAGTCACAAAATTTTAAACGTAGTTGGCTGGTCACCCCTGTTAAAGCTCGGTAAGAAAATTTCCCGGCCATGCTAACTTCCGCCCACTCCCACCTACTCCCGCACCCGCAAATCGGGAAAACTATACCTCCGACAATTTTGGAGCTAGAGGCACAAAATTTGGCAGAAAGTGTTTGTGTGACCTTCTCTTAATGTTGGCCACGCCCATCCTCGCCCCTACGAAATATACAAATTCTATATTTTTTTCAAAATAACAATAATAATTTCCGTGTACTGTGAACGAGTATTCCGCAGTCGGTTACGTCCGACTGCAACGTTCTTACTTGTTTTTTGTTTGCTGTGCTGTTGATGGGTTATTTAAGTAACTGAACCTTATGTAGTTGCCCACTATATTTCGTAATTTTTTGAGCAGAACGGAAGGCAGGCTTACTGACCAAAAGGATTTAGGTTGGAAAGAGTCCTTGATCCCTCTCTTAGGCATAAATATAGCCCTACTATCCATGCTTTAGGTATGTACCCTAGAGTTATGCTGCCTGAAAGATTATAATAAGGTTAGGCATTAACAAGTCCAGGCTCTATTGTAGATACATCGGAAGGATGAATTTTACTTCTGGACTTTTGTTTGGCAAAACACTGCTAACTGCCCACCTTACTTTGTGTTCGGTAGTAATCCTTAAAGCCAATTTCCAGTTTAGTTTCTTGGACACACCTATGGCAAAGACAATATAAATACTAAGATGAGTAACGCGCGTACATTTGAACTCAAGACATAACTTCTAATGTGGCTTTTCAAGTGTCCTTTTACTCTTCAAATGCCACGCTAGACTTGAAGTTTCTAGCGTTCATACAGACAGAGGGACGGACGGACGGACATACAGACGGACATGGCTTGATCGATTTGGCTGTTGATTCTGATCAAGAATATATATAAATTATAGGGTCGGAGATGCCTTCTTCTGCTTGTTACATACATATCACATAACTATTATACCCTGTTTTACCCATTATCAATGGGTTCAGGGTGTGAAAAGGAACAAATATGACATGTAGCGATTCTGAAAGAGTATTTGCACAGGGTATATTTTATTGGTCATTAACATTCTTAACATTTTTCCCACTGTACCTCTACCCTGGGTAAGAAGGTAAAAGCGAGAAAAGGGGAATAACGCTACGCCTCGGTAACGGGTTCTCGCCATCGTTCCAGGGGCGACATGTGATATATATATATAAAATACAAATAACAATATTCTTTCATTATAAAGTCTTTATTGCCCTCGATAACGAGACAGGCCGTGGTTTAGAGATTATTGATTTTTGGTCCATTTTTTTTTTGTTTGATTCACAATTACCATTCCTTTTTTCATTTACCTTCTACGTCTGCTGTTTCTTTCCTGGTTTGCTTTTCGTTCACAACTCTTTTCTTTCCCTTTTGCTTCTTTAATTTTTCCTTTTGCCGAAATGTCGTTCAAATCTTTGGTCTCGACACACTTCGTTTACTTTTTTCCACTTCTTCACTCTTTGACACATTTTAATACTTGGTCGTTTTCACGTCCGATCGCTTTAATGTTGTTCTACCACCATTTTTTGTTCGGCACGCGACCAATATAGCAGGTTCAATGTCTCGAGCTTCTAACTCACCACGGGCACCGATACTCGTGGTGGGATCTAGCGCGCGAGAAAACGTCGACTTCCAGCTAATTGTCGTGCGTCGAAAGCTTAACACCTGACTAACTACCTATGAATTCAAATTTTATCCGCGAACGCCCAATGACTAGCTAATAATAATCCTCTTAATTAAAATTAAACAATAGCTTATTATTAATGGGATTCAGTTCGTGACTTAAAACAAATGCCTATTCCATACGGGCTTATCAAGAAATATACAAATTATTATAAAAAGATTAGAAAAATGTGAGGGGGGACGTGGCTGCGGCCAACCTTATACCTTTCTGCCTCCTAACGCCCGCGGCTGAGGTGGTCCTGGTCGAAGGTTGAGCCCGGAGGTCTTTTCTCCTTCGTATATGCCCCAACAGGTAGACGAAGCCATATCTCGGGATCGAGATGTCACTCGCTTCGCGACGGACTTCGATTCAAATTTTTGCGTTGCCAGTATCTCGTTATCAATACCGCATACTGAGTCCAACGACAAGCTGAAGTAACCCCACACGGAGACCGTCTCCTCGCCATCCGTCAGGCCCTCGATACTCAGGTCTGACCACGGGAGCGATCCTTCCTCTCCTGGAGACGCGGGTCTCTTTGGGGTACTTGGCGACGGCAGCACCTTCGGAACTGCCAGGATCGTGGCGACGCCTCTTCCAGAGTCGGTATCGGCCATGGGGGCGGCGACGGTGGATTCTTCTCATCCAAAATCAGCTCTATGGCCGGCCATGGTGGTGGCGACGGTTGCTGTTTTTTGTCTGAAGACGCTCTTCCAGCACTGGCCCTGATAACTCCTTCGTCGCCGACCATGGGCGCGACGACGGCGGTCTATCTTAGTTCGACGGGCTTTGTACTGCTTGAATGGGAGTGACTACGGCGGCTTCTCCTCCGACGACTCTTCGTCCGACCATGGGGATGGCGACGTCGGCCTCTCCCTCGGCGATGACTCTACGACCGATCATGGGGACCGCAACGTCTGACTCTCCCTCGGCGTCAGCGGCTTCTCCGATCCGGGATATGAGAGCGGCGAAGGAGGCTCCTCTGTTACGAGGAGCCCCGATGGTGGCGATGCCGGCTCCGTCACTGCCGGCCACAGGGGTGGTGATGGCGGCTCCTCAACATACTCTGCTCGTGCTCCAGGCCACACTATTATCACCATAGTGGTATCCGTACTCACTTCGGTGACGTACCCTTCGTAGCGATCGACAATTTGGTCACTGTGATGGTGGATCGTATAACGGCGCGGTGGAGGTGGGTTCGGGCGACGGGAGTAGAAGCTGCTGGCGCTGGTCTCGAAGATGTTCCTATTTAATGGCAAGTTGAATATTACCGTTTCTCATGTAAAGCCGTCGACCTTGTTAATAAAATAAACAAAATACTTGGTTAATGGCGCTACTTGCTCTTATGATCTCCGTCTCTGATCAAACGCACAATATTCTGGGAGACGAATTGCGTTACGCGATAAGGCCCGTCGCGTCTCTCCGAAACAGAGTCCGAAACAACAGAGTATCCTGTCACTGAATGCTTTTTGCAAAAACTCCGTCGTCGCTCGTTGTAAGGGGACAAATTCCATCCATTTGCTGAACGCGTCATGAAAGACCAGCAGCATCGTGTTGCCAAGCGTCGAATGAGGTAGAGGACCCACGAAATATGCGCGCAATACTGCGAAAGGCTTCGCCACTTGTCCCGTCAGCATCTACCCAGCCAACTTCAATTGCTTTCCCTTGAATCTCTGGAAAACATTTGGCATCGCGGAACAAACCTAGCCGGTAATACAATGCTGTCATTCTTGCGACCGTATTCCTTACCTTTAGGTGGCCAACGGTGGGCGTATTGTGACACTCCTGTAACACATTACTCTAATGCGAAGTAGCCACACAGAGTTTCCAGGGAATATAATCCTCGTTATCTGCCCTGTGACTGTTTCTGCAGCAGCGACGTAATCCGCTCTCATGGGATTTCGTCCTAAAATGCTGTTTGACACATTTCCGCGGGTTGTCTCGACAGCGCGTCTGCTACCAACGTACATTCCTATCTGAGGGGCTCTCAATGGGGTTCAACGCCATGTGATCTGTAATCACTTCAAATCTGTATCTCTCCAGATAGCACCGTAATTTCCTAATGGACCAAATTATGGTCAGGCACTCGTTTTCCGTACCTGAATAATTCTCTCCGGCCTTGACAAATTTCCTACGCTATCACGCGCTCTTCCCCCCTGATCGTTTGTGGTAGAACCACCCCGAGTTCATGATCGCTCGCGTCTGTCTGAAAAAAAAAACTTTTTATTGAAGTCGAGACAGGCGAGCACAGGCCATTGGCAAACTATCTTCGAGACGTTAGAATGCCTCCTGTTGCTAGTCACTCCACGACCTTTCCCTTACTCTTCTTCAATAACGCATTGACGCATTTCCTTGCAGTTCGTCTGTGCTCTTAGTTTTTGCATCGCCTCCACCACGGGATCTTTTCGTATGCCGTCCCCGTTTACGACATGTGTCGTCTAAATAGGCGAAAGCATGCGGCTGTATTTTGCGATCTTTGACTGTGTCTAATGTGTCTGTGTCTCGACCAGGCACGGTAAACGCGGTGCAAGCACTATATATAGTTAATATAGCGTTGTGTTAAGTCTACCGTCAATGTGAACCGCGCAGGTCTTAAACGCTCCAAGATGTCGTTAAACCTCGGTATCGAATGTGAATCCACGCATATACATTACTTACCGGCTTTCTTATTAACGAGGATGATCTGTGCGCTGTGCGCGCTTCATGGTTTCATAGCCCCCTCTTGTATCAATTCGTCCACTTACTCGTGCTCGCTCTGTATCGCCAGGTTCTTCGGATAATATCTCTGCGTTAAAGTTTTGTCATCACTCATTACGATTCTATGTTCGGCTAAGTGAGAAACACCCCCAAGAATGTCTTTAAATGTGGCTCTCTCTAAGAATGTCTTTAAATGTGGCTCCAAATCCTTCGGACATACCGCCTTTGGACTCGTTATCTTTTCTGGTCTGATCTCCTCGGGATCAGTTGCAGGAGTCACAAAGTTGGTGGGGAAACTACTTTCGACAGATTTACCCTTTCGCCCTCCCCTAAATTAAGTTCTCTCGTGACCACGACTCAAGACCCTTTTACTTTTGGCTTATTGGTGGCCCGAAGCGCTTTTCCGACTTAATCAACTCTATTTCTCTCAGCTCTTCCGTTTTGCTTCGAACCGATCGAACCTCAACTCACTCTGCCGATCCTGTCAGCCCTTGTCCTTTTCCTTTCCCTTTCCCACCTCGGATCCTCGCGCCGAGACTCCTTACCTATCTCCCAACGTTCGCCCACCTCGGGGGTACTCCTCCCTTCCCGGGACACCTATTATCGGTTCCTAGGCGCTGGGGTCGCGCGGATAGGTCGACCTCGATCTGCAACAGTTATCTTATCTTTAATGGGGAATCCTCTGCCAATCGAATCGTGTTGGTAGGGAGCACTGACCTCTGACTCGCTAACGAAAATACGAGTCACACCCGTGTCTATCGTAGGTGATCTCTTGACTCGCCTGATCCCGACCGTGGCAATGATAGGACCCCTTTCCACTTTCAGCGCCTGGTCTGATTCCGGGGCGCAGTCGTGTCGGCGCCTATCTGATCTTGGCCTAGGTAGGCTCAACTCCAGTGTCCGTGGTCCAAACGCTGACAACATTTTCACTACTGCGGTTGTGAGCACCGCACCCCCTACAAAACATGACCTTACGGTTTGGACACGCCTTCGAGAAATTGCCGGTTTGACCACAAACACGCGCGCCTCGGGCTAAACCCTTGGTCCCCTTCTGGGTTTAGCATCTCACCATAGACACACTTTTTAAGTGGTTTTTCGTCATATGTATCAGAAAAACTTGGTTTGGTAAATTATACAAAAAAAAAATTGAATTTTGTTAATTAATTTAATTCATTTAAATTTATTATAATTTAATTTATTTCTAATTTATTTTATTTATGCCTATTTGTTTCACTTGTCCCTCTACAACAACACTCCTTTACGATACCCTACGTTTTTTTTACAGAACCCATGTACCGACGCGACGCTTACTCTTGCTTATGTATCGCCACCTTCTATCCTCCACGACCGCAATTTCCCGTTGGTTTGTCACTTCGTCCCTATTCCAGTTGTATGTTGACAACGTGACTTTCTGCTATGCGAAACTTTCAGATTCGCCTTCATACCTTCGCCTACATACTCCGGAGCATCGCACTGTCAAAAGTCACACATAAAGGTATTCTTAGAGCATGCGGTCGTGTCAAACATTCTGAATTCTTAAGCTACAATGGAAGTCACCCAATCCTACCAACTGTCTCTAATATTATTGCACGATTATTGGTGCGTTTCACCACTAATCGACAAAAAAGTGACTCCAAAAATTTTCGAGCTCGAGGCACCCCACAAAGCTTTTGCTCGCATTTTTTTCGTCTGGAGAGAGTAAGATTGCTGAGAACTCACACTGCTTGGTATCTCGTGGAACCCCTCTCATGTGTATGTTTACATGTGTAGAAGTGTGCACTGTCGATAATGTATAACTGATGGTTTAAAATTTTCGTCTGCCATATTTTGTCACTATGGCTCTAAAATGGCAATTTCCGCAGATGGGACTAGGCGTCGCCGGGAAATTTGCAATCCTCATTGGAAGAGGGTGACCGCAAATATACCTTTAATTTGGTGATTTCTGCTCTAAAACTGTAAGAGATATACGTAAGCGTGTTTAACCTGCAATCTACATACTACATTTTTTTACTGACTTTAATATTGTGGTGATTTGCAAATTGAGGTTTATCGACATGTTATCGATTTGCCAGCCTCCCAGTGGGTGGCACAAAAATTGTAACAATTTGTTTAAAGCAGATAATAACAAGTAACAAGTAACAATTGCAAGTCTCTATCTTCCCACTCATATGGGAAATATTTACCTCTATCGATTTGCGATTTGAGGTGTATCAACAGGTTATCGATCTGCTAGCCTCCCTGTGGGCGTGGCACATTAACACATTGGCTAAAGCATATAGCTACAAGTATATATTTCAAGCTTCAAGTCCCCAACTTCAATAGCGCCGAAAAAAGTTGCATTTATTGGCGTTCAAATCTCATATACACTTTTCCTTCGTGAACGAGTATGAAAGTGTAAAACACATTTTCTTTACTTTTGCTACTTTAACTAAAAGCTCTTTCGTAATGGTAGTGCTATTAGTTAAGTGGTGGTGAAGTTGACACCAGATGTAATCCGGGCTTCAAAGTAAAGTACGGGTCGAAGAATCGAAGTCGTTCTTACGAGCATCTATCAACCCTTCAAAATATTTTTATAACTGTTTAGTATTACCAAATTTGTTATTAATTATTCTCAAATATGATTGATAATTGAATGAATATCACGGAAAAGGAACAAACTTTAAAATATTAAAAAAAAAAAATGAATTTTTCTTTATAACAGCTGAAAATTGAAAAAAGATAATACTCTAAGATTAGAAATATTCACGAATTTAGTTTCCATAGTGGAGACCAAGCTGGCCAAGCTACTGGTTCAGCATTCGGCGTGCTTTTGTGTATGTTATGTGTAATTGTAGGTAGGTTATAAAACAGATTTTGTGGAATGAGTGTCATCAGGTATCATATAAGAAGTAAGTATTAAATCGATAATGATCTGAAAAATTGCCAAAACGAGAATTAGCACTTAAGTGTAGCTTTGCAATCGGTTTACTTATCATGGTAAATGAATTCAACCGCTTAGGGAATGAATTAATAAAATTTAAATATTTTCCTTCGGTTCTACATTAAATTTTAATTTTCTGGTCATTTTATAAATACCTATATGTATGGTATAGCAAAAATATGAGTGTACACAGCACTTCTTATCTTATTGCATGTTTTCTCGGCAACTTAAATCGGGCATTAAACGGGTTTTTGGGCCGGCGCCAAAATATCCATCTATTAGTAATTGCTTTGAATGATCGTAATACTCATGTGTGTGTTTGTAAGCTTTATAGCAAAATGTTTTTTTTCTGCGACATTTATATAAACATTTAAGTATATATTTATATTATATTAATTATAATATTTAATATTATAAATAAAAATTCATGTTCTTATAACCAAACCGTCAAACTGTGATTTCTAATGCGTTCCATGTGCCAAAATAAGTATTTACCACGATAGTCGTTACATACTAACAAATATTATGTGTATATTCAAAATGTACAATGGTGTCATGCAGATATCGCACATCTCTAGTTTGCTTATTGTTCGTTTTCTCCGAATGTTAATGGCCGAAGTTAATATTATCGAAAACTATGCTTGTTAACCAAGAATATAACAAATAATTTACAATATTGTTAATATAAGTCAACGTAAGGTGTTCAGTGTTGTTTGATAAACGCATTTAATTTTGCACAATGCCAAAACACATAAATCGTTCTTCATTGTAAACGATTTTAAATATAATTTTATTTTGGAACATAATTCCGTGTATATCATAAACAAGTGCTTTAAACATGCGCGAATTTAAAGTAGTTGTGCTTGGTTCTGGTGGAGTTGGTAAATCGGCCCTAACTGTTCAATTCGTTTCGGGATGTTTTATTGAAAAATATGATCCTACTATTGAGGACTTCTATCGAAAGGAAATAGAGGTTTGCTACAAAACTATTCAAAAGTTTTATATACATATGTAAACTCAACACAACTTGTATCGATGTATATGCTTCTGTTTAAATATTTGTAGATTTACTCAGCTTTTCATACATACATACATAATTATGCCCATAAATACATTTATGTCTGTACATAAGGCTGCAGTGTGTTCAATGTATTTATTTAGTTTTGTGGTTTTTAAAAATGTATTTAAATTATCATTAATATAAATGCCTGCTTATTTTATGATGTACTTAACGAGATCTATACGTGCTGTTTTATGACTCATAAATTGCAGGTAAAAAACGATAAAACTAGTAAAAGTGTTTTACGGGAGTATACGACTATGATATACCCTGCACTCAGGTCCAAACTTCCGTAATATACTTTATTTGACTCTTACCAATAGATTATGAGTAAGAACGTTGCAGTCGGGCGTAACCGACTGCGTAGTACTCGTTCACATTACACGGAACCTATTATTGTTATTTTGGTAAAATATAGAATTTGTATATTTCTTAAGGGTGGAAGTGGGCGTGGGCGTCGATCTTAAGAGGAGGTCACCCAAATGTACTTAATGTAATGTAATGTACTTCCAAATTTTTTTGCGATAGCTCTAAAATTGTGGGGGCGGAAATAGGTGCGGGTGGGATTTTTTTTTACGGATCTTTTTAAGGAGGTGACCAGCAGTCTACCTTTAGGATTGGTGACTCCAGCTCTAACATTGTGGGAGATATAGATTTCGGGAGTGGGCATGGCCGGGAAATTGTTTTACAATTATTTAAAATTTGGTGGCTTGCATTAAAACTGTGCGAGATATAGGATTTTGCGATTCAGGGGGGGGGGGGGGGGCAGTCACTCCGGCTGGGGGCCTCCAACGTGGCCCGCATGTCAAGGTCGCAATCTTTTGGGAAAGACAATACCAATCTACATATCAAGTTTGGTGTCTCTAGCTTTATCGATTTGAGCTTTCAGGTACAGTACAAACTCGATAATCCGGACGATTTAAAACCAGATAGTGTTCGAATTAGCGGATTATTCGAATATTGAGTAAACAAAAATTCACAATTTTTATACCCTGAATCCGTTGAAAATTGATAAATCAGGGTATAATAGTTTTGTGCAAATGTATGTAACAAGAAGGCAGCATCTCCGACCCCATAAAGTATATATATTCTTGATCCGCATCACTAGCCAAGTTGATCTAGCCCTGTTCGTCTGTATGAACGCGTCGATTTCGGAGTCTACAGAAGCTAGAAAGCCAAACTTGGACTCTTTAGGTTCGTGTATACCATATGCAGATCAGGTTCATTTCAAATCATCGAAAACTCATCTGTTTTTCTTATTATATATCTTAAAAACTATAAGAGCTAGAGCAGCCAAACTGTTTGCGTGAAGCATACGCAGGTGAGAAATATTTTAGATTTTGGATATCTCCCCCCATGCGCCCAATATATGCAAAAATGTAAAAAAGAACACTATTCAAATACTACAGACTTGGGCTTTGGTCTTCTCTTGTTAAACCCTGAAAGTTTCATTAAGAGCATACTCTTAGTTTAGAAGTTGTACTCGAATTTAGTTTCCATATTGGGAGACAAGCGCAGCAGCTGTTCACATGTGTTTACATGTGTGTATTATTATATTTTTTATTATTTTATTATTTATTATTTTTTATAATTTTGTTATTTTATAACTTTGTAAAAAGCTTCTCTGTCAATCAGACATTCATGCTGTGAGCATAACGGTAGGATAACGTTTTTGACTTATTTTAGGTTTTTGTCCGATAATCATTAATTTCAGTTTATGACAAAATGGTAAAATTAGCACACGTTCTTTCCCAATATTTCATCCTGGACCCAATTTTTGTGTATGTAGTGCAAGATCTTTTTTTGGCAGCTTTAGTCAAAATAGTGCCGTCTCTTTCGCATTATGAAGCTGAAAATATGTAATGCCCATTTCTAAAGCAAATTCTGTCTTTTGCAATCGCAACTTTATTCGAAAAACTAGCTTAAACGATTTTAAAGACATATGTTCTTACTTATACAGCTGTTGACAACTAATTGGAAACAAGAATCTTGACTATGTCTTTACTGTACTCATGAAAACACCAATAGACCTAACATTATTATGCTTTTTCTCTTCCCCCATTATCCTTCTTTAAATTAAATATCTAATTTCACTCTTTGGTTACATTGTTTCTTAATAATTCCGATTAATGCGTTGAGACCATGGTTGAAGCGTGACTGCTAATTGGAAACAAGTGTGATTTGACGAAGAATATATTATATTTTGAATAATTTTGCCAATATTTCAGTATTTTTTTTTTGTTTTTAGTTCTTACAATGTATTTGTAATAAATTTGGTCATTAGAACATCGTCAATCAAAGGTACTAGTGAAATCGGGCGTGCAGCTATTCGTAAATCAATTATATAGCGTCGGAGCTCCGGCAGGACCTATAAGGGTACAGCAACGCCGTTAAATTGTTAAAAACAAATTGTTTTTAATGCTATTGACTATTTTATAATAAATTCTACAACAGAAAACGTTTCATGAAAAAAAAAGCCAAATAGTTGTAGAATCATAGATTGTCAGATTATATTCAAGTCCAACTTTAATCCTCGTAATATCCTGTAAATATTCAGCGTGAAAATGTTGATTAATTATCAAATATCAAAACTGATATATGGTTGATTAACGCTAGCCTTCGTGGGCGCTTTTCACGGACGAAGATACTTGTGTCTATCAAACAGAGAAAGCGTAGAATAGAATTTGCTAAGAACCATGTTGATTGGTCTCCGACAAAATGGAAATATTTGGTCTGGAGTGATAAAATAAAGATTCATTGTCTTGGTCTGGATAGTAGAAAACGTGATCGATGACCAAAATTAAGGAATTAAGTCCTAAGATATGCATTATATGGTCGGATAAAAATATGACCGTTATTTTGACACTCCAGCAGGATAATGATTCTAAACATAAAGCGCATCTAACGAAAACATTTTTCCAGGCAAAATCCATGACTGTTTTCTAGTGGCTATCGTCGAGCCCGGAGGTTTATCATATCGAACATTAATGGGATTCTTAAAAAGTCGTCGCAAAGCAAAAAATAATTAACTTCGATATATTATTCAAAAAAGTTAGAAAGTATTGGTATGTAATAGCTGTAGAAAGGTGCAAGTACCTTATTATACAAATATAGGGTCGATGCGTAGCTTTATTGATGCAAAATGGATTCCCCACAAAGTAAGGATACTATTTTAATCTATTATACATTTTTTTAAAATTATTTGTTATGTTTATCTTTTGTTTTTTGATATTGTTTTGTTTGTTTCCAATTAGTTGACTCAATCGAATCTGCAGTTTGTATAGAAAAACTTCCGTTATTTATAGATATATAAGATCTGTTGAAATCCAACTTTATATTTTGTTACGTTAATATGTAGCACACTTAAAAAATGTTTAACTTTTTCGGTGCCCATACAAAGTTTCGGAAATATATATGATGACACTTATTCAAAACCTTTGTTTCCGATTAGTTGTCAACGGCAGTACATTTTTCATCCGAAAATTGTAATTCATTTAATTCATTGAAAATTTCTTTCTCATATTCAAGAGATAGACACGTATAATTTCTCTCTCAAGCGGGGCCATATTTTTGCAGCATAATTGTACATTTACTCAAACCCCTTCATATTATATAATTAGTATTTTAGCTACTTCTCGCCTTTTATTACATACACAAATTAATGAGTCCGGATTTTAGAGTTCACAAAATTGCGAGATGTCCGAATTACAGAGTATATAATAAAATATTTTAGTGCAAAGTAGTAGTGTTGTTGGGATTTAAGGTGTGTATCGACATGCTATCGTTTTGCCAGCCTCTCAGTGGGCGTGGATAACTACAAGTATATGTACATATATGTATTTCAAGTTGCAAGTGGCTATCTCAATAGCGCCGAAAAATGTTGCGTTCATCTGCACAATATACACACAGTACTCAATAACTGTTCTTCCTTTTCCCTTAGCCTCACTACAGAAAATGTATTATTGAATAGCAATGTCCATGCTTATTGTCCCATCTTTATGAAAATTTCAAAACATAAATATAGGATCCACATACTCATATGTATTTAAATACCAAAGCACAAGTCTGTTTTTCGTAAATTGCTGCTATTTATCCTCGTCCACGAAGTGAAAAGAGTATATTAGGTTCGTGCAATGTCCGTCCGTCTGAAGGTAGATACTGACGTGCTCTTTCAGGTAAAACCACTGCAAAGTCGAGCCTTCCATTTACTATTAAGACGCCGTCGTCATCTATTTGGACATAGTCTATAAATCGAAATGCTTTTTGAAAGACTAACTTATAATAAAATGTTTTCTGCCAAGCGTAATTCCTTTGCTGTAAGCACTCTATGAATTTCGAAATCACTGCTATGACTATGCTATACTATATGCTATGCTATACCCATGCCATGGTGCATTTTAAATGTAAGTACTGTGAAAATTGCTCAACGGCGAATCCCTATTTTACTAAACCCATTATGGCTTGATTGTATTCTTCTATTTTTATCGTTACTACGTATCTTATTTTCCACTGCATGTAGTCTCTGAACAGCCATGTTGTAACTATCGGGTGGCTGAACTATATCTTCAGTCCAAAGTAGCCATGTACTAGCCCCATGCTGATTTTGCGGTTACCAAATTATCGTCCGATGCAACACTTTTAGTGATCGTCACTAGATCGCAATTGTTGAGTCCAATCAATAGAATTGGCTCCACGTCAATGTATCCCTTAACTCTGGTATGTTTTTAAAGGTCATAAACTTCTCTTTTAGTTTAGCTATAACAAGTAGCTGTAGATCTGGAACCGTGTTGCCGTAAGTTTTGTTTTGTATACATCTACTCCCCCTTTATGTGCAAGTTCTTCGTTAATCAACGTTGCAGATGAGCCCACATCTTTTAATGCATATGATTATTTTACTGTGTGGACCAATTATATCTACCGGCAACACCTTAAAGAATAATTTTAACATAATTATCCTTGTCGAGATTCTGATGTAATGTCTTGTGATGATTCCATAAACATCCATTTATCTTGCATTCCCGTTAAAATTTACAAGACATCAATGTGTGACCGTGCAATAAGCAACCAAAACAGAGCCTAAGCTCTTTTATCAATGCCCATTTCTCCTTTACATTTGCTTTGGTATAAACGTCACACTTAACTAGGTGATTGTCTCCTTTACATTTATAACAACCATTTTAGTATTATATATATGCATCACTCTCTGATATGGGCGTTTTTGCTTGATGTTTCGACGTCTTCAATGTAGATCTTGCTAAACTTTTAACAATTGCGCTTAGCAATGAACTGAAATTACTTAAATTAAGGTATGGTACAACACCTGTAGCATACTCCATCCACTGTATGCGATTTGTTAATGATAATTTTCCTGCAAGTTGTTCCATCAATGTGGGGTTTTTGCAAGTACTGTGTACCCCCCGCGGATTTTAAATATATAACCAGGTTCTCAACTTTCATAGCAAACGGCACTATTTTATCTATTTTTATTAACCTTTTATTGAAAATTTTGATCGTACCTGAATTGTAGTCGATCCATTATATGATTTACATTGACAGGGTTAATAGCAAGGCATTTACCTACGTTTGCTACTCCTTTAAGACTGTTTTGGAGTCTCAACACATTCTCTAAATTTGTGTATCCAAAAGTTGCAGTCGATTCCGCAAACATAGTGTAATCAAGTGAGTAGGCTCCAGTCGAGAGCGCCCAACTGGGAAATACCCTGAACCCTGAGTTTTCATACATTCCAGTCTCCTTGCATTCATACACACATACACAGAATCATACACTCACACACATTATCGATAATAAAAAACGAGATGAGTTATCGACAACTTGAAATAAACTTGATTTGCGTATGGTATACACGAACTTAAAAAGTCCAAGTTCACCGATCTAGTTGTAGTCTCCGAAATCGACGCGACAGGCGGACAGGGCTACATCAACTCGGCTAGTGATGCTGATCAAGAATATATGTATATATTCTATTCTATAGATAATATTCTGCCTGTTACATACATTTGCACTTAACCATTATACCCTGAATTATCAATTGTTAATGGATACAGGGTATAAATACAGCTCATTCTTTAGCGTTGTGGCAACGCCTGTGCCACCCTTTATGTCTAAGTACTCACATTGTAGTAACGCTTATGTCACCATGTGTGCTTCGTCGACTGCGTCCATATGCGCCTAGTGCGTTGCCGACTTTAGCAACGCCTGTGCCACCCTGTGTGGCTAAGTCGACTGCGGTTTCATATGCGCCAAGTGCGTTGCCGACTGTAGCAATGCCTGTGCCACACTGTGTGGCTACGTCGGTGCGTGTCCATGTGTGTGAAGTGCGTTGCCGGCTGTAGGAACGCCTGTGCCACCCTGTGTGGCTAAGTCGACTGCGGTTTCATATGCGCTAAGTGCGTTGCCGACTGTAGCAATGACTGTGCCACACTGTGTGGCTACGTCGGTGCGTGTCCATGTGTGTGAAGTGTGTTGCCGGCTGTAGGAACGCCTGTGCCACCCTGTGTGGCTAAGTCGACTACGCGTCTATATGCGCCAAGTACGTTGTCGGCACCTTTGCCATCCTGTGTGTATAGGTCCTGATGGCAGGACAAATTTTTAAGTTGTTAATATTCATACAATAGTTTACAATGTCGAGTTAGATTAAGCGATTTACTTGGTTGGGTTAGTTTATTTTAACGTGTGCTGCCGTGCGCATTCTGCCCAAAATTGAACTGATCGCGCCAAATACATCAAACGTAGATATTTTTGGGGCATGTATCCATACCGCGAAAATCCATATCTTCCACAATTTTTAAGCTAGAGTCACCAAATTTGACACAGTGTGCAGATAACCTCCTCTGAAGATAGAATCTTAAAATTTGGGTCACGTTAACTGCGTGGCTTTCCATACAAGCATCCATAGTTGTCTAAAATAACAATAATAATTAAGAATGTTTTCGACTGTTTTAAGTTGTCATTCTACTGCGAACGAGTATTGCGCAGTTGGTTTGAATTTGTGCGCTTATGAAAGACTTCTTGCGCGCTATTTATAAACTCATGCTCCCAAACCACCCGGCGAATAATATTTGGGTGGCGACTTCCTCAACTGTGTCTCCACTGGCCACTTTTGGAGCCGATAGTATTGGGGTTTCTAGGATTTTCCCCCTTATTGTATTCTCCCCTTGTATTTTTGTGGAAATATGAGTATTTTGAATTGTGGGAACAATTCATGTATCTCATTCATTTTTTTGGCCAAATGCCCATTTTTTAAATAATAAAAAGTTCCCAATTTGCAAAACTAATTTGTCTACTCACACATCTACTAAACACCAGGCATTGACTTCAACGAAATTTAATAATGAAAGCATAGAAAAAGAAAACAAATTATTGCTCAGCTGCGAAATATTGGGTGAAATAACATTATTTTTTGTCGCTTTTTATATTCTGAACCCATTGAAAATGGGTAATAAAGTGTGTAATGGTTTTGTGCAAATGTATGTAACCGTCAAAAGGCGGCAGCTCCGACCTAAATTATTTATATTCTTCCGTCCGTCCGTGTATCTGTATGAACGCGTCGATCTCAGAGCAAGAGACCTGAACTTGGACTTTTTAACTTCGAGTGTAGCATACGCAGATCATGGTTATTTCAAATAATCGATAATCTGCCCCGTTTTCTTATCGATATTTATCGGGTTTTGACCCTAAGAAACTAAGAGCTAGACCAACCAAATTTGTTTCAATATGTTTTCGTGTAGCATGCGCAGATAAAGCATGTTTTGGATACCACTCGCTTCAAATCAAAAACGCCATTCAAGTAGTACAGTCTTGCGCTTTGGATTGTTCATAAATCTGAATGCTCTTAAGTCCTTCAAATGTCATAAAGATTATACTTTTAGTTTTAAAAATATTCACGTATTTAGTTTCCATACTGGGGGCCAAGCGCACCTGCTGTGTGATGTGCACAGCAAGAGGCATGCGTTTGTGTGTGTGTGTTTATATGTATGTGTGTATGAATGCAAGGGGGTTGATATGCATGTAAAGACGAGTATCCCCTAGTCGGGCGCTCCCGACTAGAACCTCCTCACTTGTTCAAAATTAAGCAATTAATTCAAATTGCAATATGTTTGAGAATAATTAAACAAGTTTGCCGAAGATTACTTGTGACATTTTGGAATTGTTTACAGGTGGACAGTTCCCCTTGTGTTTTGGAAATATTAGATACTGCTGGAACTGAACAATTTGCTTCTATGAGAGATCTCTACATAAAAAACGGACATGGCTTTATTGTGATGTATTCGCTGACAAACCATCAAACATTTCAGGTTAGTATCTTTTGATGAGCAATGATTTAAAACAGTATAAAGTAAGGAAAAACAGTTAAATAAATACCCTGCATATTATATTGTGCCTCGTACAACTATATATAGCGCGTCCTATCTCGTTTTCAAGAATGCAATGATGTCTTTTTGCACAGCTAGAACCGAATCTCCCGTTTACACCGTTTAACGATATTAGTTGGTCCGACGCAGCGTTTGATTTAACCATAAGAGTCCGGGTTCTTAAGGAAGTTCGCGATATTTTTGTAATTTAGCTCCTTTATCCTGTATACCCATTATAAATTCAAGCTCTTTAGCTGTCAAATGTATTCCCCGTGGCATTCTATGGGTAAAAAGATATTTCGTATAACTTTCCGTGATTAAAATGCGTCCACTTGTTTACTTAAATGTTCATGTATTTATGCTAACAAGTTATTTAATCAAAATAACTAAATTTTTATTAAGGCAGACCGTCAACTACGCATTTTTCTCTGTTTGCACATATACTTATTTCCTGAGAAAATCACTTCAAGCCACACAAATGTATAATAATGGTAAGTATGATGACCATAAAGGAATTTCGAAAATAACAACTCGTATCGAGCGGTGTATCAAAACCCTCATGTCTCAACCAGAGTGTAGTGTCGATGTTTCACATGAGACAGTTTGACAGTCTATTCTGTGCAACAAGTTCAGATCTAGAGCTGCGCGCAAGAAACTAAAGCAAACATCGAAAAGCGCCTGTCCTTCGCTTTATTGCATATCTCCCAGCCTGCTGACTATTGGGACAACGTTATATTTTGTGATGAAACGAAGATAATGATGTACTACAATGACGGACAAATCAGAGTGTGGCGAAAGGCGTTGACTTCGTTAGAGACCCGTAGCATCATTCCAACAGTGAAGTTTGGTAAACTGTCGTTTGGTAAACCCTATAGAGAATTTGTGGTCATTTTTGAAGGAAAAAGTGCAACGCAACCAAAAATAGGGCAGCACTTAAAAGTGTGATATTGGAATTTACATTTCACATAAACAATTAGTTTTAAGAACACTTTAATAATTTGAGGGAAAAATAGAGTTTCTTGACACTCGAAAAATTGAATACCAATAGTTTTTATTGTATCTTTTGTTTTTTGTGCAATTGAATTGCCGCTTTCTATTCTATTATCTTTAAAATAGCATAAGTTACTATAATTAATAATAATTTAATCATTCACTGCATTAAAAAGTACTTTTTTGTTAGTCAGAATTTGAAAAACTTAATTAAGAAATTTTGGGAATTAAATTCGCCGCTGTTATCTCGTGTACACTAGTCGGCATATGTATTTTGACGAAATAAAAATCGTTCATTCTTGAGTTTAACTTTTAAATGGCTTTATAGAGAATTCTTGTTTATTTTTTACTTTTTAGCTATACTTAATACAAACTTAAAAATAGGCAAAAAAAATAATAATTCATAAAAACTTAAAAAGATATAAATGCATTACTAATTTCTTGCGGTGGCATAAGTATTTTGACAAGTATAGAATACTAAGGAATTAAAGCTTAAACTTAACAAACTTATAGAAATGAACAGGAATTTAATAAAATGTGTAACCTCCTTTGACTTCAATAACTTTTTGAAGGCGTCTCGGCACGGAATCCACTAAATATTGGAGAATCTCTGGAAATATCTCTTCCCAAAGGGAAGTGACCTCAGAAATTCTCTCCTCTCTGGTTTTGTTTAACGAAACTGTTCTATTTCGTTTTAAAAGGGACTAGACGTTTTCAATAATATTTAAATCGGGACTTTGCTCATCGAGCCGGTGATAAGAACTAAGTCACCCAGCCCATTATAGGCAACACATCCCCAGAATAAAACAGAGCCCCCACCATGGCTCAAATTTTTGCCTTTCTGTCTTTGGCAATCTAACAAAAAATTGGTTTTTTGATGAGTTATACTCAAATGAACTTTCGTCTGTCCACAGAATACTTCTCCAAAACTCTTTTGGTTTGTGAATATGTTCCTTAGCGAAAGACAGTCTTTTACGTTTGTTGGCCTTTGATATGTATGGCACGTCCTTAGCTTTTATTGTCTTAACAGTGCGCTCACTAATTGGAAATTCAAATTCCATTGATCTGCAGCAGATTTAAGCTTCAAAAAAATATTTTTTTAAAATTCTCTTCGAAGGACTAGGGGTTCAGTGGGCGTTGTTTTGCGCTTAGCCCCTGATCTCGTTAAATTTCTTAGTTCATTATGCTTTTTAAATTTATTAATTTGATAGTGCACAGTTTGACGCGATACCTTATACTTAATTGCAATGTGTTTTACTGCTTTTCCATCATTAAACTTTGCTACCATTGAAGCTCTGATAGCCAAACTCAACTTAGCCGTTTTACCCATGGTTCTATATTTTGTAATCAATTTATATTTTTTGTCAACGTTTAATATCAATTAAAGTAAAATATAGAAGTTTGTTTCCGTTTCCAAGTGGTCAAAAGTGAAAAACATTTACACAAAGACTTCGTCAAAATAATTATGGCTCGCAAAAATTTGTTGCCTGCATGCACTCTTATCAGTAGAACGAGAATGCATAAGGTAAACAATGTAAAATTTGGTATGCACAGTGCTAAAAATATATATATTTTTTTTTTTAATTCGCACCGTTAGTTAACAACACATACTAAGCTAAACATGGTTCAATAGCTACAAAAACGTTTCGTCAAAATATATATGCCGACTGGTGTAGATGTGTTTTTTTTTATATCTGACATTTTACAGATTTAAATTAATTATGTCAAAAGGATCTTGTTCAAATATTTTGAGGATAGTACTTTTAGATGCATAGGAGCAAAAAGAAAATTATCGACATATAAATACATATAGAAGCTATATCAATAAGCAAATTATTTGAGTGGGTCATGTATAGATTTATATGGTAGTGCTAAGTCTTGTATTTTGCAACAATATATTCACTAAGAATTAATAAATTATTCTGCCAACTGATTTTGATTTAATTTTTATTTGGAACACAAATATTCAAAATCAGATCAGTTCTGAAGCTTATTTAATATTTAATATTATTGCACAGATTATTAACTTTATTTCTGCATTATGAAAACATAATTTAAATTTTAATATTGATAATATTTTGCGCAACCTTAAATTGAAATCAGTTCGCCAAATTTCAATCGGAAAATAAGTCAAAGAAAAGTTAGTCAAAATCAGTTGACGCAATCTCTTAATACATTTATGTAAAAGGATTAGTTCAATTCATTTTAACTAATTATTATCCGCACTGTAAAAAAAAACAATAGAAAGAAAAACTGATAAAAAACCAGTGCTGCCAACTGGTTATTTTTGCAACGCACGTATAAAGGTTTAATGTACTTGCGTGATAGTAGTAGGAGTACGTACACTAAACAAGAAATATCTTGCAGAAACTAATTTTCCCAGATATGTGCCAAATACCAAAAGTTGTTGATGCAAAAAGTTGAGCAAACAAATTTGATAGATACCTGAACATAGTTGTTGTATATGTTGATGATTTACTATTAGCTTGTTTCAGAACCGAGGACATCGTCCCGATAGAAGGCTTCATATCGAATGAAGTTGACGTAGTAGACGGAGAGCTGCAGCGTACGAATTTCTGGGTATGGAAATCGAAAGAGTGGGTGAGACTTAGTGTTTCTATAAGTCACAAGCAGCACATCGAAGGCCTACTTAGATAATATGTTATGGTAGATTGCAAGCCAAACGGAACTCATCTAGAAGTTGGCCTCCTAACCAAGTGCGAAGACAATGGTCGTCCAGAGATGAACAAAAAGCGCAATCAATCGCTTTTTGGCGCACTGCTATATTAGGCGATGACAACACGGTCAGATATAGCGAATTCCGTGGCTAAACTGCCGCAGTAAAAAAAAGAAGTAACGGCCAAAGCGCTACTTAAAGAGAATGGTAGATATGCGCTTACGATACGTTCGTATAGGCGAGCCTGCTTATTGGTTTTTTGATGCCGATTGGGCTGGGTACAAGTCCCTCAGAGGCTCTCAATTATGGCGGCACCAGCCTGGTGCAGTGATTTCTTGGGAGTCTTGGGAATCGAAGAACAAGTTATCGGATTGCAATGTGAAATCAAAAAATGAAAATTTCGAATATTTCCACAGTGTGAACTTGACCTGTTAGGTTTTCGTTAAATGTATGCGTTTGAGTGCGGCTTCACACCTGCGTTCGCAGGCGACTAGGTTATTTGTATTCTAATAACAATACAGAATGAAGAACTTGGCGGGAATTGATTAAATCTCGGTACTAAATTAAGAGTTTTCACGCTTTTAATTACAATAAATTGGCAAATTTGAGGTGGGTTTCTATTTTATTTCCCACACCGAAATCGTGGTCAATTAACAAATGGACATACACAGCTAATATTTCAGCCGCACAATATTTTATGCACAAGGCCAAAAACAAAAGAAAGTACTTTTATTGACGAACTTTTTTCAGTTGGTTTCGTGCGATAGTCCGATAAGATCAAGTGACAGCTGTTGACAACTATTTGGAAACAAGAATCTTGACTATGTCCTTTCTGTACCCAAAATAACACCAATATACCTAACGATACATTATTATGATTTTTCTCTTCCCCCATTATCCTTCTTTAAATTAACTGTCTAATTTCACTCTTTGGTTACATTGTTGGCGTTGGACAGCCAATTGGAAACTTGGCGAAGGATATATTATATTTTGCAAATTTTTTTTTTTTGTTTTTACAAAGGTACTGGTGAAATCGGGAATTCGTAAATTAATTATAGATCTTCGGAGCTCCGGCAGGACCTATCAGGGTACAGCAACGCCATTAAATTGCTAAAATCAAATAGTTTTTAAACGTTTCACGAAAAAAGAGACAGCGCAATACTTGCAAAATCATAGATTGTCAGATTATATTCAAGTCCAAATTTAATCCTAATATCCTGTATATGTTCAGCGCGAAAATGTTGATTAGTTTGAGCTTAGAAATATCAAAGCTGATCATTTTTAGGTGTTTGATTAAAGCTAGCCTCCATGGGCGCTTTTCACGGACGAATATACTTGTTACTATCAAGCAGAGAAAGCGTAGAAAAGAATTTGCTAAGAGCCATGTTGTTTGGGATCCGACAAAATTGAAATATTTGGTCTGGAGTGAAAAAATAAAGATTCATTGTGTTGGTCTGGATAGTAGAAAACATGATCGACGAGCTAAAAGCAAAAAGCTAGGAATTAAGTCCTAGTATGCATTAATCATTGTAGATCATAAAGGTGGAAATAATAATGTATGGGCAATCTTCGCCTGGAGTGAAGTTGATCCCATACACTGCATAAAAGGCATACGCGCCAAAGCGAAATATATTGACATGCTTAATAATGTTTAAATACCGTGGTCGGAAAACAATATTATTTAGACTTTCCAGTAGGATAATAATTCTAAACATAAAGCGAATCTAACGAAAACATTTTTCTGGGCTATCGTCGAGCTCGGAGGTTAATATCGAATATTAATGGGATAACCTTAAAAGTTTTTTTTTTTTTGTTTTTTTTTTTTCTTTTTTGGGCTGAGGAGGGGAAATGCATTATGCATATTTCGATCTGCCGTCGCAGAGAGGTATGTAGGACTCCCGCCCACTAAAACCCCCCATCACAAACCCCTAAAACCCCTATCTCCACTTCGAAATTGCTTTCGCATTACTTCGAAGTGGTGCCCCTCACGCGCTATGCGCTCTCATCGGTAACCCTGCGTCCAGGCTGCCTCTTTTGTCTGTTTCTTTATCTTGCGTCCAAATCCTGCTTTTTTAAACACAGGATTTCGCCTACAAAGGTCGCCACAAGCTTCCAGTTTTCTTCGCAGCTTATCATTTTGTTTATGATGTTCTCGGGCGGTTAAAATCCACTTATAATAGTTACTTCACTACGTTTTTGGGACCATCGTTCACAGTGAAAGATAGTATGCTCTAGACTATCATGTTCGGCGTCAGCATACATGCAGCTACTATATTCGCTTTTCCCGTAGTAGCCATATCCAGTTATCATCTGTGTGACGTAGTAGTTCACGTTTCCGTGTTTCCTCTCTACTAATGATTGTATGTGAGGAATGAGGTTAGCGGTCTATCTTCCAGTGTGTTCATTTGTCCATTCTTGTTTCCACGTATCCAGTGCTTCTTGTTTACAGAGTTCCGCGTAATACTCGTTCACAGTACACGGAAATTATTATTGTTATTTTGAAAAAAATATAGAATTTTTATATTTCGTAGGGGCGAGAATGAACGTGGCCAACATTATGAGAAGGTCACACAAACACTTTCTGCCAAATTTTGTGCCTCTAGCTCCACAATTGTCGGAGGTATAGTTTTCCCGATTTGCGGGGGCGATAGTAGGTGGGAGTGGGCGGAAGTGGGCATGGCCGGGAAATTTTCTTACCGAGCTTTAAAAGGGGTGACCAGCCATCTACGTTTAAAATTTGGTGACTAGCTCCAAAATTGTGGGAGATATAGGCTTTCGCACATTGCGGGGGCGGGAGAAGGCGGGGGTGGACGTGGGCTTAAAAATTTTTGCACACTTATTTAGAGGAGCTGGCCACTAATCTACCTTCAAAATTTGGTGACTCTAGCTCTAATACTTTGGAAGATGTAACCATTTCCGGTTTTTTAAGGCGGGGGGCGTTTTAGTGGGCGTGGCCGGGATAAGGTCAAGGTCTCAATCTTTTTGGGAGGTCACCTGCAATCTACATACCAAGTTTGGTGTCTCTAGCTTTAAAATTGTGGTAATTATACACGTGTTACCGTTTTGAGCTTGCAAATATATAGATTTTAGCGATTACGGAGGCGGAAGGGGGCGTGGTCAGAAAATGTTTTCTGTGATGTCTGGGGGACCTTATCAGTAATATATATTCAAGATTTGGTAACTCTAGCTCTAAAACTGTGGGAGATATAGCCATTTCCGATTTTTTAGGGCGGGGGCGCTGGGGGGGCATTTTTTGGAGGAGAACACCACACTATCTACATACCAAATTTGTTGACTCTAACTTTAATATTGTGGGAAATATTCAACTTTAATCGATTTGCGATTTGAGGTGTATCGACATATCGATTTGCCAGCCTCCCAGTGGGCGTGGCACAAAAATCTTAACACTTTGTCTGAAGCAGATAACTACAAGTATATATGCCAAGTTTCAAGTCTCTATCTTCAATAGCGTCGAAAAATATTGCGTTCATACGGACAGACGGTCAGACGGACAGCATGGCGGACATTGCACAAAACCAATATACTAGTTTCACTTCGTGAACGAGTATAAAAACGCAATTCAACTACTGCAGACTTGCGCTTTAGTTTGTACATAGATTTAAAGGCTCTTATTATGTACTACAAAAAAAGATAATGTTTTTAGTTTCATGGGTTTTCGTGTGTAATTTTGTGTATGTGTGTATGAATGTATGGGAGTTAAAATCTATGGAAAGACAATGTTCAGGGTATGCCTAAGTCGTGCGCTCCCGACTATAGCATCTCTTGTTTTTCCTAAGTAATTAGGTAAAAAGGTACAAGTCAAAACTAATTTTAAATTTTGTAATAATTAAAAAGAAAATGGCGATTGAAGTTCCGCAACATTTGTATCTGGGAAAATTGGTTTTTACACGATATGTTTCCTATCACACATGTAGATATACGTGGATGCTAAACAATAACTAGTGCTACTAGTCAGTGTTCTTTATACCTTGAATCCATTTATCATGGGTAAAATTCGTCTATTTTAGAGACTACAAGAGCTAGAAAGCTGAACTCGGACTTTTTTACCATATGAAGATCAAGTTTATTTCAAATGAACGATAATCCGGCCTGTTTTCTTACTAATCAATATTTAAGGGTTTTTTGACCCCATGTTTTTAGAATTTTATTATTTATTATTAATACTATTAATATTAATATTATTATTATTGGGCAAAGATTAACTGACAAACAATATATTAAAGTGGTCCAGCGGTACGAAGCACCCAGCACTGACCCAGGCAAAATATCACCCACCACCCGGAAGAATAAATATCCCCATTAATTAGTTTATGTAATAAAATTACGGCAAACATGGTTTTACGATTAGATAGAGAGATTTATTAATAAAGGTCTACTTAGGGAAGAACGCATGCGAGAATTAGAATGCCAGTTAAAGCCCCGGAGAGCAAAAAGCAGAAATTGTTATTTCAAAAACTATTAAAAATAAAACCACCAAATTAGTTTATTATGTTATAGTAAATCATACGCAGATTAACAATATTTCAGATGTTGAATACCTCCCTCCACTAGTCCTACATATGAAAAATAAACGGAGGCTAAATACTGCAGACTTTAGTTTTGTTTTGTAGACCGATTTAATTCCTCTTCCCAAGTCCTGAAAATCTTATTACCATCATACGCTTGGCTTAGAAGTTTTTCTAGAATTCATTTTCCACAGTGGGGGCCATTCATAATCGCTGAGTAAAGTGCACAGATTGTGTCGCGCATTTGTGAGTGAGTGAATGTGTAATTATACTCGTTCACAAAGTAAAAACAGTATATTAGGTTGATGAACGTAACATTTTTCGGCGCTATTGAAGATGAAACTTGGAATACATACTTGTAGTTATCTGCTTCAGGCAAATTGTTAAAAATTTTGTGCCATACCAATTGGGAGACTAGCAAATTGATAACATACCGATTGAAAATCGATAACATGTAATGCAAGGGTGTTGAAATATATGCAATAACTCTTAACTGAGTTCAGAGTGTCTCCTATTCGGGATAGCCCGACTAGAGCAATCATACTTGTTTTGTGTTTGTGAATAAATTAATTTAACTGGTTCTTTGTGAATAACTGTATTAAGGGTTAACTGATTTTGATTAACTTTGAGCGAATTCAAATTAACTCAATATTGATTTCTGTTCTGTTTAAAATTTGGTTAAAATGGCTGTTTATACCCTAAACCCCTTGAAAATGGGTAAATCAGGGCGTAATGGTTTTGTGGAAATGTATGTAACGGGTAGAAGCAAGCATCTCAGACCCCATAAAGAATATATTCCTGATCAACATCAATAGCCGAGTCAGTTCGTATATGCAATAACACATAATTCAAATATTACGAACTGTGGGGGCTTGGTGGTTTTGTTTGTACATTGATTTCACTGCTCTTATTAAGCCCTGAAAATTTAATTAAGATCATGTTTTTAGTTTAGAAGTTATTCACGAATTTCAATAGTGGGGGTCAAGCGCAGCAGCTGTTCACAGCGAACAGAGAGCGTTTACATGTATGTATGTGTGATACATTGTATGTGGGTATGCATGCAAGGGATACTGAAATGTATGAAAACATAGGGTGCAGGCTCTCCCTCAGTCGGGCACTTCCGACTGGAGCCTTCTCACTTGTTTATATTTAAGTATTAAATCAGCGCCGAAACTGATTTAATTTTGAATATCTGTGATCATTTTCTTGATTGTAGAATACAATTCGAGATATATTAATGAATATTAAAACTAAATACCGTTTGTCAAAGTAACGCTGTTCTAAGAAAATTTAAGTCAAACAAATTTCTGATATAAAATAAAAACACCTCTACACGAGATAACAATCTATTGGCATATTCAATCCCCAAAAGTTTATTAAGTATATTCAATTTAATATTTGAAGGCTTCCAAATATATCGAGTGTCGAGACTCTAGCCGGGAGCGCTCGAGTAGGGGAAGCCCTGAATCCCCTAGTCCTCTCACTTGCTTTAATTTATATATATATTAAATCTATTGTGACTAACTTTAGTATCAGAAATGTTGGGGTTTGAATATGATTTTATCTCTAGATTGCTACCTCGTGTAGAGGTGTTTTTATTTTATAATATAGAACTTAACAGATCTATTGTGAGTATAATTCTATCAATTTTATCAATATCGGCTAAGAAACACAGAATTTATTAAAAAAAACCGCAACATTAATCACAAATATTTTTTAAATTGCGATTTGTGTTTTATTGAATCATTTTCATATACATTTTTCTTTGTTTTTTTTCGATAGGATATTTCAAGTATGAAAAATGTGATCACTCGCGTTAAAGGAAGCCAACCAGCACCAATATTGCTTGTAGCAAATAAATTTGATTTGGATTGCCAGAGGGAAGTGTCAACTGCTGAAGGTAATTTTTTGTTGTTATTTTTTAAACGTAAAATTATATAGTAATTTTTGTTCGTTTTTGTATGCTCGGTAATATTGAATCATCAGCTGAGTTGATGCAGTTGTTTGTGTTATTATATATACAGACTTGAGCTTTGGTTTGTACATACATTAAAATACTCTTGTTAAGGTCGGAAATTTTCATAAAGATAATACTTTTAGTGTATAAGGTTCTTTAAGTTTAATTCAGTTTCCATAGTGGCAACCAATCGCAATGGCTAAGTCGAGTGCGGCGTCCGTTTGTATGGGTGTGTGATTATTCTCGTTCACGAAGTGACAAGACTATATTGAAGATAAAGAATGTAAATGTAGGATATGTATTTGTATCTGCTTCAGACAAAGTTTTAACATTTTTGTGCTACACCCACTGGGAGGGTGGCAAATCGGCATGTCGATACACTTCATATCCCAAATCGATAAACAATATTAAAGAGTTAGAGTCACAAATTGGGTATGTAGATCTGGCTGGTGATCTCCCCAAAAAGACTGAGACCTTGATATACCGGCCACTCCCACTAGAAAGCCCCCGGCGCCCCACCTTAAAGGATCGGAAATGGCTATATCTCCCATAGTTTTGGAGCTATTTGAAATATATATTACTGAAAAGCTCCTCCAAACATCAGAGAACACGCGACTTTGCGTCCGTAATCGTAAAATCGATATACCAAACTTGGTGGACTGCCCAAAAGATTGCTACCTTGATATCCCTACGCCCCCTAAAACGCGCCCCAGCTACCCCCAGGAATTGCGAAAGCGTATATCTCCCACAGTTTGAAAGCTACTCACCAAATTTTAAAAATAGATTAGTGGTCACCCCTTTAAATAAGGGGGAACAAATTTCGCCCGCACTCACTGCCGCCCCGCAAATCGCGAAAAATTATAAAAATTCTATATTTTTTCAAAATAACATCTATATACTGTGAACGAGTATTACCCAGTCTGTTATGTCCGACTTCAACGTTCTTGGTTTCAAATTAATATTTGAATATACCTTAACACTTAAAAAGTCGATTGTAACAATTTAGACAAGCAACAGAAGTTATTTAAAGAAACGTTTGGTAGACTTTGGTAAATTCCTACAAGCTACGATCTGGGAGATCAGTAGGGTGGATCCTCTGTAGTTTAGCCCTAAATCATCGTCTCTTGTGCGGTTTTATGACATTTCTGATCAGTCTGTTTGGGTGTCCAACGTGTTTATTTATATGATAGGACGCTTGCTCGCGGATTTTGTGCATGTGTGTCTTGGCAGTGATCCCATAGACTGCACGCTGTGACGCCACACGGGAGCAAAGATTGTTTTTCAAATAATTGTTGGCCGCCGAAAACCCGAATGTTTCAATTGACCTACTGAGCTCATAGCTTTGACTCTAATTGGCAGTTTTTATAAAAATGGTAGTCAGTTAAGTTTATAATACAACAACAAAAAGCACCACACGCATACCTTTTGACTTGTGCGGTTGCATTGTTGCCTACTAATATTTTGTTTTTGTATTTTTGCTCTCTGCATACTTTTCTTATCTTTTCGCGCTCTCAAACGTTACAATTAGTCTCCCTGATATCTATTCTCCGCTCTCATATTAATATTGTTGTTGGTGTTGGTCGGTTTTAATTTATTCCTTTTTATACTCGTTCACGAAGTGAAACTGGTATATTGGTTTTGTGTCCGTCATGCTGTCCGTCTATCTCCGTCTGTGTCCGCATGAACGCAATATTTTTCGACGCTATTGAAGATATAGATTTGAAACTTGGCATATATACTTGTAGTTATCTGCTTCAGACAAAGTGCTAAGATTTTTGTGCCACGCTCACTGGTAGGCTGGCAAATCGAAAACATGTCGATGCACCTCAAATAGCAAATCGATTAAAGTTGAATATTTCCCACAATATTAAAAAAATTTAGTATGTAGATTCCTGGTGAACTCCTCAAAAGATTGAGACCTTGATATCCCGGCCACGCCCACTGCAACGCCCCCCAGCGCCCCGGATTAAAAAATCGGAAATGGCTGTATCTTCCAAAATTTTAGAGCTAGAGTCACCAAATTTGAAAGGTAGAAATGTACCGTCCACGCCAACCGCCGCCTTCTCCCGCCCCCGCAAAGTGCGAAAGCCTATATCTGCCACATTTTTAGATCTAGAGTCACCAAATGTTAAACGTAGATGGCTGGTCACCCCTTTTAACGATTCGTAAAAAAATTTCCCGGTCACGCCCATTCCCGCCCCCGCAAATCGCGAAAAGCTATAACTCCCACCATTTTGGAGCTAGTGTCACCAAATTTTAAACGTAGATGGCTGGTCACCCCTTTTAAAGCTCGGTAAGAAAATTTCCGGGCCACGCCCACTCCCTCCTACTCCCGCCCCGCAAATCGGAAAAACTATACCTCCGACAATTGTGGAGCTAGAGGCACAAAATTTGGCAGAAAGCGTTTGTGTGACCTTCTCTTAATGTTGGCCACGCCCACCCCCGCCCCTACGAAATATAAAAATGCTATATTTTTTTCAAAATAACAATAATAATTTCCGTGTACTGTGAACGAGTATTACGCAGTCGGTTACGTCCGACTGCAACGTTCTTACTTGTTTTACTTTAAAATTCAAGGAAAATTCGAAAAAAAAAAAATATAATCTGTTCGTCACTCACTTATTTGGATAGGTACATTAATTGGGCGTCGTTTAGGATATTATTCATTAAGTTAATAAAAGACGTTTCAAATTAAAGTAACAGATATTATTAACATATTTGATAAAAGACGTTTCATGTTCTGCAGTTTGAGGGAGCAAGTTGCACAACATCTTCTATCTCCCTCAATCCACACCAAGCAAATGGAACGCTTATACTCATATTCTCTAAGATTGTGAGTGAAATGAGAATGCGGGAACCGGCGCACAAAAAAAGGTGCCTCAATTTTTCGAGGTGACCTATCTATATGTTATTTGGTTAGTGGTATAACCCAGTCGGCTAGGCCCAACTGTTATATTTAGATTTTTTGTAACCTCCTTAAATAAATACTCCATGACAGTTCTAAAGACAGAAATACCTAGAACCCTGTCTTTATATACATTTTACACTCTTGCATTCTTACACACATACATAGAATCACATACACACAAAAATCTGTGCCGAAAGCTGTGCGTTTTCCTGATCCGTTACGCTTGCTTTCCACAATGGAAACTAAGAGCATGATCCTAATGAAATTTGTAGTGCGTAATAAGAGCGTGTACACAAACCAAAGCGTAAGTCTGTAGCATATAAATTGCGTTTTTTTATATTTGAGGTGAGTGGGGGAAGTATCCATAATCTGAAATATTCTTAATCTGTGTATGATCCCAAGTTTGGTGGCTCTAGCTCTTATAATCTAGGAGATATGCTAAAAAAGCTAAGAAAATCCAAGTCTTTAAATAGCTTTTTATCGATATTAATGAAACGGAGCATAATATCGACAACAAATGATAAACTCCTACTGCGTATGGTATTACAGAATACAAAATAGTCAAAAGTAATTACACATGGCAAATTATTTTTACATATTTTACTTCAGCAGTATATATCAATATTTTTCTTTAACATTTTTTTATTTTTACATTTTTGCATATATAGGGCGAATGGGGGAGGTATCCAAAATCCGAAATATTCTTAAGCTGCGTATGCTTCACGCGCACATGCCGAACCAATTTGTGGCTCTAGATCTTATAGTCTAGGAGATATACTAAGGAAACCTAAAAAAAATTTGGTATTGGAATCGATTTTGATCGATATTAGTGAAACGGTGCAAAATATGGACAAAAAATGATAAACTTGTATTGCGTATTGTATTACAGAATCTAAGGTCGTTTAGTTTGTGTCTCTAGCTTTTGTCGGACAGACAAACCGACATGGCTAGATCGACTCAGCTCATCGACCTGATCAAGAATATATATACTTTATGGAGTTTGAGAGGCTTCTTTCTATCTACCGAAATATAACTTTTTAATCACAAATGTATTTTTACTCATACATATATTTTTCAGGTAATGCATTGGCGCAGCTTTGGGAATGCCCTTTTATTGAAGCTTCAGCAAAAGATCGAATAAATGTCAATGAAGTGTTTGCAACCATTGTTCGAGAGATGAATTTAACACAAGAAAAACGACAAAAAAAGAAATACTGTTGTTGTACGCTTTTATAGAAATTTGTAAATATGTAAGATTAAAATAGCTAAAAATAAAATCACAAATATGTATGTAATGAATATATTGACTACATCATGTTTTACGTATACGGTATAAAGAAACAGCATATGTATACGAAAACGTGAGTACAATGCTTAACTTTCATATTGTACGCAATTGGTGAAATTAGTTTTACAAACGTTTGAAAATTTTGTTAAGATCAATTCATATACATATATTCCTTTTATGTAGTTTTCAAAACATGTGGCAAACGAACATTTTTTTATTTTTAAGCAAATTTTAAATTACCAGGATAATGTCAGAAATAATAAATAATGTAATTCATAATTGCTTAGGTTGACTTAAGACTAGATTCATTTCGTGCTTACGCGGGTAATGCATATTTATTTTTATACTCGTTCACGAAGTGAAACTAGTATATTGGTTTTGTGCACTGTCCGTCATGCTGTCCGTCCGTCTGCCCGTATGAACGCAATATTCGCCGCTTTTGAAGATAGAGACTTCAAACTTGGCATATATACTTGTAGTTATCCGCTTCAGATAAAGTGTTAAGATTTTTGTGCCACGCCCACTGGGAGGCTGGTAAATCGATAACATTCGATACACCTCAAATCGCAAATCGATTAAAGTTGAATATTTCCCACAATATTAAAGCTGGAGTCACCAAATGTAAATGGTATGTAGATAGCTGGTGATCTTCTCCAAAAAATGCGGCCTTATTTCCCGCCCACGCCCACTAGAACGCCCCCCAGCGTCCCCGCCCCAAAAAATCGGAAATGGCTATATCTCGCACAGTTTTAGAACTAGAGTCACCAAATTTTGAATGTATATTACTGGTAAGGTCCCCCAAACATCACAGAAAAAATTTTCTGACCACGCCCCCTTCCGCCTCCGTAATCGCTAAAATCGATATATTTACAAGCTCAAAACGGTAACACGTGTAAATTAATATAATTCAGTGTTCCAATACTGGCCTTGTGGCTCAGCAATAAAAGATCAACTGTTTAATGATAACGGCAAAATACCGGAGTAGAATATACTTTTGCTTGTGTCTCTCACAGAGGCCATTCAGAACTAAACTCCAAACGTCAGAGCGCACTCTAGAGTCGCGCGTTCTTCCATTTGACCACCAAATAACGGAACTAAAGAAATGCGATACAATTCTTAGTGCTTAAAGCTAACATAATATGATTCTTAAATTATTTCTTCGTTCATAGCGGCCACGCTTATTCAACAATTGTGGTCGGAGTCATATTCTGGCCAACTGTTCGTTGACTCCGCTTAACTACTCGCCCTTTAAGACCAAGGCCGCTCTCGGCCGACCCTATTTCTGCGATCACTTCGCTTAACTGTGGCGCAGACTTTCTGGCGTTGGTGATTCGCCAACACGCAAGACCGATGCCGATGAGCAAAACGCATACCACTTTCACGATGCATATTATCTGGTATACGTCTTTGCTACCGAGGTCCTCTTTGAATTTCTGGATCCCTTCCAGGTTACTTTCACTCAGTCGGTGAAGGTACGGAAGACTGAGGATGTCCCGGCTGGCCGTGGTATTTACTAAGGGGGTGTTAGCAGTACCCGGGACCTTATTCTGCACGTTACTATGGTTAATGAATAAAGTTCCATTCACCGCAGCGCGGTCGACGAAGGTGATGAGGTGCGTGCCATGTACCCAGATAGCCTGTCATTTACGATGAGGATTCCGTCATCTATGAAAGTGATAGCGTCTAAATTGCTTGGTTGGATTTCGCAATTCGCAATCCCGCCTGCGTGGAGCTCTCTGGCGCATGAACTCCCGGATGCTAGGTGACCAAATGTGGCCCCCGGAGAGGCGGTGCAATTTTCGAGAGCATGCGTTTCACCATCGCAATCTGCCACGACGTTATTCATCATGCGTAGTATGAAATTCTCATGTATAACCGGGTAAATCGTGACGTTTTTGCAAGCAAATTTAATTTTTGGAAATTTAATAATAAAATAAATGATGTTAACGGACTGTAAAACTTTCACGGACGCAACGGACATAAGATCCCCTATGGGAGTATTAGTGGGTTCCTCCAGCCAAACTGATGCCAAATCTTAATGATCGAGAATGTTTGGGCTAACAATGTTAACCTTTGCAAGAGTTATTGGCAGTATTAGATTTTGCAACTCCATCATTAATATTCGATTTCTGGCTAGCAATGTCTCATATAAATGGCCAGTATCGGCTTGAGTGTCTTTAGTTGTTTTGAGAATTTGATTGACTGTAGAAGTAAGTTGATTAATTTGTACCTGGATTCTTGTGTTAATTTCTATTCGCTTATTTTGTTTTGAATTAATTAATTGTGCCTCAATGAACCGAGTTTTTTTTCTAAATCACCAATCACGCATCCGGTGTGCCTGCCACAACCTTCTACATGGAATATAAGAAGTCTAAGCTCCTGGCCACTCTGTGGTGCGCGCCCAACGCCTCTAGTAAATCTCGGAGGTGACCTGTGGGAACATGTCATTCAATTTGACCGTTTCTTCTACCACACGCATGTATTCTGAGAGATTCGCCTAATGTTTAACGTAGGCGTATTCTTCCCACACTAGGACACGGCCATCAACAATGGGGATGTATTTGGACTGAGAGTAGTCCGTGATGCGTGCCGAAGTCAAGGACAGGAGGAAGAGAAGGACAAATCCAAACTCGTGGAGTGAAGTTTTCGTTTTTAGCTATTTTTAGTTTGTGAAGCCATATCCCACCACTAAAAAGCGACTTAATATAAAATGTAATGAAACTTATACTAAATAAGAATTGCGCCAAGTGGCTTATAAATGTATGCAAGGACTCGTTTGCTGGAATTATTTCAAATTATCCTTGTGGACCATCCTCCCATTAATGAGGACCGTGGTCCCCAGGTCCGCTTGTACAGTTCTTTCCTCGCACAATGGCGTGAGTTTATTTCCAAGCCTTCGGTTGGACTTAACTAAAACCTTTTCACCGACCTCAAAGACACTATTCTGTCGGGAGGCGTTCTCTCTAGTTCTGAGCGCGATCTGTGCATCTTTGATTTTGCGTTGTATCTCTTGTTGAGGTTCATCCGGATGTGCTTGAACAACGTCAACTGGTCTTTTATTAATGACCGAGTGGACTGACTTGTTGTACTCAGCAGTTGCCAGTAAAATGACCTCAACGGTGTCGCTTATGTTCTTGTCGATTTTTAAACATCTGGCAAGCTCTAACAACGTGCTATGAAAGCGCTCTACTTGTCCATTCGATGCACTATGCAAGGGTGGCGCGTTTGACATACTCACTCCAAAATTATTGTATAGCATGGTTGAAATCGTCTGTGAGTTCAATGCTGGTTCATTGTCACAGTATATCGATTTCGCATTTGGAAAAAAGTTCATGAGCTGAAGCAATGCTGGCTTCAGGTCCTCAATGGTCCTTGAAGAGATAGGCTGTACGACAGCGAATTTTGAAAACTTGTCGATGCAAGTAAGAAAAAATTTTTTGTCAGTCGAGAAGACGTCTATGTGTAGCATCTCTCCAACATGCGACGGAATTGGTGTTTTACCAAACTCTTGTTTTCTAGGGTGTCTATCGTATTTGGCCTTAGCGCACGTTTTGCAGTTTTGCACAATTTCGTTCGCTGGTTTGGCCATTTTCGGGAAGTAGTATTCGGAGAGAACCTGTTTCAAGTTCTCTTGAGCAGACCTGTGTGCCCTATTGTGCTCAGCTGTGAGGATTTCTCTTCTTTCCCCAACCCCGAATATGTCAACCACACGATTCTTGCAGTGCCAGAATTTTGTAGCTGGAAATTTTCGAACCACTTCGTCTTGTATCATCCCGAGAGTGTGCAAGTCGCAGCGAAAAGCGTTTACACCTCTTGGTATGATTATGTCCCCCAGCTCATCTAATAAAGACTCCTTGCATGTAAAGCTTATCGAGTGTCGCCTCTTGTTCCCAAACAGTGTAAAACTGCGCTTCAAAGGAAAGCGCGCCTCCTCCAATACTATCTGACTTTGAAAGCAATTCAGAGGCTTATCTGTTGTTTCAATGGTGTGAGTCAAAGAAACTTCACTGTGGATCGTTGCCGCACAAGACTCGATTTCTTGTCCTTCTACAACATTGAGTTGTTGTCTGGACAAAGCGTCTGCAACCAGGTTTTCTTTGCCAGGTTTGTAGAAAATCCGCGCATTCGACTCACCGATGCGCGCTTTCCATCGTTTAATCTTTGCATTAGGGTTTGACTCCGATACTGCGAAGGTTAACGGCTGGTGATCAGTGAAAATGTTTATGTCCTTGACCCCATACAGATAATGTCGCAACTTGGCAAGCGCCCATATAATAGCCAACAGCTCCCTCTCATTGGTAGCATAATTGACTTCTCTTTCTTTCAATGTTCGTGAAATCATTGTAATCGGACGCCGCTCTTGGGATAGAACTGCGCCTATGCCATAGGCCGAAGCATCGGTTGTTAAATCGAATGCTTTTTTATAGTCGGGATACCTCAGCATGACATCTTCTGATGCCAAAATATTACATAGCTTTTGAAACGCACGTTGTTGCGTTTCGGAGAACTGCACCTGAATGTCCCGCGATCTATGCCTACTGACTGTTCCATTTTCCCCTTTTAGAACTTCCGAAATAGGCCTTGCTATTGCTGCGAAGTCTTTTATGAAACATCTATAATAACTTGCGAGACCCAGAAATGACCTGACTTCGAATACCGTTTTCGGATCTGGGAAGTCCTGTATGGCTCTCACCTTTTCTGGGTCTGTTGTCGCGCCAACGCAAGTGACTATAAACCCAAGGAAGTTCACACTTTTCTTAAAGAAGCGTGATTTTTCTACTGACACCCTCATGTTTGCCTCATACAAGCTCTTCAGGACCCAGATGACCCAGAGAAGATGATCACGTCACCCACGTAAACATAGCAAAATTTGCCGATCTGCTCTCGCAAGATATCGTCAATGGTCCTCTGAAAGATGCTGGCTGCATTTTTCAGACCGAACGGGAGTCTTCGAAACTCATATTTCCCCCCATTTACTAAGAAGGAAGTTTTCTCACGATCGCGTTCTGCGAGCATGATTTGATGGTAGCCAAACTTGAGGTCCAACGTCGAGAGAAATTTCGATTTTCCCAAGTTTCCCATAATCATTGAGATATTTGGCATAGGATATTTATCGGGTATCGTTCTCTCATTAAGCTTGCGAAAGTCCATGACTAATCTCATGTTTCGATTACCCGCGTCATCTGTACCTTTTTTATCCACAACCCAAATAGGATTATTGTAGGGAGATACTGATTTTTGTATAATGCCCTTTTTCAGCAGGTTTTGAATCTCCTTATTGACGAAGTCAGCTGCCCCATAGGATATGGGTAAAGTTTTGTATAAATGGGTTCCTCATTTATTGTTCTTATGGTGGCCACCACCGACGTATTGTATGGTAAAGCCTCATTGGGGTCTGCAAAGGCCCTCTTCCTATCTTTTAGCAGTTTCAGGAATTTGTTCTTTACTAAAGGAGGTGCATCTGAGCAATCTACGTTAGTGAAATTGACATTAGTGCATGTGTGAAAAGAAACTTGTTCAATTTCTGAACCCCATTTAAGCTGACCTGACGCTAAGCAAAGCGATGCCCCTGCCTGTGTTAACAGGTCGAGGCCTATTATTCCATCGAAAGTTAACAGGTCCGATAAAAGGAAAAATGTTGAACATTGAGACAAAACATTTTTGCGTGATTCTAGTTGTACCATGAATCGAGTGAATTGTGAATGGACAATCTACTGGTCGGACGCCTTTTAACCCTTCATGTGGTCTTATAAAGTTTTTAGACGCGACCGTGTCTATGAGGAACTTCATATCGGCCCCTGCTACTCTTCTCCCGATGACGGGTAACAGGGATCTACCCCTAAAAAATTAACAGCATCTGAATCATAGCTAGCGCTCGCGTCATCTATTTGTGCCTCTGCGCCAGAGGCGCCATTAGCATACCTTTGCGACCCTTGTTCCGCGTCCTGCGTTACATGATTCACCCTTTGTTGCTTTTTTTGAAAGCCCGTGCGATCAGATGTTGCCTGTTTTCCATTCAGATACCCCGGTGCCTGTGTGGGTTGGAGGATCCTTGAAAATGAGGGATCTACCTCTATGGGTTCCTGTCCACCATTATTGTTTTGCTGCCGACCACTTCGTTGATCGGACTGACCCTGTTGTTTCTGCTGTTTGTTGAAATGAGGGTTTTTTGCGCCATTTGGCTCAGAATGTCTATCTTGCTGTCGGCCCTGTGTCTTTGTATTCGGCCTACGCTCTTTTTCTTCTTGGCTTTTGGCAAAATTAACCGCGAAAGCATATCTTTCGTGGTTCGATTCCACCTCCTGAGCAAGCGCTAGTGCCGAAGGCAGATCTCTAGGCTTGGCTGCGAAGAGCACATCCGTGAGGTTGCGCTTAAGCCCCGATATGAAAACGCGCAACGCGTCGTCACGGAACTTCTCACAATGACCTTTTGCCATAACGGGCTCGTAAGACATATTGACCTTGTTGGTCAGTAAGGTTAGTTTTTTCTCCACTTCGTCATAATACTGGAGTAGGGGCAAGCCACCCTGCCTCAAGGTGCCTAATTCTTGTTCAATTACATGGATCGGCCTTTTGTCACTGTATGTGAAATCAAGGCGATTTATTATCGCATCGAAATTTAACACAGTGCCAAATGAGGCCAGCTCCGCATCCGAGGAGCCCCTTATTTTGCTTCTTATAATTATAACGGCCTGATAATGCCGAGAACTGCCATTATATGGCTTGAAAATGTGGTAGGCGGTTAATGCCGCTTGCCTCCAAGAAACATAAGATTCCTGTACTCCTGCAAACTCAGGTAAGCATTTGATGGCGTCTAGTGGCTCGTCGCAGCGAATGTCATTTCTAATCTCAATAGCAGCATACGCTACTACTTGTGGGGCAGCAACGTTTGCTGCTGCCATTTGTTCAGATAATTCATTAATTCTCTGCACTAATAGCTGCTCTCTTTGCTGGTTTGCATTGGCTTGTTCTGTTAGGGCATTGCTTATGGCCGTTTGAATTATCTCTCTAAGTTGCTCTGGATCCATTTTGTTCGAAGTTGGGGGGACTGTAGGGGCAAATTGTGGAGCTGGGATTCTGATGTGGTTGTCACAGACAGAATCCGAGTCGCTAGTGTTCTTGCGGGGCGTCCTATACTGACCGAAAGACGAGTTCATGGGTATTGAAAGCAAAAAAAATAAATGCACGCGCGGTCTAACGGACGCAAAAACAAAACGGAAAGTCGAAAAATGGGTCGAATTACGCCTCAGTTCTGAACCACGACGAGCGTATAAGCAAGAGAGTATGTGCCGTTGCAGCACAATTTTTAGAGTGGCACAAAAAGTAACACAAAGTAATTTTTTTTTTTACTTTTTTTTTTTTAACAAAATTTGTTTACTGCTGTCAAATCAAATTCTCAAAATCTTTTGTTTTTATTCTAGCAGATAATTTGTTGCAAAATATAACGCATGTAAGATTTCTCCTCTCTTTGTTTCTTTTGTTTTGTTGTTGTTTTTTTTTTTTTTAATTCGATCAGATTTAATAACAGATTTGGCTAAAGTGCCCACTTACATGATTTTTATGATTTATTTTAGTCACCACACCAGCCAGGTTTGCGGGTCCAACGCCGCAGTCACGCACGTGTTATTCGTAGTCGCTCCCTTCGCCGCAGTCTCCGCTGCCCGAAGACCTCCAGCGGCTTCGGTGTAAAAATATATGTAAATCGCACTGCGCACTTTAGTGAATCACGAGATTATGATCGCTAATTCACTGTAAATGCAGCTGTTAACTCACTGTCACTATTATTATTAGTGATTAGCTTATTATTTTTATAATTTTATTTTTTTTTGTAATGTTCACTGCGCGGCACTGTTGGTGTGACCGCGACTTAATTCACACTTTGTAAGAATCTTTTGCTTTGCAATCGCGTGGGTAATCGTAACTACCACTAGTTGGGCGCCAATTAGTATAATTCAGTGTTCCAATACTGGCCTTGTGGCTCAGCAATAAAAGATCAACTGTTTAATGATAACGGCAAAATACCGGAGTAGAATATATTTTTGCTTGTGTCTCACAGAGGCCATTCAGAACTAAACTCCAAGTCATATTCTGGCCAACTGTTCGTTGACTCCGCTTAACTTGTATAATTAACACAATTTTGAAGCTACAGACACCAAACTTGATATGTAGATTGCTGGTGACCTCCCCAAAGATTGAGACCTTGATATCCCGGCCACTAGAAAGCCCCCCAGACACCCCGCTTTAAAAAATCGGAAATGGCTATATCTTCCAAAGTATTAGAGCTAGAGTCACCAAATTTTGAAGGTAGATTATATCTAAATAACGTGGGTACGCCCACGTCCACCCCCGCTTTAAAAAATCGGAAATGGCTATATCTTCCAAAGTATTAGAGCTAGAGTCACCAAATTTTGAAGGTAGATTATATCTAAATAACGTGGGTACGCCCACGTCCACCGCCGCCCTCTCCCGCCCCCGCAAAGTGCGAAAGCCTATATCTCACACATTTGTGGAGCTAGAGTCACAAAATTTTAAAGGTAGATGGCTGGTCACCCCTTTTTAAAGCTCGGTAAGAAAATTTCCCGGCCATGCCCACTTCCGCCCACTCCCACCTACTCCCGCCCCCGCAAATCGGGAAAGCTATACCTCCGACAATTTTGGAGCTAGAGGCACAAAATTTGGAAGAAAGTGTTTGTGTGACCTTCTCTTAATGTTGGCCATGCCCACCCCCGCCGATACGAAATATAAAAATGCTATATTTTTTTCAAAATAACAATAATAATTTCCGTGTACTGTGAACGAGTATTACGCAGTCGGTTACATCCGACTGCAACGTTCTTACTTGTTTACAATCTGAAATATTTGATATTACATTTGACCACTATTTGTGACAAAGTCCAGATAATTTAAAATTCACTAATAAACAAAAAGGTAAAGTAAATCCAATATGGATAGATATATTCCAACAAAAATGCGGTAACTATTTCGGTATTTGAAAAAATTACTAATACAATAATGGATGTACTAATGAAATGTAAATACAAGTCGCCCAACGATACCAAGGACGGGCTTGTTAACGCGCGGACCCAGGCAGAACACCACTCACCTCGGATAGATATATCACTAATAAAAAAAAAGGTAAAGTAAATCCAATATGGATAGATATATTCCAACAAAAATGCGGTAACTATTTCGGTATTTGAAAAAATTACTAATACAATAATGGATGAACTAATGAAATGTAAATACAAGTCGCCCAACGATACCAAGGACGGGCCGCATAACGTGCGGTGACAAAGATCGCGAACAAATGGACAGATAACAAAGGACTAAAGTTTTAAGAGTAGGAACAGAAGAAGCATTATATATTTTTTAGAGCATAAGATCCGAAGTGGGTTATGGATATTGCATTACAAAAAAATGTCTAGTATATCTGTTCGGCACCGCAAAACTAATATGGCTGATTAATTCGGAAGAATCAATTTCCCCATCGATTAGTTTGTGTAAGAAGATTATACCTAGCATGGTTCTACGATAAGAAAAAGAGGGAAGATTTATTCGTAATAGTCTCCTTAGGTAAGAAGGCATGCCAGAATTACGATTCCAGTTAAGACCGCGAGGGCAAAAGCAGAAATTGTTTTTGTACAGATTCAATTCTATCTTGATGAACCTTGTATTGGTGACACCATATACAAAATCCATATTCAAGAATTAGACGAACACGAGAAGTATATAGAGTTTTAGTAACGACTCCAAACGCTCGATTAGCAGCAGTAGAAATGTGCTGGTCAATCTTAAGCTTAGGACCAAGAAGAATACCCAAATCATTAACGGACTTAATACGCTCAAGATTAAGAAAATAATTTTTATAAAAGGGCATTCGTCTATAGAAGGACTTTAATTTACACTGACTGTAATAAAGATTTAATAAATTAACTTGACACCAGGCTTGGAAACTGTCAAGGTCGGATTGGAAACTTTGGCCAGCTAGAGATTTAGTAGACGACAGGCAAAGTTTTACGTCATCGGCATACGTCAGCACCCAGGAGTGGTTTATCACAGAGGGAAGGTCTTTTATAATCAAAGTGAATAATAACGGACCAAGCTGACTTCCTTGTGGTACTCCGGAAATAACCTTCTCAGGTTTAGAGACAAGGTCTTTAAAGTAAACTTTTTGGGTTCTTAAAGATAAATAGTTAGATGCAGAATTAAATTATTTGAGAGTCAAACATCTTACTAAAATCAGTGTAAATAACATCAGTTTGTATTTTATTTTGAAATCCTTTAATAACAAAAGACATAAATTCTAATAAGTTAGTGTTAGTGGTGAAATTTTTTATCTACAAAGATGTTATAATTGAAAAGTTATAAACTTCTGAAGTTAGTGTTAGTGGTGAAATTTTTGATCTACAAAGATGTAGTTGCAAAGTTATCAACTTCTCAAACAGCGTAGAAATAGCAGACAACTTAGAACTACTTCTATAGTTCAGAACGCTAGACCTCTTTCCTCTTTTAAGGAGAGGAATAATACATGATTATTTCCAAATGTTAGGAAAAGAACTTAACTCCACAGACAAATTAAATAGTTTATACAAGGGCTTGAAGATAGCTTTAGTACAGTCCTGGCACTCCATCAGGTCCCGGTGAAAAAAACGGGCTTGATAACCCTTAGATCAGTTAGTAGTGAATCAAATCTGTGATCAAAGACCCAAAAACTATAATTCGTTTAAAAAAATGTTGCAACTAAATCGACAATATCTGATCTGAGCCTGCAGTCTTTCTTTAAAAAAAAAAAAAAAAAAAAAAACAGGTGATGGTAGTGTTGATGATTTGCGCTTCGCATTAACAAAGTTAAAGAACCTTTTAGGATCCCGCTGGAACTGTATTCTACAACTTCTAGGGTAATCCTTATAACATTGGGCTTTAAGGACAGTGAATTTCGATTGAGTAATCAGATATCGAATGTAATCCAAGAAAGAGCTAGATTTCTTTAGCTTCTCGTACATCCCTGGATTTTTTATTTTTTAAATTGGTTAACCGAACAAATTTGTTATACCTAATTGAATCTCAAACCGGGATACATGTATCAAAAAGGTGGTTTAAAATGGAATAAAAAATCGCGATTGCACTCGTCAGTCTGGGATAAGAGCTGAGTTAGCTTGGCAAAGTTGATTTTTCGAAATTGGCGAGCTCGCTCTCGAAGTTTACTACGAAGTTTAGCACCCGTAATAAGTATCTTCGGGACGTGATATACGCTCAGTACGGGAAACAGACAGGGAAGATTGATCCAAAACAAAAATAAGGTCAAGGATTTTATATAGCGAGTTTTGGGATAGCATTGATTTAATACAATGACATCCCAAATAAATTATCAAGAAAGTCATTTTGAGTTGTGGAAGTCAACACTCTAGAATCAGAACTATAAATCCAAGTAGTTCCAGCAATATTGCAGTCACCGATAGTTATAAGAAAATCACGATCGGAAAGCTTAACGGAGACAGAATGTATAGCAGAGAAGTGTAAATTTTTAGTTATTACTATCTCTGAAAATAAGTCAGCATCAGCAGCAATAATCTTACCACCACTACGACGAGAAGTGCAATATTTTCTATAGATAGAGAACTTGTTAGATAATATTTCAGAATCTAGGATGTCAGGCCTTAACCATGTCTCAGAGAAGGCAATGACATGAAAAGGAAATGAAAGGATAGGCTATATTGGAATTTTTCCACCGTAATATTGGCTTTCAGGTTGGCCTGAAGAAAGGCATTGACATCATCAGATGTCAGAGGCAAGCATAGAAACAAAGATTTGCTTTTTTTGTGGAACATCTACAAGGGTCACGTTTGGAACACCAGCAGTATCTCCTAATGTAGCAATAGCCTTGGTTAATTGACCATTTGATTACGTCGGCTTATTAGCACTAGAAAGTTGATCAGTGTCAACTGGGCAAATAACTACAGAATCAGAAAGAGGGGGGGGATCAGAAGGAGCAACATCCATAGTAGCTATGTTGATTTCGTCACATCTGTCTTTAATGTGGGGAAAGGGGGATGAAAAATAATAAATTGTAAGTTAGGAGAAGATGTAGTGGGCAATTCTGCAGGGGCAGAAAGTTCCTTTTGGCCAATCAACAGCCTAAAATTGGCTTTTTTACGCCGTGGAGATTCGTTCAAGAGCTTCATAGCTTTGAACTCATTATCCAGAGCGGAGAAACCGTCGGACAGTTTTTTAAACTGGCCGAAAATGGGCCCAAAGCACATCTTAGACCGCCTTATGAATCACATAATATGTCAATCAGGACGATAATGCGACCGTTGAGGCCAGCGTATTTTGTGTGCGACATATTGTCACACAGCCAGCAGCAATTGTAATACAGAATTTATGCTGATTTGTACTTACAATACAACAACAAAGTTATAAAAATATAAACAGCGCAGGTGCGAACACCGAAATAAGCAACGGGATCAAAGCATAAGTAAAAATTAACAATATTCGTGTAAGCGCGGAGAGAGTATTTTACCGTTTTAGAGCGCGGAACGATAGCAAAAAAATATGCAGAGAGCGAAAATGGAAAAACGAAGAGTTAGACAAGAATGCAACGGCACAAGTCAACCAGTATGTTTGCGCTGCAGTGTTTTTTGAAAAGAAGAAGAAGAATAATCGAACAATCTGTGTCACACAACCGATTGATTCACACTGTTGCTATACTATTTTTAGGCTAAAAAAAGCGAAATTAGGATTGATTAAATCGGTAAAATTTACAGAATTCGAGCCGCAATAAAAAAAACACGTCCGTTGCGAATGCGAATGCGATATGAATATCTTAAGCTTTGTAGAAAGATAAAATAAGAAAAATATTTTTGTACTTTAATTTTTATTGTTCACTTTCGCATTGCATTATGTTTAAATAAGCAAAAGAAATCATGTTTCTGGTAAACACCTACTAAAACAAAAACAGAACAAATAAGAGAGCGCTATCCGGTGGAACCCAATTAAGACTATACCTTGAAAATTCTCAATATGTGAAAATTAAGCAATTCCTGGGTTTAATAATAATAATATGGTGCGTGGCTAGCGGAGCTACGGCCGATGCAGGTTGATTATTAAATGTTAATGATGCGCGGATGAATGTAGCGGGATATGACCGGCGCGACTTATTTCCAAAAATCAACTAAGAACATTGTTTCTTTCCCTATTCCCTAAAAGTGCTGACTCCGCGCCTCGTACATGGTGTCACATAACGGCTGTTTACGCCGTGGAGCATTGCCCGCAACATTGTCGCGGACTGGGGCTTGCGCTTCTTGTGTTGTTGTGCAATATCCGCATATGGCGCTGACCTTGCACAATTACCATGCCGGCAATGCGTGATCAGTTTGGCAACTTCTTTATTGCTGGACGATCGTGTTAATTCCTCCCCTGCTAAATGTGGGACGTCCTCGGACTTCCTAAAACTGTCGATGATGACTTGAAGATCATGTTGGCGTCGGAACCTCTGGTACTTCTGGTAGAGCTATGGTGAGGTATGACAGAGGACCAAGAAGATGATCACGGCCACTCCAGATATTATACGTCATTTTATGAGTCCCTCTTCTTTATGGTTATATTAACGTAGTTCTTTAAGTTCCGGTATAAAGAGTCGTTCACCTTTACCTCCTTGTCAAAGGTAAGAAGGAATGTTCCAGTTACCATTGTTTATTGATCGTAGCTGTTTCATCATTGATGGTGATACCGCCGTCATCGATGACTGTAGAGGCTCGAGGTGACTGGGGCTAGTTGTGCAATGTGCGGTACCACCTGAGTGAAGTTGTTGTGCGCATGTTGTGTAGGGTAATTTTCTACAGAATGCTGTTGTAAGGCCAGTACTACAGTTTCCAATCGGCATTACTTGATTGCCGCAGTCAGCTCTAATGTTATCTTCGGCGTATCAATTAGTAAAATTTTTAATTTGAGCTACTTCCTTTAGATGAGTAATTGTAATATTGGTTGAATGTTCAGTGATTATATTTTCCAATTTTTGTGAATGTAACTGACAACATTAAGGCTTCGAGTTCGAAGATATTTATCCTATTTCTTGAGAGTAATGTGTCGTATAAATGTTCCGTATTTATTTGTTTTTATTTTGAATTTTTTACTATAAGGTTTACTATGTTCGTTAGTTTATTTATTTGTTCCTGTGTTTCCTGTTAATCGTTTTCTGTCTGTTTTCTGATTCTATGAGTTCTTTCTTTGTAAATTTTAGTTTCTCGAAGTCGTCAAAATCTGGAGTGGCTAATAAGTTAATGCTTCTAGCGTGTCGATGATGGATGTTTACTGTGGCTATAAGAGTTCGCATGTGTCGTACGTCTGAGTCCAATATCTGCCTCATGTTTCGTAATTCTTCTGTCTCTCTTACTATTGAGTATATGGTTAAGTTCGTTGGGTGCCTCCCTTTTATTAAGACTGTTGTTCCCAAGTCTGCATCAATTTTTTTCTCAGTGTATAAAGGCGTAAGTTTGTTACCTAGCCGTTTGTTCGCTTTTATAAGGACTTTATCTGCCACTTGGAATTGCCTATCCTGTCTTACCTAATTTAGCCTTTTCATTTTAAGCTGTTGTGCCTTAAGAACCTAATTACATCTAATTACAACATCAAGTTCTGGGGAGGATGAATGGATTATATCAATCGACGGTTGTCAGTAACCGAGTGAACAGTTTTCTTGTATTCGATAGTTGCCTGAAGGTATCGTCTCAACTGTGTCAGTGATTTTTCTTTGAGCTGCCACCCAGAGTGCTATGTAATCTTTCTATCTGACCGTTTGATGTACTATGGAGTGATGGTGTATTTACAATTTAAACGTTATGTTGGTTGCTTAATAGTGTTTTTATTGTTTCTGATTTTATGGAGGGTTCGTTGTCACAGTATATTGTTTTGGTATGGCGATAAAAATTTATAAGTTGCAGAATTGCTGATTGTATATCTACTATCTAGAAGCAATGGGTTAAACAATTGCAAATTTTGCAAACTTATACTAATATTAATAGAGGTAAGAAAATACTTCTTGTTGGTTGAGTATACATCGATATGTAACATTTCGTATTTTGCTGTTTGGCAAATGTTGCAATTTGCAAACAACATCTATTGCCAACTGGGTCATTTTTGGAAAAAAATAATCTAGTAGAATTGGTTTAACTATCTCTTTCTGTTCTTTTTTATTTACGATGTCGGTTACTATTAGTTTCGTGTGTCGAAATGTTGTTGTTGGTGGAGAAAATTTCTACCAATTTATGTTGTATGAACGCTAATATTGGAAGCTCGCAAACAACATCTTCTTTAACAACCTCGCATACCCTCTCGATTAGCGTATCTCTGTTTCAGAAGTTTATTTCACTAAACTGAATAACCATGCGATCGGAAGCCACTCTATTACTATTTGGTTTCAGAAGCAGTTGATTGGCTTGACAGATGAGTGTAGGTAAGCGATACTTCGCTGTGTATTGTGGCAATGTCAGACTGTGCGTCATCTTCTAGGGCAGAAATATTATGCCGTGATATCGCGACAGCGGCGTAATTTTCCTTTCCTGGTTTGTAAAAAATGTTCGCGTTATATTTGCCTATGAAAGTTTTCCAACGCGTAATTTTTGCGTTTGGGTTGCGATCTCAAACCGCGAGCGTCAAGGCTGGTGGTCTGTGCTTAAATTTTTTACCCCGTGTAAGTAGTTTCTGAGTGTTTTCAAAGCCCACACTATAGCGAGTAGCTCACATTCATTTGTTGCAAAGTTTTGATCTCTATCTTTCCACGTCCTGGATATCATGGTTATGGGTTTTCCGGGTTGAGACAAGACTGCTTCCAAGCCTTAGGATGAGGCATCCGTTGTCAAATCAAACGCTTTCTTATATTCTGGATAGAGTAACATTACATTTTCCGACGCAAGAACCTCTTTAAGCTTCTCGAATGCCTGACACTAACTTTCCTAAAAGTTGACTGGGATTTTCTTTGACTGTACAGCATTTACTTTGCCATTCTAGCCTTTTAGTATGTCACTTATAGGTTTTGCTATAGACGCAAAGTCTTTGATAAAACTTCTATAATAACTTGCTAACGCAAGGAATAACCTGACATTGAATAGTGTGGTTGGTTTTTCGTAGTTACGGATTGCTTCTACCTTGCTGGAGCATGTTTTTATGCCTCAACGTAAAACGACAAATCCTAAATATTCAACACTCTCCGCAAAATGTATTCTTATACTTGTACCTTTCCCACAGAAAAAGCGGGTTTTTCCCTGTCATTTTCCGCGAGTAAGATCTGATGAAAGCCGGATTTTAAATCTAAGGTCGTAAAATATTTTGCTTTGCCTAAATTTGACAGAATGGATATTCGTCGTCCGTCGTTTTTATGTAAAGTTTTCTGAAATCTATTACCAAACGTTTTTTTTTATTTCCGTGCTCATCGGTCGCGTTTTTGTGTACAACCCAAACGGGGTTGTTATAAGGTGACCGAGATGGTCGGACTATACCGTCCTTTCTGAATTTACAAAGTCTGAGACTAAGTCTACCTCTGTGTCAGCTTCGGCTTGATATTCGCAGTTCTCTTGGTTGGGTAGGGCGTCGTCTGGGGTGAAATGATTGATTTTCTGTTGTTTTGTTCCCGTATATGTTGCATTACTATTGCTTTGTCTTTTATTAACCTGCCCTTGATTATTGTAGATGTCAGCTTGAATGCTTTGCTGTTGCACTGGCCACTGATTGTTCAGATTCTGTCACTGAGACTGACCACTTTGCTGGTTCTGCGTGGGCAGTCTAAAACGAGACGAGCTATCAACGTCCATTTTCTGGACTTTCGTGTTTACATGGAAGTCCCTGTCTTTTATTGAAATGGGGGCTTTTAGTTTGTTGGTTATATCTAGTGTCCGCTATTATATTTTTGTCTCTGGCCTGCTGCCTTTGCTCAGATTTTTGACCTCTTTCTTCAATGCTCCGGGCAAAATTGCTTGCGAACATATATCGCTCGTGTTAGCCTCAACTTCCTGAGCTAACGCTAAAGCGGAAGGGAGATCAGACGGTCTTGCGGGGAAAAGAACATCGCCTAACGACTTTCTAGTCCCTGAAATAAATACACGAAGCTGCTCTATATTTTTCGTTCAAAGAAGCAGCTACAGAGCTGTCGTAGGTCATAATGGTCTTGTTTATGAGAGTTAGTGTTTTCTCTACTTCGTCGTAGTATTTCTTTGCTCTATTAAATATGCTGGTTGTTTGTCCGCGTATGTAAAGTGTAAACGATAGATTGTGGCCTTAAAATTGAGAGAAGTGTCGAAAGACGAAAGTACCATATCAGCTGAACCTTTTATTTTATTTCTTAATAGGCACAAAGCTTGGTAGTGTTTCGAACTACCGTCGCTTTTCTCCATGGGACGTATGTTTCGTTTTTACCGTCAAAGTCCGGTGGGGACTTCATAATGTCTAATATGTCGCTGCACAAAACACTTGCCCTGATCTCAGAATCATTATAAATCTCTACTTGAGGTGTGCCGACATTTGTGCTACTTAAAAGTTGTTCAATGCCTTTTAGTTTTTCGTTGAAACTTTGTTCCTGTAAGGCTAGTGTGCTTGCGACTGCGCCCTCCACAATAGCTTTCAACTATTCGTTAGTCATTGCGATTTTTAAATATCTCTGGGTTTTACACTGGTTTTCTCGAGAATCTGTGCTACTAAGTTTTCTAAATTTACCTAATAAATCTCACTATCGCTGATCGTGTGTCGTATTAACACGAAGATAGGGAAGAAATGTTTTTATTTTTATTTTATTATTATATTTTTTTCGACAATTTTAAAGAACTCGTGCCTATTGGTTTCGATCAACACATAACACTTGGCATTTCATATATTCGCACTTAAAGCGAATTATCTTGAAATATAATCGAGTAAATATCAAATGAACACTCTACTTATATTCTTATATTCTTATATTATCTTAACAAACTAGGATGTTTGCTGCTGCCGTCGGTTGGTGTTGGTGTCGTCAGTTGGCATATGAATGTTGTTTTTTATTTTTTATATATTTTTTTTTAACGGATCGAGGGTTTTACGGCCCCACATAGGGCGCCACTTAAGCAATTCCTGGGTTGGATAATTATAATATGGTGCGTGGCTAGCGGAGCTACGACCGATGCAGGTAGATCATTAATAATGCGCGGCTTTGCGCAAAATGAGAAGACTTTGAATATAGCGGGATATGTCCGGCGCGACTAATTTCCAAAAATCAACTAAAAACTAAAACTAAGCCCCAAAAGTGCTAACTCCGCGCCTCGAACATGGTGTCACATAACGGCTGCTTACGCAGTGGAGCATTGCCCGCAACATTATCGCGGACTGCGGCTTGCGCTTCTTCTGTTATTTAAAGGAGAAGAATCACAACTGTGACTCGAACCGGCACCTACATAATACTTTTGTCGGACAATAGGAGCAATTTAAGTATAATCACAAGTGTTCTTTAAATGAGAAATTAATGTAATCAAATATTTAAAATATACCAAATCGCAAATCGATTAAATATTTCCCACAATATTAAAGTTAGAGTCACCAAATTTGGTATGTAGATAGCTGGTGTTCTCCTCCAAAAAATGCCCACTAGAACGTCCCCCAGCGCCCCCGCCCTAAAAAATCGGAAATGGCTATATCTCCCACAGTTTTAGAGCTAGAGTCACCAAATCTTGAATATATATTATTATTAAGGTCCCCCAGACATCACAGAAAAAATTTTCTGACCACGCCCCCTTCCGCCTCCGTAATTGCTAAAATCTATATATTTACAAGCTCAAAACGATAACACGTGTATAATTAACACATTTTGAAGCTAGAGACACGAAACTTGGTATGTAGATTGCTGGTGACCTCCCCAAAAGATTGCGACATTGATATCCCGGCCACGCCCACTAGAAACCCGCCTTACAAAATCGGAAATGGCTATATCTTCCAAAGTATTAGAGCTAGAGTCACCAAATTTTGAAGGTAGATTAGTGGCTCCTCTGAATAAGGGTACAAAAATTTACTGCCCACGTCCACCCCCGCCCCCGTAAAGTGCGAAAGCACAATTTTGGAGCTAGAGTCACCAAATTTTAAAGGTAGATGGCTGGTCACCCCCTTTAACGACTCGTAAAAAATTTCCCGGCCACGCCCACTCCCGCCCCCGCAAATCGCGAAAAGCTATATCTCCCACAATTTTGGAGCTAGAGTCACCAAATTTTAAACGTAGATGGCTGGTCTTCCCCTTTAAAGATAAGTAAAAAAAATTCTCCGGCCACGCCCACTCCCGCCCCCGCAAATCGCGAAAAGCTATATCTTTCACAATTTTGAGGCTAGAGTCACCAAATTTTAAACGTAGATGGCTGGTCACCCCTTTTAAGGCTCGGGAAGAAAATTTCCCGGCCATGCCCACTCCCGCCCACTCCCACCTGCTCGTGCCCCCGCAAATCGGGTAAGCTATACCTCCGACAATTTTGTGTTACCTTCTCTCAATGTTGGCCACGCCCAAATATAAAAATTCTATATTTTTTTCAAAATAACAATAATAATTTCTACTGTGAACTGTGTACTGTGTACTGTGAACGAGTATTACGCAGTCGGTTACGTCCGACTGCAACGTTCTTTCTTGTTTAGTTGTGAATTAGGAGTTGGGTGTGTTACGATTAAATTATGTGATAATTATTATTGTTTCAATAGCTTGAACTATTGCTGAATATGTAATAATATTTATATATAAATATTATGGTAGGCTTCCATGTTTTATTTTATGACTTTCTGTGGTACTGGCGAATTTGGAATGGAGTTTGCTTTGGAACCGTCTGTGTATATGAAGTTATAGTTTGTTGTTGTCATTTTATGTTTTAAATTTAAATTTAAGTATCTGGGGATGAGATATGTTTTTTATGTACGCGGAGTGATGGATCTATGAGAATTGTTGGGAGAAGATAGGGAGGCTTTTGTTTTTAATATGTATTGGTATTGCAGAATGGTTGTGTGCGATCAATGGCTAGGATAAGTTGGTTTTTAAAGATACGTTGCCTAATGAATTTGCCTGGAGATTAGAGGATTTTTGAAAGTTTGTTTGGTAGGTTATCCCATTTAAGCTCCAATATGGGGATGTCGGATTCGTAAAGCATATTGTGTGTTGGTATGGAACGGAAACCTCCAAGGGCCAATCGGAGGGATGCGCTGAAAGATATTTTTAATTTGTTGAGTGTACTTTTAGGTGTATGTCCATATAGGAAAAGTCCGTAGTCAATTTTAAGCATAAGGAAGGATTTAGTGACGTTTATTAAGGTTTTTGTGTTTCAGTTAATCTTAGGGCTAGGTAATTAGTGATGTTAAGTTTATTACAAAGTGAGATAGAACGTTTATAAGTGTGTTTCATTTATATTTATCGATTATGGTTATTGCTAATAATTTTCGGGAAGATAAAAGTGGAATTCGGATATTGTTGCTTGTTGTTGTGCAGATTTTTGTACCATCAAGGAATTTTGTGTGGATAATTTTGTAAGATAGTTTTGTTGATAGGCGCTGCCTCTTTATTAATGTTTCTGAAGATGTGATACTTGTAGCTTATTTATTCTGTTTACGTAATGAAATTTGCACAATCGGCCTAGGTTCTCTTAAGGAACGGTCTGCTAAACTTATAGGGCGTGGGTAGTTAACATCACTAATTACCTAGCCCTAAGTTTTAGTGTGAAGAGAGATATTGGGTAGTTTTCATAAAGGCTTTCAGATACGCCATTTAGCAAAAGGAAAGAGAGAATGATAGATCACTGTTTGTAAATGTATTCTGTGTGTGGTGTAGTGTGTTGGAGATTTATATTGGACGTACATGTAACAACGAACAGTACACTAAAGTGGTCCACCGATTAGTTTATGTAAGAAGATTACAACAAGCATGGTTCCACGATTAGAAAGAGAAGTTTCATAAGTAATAGTCTAATAAGGTAAGAGAGGGAATGCGATAATTAGGGTTTCAGTTAGGACCACGCAGTGTAAAAAGCAGTAATTCTTTTCATACAAATTCAATTCTATGCTGATGAGCCTTGTATTGCTAACAGGAATTAGACGAACAAGTGAAATATATAGCAATTAGTAGCGTAGGCATCGGCAAATTCTGTAGACTAGCACTGTATGAATCCCAAAATTCCAATAGCTCGATTAGTAGTAGTAGAAATAAGCTTGTGAAATTTAAGCTTGGGATCTAGAAGGATACCGAAATCATCAACCGACTCAATACGTTAAAGTGGCTTACTTTTATTTTCCAACAGAGAAACCATGGTTCGATAAGGTTAAGTTCTGACTGCAGATGTTGAGAAGCTTCTTCTTTTGATGAGCTAGTTGCTATAATAGCTGTGTCATCAGCGTATGTAGCAGTAGTTGTGTTATTTGAAACTGGCATGTCAGCCGTGAACAGAGTAATTTGAATGGGTCCTAAGACGCTTCCTTGCGGAACACCTGCATATTGGCAGATTATGAGGAATAGTGTTACCTACCTGTTACCTAAATATGATTTTAATAATAAGTAGTAGGGTGCCGCTAGCCATTTCTTTATCTTGTATAGGATACCGTTATGCCAAACTCGAATAATCTTTGGTCCGGGAATCATCTTTGGCTGTAAAGCGTCAACGTTGAATAAAACAAGGGCAGCAGTTTCAACGTACACAACAACAACGAACGCAACGATGGCAAATAGCCCTCCAACAACATGCCAACATCAACATCGATTTGCGCGCACAATACGAACATAACCTCAACGAGGCACGTGCAAGCAAAGACTTGTGAAGAGCCGCTAACAAACGCTGCATCCCACTGGCCCTGGCCAGAGCCAGATATATCAAAAATACAATTTGCTTGTGCCACACAGCTGAATGTACCCAGAGAGCTTCTAGTATTCGACGGCAATTCGCAAAGCTGGCCTTTATTCTACATTCACACCCAACGGGACTCGGAGCAGACAAATTTCTGTATTGTTCCTATTCACATTTACAGCAAAAACAACCTATTTAAGTGTTCATCAACCACTGTGCCTGAAATAGACCGACGATACGACACGCACCGAAGAGACATCCGAGCGGGCCACACTTCAGATAGCCAACGTCCGCGCCGGCACGAGAGAATCTGCCTGTATCGACACTCGCCCACAGATACCCCTATCTGGTAGGGTTGCCAATATGTTGATCGGTGCAAACAACTGGCCGCGCCTCTCAATATCGATTGCATCAAAAACGCGTCTAGGCTGGACGCTACAGAGCTGCATAATGCATCATTCCATAAGTGGACATGTCAATGTACACACATGCAGCTGCAACCAGCTGGAAGCAAAGATGCACGAAGCCATAAAGCAAACGTTTTCCATGGATATACCAACAGAAAAGCAAATGCTGTCAGAAGAGGACACACAAGCAAGCCTACAATCAAAAACAGTGTTCAAAGACGGCCGATATGGCCTACAACACTGGAAGAATGCCGCAACAATAATGCCGAACAGTTATCAAAGCGCACTTATGTGATTGCAATGTAAGTTTCTGACGTGCTGAGCGGAGAGAACAAATTCAGAGCAGTGGACAACCTGATTCAAAAGAACTATACACGCAAGCTAACAGAAGAGGAGATGGCTACTCCAAACCAGCGGGTATGGTACCTGCCCACATTCACCACTGTCAATCCAAGAAAGCCAGATTTCGATGGTGGGATCGCGGCGAAGATGCACGCCAACCAAGTATATGCGCCATGACGTTTTTGACACTTGGAATAAATGTGACTACCACTATGTGGATGATTTCATCTATAGCGGTCACGACGAAGAACACGTGGCAGCCATCGCTACGTAGGTGAAGAGCATCCACGGAGTCGGCGGCTTCATCTTACTCAACTGGTCATCCAATTTTAAAAGAGTGCTGCGTGAATTGGGGACTGTCGCAACACAAAGGGAGGAGGTCGAACTCACAGCCGCTGAAAATGTGCTCGGCTTATATTGGTTGCCAAAATCGGACGAATTCGTGTTCAGAGTCAAATTTGCCCGGTTAAAACGCACCGTGCTCGGCGAGGATGGGGCACCAATAAAACGTATCAGCTCCAGGTATTCATGTCCATGTACGATTCCCTTGGATTCATTTCGTGCTTTACGATCGATTTCAGGATACTGCTGCAGGAAGTGTGGCGGACTTCGCTTGAGTGGGACGAAAGGTTGTTCAACGAACTTATCTCGGCGCGATGGAAACGAGCACTACCAGCAATCGGCGCTGTTAAAATCCCAAGATGTTATTATAGAACAGATGATCAGACAAGCAGCATGCAACTGCATATCTTTGTGGACGCCAGCGAAGAGGCATACGTGGCTCTGTCTTATATATGAGTATTCCAAGGAGGCACCACATATCTAAGTCTCGTGTCCACGAATGCCAAAGTTGCACCGCAGGATGAAGAGCCAAGTAGCCGTTATTGGAGTAAGCCTGGGCAAGAGGATCCTCAACAACTCAGGGGTACCAATCAACTTGAGCTGGTACTGGTGCAACTCCAAAACGGTCTTGAGCTGGTTACGCATAGTTCCACGGAATTTTCAGCAGTACGTTATGCCTCGAGTAGGCGCAGTGCTGAAGCATACCAACGACAGTCAATGGCACTGCGTATCATCCAATCTTAACACTGCGGATCCTGCATCGAATGTGTCCAGCCTTAACAACACCAGCAAATGACTGAACGGTCGAGAGTACCTACAGCTTGAGCCATCTAGGTGTCCTAACTCCGACGAAAAGGACCCACCAACGAAAGCTGAAATGCAACAAAACGTATTTTTTATACAGAACTCAGCATTGCAGTATTTGCTTAATGCCGTATACTTCTCTGACTGGCGGAGGTTATACCGCGCACCAGCCGTCTACTTATTATATATTAAACAACTCCGATCGGAAGTGTAAAATATTACACTGCCACACGTATCACACGAGATGGTGCAACGCGCTCAAACAATGTTAAGGCGTTGCGCTAAATGTATAAATGCAAACTCAAAACTAATAAGTTTGAATGTCTTTCTAGATGACAGCGAGCTACTGCGACAGCAACTTTTGACAGCGTGTGTGTGATTCTGTGTATGTATGTATAAATGCAAGGGGATTGAAATGTATGGTAAGAGAGGGTTCAGCCAAAGACAATATAAATCCTAACATGTCTAACGCTGAAAAAAAATGCTTGATTTTCACAATATTTAAAATGAAAACAAATTCGGTGCCTTTGCGCTCTCACAATTTAAAGAGAGTAATATTCTAAAAATAGACTGTGCTCTGAGTTCGGCTTGCCGATTGCTTTGAGGCAGAGAATAAATAAATTATTTTTTTATATTAAAATATTTCTTGTATTTTATTTGATATATACATATGCTATATTTTATATTATATATACATATATTTTATATATATATATATATTAGATAAAGAACACATTTTATTTTTAATAATTTTAAATTTAAATTAAATTAAAAGTAATATTTATGTATTTAAAGTTTTAAATATGTATTTGGCGAATTGGCTACCTACTTGTGTTGTGGGACCCAGGGAACACCACGAAAATGTCATCACAATTGCAATGGAGTTATAAATTAATATAACTGTTGGCTTAAAACGTTTTAGTTTTTAAAAACTAAACATTTCAAAATAAAATGGTCAAAATAGTTTAATTTTCTTTAACAATTTGTGACAATGATATTGAAAATTGTTATAGTCTAATTGCTCTGCTATCAATATCCTCATAAGGCGAATATATAATTGAATCGAATTCTACAGGCAACATAAAGTCCTAAACGGCTTTAGAATTGGACTTTTTTGTGAAGTTAAATTTATATAATGAAATCAATGTTGCAATTTTTATATTGCACTCATTAACTGACAGATTTCTACACTTACCGCCTTATCTTGATCTTGATGACGGACATTGCACAAAACCAATATACTAGTTTCACTTCGTGAAATCGATAAATTATGAATAATTGCCCTGGTACTTGATATTTGTTAGGTATAACTGAATTTTTTAACGTTATTTTGAAACCACATTGTCTTTTTTCATGGGGTTGTTGTCCGTTAATACTCAGAAATTCAGGAAATGAAATTAGTCCTTACCTTGTTGAACAAATGTATCGGTTGCCACTTCAGGACTGCCACGATGTGTTCCTGTTTTTGCTGCAAGTTTTAATAGCCGCTGCAAGGTTATGACTAAGTGTTTGTGTTGCTAAACACACTCGCATTTTTTACAATCTTGTCACATGTCGCGGAAAGCCACACGAAAAGCCACCACTAACCAAATAACATGTAGATAGGTCACCTCGAACAAAGAATTGAGGCACGTATTTTTATCCTCCCGGTCCCGAATTCTCATTTGACTCACAATCTGAGAGAATATGAGTGTAAGCGATGTTGTGCAACTTGCTCCCTCACACTGCAGAGCATTTTCTGTGTTCGCACTGAGTGTTTTGAAGCGGCAATGCGCAGACAATTGGAGAAATATCAATTTCCGGTCGCTTTACTTCGCTTTCATTTTCAGAGAGCTGTGAAATATTCAAACGGTTCGCCACTTTGGCTTGGACTCTTGGGATTTTTATTACTATTTGTTGGTGAGGGTACTTACAAACGGGTGCACTTACGAGAAAAGTACGGAATGATAGTGCACGCACTCTTATTCTTATTTCTACATGCATATGCATTATTGTAATTCTGTGCCCATAGTGTCTGGCTGCCTGCTCGATGCAGAAAGTCTAGATTTCAATTTTTGGCGAGCATTTGCACAATTGCCAGTTGCGAGCATCCAAATGTATGAAAGTGCAGTTCCGCGCTGCGTTTTTATTATTTTTATTGTTTTTTTTATACCTAACCACCTAAACCATTAATGTGTTTGCTTATATTTGCAATGTTAAAATAAAGGGTCAAAAGTCAGGCCAAATCATTAAGCCAGTTGGCAACTGACGCGCGGCATGTCGATACACCTCAAATCGCAAATCAATTAAAATTGAATATATTCCACAATTTTAAAGTTAGAGTCACCAAATTTGGTATGTAGATAGCTGGTGATCTCCTCAAAAAAGTGCGGCCCTGACTTCCCGGCCACGCCCACTAGAACGCCCCCCAGCGCCCCCGCCTTAAAAAATCGGAAATGGCTATATCTCCAACAGTTTTAGAGCTAGAGTCAAATTTTGAATATATATTACTGGTAAGGTCCCCCAAACATCACAGAAAACATTTTCTGGCCACGCCCCCTTCCGCCTCCGTAATCGCTAAAATCGATATATTTACAAGCTCAAAACGGTAACACGTGTATAATTAACACAATTTTGAAGCTAGAGACACCAAACTTGGTATCTAGATTGCTGGGGATCTCCCCAAAAGATTGATATCCCGGCCACGCCCACTAGAACGCCCCCCAGACACCCCGCCTTTCAAAATCGGAAATGGCTATATCTTCCAAAGCATAAGAGCTAGAGTTACCAAAAATTTGAAGGTAGATTAGTGGTCAGCTCCTCTAAATAAGGGTATAAATTTACCGCCCACGTCCACCCCCGCCCTCTCCCGCCTCCGTAAAGTGCGAAAGCCTATATCTCCCACAATTGTGCAAATCGCGAAAAGCTATATCTTCCACAATTTGGGAGCTAGAGTCACAAAATTTTAAACGTAGATGGCTGGTCACCCCTTTTAAAGCTCGGTAAGAAAATTTCCCGGCCATGCCCACTCTCGCAAACTCCCACGTACTCCCGCCCCCGCAAGTCGGGAAAGCTATACCTCCGACAATTTTGGAGCTAGAGGCACAAAATTTGGCAGAAAGTGTTTGTTCATCCTTCTCTTAATGTTGGCCACGCCCACCTCCGCCGATACGCAATATAAAAATGCTATATTTTTTTCAAAACAACAATAATAATTTCCGTGTACTGTGAACGAGTATTACGCGGTCGGTTACGTCCGACTGCTACGTTCTTACTTGTTATTGGTCAATTTTTTTTTAATTATTAAATATTTGGGTATTCTTCTTGATCCCAAGCTTAAGTTTGACAAGCATATTTCTACTGCTGCCAATCAGCTTTTGGAGTCCTGGGTTTCATAAAGCGTTGGTTGAAAGAATTTGAAGATCCCTACGTTACTATAACTCTATATATTTCACTTCTTTGTGTAATTCTTGAATATGGATCTTGTATATAGTGTCCCCAATGTAATGTTCATCAGGATAGAATTAAAACTAGAACAGCTTTTTGCCGTCTGGAGTCTTACTGGAATCCGAATTATCGCATGACATCCTACTTTAGTAGACTAATACTAATAAATAATCCCTCTTCATGCTTGGGTTATTCTTTTTACACAAACTAAACAATGGGAAAAATTCGTCCGTTTTATTAAGCTTAATTAGTTTTGCGGTTCCGAGCAGAAATACGTGGAATTTTTTACCGCTTTCCCTTCAAATGTGTCATACTAACCATGCCATGCCATTCACAACCCATTTCGTATATTATCTTATCCATGTAATCCATAATGGTTCTTTTGTTTCTATTCTTAAAACGTTAGGCCTTTGTCATCTGTTCATTTTTTCGCGATCTTCGTCACCGCACGTTATGCGGCACATCCCTCGGTCGGTTGGGCTGGTGGTGGCATTTTGCCTGGGTCGCCGCGTTAACAAGCCCTTGCTTGGCATCGTTGGGCCACTTGAATGAACTGTTCTAAGTCCAATATAATATAATTAGGATATGTATGCCTCGGACGCGCCAAAACAATACATATATTGTCGTAACAATGCATTAGTATGTGTGTCAATTTAATATGCATGAAATTATGAAGCTTAAAATCTTTTTACAACACGTAACATCAAAGTTTATGCATGTTGAAAAGAAGCCGATGTAACAACACGTCGACACACCAAATTAAGCACCAATTTGTTTTGTTTACTATGTCACTTTGGCACGCAAAAGATCTAGCTTCTGGCACCTCGCCTAGTGTAAGCAACAACAATACTGCGCCGAAGCATGAGGACATACAGCTTAGGTTTACGGCTTAGGGCCACCTCCACGTTTTGGTTCCAAAGGACCTTCGTTTTCTATACGTTCTAATACGTTGTAAATCGTCTTTCGTGTAACAGAAAACACGCTTTTTCCCTTCTGGTGATTAAAATACACCAGCTGGATGACTTCAAACTGGCGTCTACAAATCAAACAAGTAAGAACGTTGCAGTCGGACGTAACCGACTGCGTAATACTCGTTCACAGTATACGGAAATTATTATTGTTATTTTGAAAAAAATATAGCATTTTTATATATCGTATTGGCTGGGGTGGGCGTGGCCAACATTAAAAGAATGTCACACAAACTTTATGCCAAATTTTGTACCTCTAGCTCCAAAATTGTCGGAGGTATAGCTTTCCTGATTTGCAGGGACGAGAGTAGGTGAAAGTGGGCGGGAGTGGGCATGGCCGGGAAACTTGCTGACCGAGCTTTAAAAGGGGTGACCAGCCATCTACGTTTAAAATTTGGTGACTCTAGATCTAAAAATGTGGGAGATATAGGCTTTCGCACTTTGCGGAGGTGGGAGAGGGCGGCGGTGGACGTGGGCGGTAAATTTGTATTTAGAGGAGTTGACCACTAATCTACCTTCAAAATTTGGTGACTCTAGCTCTAATACTTTGGAAGATATAGCCATTTCCGATTTTGAAAGGCAGGGTGTCTTAGGGGCGTTGTAGTAGGCGTGGCCGGCATATCAAGGTCTCAATCTTTTGGGGAGGTCACCAGCAATCTACATACCAGTTTGGTGTCTCTAGCTTTAAAATTGTGTAAATTATACACGTGTTACCGTTTTGAGCTTGTAAATATATCGATTTTAGCGGAGGCGGAAGGGTGCGTGGCCGGTAAATTTTTTCTGTAATGTTTGGGGCAGATTACCAGTAATATATATTCAAAATTTGGGGAGTCTAGCTCTAAAAGTGTTGGATATATAGCCATTTCCGATTTTTTAAGGGGGGCGCTGGGGGGCGTTCTAGTAGGCGTGGCCTAGTAGGTCAGGGCCGCGTTTTATGGGGGGAATCACCAGCTATCTACATACCAAATTTGGTGACTCTAACTTTAATATTGTGGGAATATTCAACTTTAATTGATTTGCGATTTCAGGTGTATCGACATGTTATCGATTTGCCAGCCTCCCAGTGGGCGTGGCACAAAAATCTTAATACTTTATCTGAAGCAGATAACTACAAGTATATATGCCAAGTTTCAAGTCTCTATCTTCAATAGCGTCGAAAAATATTGCGTTCATAAGGACAGACGGTCAGACGGACAGACTGACAGACGGACGGACGGCATGACGGACATTGCACAAAACCAATATATTAGTTTCACTTCGTGAACGAGTATAAAAACCATCGTATTTTCAACCGAAATATTAATAATAAATAACATAATTTCTGAGAAGTGTAATAATATAATAATAATAATGTTTGTTATGGCGCAGCTAAGCCATTTAGTATAAGATTATTAATTATAATTAAACACCAAAAAACCAAACGAGAAATTTTTCAAACAACCCCCGCAGCTCAGTACAGCACCCAACGGAGTCGAGCCCAAATGCTGATACTTGAGAAGATGCCACTAGAAAGGGTCACTCTCCGTTAGCGTGCAGTTAACATTGAGCAACAGGATCACAGGCAGGGGAAATTTAGAGCCAATAATAGATAAGAATGACGACATTAGCACATAAACAACTTGCAACATGTAAGCCAGACAAGAATGTCTATATTCTATGTAAAGCCATTGAAATGTACATAGGCTAGGGTATATAAATCCTAGCATTCCCGAATAAAGATCAGTCTCAATTTGAACCCCATCCATGGTAACTCATTTCGAACTCACTTGGAACCCTCTCTGCAGTCTGCCTAGTTAAAGGGCTAGTTACGACGACTTAACCGAATCCAGATTATGTGCTGAGATTCAAAAATATCAAAAATCATCCTTGTTGGATGATCATACTCAACTAATCCTTGTTGGATTAACATTTTGGTGACCCCGACCGAAATCTTCGTTGGACGCACATTGTTGGTAAACCCAACAAGAGGAAATCCTACATCAAACCTACTCTGAAGTTGTCAACAAGGCGACATTAGAAGGACGCAACCCCGGACATAATATCTTAGCAGAATCTGCAACGGCTTTCATCACAGTTAGTGAAGCCAAAAAACCAAACAAAATTGAAGTTGTCAACTCGGCGACAAAACGCAACGTATGCTCTTTTCACCTAGAGGAACAACCGCACTCAGCAACCCAGCATCCACGCAACACAGTTAAGGTATCAACGACAAAATGGCATCTGGATCATTAAATATAGGTGATCTGCTAGATGCCCAGCAAGAAATTAGCCAAGACATTGCAAGCCTTATTTCAATTTATAAAAAAGATTCAGGCGAGAGAAAATCCCAGATCGACTACTACAAGGTCAAGGCTGCAATTCTCGCTGAGCTATGGAGCATAATCCAAGCTAACGACACCACCTTTAAAAAGGATGGTGAGCCTCCGGAAAACAAACACATAAATACCAAGGATTTTATGAGGACATAAAAGCAACTGTACAAAAATACCTAAAAATACTAAACTAAACTAAACTAAATAAATCCTGACGCAAGGCATTAGAATTTGACGATGCAAAACGGAAACTAATTATACATCCCAAATTAAACGCACTATGTCGCAGACAAAGAGCAATGATAGCGCCACTAAACCGCTCATTGCAACAGGCTATTCCAAATGGTCACACCCCCTTGAAATTCATCAAAAGTCTGTGGTTCCAAATCCAAGACGTTCATTTCCGAATTTACGAGGAAATCAAGGACCCTGAAGAGTAAGGATATGATTCAAGCGATTATTTGAAAGCCGAAATCGACGTTCAAAGGGCACTATCAGCAAAAAACATCACACATAACAGCAACGACATAAATCTGCCACGGATAACCATTCCGAAATTCGATGGAGATGTGTTAAAATGGACCCACTTTTTTGACATGTTTGTGTGCATGGTACACAACACCGATCTGCCCCCGATCAGAAAGATGTAGTACCTAAAAACCAGTGTGATCGGTGACGCAGAAAGATTGCTACGACACATCGACTTGAAGGAAGAAAACTATCTTCCTGCCTGGAAGCTCCTAGTGGATTCGTACAATAATCATAGGGAGATAGCATCAACAGTGCTAAACCGCTTTTTGATGCAACAGGCAGTCGGTGATAATGTAAAATCCCTCAAGGAATTATACATTATAACAATGGAATCCCTAGCATCTCTGAAGGGACTCGGCCTGGATTCCGCAATATGGGATCCAATACTGGTATCAATGCTAAGAAATAAGCTGGATATAACAAATAAAATACTATATGAGCAGTCTTTAAATAATACCAAAGATATCCAAAAACTAGACACCATGCTACAATTTCTCTAACAAAGACTTCGCGTTTTATCCACAAACAGAAAATCGCAATGGTCAGAAAACTAAAGGTCAGCAACTAAAGGAAATGCTTGTCCTTATTGCAAAAAAAACGACTCACTCTCTGTTTCAGTGTGAAGAATTTCGCGCAAATCCGACAAAGGAACGTTTAAATCGGGTCCAACGTCAAAAAATGTGTGTCAACTGCTTTAAAGGAGACCACATGGCTAAGACGTGCCCAAGCCGCTTCAAGTGCTTTAAATGCGATAAAAAGCACAACACGCTGCTGCATTTAGAAAATGAGTCGCCCCGCAAGGAACTACCAACACAGTCGGTAGCCTCCGCAAATGGCCAACAATTTAACCTTCTTGCCACAGCAAAGGTTGCAGTGCAAGGAACCAACGGGCAACAAGCCATTTTCAAGGCTCTGCTAGATTCTGGATGCCAAATTGACGTGCTCTCAGAAAGGCTCGCATCCTTACTATCCCTAAAACGCCGCGATACCACATTACGGATCGAAGGTATTGGTGGACAGCCAAAAATAAGCAAGGTTCGAGTAAATGTGATAGTAAAGTCATTACACAACAATCACTCAATGCGGCTCGAAGCTTTCATCTTGCCGCACATAATCGCCGATCGACCTGCCCTGGCCATAAACTGGAACATGGCTGACAACATTCCTTTGGCTGATCAACAAGCTAGGAAAAGTAGACATGTTGATCGGCGCTGAGCATTACTGCTCACTGCTACTCCCACAACAACATAAACTCACACCCAAAAAAGCGTGCAATAAATCACCCGCCATTTGTGCAGTTGCGTCCGGAGAAGAAACAAATGCCCTCATGGAAAAATTCTAGACACTCGAAAATTATGAGTCGACGGACAAACATCGCACACCCGCTAAAGAAAGATGTGAAAGGCATTTTATTGATAATCTACAAACCGCTGTGGATGGTCGGTTTATAGTAAAATTGCCGTTTTCCGAACACTGTTCAGCCTTGGCGACCTCGTTGGAGACAGCAGAAAGAAGATTCCTTTCATCAAGGGAGAAATATGGAAAGGATATGTTGACTTCATGACGGAATATGAGCAATTGGGCCACATGAAACATTTAATTCGCAAGCTCCATCCCTCTAAGAATTAGTTTATTCCTCATCATTGTGTGCTAAAACCTGAAAGCAGCAACACAAAGTTAAAAGTAGTCTTTGATGCATCATCCAAGACTTCTACGGGAAAGTCACTTAACGACATACTACAAGTCGGACCTATCGTAGAAAGCGACCTGATGTCAATCCTATTAATATTCAGAACGCATGAGTACGTGTTTACTGTGGACATAGAAAAAATGTACCGCCAGATATGGATCAACCCACAGGCACAATTCCATCAAATGATAGTTTGGAGAAACAATCCAAATGAGGAATTGAAATATATCAATCTAAAAACTGTCGCCTATAGCACAGCATCAGCTCCCTTTCTGGCAACCAAATGCTTAGATCACCTGGCCACAAAAAACATCAACAAACTACCATTAGGATCAGCGGCTTTGAAGGATGATTTCTACATAGATGATTGCCTAACAGGAGCCGACACTATCCAAGAAGCGGTCCAAGTCCGACAGGAGCTACGAAAATGGTGCTCAAACGATGTTCAAATTCTAAAAGGCATTCCAGGGGAAGACATTATCAACGATGTTCATCTGGTTGACTCACTGGATCAAGATAGCATAAAAACTCTGGGATTAATCTGGATGCCCAAAAATGACCGGCTACGTGGAAGAACACATGGTAGTCAATCAAGAAAAATCACCAAACGAGTGGTATGCTCCGAGTTGGCTCAAATATTGGATTCATTGGGCTTATTCGCCCCGGTTGTTGTATGATCATAAATATTTATGCAACATCTCTGGGAAGAAAAATTCGACAATAGACATTAAATGAAATGCAGATTCCCAGGCACATCTACGATGGAAAAACACCAATAAACAAAGAAATACACACATTTGTGGATGCATCAGAAAAGGCGTATGGAGCTGCAGTATACATACTCCGTATACACTCTGTAATTTGAGCGACATACAAAAACAAGCAAACATCTGTCCGACTGTTGTGCTCAAAATCACGAGTTGCACCAACGGCAAAACAATCCTTGCCTTGCTCTGCGCTGCAGTGCTGACTAAACGAGTTCGTAAGGATCTTCGTTTGAATTCCGAATCTGTAAAGGGATATTTCTGGACGGATTCGATGGTAGTGCTAGCATGAATAAATGCCTCAGCATCTACCCATCACAACTTTGTGGCCAATCGCATCTCAAAGATCCAGATCAAAGATCAAAGATCCAAAGATCGACGCCATCACAATGGAACCACGTTTCATCAACAAACAACGCGGCCGATGTGCTGTCCAGAGGAACCATGGCAAGAAACCTATCCGACGACAGCATATGACTTCACGGACCGCTATTCTAGCATGGTCCAAAAGAAAGATGGATCACCTCGCCAACAATACCGCCCAGCAACTTGGAACAGAGAACTAAACATGTCAGCATGGCAATCACTCCCACGGCACTGGGCGAAGAACTATATAATTGCAAGCATAGCAATTTGTTCCACAAACTACAACGAATCGTAGCCTACTTGCTGCGATTCTGCTATAAGGAAAAGGGAAGATCATCCAAGACACTGTGTGCAAAGGAACTGGATCACGCACGCACAGTAATTTTGAGGACAATACAACAAATTAAATTTTCCGACGATATAAAAAAACTTCGTCGTCATAATGTGGTGGACCCCACGGCTGGAAAATAGTGGTCTCATTCGTATCGGAGGCAGGCTGGAACACTCGCATTTTTCCTATGATGTCAAACATCCAATCTTGCTGCCATATAACGATCCCATCGTAAAAATGTTGCTGAGAGACTTGCATGAGGATAACATGCATTGTGGCGCTCAAGCATTGAGAGCCATCGCACGGCAACAATTTGGATTCTGAAGGATAAGATCATGGCGAGGAACATAATCCACAGCTGCGTGAAGTGCACCAGAGCCAAACCCAAGTTGATGCAGCAAATCATGGATGATCTACCTGGCGAACGAGTCACATAGGGTCGACCTTTCTTCAGCACTGGTGTAGATTACTGCGGATAATTTTGGATCCACCACAAAATTCGAGGAAAGAGGCCAGACAAGGCATACATGGCAGTATGCTGCTGCTTCGCTACAAAGGCAGTGCATCTCGAATTGGTGAGCGAACTAACAACAGACGCATTTCTGGCAGCTCTTCGCCACTTCTTGGGTCGTCGTAGGAAGTACCAAACAATTCACTGTGACAACGAAACAAATTTCAACGGGGCCAACAATGAGCTGAAGGAGCTGGAAAAGGCCTTCTACTCCGACAAGGCTATGACTCAGATAATCGAACACTGCAGAAGAAGACAGATAGACAACTTCTTCCCTCCACGAGCACCATCGTTTGGCGGCCTCTGGAAGCAGCAGTAAAATCAGCGAAAAAACTGCTGATCAATAATAGAAACACGGCTTCACTCACCTTTGAAGCGCTGAACACCGTAGCTATTGAAATTACTCAATTCTCGACCTATTACTCCGATGTCGAATGACCCAACGGACACGACGTCACTCACGCCTGGACATTTCCTAATTGGAGAACCACTTACAGCCTCTCCTGACACAAACATGGATCAAGGTGGGAAGACTCTAGGAAAACGCTGGCAGATTCTCCAGAATAAAGCACTCATTCTGGAAACAGTAGTCTCAAGAATATCTACAGTATCTCAGCTCCAAACGTTAAGGAAGGCCTACTGGTGTTAATAAAGGAAGACAACATGCCAGTGATGAAATGGCCCATGAGACGAATTACAAAAACGTACCCAGGGCCAGATAATTTGGTACGAGTCGTTAAAACTGCATCTGGAATGTACAAACGACCCATTCATCGACTCGCACCGCTACTCTCGGAATAAGTTGCAGTCAAGCATCCCAGTGAAGACACAAACCACGAAAACAATGAGCCACATAAACAAAGGAAAAGGTCAAATTTACCATGTGTCACATCAACACTGCTAATATTGCTGTTCATGCTGCCCTTGGTACTATCACAACCAATCACAGTCACTCATTTCGAAGGAATGCCCAGAATCTTTAATGAAAAACTAGGCACAACCAAGATGGACCATGGTAACTTATTACGACCTAAACCCATACTGGCAGGATATGAAATCACTTTCTGCGGGAACTATAAAACTCGGTTATTCATGTCCTCAACAAAGCAACAGACCAGCATGCGAAATGTTACTCAAACACTTCAAGCACATTTCTGTTGAACTGCAAGGGGAAAACACACTACTGGAACGATCGACATAATTGGAAATATGGCGAGTGGTTTATTTGGTGTTCTGGATTCATACTATGCAAAAGAAATGGCAAACACAATCGCAAAGGTCCACACCAATGAAGATTTCCCATTGCAGTTACTAAAGAATCAGACATCTTTTTTTTTGGTAATTTTCCCAAGAGTACACTTTAATGTGCCGTACAAATTTAAATACTAATAGAGAGGGATTTTCGTTCTTAGTTTAAACAGGATTTAGGGCTGCAAATAGCCAGGTCGTGAAGAACGTCTGGTCCATGATGATGAAGCCTAGGCCGCCAATGGTGAAGAGGAAGCTGGCAGCCAGACCCTCCATAATATACCGGGCATTCACGAGATACGGCATAAAGCCCACCGGGTGCGAGTGTCCGTGCTCGTCGACGGTCGCGCCCAGGCTCGGTGGCTCCACAATAACATCATAGATGATATCGCCGGTGACCAAAAAGTAGGAGAGCAGCACAACCGAAAACACGGCCATGGCCGAGTGCATTGGGATGGAGAAGCGTCACACTTTAATGTTCGGCGGCACGAGTATGTGAAATGGCAGGTTGTACAGTGTTTCAAGCATTTTGCTGGCCTTAAATTTGCAAAATTAACTTTGTTTCATGAGAGCAAAAAAAGCCGGCCAGTCCTCGATTCCACAATCAATATGATGAGGAATGACAGAGCTACCAACGAAAGACAAATAAAACTTCTGGAAAGGCAAATGGCGCTATATAGCAGGCAAAGAAAATGGAGCTCCGGAGATCATCGGTTTCAGGCATTCATGGTACTTACAACACAACTGGCATTACTCGCTGCCAACCTTCAACGAGTACAGTCAGAGATACTAGATGTGTTAGCAGGCATCCGCCACCGAACCATCAGTCCCATCCTCATTTCTGCGAATCAATTAAAGGACCAAATAAACCAGATACGAGATAATTTGCCACTGAATCAGATGTTGCCTGTCTCTACAAACGATACCATTCAATTGAACAAGTTGATGCACTGGAACTCAAGTCATTTTTAACCACCCAGCTGGACCTCTTCAGCATGATACCAATCCCTGTAAGGGACTCAACACGCTGGATATCAATAGAAGTAACTACCGAAGTCACACCATTATTGGATTCGGGCAGCGACGGCCTAGATGTTCTTCAGCAGCAACTGCCAAAAACTAAGCCTTACCCGAACGTCTCGACACAATCCAACTTCACCACATAGCTGCGTATGTTGCATTAGTACTATCTCAACTACTATTAATAGCGGACATCAATCGAAAACGATTCACATCACGGAAGATGAAACCACCAATGCTACCCACAGAAGATGCCTGTGAAGCACAGCGAAAACCTGCACCACGTTTACATTCGACATACGCGATAGTTGAACAATTGTTCAACGGCCGGGATAATGTTAAGGCGCAGCTAAGCCATTTAGTATAAAATTATTAATTATAATAAAACACCAAAAAACCAAACGAGAAATTTTTCAAACAAGCCCCGCAGCTCAGTACAGAACCGAACAGAGTCGAGCCCAAATGCCACTAGAAAGGGTCACTCTCCGTTTGCATGGAGTTAACATTGAGCAACAGGATCACAGGCAGGGGAAATTTAGAGCCAATAATAGATAAGAATGACTATTGTGTATAAATGTCACACGTATAACTAAGAATATATGTACAGCCGTTGACAACTAATTGGAAACGATGGTTTTGACTAAGTGTCATCATATATATTTCCGAAACTTTATATGGGCACCGAAAAAGTTAAACATTTTTTAAGTGTGGTACATATTAACGAAACAAAATATAAAGTTGGATTTCAACAGATCATATATATTTATATATAATGGTGGTTTTTCTATAAAATGAGCATGTTCGACCGAGTCAACTAATTGGAAACGAACATAACATAAAAAAACAAAAGAAATAATTTAAAAAAAATGCATAATAGATTAAAATAGTATCCTTACTTTGTGGGGAATCCATTTTGCATCAATAAAGCTACGCATCGACCCTATATTTGTATAATAAGGTACTTGCACCTTTCTACAGCTATTAAATACCAATACTTTCCAACTTTTTTTAATAATATATCAAAATTCATTATTTTTTGCTTTGCGACGACTTTTTAAGGTTATCCCATTAATGTTCGATATGATTAACCTCCGGGCTCAACGATAGCCACTCGAAAACAGTCATGGATTTTGCTTGGAAAAATGTTTTCGTTCGATTCGCTTTATGTTTAGAACCATTATTCTGCTGGAAACTCAAAATAACGATCATATTTTTATTCGACCACGTTATTAAAACATTATAAAGCATGTTAACATATTTCGCTTTGGCGCGTATGCCTTTTATGCAGTGTATAGGACCAACTTAATTCCAGGCGAAGATTGCCCATACATTAATATTGCGACCTTCATGCTCTACAATGGTTAATGTATATCTAGGACTTAATTCCTAGCTTTTTGGTCGTCGATCACGTTTTCTACTATCCAGACCAAGACAATGAAGCTTTATTTTATCACTCCAGACCAAATATTTCAATTTTGTCGGAGCCCAATCAACATGGTTCTCAGCAAATTCTATTCTACGCTTTCTCTTCTTGATAGTCACAAGTATCTTCGTCCGTGAAAAGTGCCAATGGAGGCTAGCTTTAATCAACCATCTAAAAATGATCAGTTTTGATATTTCTAAGCTCAAACTAATCAACATTTTCGCGCTGAATATACACAGGACATTACTAGGAGGAATTTTGAACTTCAATATAATCTGACAATCTATGATTTTGAAACTATTGCGCTGTCTTTTTTTTCGTGAAACGTTTTCTGTTGTATAATTTATTTTTAAATAGTCAATAGCATTAAAAACTATTTGTTTTTAGCCATTTAACGGCGTTGCTGTACCCTGATAGGTCCTGCCGGAGTACCAACGCTCTATAATTGTTTTACGAATAGCTGCACGCCCGATTTCAACAGTAAATTTGATTGACGATGTTCTAATGACCAAAATGTATTACAAATACATTGTAAGAACAAAAAACAATAAAAACTTACTGAAATATTTGCAAAACTTTTAAAAATATGAAAAATTCTTTGCCAAACCGAATGCGTTTCCAATTAGTTGTTACACATCAACCATGGTTCGCAATGTACTAATCGCAATTATTAGAAAACGATGAATCCAGAGAACTTTTACCGTTAATTTAAAGAAGAATAGTGGAGGAAGAGAAAATGCATAAAAATATTCCGCTAGGACTACTGGTATTGTCCTGAGTACAGTAAATACAAAAGGGCGATGGTCGTTTCCAATTAGTTGTCAACGGCTGTATGTCTCTCCCTGCTTCACAGAGATCTAATATTGTAAACGTCCTTAGCACATAAACAACTTGCAACATGTAAGCCAGACAAGAATGTCTATATTCTATGTAAAGCCATTGAAATGTACATAGGCTAGGGTATATAAATCCTAGCATTCCCGAATAAAGATCAGTCTCAATTTGAACCCCACCCATGGTAACTCATTTCGAACTCACTTGGAACCCTCTCCGCAGTCTACCTATGTAGTTAAAGGGCTTGTTACGACGACTTAACCGAATCCAGATTATGTGCTGAGATTCAAAAATATCAAAAATCTTCTTTTTTGGATGATCATACTCAACTAATCCTTGTTGGATTAACAATGTTAACTGTCGTTGGTATCTCCTACCTAATATGCAATGCAGAAAGCATCAAAGTTCCCGTATTAATACTGTGTGCGCCACGTGGCGCCAAGATATTCAACTTAAGAGCCAATATTCCTCATAAAATTCATTACAACTTGTTACTCAAATTAAACAGAATTTATATAATAGTGTGTTTTAAGTCTGTATTTCAATAATAAAATTATTTTATACTTTTTAAAATCCAAATTCAAAAACAGTTTTCCACACGTTTACAGCTTCAATTTAGTGCGCCTCCAATGACGACGCTTGGCATTGTACCTGAAAGAATTTCGTTTAGTTAATATATAAGCACACTAATAGTTTTGTTATTAAGGTGTAGCGTATTTCACGAGTCATATCTTACGAAGTAAACATACATATTATATTAAATTATTGATTAGGTTGAGTCGATATAGTAATGTCCGTGTCACTAACGTTAAAATAACTTCATAAAATCATATAGTACAATATTCTATAATATAATAACAAATACACAGAAATTTAATTCGTTTCTAAGGCTGAAAACACACCGAACAAAACAAAACGTTTTTGATTTTTTTCAAAAAAATAATTTTTATTTTAGCACACACGAATCAAAGCAAATTAAGCTGGAAAGTGCAGCGAAAACTGAAATAACGAAATCATAATTTTAAGTAAAAACAAAAGGTCGAAAACATGTTTTTGTGTATTGTTTTGCTTTTAATGATCTGATTCATTTAATGTGTTGCTCCATAAGAAAGTATGCAATTATCGACCACGACGCTGTTTCGAAAATTTTTTCCGTTATCCGGCGTGTGCTGTTTGTATACAACTACATATAATTTCGACAACCACTACAAACCAAAAGGAAAAGTTTTGCTTGGTTATCTTTGATGTGTCTTTTCATAAGAAACCATGTTCCGTTGCTTCGTAAAACAAAGACATGTTTTGCTTCATCCTGGTTTTTCAATCTTCGTACACTAATAAATCGGAAATATCTCGCATGTACGCAGGTATTGATATGTAGAAACCCGAAAAAAGGTGTTTTTTTTATCACCTTGTTGAAGCCACTGTATTTTGAACTCAAAACGGACCACTGTAAGTACATCCATACATACATACATGTACATAAATACAAAACTAACAGAAAACTTTCATATTCACGAGACATCAGCTGACGACAGATTATAATTAACTAATTTGCTCAAAATGTAAAAATAATGTGGAAGATATCCAAACAAAAGGAAACTGCCAATAATATAAACATTTACGCAAACTCCTGTATGGAAATAGTTGCATATCAGAAGCTCAGACACGTTGTACATATCTTACCGTATGGTATTTCCAGTGCGCAAGCGAACCCATTGTGGAACGGATCTGTTCTGCTTCAGCTTCTTAGCCAACTTCTGCTTAATTCGGAAGGATTTGTGTGCCGCCTAATATAAAAAAATATTTTAAAGAGAAGTACACATTATACTTGGAAAAATGTAATAAGATTGACGTAAATTTAAATACATTTAATTTCAATCACGCACCATTTCAACCACGACTGTCGGTGTCCAAACCGGAAAGAGTGTTTATACTAGAGATGTGAGACGACAAACATTTATTCAGTTGCTATCGTCACCAATAGATCGGAAATAATCGATTTTTTGCCTAATCCTATTTTATAATTCAATTCCACTATTCCCAACAAAACTCACATTCAAATTTTAAACATTTTGCGGTACAGCTGGAACGCTTCACTTGTCCGTAACATGTCTGCGGCCAAATTGTCATGAACATTAAAATAAAACAAGTAAGGGGCTCTAGTCAGGAGCGCCCGACAATGGGATACCTGCACAATGTCTTCACATACATTTCAACCCCCTTGCATTCATTCACACATACACAAAAACACACACATATAACCAAATTCACGCCGCAGGCAGTGCGTTTTTCAGCCGCTGCGCTTGGGCCCCACGAAGAAAACTAAATTCGTAATCAATTTTTAAACTAAGAGCATGATCAAAGCCCAAGTCTGTAGTATTTGAATTGTGTTTTATTCAAAAATGGGGCGAGTGGGGGAAGGTATCCAAAATCTGAAATATTCTTAAGCTGCACCACAAAAAAATTTTGAATTGCAATTGATTTTTGCAGATTAGTATTATTGAAACTGTGCAATACATCGACAAAAAATTATAAGCTCGTTTTGCGTACTGAATTACAGAATCTATAGTCGGACAGACGGACGGGGCTAGATCGACTCAGCTCGTCGTCGTGATCAAGAATATATATACCTTACGGGGTCTAAATGCTCCCTTCTCCTTGTTACATACATTTGCACAAAACCATTATATCCTTTTTACCCGTTTTCAATGGGTTCAGGGTATAAGTATAAGTTCATGTTTACCATACGCAAATCAAGTTTATGTCAAGTCATCGATAATTATTTATGGTTTTTTGACCCGGGTTTTGAGGATTTCTTAAAAACCATTAGAGCTAGAGTAAACAATTCTGTTTCAAAATATTGGAAAAATGTTAAGGAATATTTCGGATTTTGGATAACTTACCCCCCCCCCCCCCCACCACCACATTGCACCATATATGCAAATATGTAATAAAAACGTAATTCAAATATATCTGACTTGCGCTTTGGTTTGTACATAGATGTAAATTCTCTTGTTAAGCCCTGAAAGTTTCATTAAGGGCATACTCTTAGTTTAGAAATTATGCACGAATTTGTTCACCGCGTGCAGCCTGAATTTCCATGTGTGTATATGTATGTGTGTGTATGTGCGTATGTGTGTATGTGTACACAGGGATCAGGCATATTTCCCAGTTAGCCGTTCCCGACCGGAGCCTTCTCACATATCTTTTGCTGGCTGTTTGATAATATATCGCACAAAAATTGCACTGACCTCAACGGCCGCATTATCTACCTGATTGAGTCCAAATTATATTTAAAGTGAACTTGTGAATCCTCATAGGATTCATGAGGCAGAGGTGCTTTGGCGACATTCAACCAGTTTAAAAAACCTACTGATGATTTCTCCGCTTTGAATAGTGAGTTTAGGGTTATGAAGACTTTGAATGAATCTCCAAGGTATAAATAGGCATATTTTATGCTGTCTATTGGCCCTAATAAACTTTCTGTCCCTACACAATTACCCACTACATCTGCTTTTAATTTACAATTATTACATTATTCTTCCCTTTCTCCCCACATCAAAGACAGAAGTGACAAAAACAATATAGTTCCCATGAAAGATGATGATCAATAGATGATGAAAATGTGAAACACTTTTAAAGCGCGTCCAATTTGCACCATAGAAAAACGCTACAAACGAATACAATGTATTCTAAAGTCAGAATTATTATATAAAAATGTATGGCTCTAACGAACGGTTTCAAAATCAAATGGCTCAAGATCCAAAACAATTTCTGCCATCCATTCAAATTTAGAATAAAATGTATTCCCTTCAATCGCTTAACATAAATTAATAAGGAACATTTTAACTTCGCTCTCTCTCTCGAAATTGGACTTACGATCAACTTATATTATATTAAAAAATTATTATAATAAAAAACAAAAACGATGATTTTAAGGAAACGATATTTAAGAAACTGACGCTAAATAACATTTTCTTTCCTGTTATTTTCAAAGGTTCGGCTACTTGTTGTATTCCATAATAATTCTGCGACAATAAGTTTGTAAGGTATATTTTAATAAACAAAAAATAATTTTTGTATAATTCATAATAATAACTCAATAAAACACATGTGAACACTGTCATCTTAACACGTACACTACGTGTTAGTCTAGTTGGAAAGATATTTTATTTTCGAAATACCGATAAGTCCAGAGTACTTGGACATGCAAAAATTTAACATAAATGTTGTGGGATTAAATTAAATAAAGAAATTCAATTTTATTTTCATTGAATTTAAGTCATACATAGCCTTAAATATGTTTTAAGCAATTAATTGGACTGGAAAAAATATGAAAATTTCATTTGTTAAAGTGATGCCTCATTTCCTTTATACATACATGTAAATAGTCTGACAAGTTCCAAAAAATTGGCTGCTGCACTCTAAAACTCTTGTACATTGGTATTCTGATTGAACAGCCACAGGATTGTTGCATAATTTAATACTCTCACTTTATAATCCGCAATTTATTTGATTTAATTTTCTTTTGACTTAGACTTTATAGTTTCTAATATTTTTTGTATTTGTTCAAGTAAAAATTTAATGTGATAACACGCAATATGCAATTTCTTTGATTTTTCAACTGTTAAGAATGAAGTCTCAAAATAAAATACAAAAAAAATTTATTGAAAGAAATTTTAAAGTAAGCGAAAAAGGGCAGGTTCCAAAACACAGACTCTGGATTAAGTGTATATCCGACTTAACAGTTGTCCGAACTATCGATAATATTTAATATCGATTTTAATTTAATTAACTATTTATCTTTGCCTATAAAGATGGAGTCTAGAGTTGTGGATTTAATTGGTTTGCTAACGTGTTTGAGGTACGATATTAAATAAAACTTGCTTGACATTTGAATTAATACTTGCTCAACGTGATGTGATAAATCTAAATTTATATACTAATTGATTGCAAGCTTTGCAGAAAAGGCTTGAAATTTTGAAATAAAGCGTGCCGGTCAAATATATTTTTGGATCACTTTAGTTATATTTAATAGACGATGCCACCGAAGTATGCACGTCTTATGGTGACTGAATTCTTTTGTTTTCAAATAGATCTCTTTCTTGCACGTTTTGTGTTTCATTTTTGCATTCCAAAACGCCATAATTGAATATATCGATAGTACCGGAAACTGACAAGCCCTGATAAATGTCCCAAGATTCTTTCTTTCTCTTGTATTTTGGGTGACGGTACGCTATAGTTTTTGTCTGTATAAAAATCGAGAAATATTAATATAATCATATTGTTTTAGCTGTTGGAACCATCCATATATAAATATGCCGCCTAAGTTTGATCCAACGGAAGTTAAATTAGGTAGTTTTTTCATTTAAGCTTTTTAATTCAAAGATATAGTCAAATTGATCTTAATATGTAAATATTTTAATATTTTAGTTTACCTGCGTTGTGTGGGTGGCGAGGTTGGGGCTACTTCATCATTAGCTCCGAAAATTGGTCCTCTTGGTTTGGTAAGCATACAAATTTATTGTTTTTATTAAGCTAATAATCGTTATAGTCTCCCAAAAAAGTAGGTGACGATATCGCAAAGGCTACCTCTGACTGGAAAGGTTTAAAAATTACGGTATGCCTTACAATACAAAATAGGCAGGCTACTATATCTGTGGTTCCATCGGCTGCTTCCTTAATTATTAAGGCGTTGAAAGAACCTCCACGTGACAGAAAAAAACAAAAAAATAGTAAGTACAATAAACAAAAAAAAAAAAGTATTTGAAAATGGGATAGTCACAATTGGTGGTCTGAGTAGAGTCACTGAATAAAGTAAGTATGCAGACCTAACAAACAGCATTTAATAAAAGAAAGTATAGAAATCGTCACAAAACATATAATTGTAAATATTCCCAATCTATAGATATTTAGGTGCAAAAAATTAAATTTTAAAATTCAACGCTTTCAAATTATTCGAATTTCAATTCAAATATCTTTGAAATCACTTGAAAAAAGTATGTATGCAAAACTAAATTTGTAGGTAGTAATTAATATATTCACAACAAATATGTTAAGGGAGATTAGTTTTTATTATTTTGTAGGATATCACTTTTGTTTAGTAACCGCTTTTAATCTTGAGTTCATTGATTTTACCGGGCTCATTGTAACTGTAGGTGGTATATTCTCCAACTCTTCTAACAGGACTTTTCATTTCATCCTTGCTATTAATTTCTTTTCTAGCTTGGCGTTCAGGTGATCCATAAGTGAGACTCACCTTGATAAAAGTCACAGTGTGTCGTTGTCTTGTTGAAAGACAAACGACTCTCTTCAAGCCCAATTTACGACGTGCTTTCATGTAAATTAAATCCATATCAATCAATCCAATCAGTAAACACTGGTTTAACGACTCCAGATGCTGCCATATGTCCTCAAACACGAATCCTCCTTCGTGTTTGTGCCCTTCAGTCTTCGGTTAAAGCTCAGAATTGACATTTCGCCATACTTTGGCTCGTCCTTCGAATCTGTGAATATTATATTTACATTCATTGGAAAATATTACTAAAATCGTTCATCTGCTGTTTCACGAATACAGCTCTTTTGGCTTGCTTTGCTTATGAAGGGCTTACATTTTGCAGTGTGCAGAGCCTGGCGAATAGTTTCCGGATTGTGTGTAGTTGTAGTTATCTGCTTTAAACAAAGCGTTAAGATTTTTGTGCCACGCCCACTGGGATTCTGGCAAATTGATAACATGTCGGTACACCACAAATTGCAGATCGATTAAAGTTAAATATTTGCCACAATATTAAAGTTAAGGTCACAATTTGGTATGTAGATTGCTGGTGACCTCCACAAAAGATTAAGACCTTGATATCCCGGTCGCGCGCACTGCAACGCCCCGCAGCGCACCCGCCCTTTAAACTCGGAAGTGGCTATATCATCCAAAGTTTTAGAGCTAGATTCACCAAATTTGAAAGATAGATTCGTGGTCGGCTCCTTTAAATAAGGGTATAAAAATTTCCCGGCCACGCCCACCGCCGCCCTCCCGCCCCCGTAAACTGTGAAAACCTATATCTCCCACATTGTTAGATCTAGAGTCACCAAATTTTAAACGTAGATGGCTGGTCACCCCTTTTAAAGCTCGGTAAGGAAATTTTTTTGGATACGCCCACTCCCGTCCACTACCTCCCATTCTCGCCCCGCACATCGCGAATTGCTATATCTCCCACAATTTTGGAGCTAGAGTCACAAAATTTGGCAGACAGTGTTTGGGTGACTTTCTCTTAAGATCGAGGAGCAAAATGTCGGCCACACACATCCCGCCCCTACGAAATATAAAAATTCTATATTTTAATTATTCTATTAAATAACAATAACTTCCGTGTGCTGTGAATGAGTATTACGCAGACGGTTACGTCCGACTGCAACGTTCTTACTTGTTTTCTATCTCTGATTGTATCTCTGTATCAGATATTTCGGAATTCATCTGAACGTTTCGTACAATCAAACGTTTTTCTTAATATATATTAAATCGTCCTGAACTTGGCTTTTTCTTTTTTCTCTCTCTTTAAACAGTATTATAATTAAATCTTTTAAGTCCTTGGGCAATTCATTACCATAGGGTGCCATTGTTTACCTTCTATTTCTTCTGAAATTTTATAAAAGGATGATTAACTTAACTTAAATAAAAAAGAAAAACAAAACTTAGTACCAAATTTTTGTTTAACCACAGCGAACGTGCTCCTAAATCTAACGGCGCTTCAGAAAAGATTTGATTTGACATTTAATTGATAGTTTGTATCGTAACGAATAAGACTAAAAAGAAAAAATATCATTTGCATTCAGTGCATTCTAACTTTATTGAGGGACTGTATTACGATTACAAAATTCTTTGATGTACTTGTATTGGGTTCATAACTTAATCTTCCAAACTGCATTTTATATTTGAGTATTAAAATCATGTTTGTACGTAAGAAGTAAGGGGGAATTACTGTATTTTTTTACCCTAAACCCATTACCAAATGGGTAATTAGGGTTAGGGTTCAATTTAGAAAAAAAAAAATTTTGAACAATCGATAACCCTCCCGTTTTATTATCGATAACTTTCTTAGTATCTCATAAACTAAGAGCTACAGCTACCAAATTCTGTTTAATTTGTTCTAAGGTATAGCACCTTTCGAACGTGATATATTTTTCAATATGATTCAAATGGGTAAGGATTATGTACGTCTGTCATGTTTTAGGTAGTTTAACTTTTTTTTAAAATTTAATAAACAACTTGAGTACTATATAAACAAAATCTTAAACAATACTGAACAAAATCAATGCAAGAGGGTTGAAATATATGTGAACACAGGGTTCAGGATATCTCCTAGACGGGCGCTCCCGGCTAGAGCTCCTTAATTGTTTTTAATGTTTTTTTTGGCACCCAGAAGATACCCGCCCTTTTACTTTTGCTCTAGGAGCGACATCACTTTAATATGCTAATGTTAATTGATTTTATTTTCAGTTAAGCACAGTGGAAATATCTCTTTCGACGATATTCTAGCTGTCGCACGTACAATGCGACCGAGGTCAATGGCTCGTGAGCTAAAAGGAACCTGCAAGGAAGTTCTTGGTACCGCCCAGAGTGTTGGGTGCACTGTTGATGGAAAACATCCTCATGATGTTATTGACGAGCTAAATAATGGCTCCATTGAAGTCCCTGCTGAATAAATATAAATTCCTTTGAAAAATAATAAAACTAACGTTTTACAATCAGCAAAATAAAACGTTTACCATAGATTTTTTTACCAGAAATGTTTAATTTTATGTTGTATGTTATTTGAAAATTCCCAATAACACACTACATTCAATACCACAGTAAGACGTATAAAACGGATATTCCCAGAACTGCAATCAAGACTACACATACTAAGAAGGCCCAGTTTACGGCCTAACACATAAACACTACAATCTCCACGCCTTTGTGTCATATTTTGATGTTTTGATGTTTTTATACTCGTTTACGAAGTGACAAGAGTATATTGGGTTTGTGCACTGTCCGTTCGACTCTCCGTATGAACGCAAATTTTTTCGCCGAGATTGAAGATAGACTTGAAAGTTTGGATATATACTTGTGGTTATCTGCGTCAGACAGTGTTAAGATTTTTGTGTGACGCCCACTGGGCGGCAACCAAATCATTAATTGAAGTCAATACACTTCAAATCGCAAATCGATATAAAGGTGAATATTTCCTACAATATTATTGTACAATTGGCCAATATTGTCACCGAATTTTGGCCGAAAGCGCACGCGGTCCAGCATGTAAGTTGACATTGTGAAAGTCAGTTGTGCATGCTAGCGTGATTGGATGACGGCGTGGCAGGATAATCGGATGATTTGCTTAGCCGATAAGCAACGCGTATGAGTCCAAAATCATCTATATTTACCTAGCGATGGCGCTCGTAGCTCCTTTATGTCATTCCACAAATTTGCTAGCTGGACTAGCTCGAAGAAGAAGTTGAGTGCCGTGGTGCACGTCTGCAACTGTGATATCGTGGTGTCTTATGCCTTTTATAAATTTAAACATATATGCAGATGTACGCCGTATGGAGAAAAATGAGTTGGTATGTTTGCATCTAAGAGTAATATCTTGGTCTGGAGATCTAGCAACACACAAAAACTCCTTAGCAGATGGTATTTGGTCCACCGATGTACTCTCCTCCCAGCTGGTCTGACTTGCAGCATCTAACTTCTGCAGCAGCATATGGACAAACATGCAGCCTGCGATTTGCTCCAAATTTCCCAAGCTCTGCAATGCTCGCATATGACAGTTGACCTTGTCCGAAAATTCACGAAGTTTTGTGGCAGACGTTGAATCCACTCTCTTGAGCCCAAGAATCTCTTTGATGTGTGCCTGGAATTATTAAAGCGTTTACTTAAAACATCCAGAGCTACACAAAAATTATCACTGGTAATTTCTAACGATCGAACCGAACCCAATGCCGCACTATATAAGCAGCAACGTAGATGTTGTAATTTTTCAATATCGGCCAAATCTGGATCCTTGTCGATGACCGAGTCGAACATGGAGAAGAAGTTTACATACTCAGTGTACCCGCCGGAAAATGTGGGTAATTTAAGTTCAGGCAGACGAAGTCTATGTGACCGTTTAGTTGTATTGATAGCAGCTTGCTCCAAGCTGTTATCATGGCACATAGTTGACGAGGGCGGCATCTGCGACTTTCGATTTCGCATTTGCACCCTCAGTCGAGACTTCATTGTGAGCACCAGAACGTCAAACTCATCCCCTAACTTACTGCTAATCTCAGAATAAACCAGTTCCTCCAAGCCATTGTGGGCTAGATTAAACGATTTCTCCGTTTGGTCGATTAATTCCAAGCGAGCCAAAAGCTCAGCTGAGCCAAATGCGTTGATGTTTTCTTCATTTAAAGAAGCATCAAGCCTTCGCGCACTAGTATAAATTGACTCGGCACTGTACTTTCGTTGGCGTTGACCATGATTTAATATCAAACCCACAAATTCAGCTTTAAACTCAACAAACTTGAACCGCAAGCGCAATCAAAAAACGCAAGAAGTAAAAGCCGATGGAACAAAAGAGGGCTTGCTTATGTAAAAATATGTCTTTGTCCGTACCGCGGCACAAAGGTTAACGCACCCACTCTCGAACAGCGCGACGAACGTAACGCGAATGAGAGATCAAGCCATAAAAGCTGCAGTTGGCGACGAGCGAGCGGCACTTATATATTCGCGATTTACAATTATGTTGTTGCATATAATTGCTAGCAATGTCTATCTATATGCATCTCATGCATCTGCATTTCCCCGGGGCCTCCAAATGTTGAGCTACTAAGCCTTTTTAGCAGCTGTATAATGTTCTATATCTAAGCGAGAGCAAAACGCCAGTTAGATTTTAGCAACAACTGTGGCTGTGGCTTATTGGCTTCGCCCACGAACAACAAGAGATCGATGCAATCGTATGCTATTACAGATTAGCGACGTCTGACTACTGACCGACAGTTAGCTCAATACCCAGGCCTGCAACAATGCTTGCAGAGTGACAAACACCATGAGAGAGAGAGCTATGCCGAGTTCACATGATAGTTATTAATGTTATTTAATAATTTAATAATAATTCATTACGTTAATTAGGGTATTCAAGATTACAGAACTTGATTTATGTTGAATTTTCTGCTGCTCATTCGAACATGTATACTTCACACAATTTTAAAGCTAGCGATAATTCAGAGAGTAAAGTTTTGGTATCTATTAGCCTTCTGGCAGCTACTGGGAAAACTTTGGTAATTTGACAACCATATGGCAATCGTCTGACTCGGAAAATTACGACATGCCTTACAATATAAACTAGGCATGCTTCTATATCTGCGGTTCAATAGGCTACCTCCTTAAGGAGTTGAAAGAACCTTCACGTGATTGAGAGAAACAAAACAAGTAAGAGTGCTCTCGTCGGGATTAGCAGATACCCTTAACCCAGCTGCAAGTTGCGCCATACATTTCAAACCCCTTCTGTTCATACTTTCATCAAATCACACACACACAAAACGCATGGAGTAATCTGCGCACTTCACTATGGAAAACGAGTTTTTTAATAACTTAGCTAAAAATATAAGCTTTATAAAATGTTCATGACTTAAGACCAATAAAATCTATGTACAAATCAAAGCATAGTATTGAATTCCGCTTTCTTCATGTATGGGGAAATGGGGGAATCCAAAATCCGTAATTTTCTTTAAAATTTAGTGACTCTTACTCTTAAAGTTTCTGTTATCGATAATTTGAAATAAACTTGCTATATACGAACTTAAAAAGTCCAAGTTAAGCTTTCCAGTTTCCGTACTCTATGAAATGGACGCGTAGATACAGATGGATGAACGAATAATAGATAGATCGGCTCCGCTATTGATGCTTACCTAGAATAATATATACTTTATGGGGTCGGATATGCTTCCATTAAACCCTTTGTAATGGGTTCAGGGTATTAAAAATTATATTCAAGAGTTTCCTTTTTTGTTTTGTTTTAATTGAGCGGTCTTTTTGCCTAATTGTTTCAATAATTGAAAAGATATTCATCCGAGTCCGACCACATATTGAACAAACTAATTTGTTTCATTTCGACGCACACCTAACGAAACAAAAAGTAAAATGTTAAAATAAAAAGCGTTTTTAATGACATAAATATCGAAAACCTTTAGTTTGATCTGGTTTATTTTTAGAATAAGGAAGAGTTATCGGTCTTATCATTTGACCAAATTTTATATTGGAATACTTGCTTACACCAGTCCATCAACACACCAGTCTTAACTTGTTTTTTTCAAATTGATTTTCCTAAAAGCAATTTTTAGTTCACAAAAGCTTGCATTCAAATTTGTATACCCTGAACCCAATGAAAATGGTATAATGGTTTTGTGCAAATGTATGTAACGGGCAGAAGGAAGCATCTCCGACCCAATAAAGTATATATATTCTTGATCAGCATCTCTAGGCGAGGCAATCTAGCGGTGTCCTTCTGTTTGTATGAACGCGTCGATTTCAGAGTCTACTGAAGATATATAGCTATACTTGTGCTTTTTAAGTTCGTGCATATCATGCGCAGATCAAGTTTATTTCAAATCATCGATAAATATCGATAATTATCGGTTTTTTGATTCGGTTTTTTGAGGATTTCTTAAAAACCATAAGAGCTAGAGCAACCAAATTTGGTTCAAAATGTTCGAAAAGTGTTAAGGAATATTTCGGATTTTGGATAGCCCTATCATTGCCCCATATATTCAAAAATGTAATAAAAACGTAACTCAAATATTTCGGACTTGCGTTGTACATAGATGTACAATGTCAAGCTCTGAAAATTTCATTAAGGGTATACTCCTAGCTTAGAAGTTAGTTTCCATTGTGGGGCCCAAGCGCAGTATGAAAACACAGGGTTCAGGGTATTTCCCAGTCAGTCGTACCCGACTAAAGCCTTCTCACTTGTTTATTTAGTAACTACCACCCACTGATGTCTTAGATTTCATTTTAGAATTTTTGAGGAATTGTTAATCAATTCGGGCGGTATTTAAAGATATAGATGATAATATTTATACATCTGTTGCCAGGCAAATATTTACAAGCTCTAGAGAGCAAAAATATTTGGAGCAAATTTTCAGTTTTTGTTTAAAATTGGGATAACAACTTTAGTCGATTTAAAATCGCCTTGGTTGACTGTCAAATGCTTCAAACCCCGAGACCTACAAACTTGTAGACACATAATTTTAAAGGTGCTTACAAGCAGCAATGGGCTCAAAAATAAATTTGTCAATTTTCGGTCGCTTTCCTTTCGGTTGAGAAGTTTTGTCTTAGTTTTGTCTTTTTGTCTCAAAATGGGCAGCGCTGGCTAGCCACTACTCTCTTTGGGGAAGGTCAACTTCTTCCCGCCGTCACGAACCATCACAAAACACTACACAATTGTGCACAAAACACTAAATAGCTGATTCAAACGTAAACAACGGCCAGCGGCAAAACAAACAACAAATTTAACTGATATCAAATCGAACAGTAATCGGTGGCTTTGCTGGACTTGAAATAGCCCAACCTGTGGTGCTAAATAATTGTTAAAAGGTAACCACCCTTAAACTCCAGACTCCACATGGCATTTCTCCTAACGGCTCTACGTTCGCCTACCCTCCATCAATTAAGCTTAGGCGCGCATCTCCAATTTAAATATATACATTTAAATGGGATTATTTCTTAAACTTAACATGAATATTTACCTAAAGTTAATAATGCCTAAACAAATGGCGTAACCCAACCTAAAAAATCTTCTATCGAATTAGCGAACGGTATTATTGACACGTTTGACCGATCGCCATTTCTTAAGAAAAACCGTTGCTTCGAATCCAAAAATGCATGTAATGTTCAGCACAAAATACCCATGCAAGCCAATGCACCCACACATACAACCAAGTTCGTTCTCTCGCTCTCGGTATGGCGGATTTTTGCTCTTAGTTGCCACTAGGCTAACAACTATCGATACCTACAGCCCCATGCAACATCACCCCAGGATTCCTACGGACGTGAAAATACCTACGGAATCTTTGGAGAGCAAAGGGACCTCCATCTGTTCTTATTAATGCGGTCTGCGCCCAATCAAGCCGGCCTTGACTCGCTCTACTGCATTGCTATGTGGCGCATAAACCAACCGTCTCGTCTATATGAGCCTTTTCTATTAAGCTTTGACAGCTCAAAGAGTTTGGTACCCACACCAACAAAATCGTGCCCTCAAATTCATCTTCGAGGCGAACGAATTACATGCGCTTAAAAATTAATTTTCCGCGGATTTTATCATGGCTTTGGTGCACTACTTCGAGCAACTCTTGGTACTCAGCTGACACTTCGCGTCAGAGTATCGGCTACTACATTTTCACTATATTTACGATGCCTTCCACTTGGGTCCTTCATGGTCATCAGTCACTTCATGCTGGCGTGGTCAGCGATGCATGTGAAGGCCATCCCCTCTATATAAGGTCTGAACTTTTGGATAACTAGGATAGACGCTAGCACTCCTTTTCGGTTACGGAATAATTTCGTTGATGTTTATTCAACTTCGCAGAGGAAAAAGCTATAAGAACCTTTTGGAACACAACCTCTCCTATACCAAACTGTGACGCATCGCATTGCACAAAGAAGGGTTTAGAAAAATTAGCATGTACAAGCACCGGGGCTGTGGTTAGCGCGGCCTTCAGTGTGTCTATGCCATGTATTGCTTCCTCATTAAGAACAAATTTTTCGATATCCTTTTTGAGCATTTTGGTCAGCGGAGTGACCACAGTCGCGAAATTTCGCATAAAGCAATGGTACCAGCCTGCTGTGCCTAAAAATGAGCAGACCTTCTTGCGCGCACGAGGCACCTCCAATAATAAAGCCGAGGTATTTTAATGCTTTGAATCAGAATTTGGCTTTATGCAATCCAATCACGTTTGCTTGCATAACTGACTTTCAAAAGGTCTGCTTACACGTATTGCGTATGCTTTTGGTTGAAATTCGGTTACGGTATTGACCAATTGGACGTTTATAATCTGTTTCCAAGATTCTGAGCCAATATGTGACGTACTTCAGAGCGAGGCCAAAGTTTACATGGGAAATCATCCGATCAAATGACTGAAAGGTATTCGAGCGTTTGTCGTCACTGCAAGTGATCATTGCGGGCCCTTTTTCTACAAGTCGGTAGTTCTCATCCGACCGCCCATAAAGTCGTACATAGCTTTACTTATCTTTTTCACAAACAAATAGAAAAAGAAAGAAATGCATTAATATGAAAAAAAAGCAAATCTAATATACTGCTAATAAAAAACTACAAACAAATAGTATTCTAGCTCTGATATATCCGGTAACAATTTCAGTTCACGCTGAAGTTTTCGGGTCGCTCCTTATCAGGATCATATTCTTCAAAATGTGGAGGTATATACGTTGATCAAGACCATCCTTAAAGAGAGTTGCATAAAATAGGAGGATCCTGTTCGTCAGCAACAGCAGTGACAGCTCATATAGCTGCTTAAATAAGTTCGCAGCACTGCGGCGGGTACATTTATAAGCAGTGCAGCATTTTCAACGCTGGTGAAAAGCAAACTAATTTCCGAAGTTCAAATTTATGAGAAGTGAGTATAATAAAAAGTGAGTATACAACATAAAAGCTTAGTAAAGGGCTCTAGTCATTTGAAATCACTCTGCGCTTGACCCCCACTATGGAAACTAAATTCGTAAATAACTTTTAAATTTGTAGTACGTAATAAGAGCATTTAAGTCAAAGCGCAAGTCTGTTTTAATTGAATTGCGTTTTTTATATCCTGAACCCATTGAAAATGGGTAAAAAGGGTATAATGGTTTTGTGAAAATGTATGTAACAGGGAGAAGGAGCATCTCAGACCCATAAAGTATATATATACTTGATCAGGACGACGAGCTGAGTCGATCTAGCCCGTCTGTCTGTCCGTCTGTCTGTCCGTATCTCCGTCTGCCCGTCTGTATGAACGCAGCGTTCTCCGAAACTACAAAAGCTAGAGACTCAAACTAAGCGACTATAGATTCTGTTCAATTCGCAATACAAGCTTATCATTTTTTGTCGATATTTTGCACCGTTTCACTAATATCGATAAAATTCGATCTAAGTCTCTTTTTTTTTTAGTTTTCATAGCATATCTCCTAGACTATAAGAGCTAGATCCCCCAAATTAGGTTCGGCATATGCGCGTGAAGCTTAAGAATATTTCGGATTCTGGATACCTCTCCCCATTCATACATAGATTTGAATGCTCTTATTACGTAGTAAAATTTTCATTAAGATCATACTCTTAGTTAAAAAGTTATTCACGAATTTAGTTTCCTTCGTGAATGCAAAGGGGTTGAAATGTATGTAAACAAAGGGTTCAGGGTTTTCCCTAGTCGGGCGCTCCCGACTAGAGCACCTTGCTTGTTCATATATGCGGCGAGTGGGGGGCGGTATCCAAAATCCGATATGTTCTTAACTTGAGTGTGCTTCACAAGAATATATTGGTGGCTCTAGCTTTTGAAGTCTACGAGATGTGCTAAAAAAACTAAGAACAACCAAGGCTGCAAATAGATTTTTATTGATCGTTATCTACAATATATGGAGAAATTCGTACTGTGTATGGTACAACAAAATAACAAGCAATCGTTATGAATTACGATTTTATTTACAAATATTACGAAATCAGCAGGTGCAGTTTCAGTAGATTTAAGGCAAGAAAAAATCTAGTTAATATGATTCAACAACAGCGCCAGCGTATCAAATCGGTAGTCACCGAGCTCATCGATGATATGGATAAGACGCATCTGGTAGAATGCAGACAGAAAACTACGTGCAACACGAACTGGGCGAATTTCAAGGCAGACTACAACATTGCGTCATGCAATGCAACGATTATGTCAAAGTCAAATTGCCAGCCAATCCAAATGAGGATCAAATAGTGCAAGTGAATATTTTTATTTAATATACTTTTATGATGTTATTGAAAAAATCTAACTTGTGTGTAATCTGCACTGTGCTTAGATATCTATGCAACTGCTAAAAAGCTTAGTAGGTAAACTTTTGGAGACCCTGGCGATATACTGACAATATTAGGCAGTTGTGTTATAAATATCTGGAAGTGCATATAATTACATTGCGTCGAGAAGAGCAACGATATGCCACATTTTTTATTTACAAAGAAAAACACATTGCTTTGTATGTTCTTTAATGACTCATATATGGAGTTGCAATGGTTTTCTGTTAGCAGGTGCAGCTGCTTTGAAGGTTGTTTGATTTGAATTAACAGAGTTGACCTATGTTAATTACATACCCTTTTTTAGGTTTTTTTGTTTTATGGCCAACAACATGAGCTAAACTGGCTTTTATTATTTAAATTATATGTATGATGGACAAATATATAGAATTAGCGTAGACTTTCTTCTCCGAACATACTGACACCGGTGGAAAACTCATGTTTCCACACGAGTTGGAATCTTCGGGCAGACCAGCTATTTTAGCAAAGGCTCTTTTTATTATACATATTCTGTTCCTGGTATCATTCCCTCGACGCGACCAAGTTGTAATTTCAAGGGCGGAAGATTGTCATCCTTTATCAGCACAATGCTCTGGACTTGTAGGTTGGATGTCATTGCTCGCCACTTGCATCTCTCTTGCGATAGCGACAGGTATTCGGTGCTCCACATTTTCCAGAAGCTTTGCGTCATCTGGGTGGTCCGTTGGCACCGCCGTAGACGATTGGCTTTGAGATGCGCGATCATACAGGCAACAAATTTTTTCTTTCAACTGGCCAGAATTTTTGACGCAAGGATGCTACGGGAACTTGAGGACCAGCGTGCAAATACTTGCAATGATAAAAAATGATCAATGCCTTTGATACAGATTATCTTTTGGAAGCAATATGGGGTGCTTGGCATCATATCCCAAATTTTAATTTTGTAGCCTCCCACTGATGCGAAGCCGTCCATCGGTTCCAAGCTCTGGCCTCAGAGAGAGTAATTTGGTTTTTGGCGAGATTGGCTTTAGCGTGCTGAGCGTGCTGACTTTCTCGGCGAAGTCAAGCTGATTATTTTTTATCAGAAGGCGTGTTCCCTGGACAATGTCGTCGACAGTGATTGCCTATTTGTCTTGGCGAATTGCTTTAGCAAATCTAAAATGTATGTAAATACGCGTTGCAGCTTGCCAAATGAGTTTTCATACTTGCTGTGAAGAAGTACCTTTCACACAACACTTTGGAGTTTTCTTTTTCTTATTTCTTATTTCGTTATTTCTTTTGACGCCCCGAAGTGGTAGTATTAGATTTAGTTTTGTTACCTTAGTACAAGTTATTGACGCCCCGAAGTGGCAAGATTATATTTTCTTCTATAGTTTAGTTAAAATCCAAACAGTTTTTATTTTTTTTAAACAATGGGTAGCTGGGCATATCTAAAGAACACTAACGCTCAAAAGCTCCACAGCTGTACTCAAATGAAAACAAACGCTCAAAAGTTCCACAGCGACATCTCTAACGGAAAGAAACGCTCAAAAGTTCCACAGCGGCATCTAACGAAAACAAACACTCAAAAGCTCCGCAGCTGTGGCGATCTATAGCAGCGTAGAGAACATGCGCTCACAAGCTGCGCTGCTACAGCAAGATATGCGTCATACGTGTCACAATATCAGGAGGATTTTTCTACGACAAACCAAAAGAGGTAGAAAACAACTGACAGGAGACAGACACAGCAAATTTGCGGGAAAAGAGTAAGCCTTGCGGAGACCGGCTTAGAGGTAAGGTTGATCTCTGGCGAGTAGGGAAAGTAATTTTTTTGCGGTTATTGAAAAGAGGTCTCTCTCTTTTAAAAAGACGTGCTGATTAATAAATTCCAAATTTGATTTTTTTTTTTATTAAATACCCCGGTCCTAAACCGGAAAAATATTAAAAAATTCAAGTTTTGATTTTTTTGGAAATTGGGAAAATAATAATAAAATTTTCAAGTTTAGATTTTTTTCTTTCGATGCAATAATCCGTTTCTTAAGCGGACAAATATAATGAAAATTTAAATTTAAAATTTAAATTGGTTTTTTGATTTTGTTATATTCCAAATTAAAATTGGAACTTGGATTTGATTTTTTTGTGGGATTAAATAGTCCGACCGCAAACAATGGAAAAAAATAAAGCTCGACCTTTGTTAGTATGTAAAACAATATATGCCTTTTCTTGTTTTTGTGATTTTGTGTCGTCGTGTATGTCCTTCGATTCCTTTGGCGTCGTAGCGACTTGTTGAGAGTTTCGAGCGCCTCTGCACTCCCGACGCCCTCTCTAGTCGCTTTGTTCATCAGGAGGTGCCCCACAGGATGCTCCGAGTGTTCTCAGCATCTTTTGTGGTCCCTCCTGGCTTCTTCCTTGCTCTAATGTCGAACTCACTGGTGCAGAATTTCCTCCTGGTACCGTATAACCTCTCTGCCAGCCCTTTTGATAGAATATGACCTCGGACACGGCGTATGGAAGTAAATATCAGCGGGTCATGATCACCTCCTTTCTACCTCGCAGCCGTGGTACTTACAAATATCTCTGTAAAAGTCCCTGAGGGGGCTCACCCCAGCTTAAGAAACTACCTCACAGATGGCGGCCGAGCAGGGACAGAGATTTTTTTTACAATGGTTACAAGCCTATCCTGGAGTACCCCGTTGTTCGGAGACCAACATTTTTGTCTCCTTTGCATGTTTCGTTACGCCCCTAGGCGTAACATACCACGTACGTTAAAAAATTTTTTATTTAAACCTCGATTTTTGCTACTTGTTGGATAAACCTACCGAAATTGGGCTCATTTCCTATTGATATACCAAGGATCATTTTTGCGGTCCCTTTTTTTGAGAACACCCCCTAAAAAGGACACCCTGTTAGAGGAAAAGAAAACAAAACTAGCCCCGTGGTACCGATCTTTATCCCGCACACAGGAGAACTTGCACAAACATTCGCCCTAAGAACACAGTACGGACACGCTTTACCGCTAACCGCTTTCCTGAGAGAGTTCCCTAGATCAACGTCATCATATAGCAGTCCAACCGCAGCAGCAGAGACCAGAGGATTGCAGGGAGCAGAGGAGAACGACAGAGACCAGAGGACAGTGGCAGAGAGCAGAGGACAGCAGCAGAGAGTATATAAAAATAATCCATAAAATAAAATAAATCCCTTACAGGACAGTGCTAACGAAAAAAAAATCATAAAATAAAATACCGAAAGCCGCGAAGAAGGACGACCCTAAGCTAAGCCATCAGTTGCAGCTGCCTGTCGACCGAAGCACCATCGACATCAACAGGGACTCTGAACCATACAGCATCAAACACGAAAGCTTCAACGGACAGGCCATGCGACCATTTGCCGACTGGACTACTTTCGGAACGAGCAGAAGGGTGGTTCCAGACGTTTCGGATGCAGGACGCATCGTGGGAAGTGTTCAAAAAGGAGTTCTTGAACTTCATTTTTGCCACCCTGTTATTTTCAACAACTGAAGGACACGATTACATTACAAGCGCCCTGGAGAAGCATTACTGGAGAAAAACTGGATAGAATCTATGAGAATCTTCTGCGGGAATACCAGCTTTTCATCAGACGCCACGAATTCAGCAGACTGGCGAGTCTGACCTAATTTTTCGCTAGTTCGTCCGACAAGGGACCCAGCGGAAACCACCAACACCGCGAGTCCCCGGATGTAATACAGCCCCTACGATTGGAAGGTGGACGGATCACGGCTCTAGTGACCATTGAGGGTAGGCCACTTTGGGCCACACTGGACACCGGAGCATCAGCGTTAGCGAACGAATGGCACGACTACTGGACACCGGAAAGAATGTACGTGACGCACCTGGCAAACGGATTCGTAAAGAAGGTTGCGAGAGCACTAATGGCGCAGGTATGCCTGGAACAACGAGGGACATTAATGCCTCTTCTGGTCCTGTCGACAATACTGGACGTCCTATTGGGTATAGATTTCGTGTGTGGAATCCAGGCGAGGCTCCAATGTGGCCGAGCTACAACTGACCCGTCAGTTGAAGTCCAAGCTCCCCTCCAACTGGGCAAACGTCCCGCCATCATAACATCGACTCCTACCGCCATGACAACGACACCGACGAAGTCAACAACATCGACAAAGGCAGCAACATCGACAAGAACAACAACGATATCTAACGCAAAGCCACTGAAGACAACAACGTCAAGGACAAGGACAAGGAAGACAAATGCACCAGAGGCAACGACACCATCACCGACCCTGCTACACAAGACTGAGCCTACCAACCTCGATCGAGCAGGCCAGTAACAAGATTGAGCCTGCCAACCTCAAAGAAACCGAGCAGGCCAGTAACAAGACTGAGCCTGGCAACTTCGTAGAGAAGCCCAGCAGCCACCTTAAACCCACCGACGTCCACGCGAACAACAGTACACCACCATCGAGGGAACAGGTCAACAATTATAAACGCTCACCGTATGATTATATTTATTTTTATTTATTTGCTTGTATTTATTTGTATTTCTTTAATAGGTTGACAAATCGAGTGTCAACCTAAGTATAATGTATAAAACACAAAGAAATTTGTATTTAAATATATATAAATATAACTAGCTAGCTATGCCCCTAATCACAGCTAACTGTTGCTAGTGGCGTTAAGAGAACCTACAGCTAAAGAAAATCTAAATCTAAATCTAATCTAAAATTTACATAGCACTGAGAGAATAATGTATAAAAAAGTTTGACTTGGATGTGCAATATTTCTCCAAATCAACATTAGAAACAGACTTTTTAAACTTTTTAAAACATTTAGACTTAAGGTTTTTTAAGTTTGCTAGTCTGCGAATTAAGCACAGGGATACAATTAGGGATACACACATCTAGGAGTGAAATTAAGGTTTTATAAAAAAATATAATAGCATTATCTATAACCACTGCGTCAAATAGAAAAGACCAATTGGTTGCATAAATATGTTTATTAAGCATGGTAAAGTTTCCTTTACGAAAGCAGCGGCGGGTTTTAAGAGGCGTTATCGAATGTAAATTTTAAGATTTGCAAACGGTCAGAGATAGGATGGTATATATCCTCAAGGACACATAGAGGGGATGACCTGGAGACGTCAGCAATATGAAGATCGTTGATAAAGACAAGATCAAGTGTTCTATTCAATTGATTAGAAATGGAATTTATCTGGAACAAGGAGAGGTCAAGCCTGCCCCGAACCTTTTTCTGATTTTGAAGCTATTAACTCTGTTGACACTGATCAGCATTCTAGTGCTAATAAACCGACCGAATCAACTGGTCAATTAACCAAGGCCATCGCACCATTGGAAGCTACTGCTGAGGTTCCAAATGTGACCCTTGTAGAAGTGCCACTAAAAAATCAAATCTTTGTATTTAGGCTTCCTGTACACACCTTGTAATTTTTATTTTAGTAGCTTTTCGTTTTGTTTTCATGGGCTTGCTTTCTCTGAAACATCGTTAAGGCCTGACATCCTAGATTCCGAAATACTATCTAACGAATTCTCTATCTATAGAAAATATCGCACTTCTCGTCGTCGTGATGGTGTGCTTATTCCGGTTGTGCTGATTTATTTTCCGAGATAGTAATAACTAACTTTAGTATTGATATAGAATTTGTTGCCGTCAAATTGTACATTAATGGTATCTGCCTTTTTATTACTTGTTCCTATTTTCCTCCTTCTTCAGATAATTCTATCTATTCGATGCACATTTCTGCTATACTTTCCGATCGTGATTTTCTTGTAGTTCTAGGAGATTTCAATATTGCTGGAACTTGAATTTCTAGTCCCGATTCTAACGAATTGAGTTCCACGACCCAAAATGATTTTCTCGGCAATTCATATGGGATATCATTATGTCAAATCAATGCTATCTCAAATTCTCTTTATAAAATGCTTGATTTAATTTTTGTTTTAGATCACTCCCTCTTATCTGTTTCTCGTACACCTTGTAACCCCACTTTAGACGTGTTGATTGACTTACCTGCCCGGATGCTAAATTCAGGTTGTAAACATCCAGAGCGAGCTTGTCAATTTCGGAAAACCGACTTTAGAAAACTAACTCAGCTCTTATCCCAGACTGACTGGTCTCGGCATTATATATGTAGGGACATGGATAGTGCGATCGAGATTTTTTATTCCACTATAAACCATCTATTTGATTTATGCGTCCCGGTAAGTGATCAATTAGGTCTAACAACTCTATTTGGTTTACACGGGAATTAAACAATTTGAAGAAAAGAATGCCAAGGATATACAAAAAGTTCAAGGAAACTGCCCCTTTCTTGGCTTACACTCGATATCTAATTGCTCCAATTGCTTGTCCAATATTATAACGATTACTTCAAAAATAATAGGATACCGTTCCAGCGGGATCCTAAACGGTTCTTCGTTAATGAGAAGCGAAAATCATCAACACTATTAATCAACTCTGTTTTTTGAAGAAACGTCTGCTGACTCGGATCAACTTATCGCTGATTTATTCGTAAAGTTTTTTCAAACGACTTATAGTTCTCAGAATTATCTTCCTGGTTTGCCAAATCCTTAACATTGTAACAGGTCTTGTGGATTCGGTGGGCAACCTCGGCTAGCTCAGTATTTCCAGGGATAGGTAACCTCAACCCTGCCCCTAGACGGTACAAAATTCCCAAAACAAACAGAACCTATACAACACAAGTGAACAGACCAGTTGGCTGGCCCGGTGTTATCGGCCACAGCGTACTCGCCCTTCCTGCAATGGGTGATTCAAATGTTGTTGGCCCATTGCCCTTAAGTTTGAATTGACGGCCGACTTATCCCATGGCTTCGGTGAATATTAAAATTAAAATCGGACGATTCCGAAGTCTTGCCAAATACCGATAGTTGACGGGATAGCATAAATACCACGACAACAAAATATTTGTATACGGCGCAGGTATACTGCAAGGTTAATTTATTAATTGCTAATCACTGCCCTACCATATCGGAGCTTCGGAAAAGGAGTACAGAAGGGGGTAAATTAACTGCTTGACAGTTTCAGCCTCGCACTAGTGGCTTAAATTTTTCCAACAAGGGATTAAATTTGGCAAAAACTGAATGCCGGATTTGACATAACACTTTTTTCTTTTATAAATACTGGGATAAATATATTAAATAAAATATAAAATAATTAAATAAATACGGGAATAAATAATTGCATAAATATGTGAATAAATTATGGAATAAAATAAAATAATAGTAAATAAAAATAGTTTACTTAATTACTAAACGAACACATTGACAAACACAAAATCCTGCTTCTTAGCGGAGGGCGGCGGTAATAGCTCTAGCTCTCATCAGTTACCGTCCAGTCGAAAAAACGTGGTGCGCTTTATTAGCTTCTTCCTTTTTCTAAGCTCGGTTCGCGAATATTTGAACACTCTAATGCCGCCCTGAAAACTCTCTCCAATACTGGTCACGACGCAGAGAGTAGCATGTCTCGATTAATTTCTTTCGCCAGGGTTGCATTAGTGGCTGATAATTCATCGGCGGAAAGTTCAAATGCAACACCACACGAGAATTTGTCGTGCGCATTTGCTGACTCTGCCGTCATGGTTGCTCACCTTCCGCCTCGTCCAACGTAGATCACACCCACTCGGCAGCTTATTTATACCCTAAGGTCTTTCACATGGACGACCCCCAGCGATCTTCCGCCCGTAGACATTGTTTTCCACGGCTCTGACTATGCGACACTTACGGAACTTCTTGGCGAATTTGGCAATAAAAGCTTTGCCGAAGTCACTCAAAACGAAATTGCGCCGGTACGTTTT